>CM059572.1:1397500-2597500 GCA_030386875.1 Morinoia aosen | reverse complement strand
TGTAACCTTGTAAATTCCGTAGGCACTAATTCATGCACTGTATTTCCTGTCTCAGGATTTGCTACACCCACCTCCCGACCGCTCCTATCCGCTCTTGCTCTAGCTATAGTATCGCTTCGTTTTCTCTTTTTGCTCGTGACTTTGTAATGTGTACAAGGGTGCTAGGTGCTAGCTCCTTAAATTATTAAAGTAAACTATAGATTTTATCTTGTTGAAGCCATATTGGGTGTATAAATAAATTTGTTCGTTCTGGTGTTCATCGATTACTACCCCGGTTCCAACCTATCGCTACTGGCTATGCGTAGCACATTACAAGTACATAAGTATAGGTATACAATTTTAGAAACATAAGCTTTTCAGAATTCAACTTGATCTGTTTTAAAATGTACTTGACATTTTTTAAAATTAAACTTGATCTGTTTTGAATTGAACTTGAGCTTTTTAAAATAAAACTCGAGCGTTTTAAAAGCAAATATAAAAAAGTGTAGGTAACAGTATTGCTTTGGGTGTAATACTAAAAATGTTAATACTGTTACCTAGCCTTACTCCAGTAGTACATATTGATGTGGTAGCAATTTAGTTTCTAGTAATTTTCTTTTGCTGTCATTTCCAGCATCATTACTCTGTCTGATGTAGCTTTGAGTATTAGATTTACATTTTATCAATATGACTGATAATATTTTTCTGTATAATTTTAGCCTGAACATGATGTTCGTACATTGAAACGTCGCTTTTTATAGACTACGGAGTTAGAGAATTTTTTAACAATTGACATTGTTTCAATAAAAATATGTTGAGTGAATTTATTACTACTTCAACACATGATGAACTAGAATGATTTGGTAAAGTTGAAAATTATGACAAACTAATTCAAATGTGTCATTAGATTGAGAACAATCTTCTGAATTAATAATGCTCATGACAATCCTTGGATACTTCTACTGCACAAGCAATCAAGAACATAATTTCAGCTTCTGTAAAAACATTGTAGATAGGTAGTGTGATGATAACAAAGGCATATCAGAAAGTAACTATCAGTAGAAACAAGTTGGACAAGGTGTGAGAAAACAATAAATTTTATTTTTCCACAAAGATATTGCAAGTGTCCATTAAAAGTTTGATTCAGAAATGCACCACATCTCATCTCTAAAAACACAGCTGAGGTGACTCAGAATAGAATTTGTAATGTCAACACATATGTTATAAGAAGATCTTAATAACTTCATCATTTTTTACTATTTTATGCAGTTGGAAACTGCTCTCGTTGATGCCTTATCTGTAATAACTTGTTGTGTCTAAAAATATAATACTAAAATGCATGTGCAAATAATTTTCACAAACAAATATATTACTACAATGTATGTAATATGGTAAATGTTCAGGAGAGGACCATAATCGATTTTCCACATTTCGGTGCCTAATCATAACTAATTAGATCAAAATAAACAACTTTTCTTCTATGTTCTTACCGTCGCAAATTATTATTAAACGAGTTATAGCGGTAAGTTTAGTTCGAGTAGAGTACGGTTGGGTACTTGGTGATTCATTATTTACCGGCCCCACGGAGCCTCAACCCACTTTCACGATCTTTTAGTTAATAACACAATAGAAATTATCACCCAAAAATAACGAGTTAAAGCGGTATGTTAACTTTCATCTTAGATGACGGGAATGCGCTCGATCATTTGAGCTCATCGGAAGGGAGAATCCAATGTAGTGTTGCAATCCAACGCGCTTAATGAATTACTTTCCGCTTCAAACACTAGAGTTGCCGTCAGTAATTTACCGCTATAACTTGTTAAATACTCATTTACGACGGAAAGTGCATAGAAGAAAAATTGTTCATTTACATTTAGTTAGCTATGATTAGGCACCGAAAAGTGGAAAATCGATTATGGTCTTCTCATGAACATTTACCAGTAATTTCATGTCGTGATTACACAATGTTATACTTTCCACCAGAAGGAGAGTTTCACTTTGAAAATTTACATTTACACTCAAACTAATCTAAATAATTATTATACCAACATTATGAAAATTGTATAATCCAATGAGAAATATTACCTTAGTATTCAATGAGTGAGCATTGAATGCTTCACATTTCATCATGAAAGGCCTTCCAGAGCCGGACTCGATGGTAATATTTTTAGGCAATTATACACCGTTATCAATAAATTTCTAGTCTCTCAGAAAACAATTTGCATCATCACAAACAAACCAAATTGGCAGTAGGAAGTTACCAAAAATTTCCAAAGAGCAACTATCAGCAGCCAGCACAAATAAATCTGAAGCCAGAAAAATATTTTCAATTAAAATTTTGCTCAAACCATGAATTTGCAGGCATGAATCAACAGCTTGATTCAGTTATACACCCACTTTCATCCCCACTATTTTAAGAAACGCAGCTGAAATAAACCATAATTGTAATTTTAATGGTCCCAAACAACTTAGATTGAAGATAAACAGTACCAAAACTCAAACTTGAAGCACCGCAATGAACAACAACGAGCAATGTGATACCTTAACATTACGTTAAGCTCATATGCTAGTTAAAAATTACGAAGGTTCCAATAATTTTTCTAGGTTGATTAACTAATTTATAAATATTTCATTGATAAAAGCAGTGAATTTGTAAAGGCAGGGTTGGATTTTTTTATATGTTTGTTTCTAATCACTTCACATAAAATTATTTTACTAGAAAGTAGGTCAATTAGGTTTAGGATTGTAACAAATACGAACGTTATAAACAATTTTAATATCGTATTCTAAGTCTTTCAAAACGAGAAATATTTCAAAGCCTGAGTTACAAAATGAGTAGAGCCTGAAATACATTTAGTTTATTAGAATCAAAATATAATAGTGCATACATGAGATATTTAGTAGAAATGGTAATATTTTATATATATTAAATTCAAAACATTTGAAGCCTTAGTTAAAGAATTTGAACTTCATATTACATTGTATATAATTAAAATGCATAAATATTGAATAATTGTATGTGAAAATCCAATTGAAATGTCTAAGCTTCGAATTGAAGTTTTCACTCTCACGATAAAAGAACCAAAGCTCAAATTTACATCATGTGAAGGTTACGTAAACTAATTCATGTAATTTCATTTGACCACGAGTAATACATGACATATCTGACTTGTCCTTGATTAAACTTATTCATGGGCTATCTATCATTCCCGTTAGTTTCAAATTATGAAGTATAATCTGAAAAACAACCGTTTTTAACCGTGGTATTTCTACGGTAGGAATAACAGTCAGAAATCGACAGTAAATTACGGTCATCATCGTCGGCGAGCATTTTTAGCGTCTAAAATTACCGTTGATCACTGGTAATTTATTTGCCGTTGGAATACTTCGATAAAAGATGAAAACCGATCATAATTACCGTTACGCCGGCGATAAAATTCGTACTGGGAATAACCGTTTACCTACCGGTAATTAACTGGTTAATATCGTCGGTCTTCGTCCAAAAGTTACGATAAAAATCGGTAATTTAACGTTAATCGGACGATAATATGAGACATTCGCGACACTTATTCCGACGATATGTCATCGGTTTATAGCAAGAAGAAGATGATAATTACCAGAAAATTCAGACGTAAATTATCGTCGGTCAGACGATAAATTTCTGACTGGGTAGTGCTTCAATAGATCGTTGGAATGATTTTAGCTTTTTGGGATCCTTTTCAACTCCCGAAGCATTCTCTTGAAATTTAGCTGCTAGTTCAGTAAATTCAGCTAACGGTCTGAAATTATCATTTTTTCTGTATTCCTGCTTCCCATTTCTAAATATTCTTCAGGAGCGTTGGCTTCTGTCAGTTCCTTATAAATCTCAACTAATTCATCATTTGACAGCTCATATTCATTACATTTTATTTCTTTTTCCACATCTTCTACTGTCAAATCATCAAAGTTACCTCTCTTTGCGAGTTCTTTAATCTCTTCTTCTTCTTTCAATTTTTGCCTTTTGGACTCAGTTGTACGTCATTCTCTTTTTGGCATTAAGCCCATTGGTGTACCATAGATTTGGTAATAGCAATCATCTCTTCTGTGCAACTTTTTCTACTTTGCGATACTGCATTAGGTACGTGTCTGGCATATCCCTCAATTTCATCTTTATTCTGAGTAGTGAGTCTAATTATTGTGGATTCAGGGACTCCAGTTTCGCGAGAAATCGCCATTACTTACATTCCAGCTTCAAGCTTTTCAAAAAATTTTAATTTACTCTCCATAACTAATCGTTTTTTCTTTGTAACAACTGCTCCTTTCCTCATTGCAGATCTTATTTAGTTTTACGCTCCATATGTAGGGGCTTACACTGTCAAACTAAATATGTACTACGATTTCTGAGCTACATACTTTTTCTTTGTTGATTTTTGAGAAGCTGTTGACGGTAAAACAGCTGCACATCGATTAGCGCAGTTTTGGAAGCGCAGTTTCTAAATTAAAACCGCAGTTTTGAAGTTTCGCAGGTTTGAAGTCAGCAGTTTTGCAGGTATTACTGTGGTTGAATAACCCAAATAAGAATTAATTGAGCAGAAGCCATTAATTCAAGGAAGGGACGTATCAAGATTTGCTTCGTATATATAGCACAAGTTAACGCGCTACATATCGGTACTGAGCAAGTTGCGGTTCTTTTCGCAATGTGCGGAGTGCAGTTTCTTTACTAGGTTTGTGTATGACGATTGCTGGAGCCGTGGGCCGCACTTACACTTTACTTTGTGTTGTCGTTTAGCGATCTAACTCAGGTAAATGATTTGATTGCCAATGCTTTAAACAACCAGCTAATTCGCGATTATTTGGAATTCTTAGATTAATACCCTTTTTCAGTATGACTCGCCGAATATCTTCAATCTAAGATCAGAAATCTATAGCCTAATTAGAAACTTTGTTCAGATTTTATGCGTGTTGCTTGTGAGAAGATTACGACCATTTCTTTGCTGAATCCGTCCCATCCAAGATTCTCTTGTGCTTTTGTGCCAGTAGGTGATACATACGTTGGGATGACAGCAACTGAAACGATGTCAGAGGTAACTACTGGCATTACTGCACAAGAGAAAGAGATTTTTCACCAACTGTAGATGCACCTTGGTAATACTGACTTCAAAATTTTTGTCGTATACAGGGGCTTTCAGAACAAGCGTTTAAAATTGCACACCAACTAGAATAGGTGAAACAAACACTATTAATTTTATTTTATGAAATATTTTGAAAAATTCGAGGTTTTGAGATATTAGCTGTTTATGCCTTTAAAGGAGGAAATGTAATTATACAATTACTCATTATATTTATTTTCAATTTACGTTACAAACACTTCTATTCTATGTGAGTTTACAATAATAAAATCTAGTTTATTGATTTTTGGTAAAAAAGTTTTTGCAAGAAGGCCACATGCAGAGCCTTGTTTATATACACCCATTGAATCTAAGGAAGATCTGGGGCCAGAATTGCAGTGGCTGCTGGGGAGATTTATGAAATGCCAGACGTGTTTTCTAATACCCGGGAGTCGTCAAGGCTAAGATTTGAAAAGTGCACTGATGTAGGTGGAACACATTTTGAACAATTTTTGTAAAGTGAAGTCAAAATAAATATTGCGAGCAAATGCGTCATTAAATTTCATTCTTTAAAACAATAAACAGTTGATACCTCAACAACCCAAATTTTTTTCGGAAAGTTTCATTGAAGGAAAAGTGTTTATTTGGCCTATTTCTACTTGGTGGGAGTGCAATTTTATACCTCTTGTCCTGAAACTCCCTGTATATTAGACGAAATTTCATCTCAAATGAAATAGTTTGTCGATAAGAACTGCCCTGAGGAAGAGTGGCATAAACATTACTTGGGTAAACAATTAACACCAGACATGTCCGCCGTTAATTACTAGGAAACAGTGTTTAACCGTGAAAATGCCAGTAGGCTACCATGTTATCCAAATCTTAAAGTTATGATTTCAACGTTGTTCTTCTTCCAATTTTCAAATACTTTCGTTGAACGTCTCTTTAGCCAATTAAACGTGACCAAAATTTTACACAAAACCAATATGAAGAATGAAACCGTGGGTGGTTTGATGCATACAATGTATCACCTTAAACTGTAAAGAATCTGGCTTCACTGCTTCTAATATTCCAATTAATACTAATGTAATCGATGCCTTCAATGAAACAAAAGTAATGCTACGTATGCAGAACCTTCAATTAAGACAATGCATTAGAAATTTAAAATGTGGAGAGCTTGATAGCGTTTTTATTATGTTGTAGGCTGTAGATATGTACTATGTATTCCGTGACATTTAGTCCTGAGCGACCTGAGGGTGAGGTTCCTGAGCGACCTGAGTGTGAAGCTCCTGAGCGACCTGAGTGTGAAGCTCCTAAGCGACCTGAGTGTGATGCTCCTGAGCAACCTGAGTGTGAAGCTCCTGAGCGACCTGAGTGTGATGCTCCTGAGCGACCCGAGTGTGATGCTCTTGAGCGACCCTGAAGCGAAGGTTTGTGAGCTTATTCTAGTGGGTCAGAGAATAACGGTTATTCTTGTAAGGGTGACGGCCGAAGATTTTTGTTTGTGTGAGCAGCGGTGAGATAATTTGTTCGTAATGTAGGTGTTACGCAACAAATTTAAAATGAAAAGCACGTAATAAGTCGTAATATCGTTCAATATTAAAAGGGGGTGAGTTTCCAAGAAAAAAATTGTACAAACACAGTTTTTAACAATATTTATCTTCGCAACGCTTCCACTTCCTCAACCAGTGAGCATGGTGATGCAACCTTAATTCCGAACGTCTGGGACTGAGTCACAATTTTATGCTCTGTTTCCATTTATATCATTCGTTTTAATGCGAAAATGAGTGATCGGACTCCCATGGTCCAAACAGTAAGTTGAAAAAAATCTGAAGCAGTCGAAAATAGCGTTCAAAAACATTAGATAAAATTCTTCTTTAAACTTAATTTTATCCATAACCGAAAAATGCCTTCCTATATATTTTCAGTATATTCAGACTGCTTTATTAATTAATTACTTTTTAAACATATGATAAAAACTTAGCAGAAGAAGGAATGATAATGAATAGTTGCAAACATTAAGCTTTCTTCTCAGGTGCAGGGTCGCCCGATAAATCAGTCAGCTTATGGCTCCTTTTCAAGAGAAACGATTGCAAAAATGGCCACTAAAAAATATATAAAGGAATTTTTCATTTAAAAATTACTATTCTAATAAACTTTTTACGCACTCTGACAATATGATGACGAGAGCACCTCCGTGAGATGTTGTAGGTCGTCTGCTCATGAGTAGTGCGATATTTTTAAATAATGGCCAATTATGAGTAAATTGGCCATGAAATGACCAATATGGCAACCCTGCCCAGGTGGCTGGGAGAAACATCTAGGCGTACGAATATAAAGATGGCCTTTACACATTTGATTCGAAGGGAGGTAGTTTATCTTTTGAACCCAAACTAGAAATGACAGTAGACATCAAAAGCGCCTGCATCCGTGGCATGAGTGAAGACCACGTGACAGTTTAGAAATACGTGAGTTAGGACATCGTGAGGAGTGTGAGCTAGACAAGCAGGAGCATAAATTCTTTAGAAATTGTGCTCATTATGTGACATCCATGTTTCTTTCCCAAAATAAGTTTACTGAGATACCTCAAGTGTTACTAATTCTAGGTAATTTATAAAGTCATCAACACAGAAGAGTGGTGTCAAATTTAAAGGTTCACCAACAAAAAAGGCAACAAAATTAGAGCGTGAAGTATTCAAATTATTGCCAGATATGAGCAGGGTTTCGTTCTGCAGTTTTTTAACCCTTCCTTTTTTGTGGCTTTTCCTATCGTAAAGTGTCTTTTGTTATTAGGATAATTTGATATTCAAGGTTGAGTGTATAGCGTATGGATTTTACCTTTAGCTTTTACATTATATTTGTGTTCTTCCATATTATTTTTTGCCTTTTTGTTTTATTAATAGTGTTTATACTGAAGACACATGTGAATTAGGTATGTTTAAGTTGTACTCTTTCGCACAATTAACTACCCTACAAAAATTACGCACCTACTTTAAATAAAATAATAAAATCTTCCAAGTTTGGTATGGTCGTCCTCATGTTCATCAAACGGATGTAGCGTAGAACTTTCATTATATTTCTTATTTCCCTTTTTCTGTGAATTTTTTGTTTCTTTTTATCGTTCTTTCAAGAGTTCCAATCCCCTCATCTAAACCTGACTCAGCTTATACGTGTAAGGAGGTTCGATAACAGTACCGAAACACTCTACTTATGTCATAGCATAGAAAGTTGTCTTGTTACGTTCGTCTTAAGTTATCAGTGTTAGGAATGAAAACTTCATATATCACATATTTTTACTGCATTTTCGGAATAAAAGCTAGTTGGTTTGGCCAATCAGGGAGCTGGACTTGGGAGGTGGGTGCTCTCGTTATCGTGGTTTTGGTTCGTTGAAAGATCTTGATAGCCCTCTGAGCACTGGATATGTGTGCCTGTGATGTGTTCGCACAGGGGAGAACCTGCTCACCACCCCGACATACAATAGATTTAGGTATTTTAAAAGGTGCTCGTGCATTTATATTCGCTATTTTCTCTTCTTAGACAGCTGCTTCCTAAAATTTGTCTTTAACATAACTGTTATATATTAAAACATGCATCGTTATAATGTGACACTGGTTTTGTTAGTAGGAGTTCCGGAGGCTGAGGTTTACGTGTCCCGGAAAATCTTTGTTGTAGGCCTCGCATGGCAGGCTCACAGGATGTCCTTTCGTGCTTGGCTTCGGATGGGTCAGAAGCGCCCCGACCGCAGGCGCCGAAAGGTACGGCGGCGGAAGTTCTTTGTTGCGCACTAGACTTAAGAGCAAGCTTTGTGAACTACGGGGACCAGTAGATGAATAAGTGCCTTACTGAGAGTTTCATTCTCCTCCTCTGGGTAGTCTAAAGCTACCGATACTGTAGTTTGCAGCTACAGTTAAATTAACCTCATGTTGTGCTGCAAGTAACGACACAACAATAACACAAACAACATCATTAACATTATGCTTCATATAAGCGTAAATTCATTCTGCGACAAGTATGGTAAGAGACGCTCATATTAAGGAGACAGCCTACGTAGGATAAAGGTAGGGAAAAAGTCTTTAAGAGACGGATGGATTCCTCTGACATTTTCACTGTAGGTGTGAAATGATGCAACGATTATTTTATGAGAGGTGCATTTTTTCGAATTTGCATCAGAAAATTTTTTATTTATCTAAAAACCGGAAAAATTGGGATATGAAAAATATTTTAAGGCTTACAATTTTGAAGCTACAAAACCGGCAATGTGTTTTTAAAAAGCTTATGTAATTATCTAACGATAAGGGCGAGTGGATTTTCGATAATTTCATTTTTGAATTCTACAATGATTTTTAAAAAATTAGACATGTTTGCTTTTTTGCTTCTTTTCGTTTCTTATAATTTTCAAAATTACAAATTTTTCATAAATCAAGCCGCACTTATCTATAGAGTTTGCTAGATTCCATCGAATGATATATTTCTCATTCATGTTCTCTAAAAATTGTGGACGATGAATACATTTTAAAAAACCAAGGGGCAAGTTTACAGACAACAGGATTTAAAAAAAAATTGTTTTTCTTCTTAATTTTTGAATAAGCGTTTTCTGCAATGAACTCCTTAGCTTTTGTAGCTCTTTTTCGAGCCCTTCCGATTGATATATTTGCCATTGTTGTAGCTTTAGAACTATAGGAGAAAATCTACATCGAAAGGGAATTTTCAAGACAGACATTCAAAACATTCCATTTCTAAAAAATTTTTATTTGACTGAAGTACTTCTTTAAGCCAATCCCTCTGCCTGTAGGTCTTTTCAATCCCTCTCGATTGGTGTGCTTGTTATAGCCGTAGCTATGACACTGCGGCTGCCGTCGAGCTATGAATGAAAGCGTGTGAACACAGAAAAGCTGGATTCTTAAATCGTCAAACATTATTACTTAGCGTTAGAATTTTTCGTTCGAATATGAAAGTACTTTGATTAGCCCATGAACGAACTCTATTGCCATTGACGCAAAGAAACACGCCCAATTGACCCCCAATAATTAGAGGTGGGAGGGGTCGCCCTGCGGCAAGGTCACGCCACCCCGCTCGTTCTCCCCCCTCTGGGGGAGTACTAATGCGTTCACACACGAGCCAGTGGGTACCATCGGAACCGTAAGAAAGTGCTTAATAATAAAAATTTAACAACCAAAAATCAACAAAATTTCCGACTGTGACATAGACCCAAATATTATCATATCATGTCTTCCTAAACGAAAAATATCTTTCTTCATAGACAGGAACGGCTCTTTGGAATATTCCCTAGAAATTGCACAACTCAAGTACAAATACTTTGACCATGGGAGATAGGACGAAGAGGATAGCCAAAGCTAAAACAATATTTTTCGTTGACAAAAGTTCTGAGATTTCTAATTCTACTTTATGCGCTGCAGTGTAAGTAATTAAAAGCATCAAATATTATCATATCAATAATGTATAAATTATTATAATTATATTATCAAAGCATCTAATGAATATAACTTCAAAAAGCATCATTATTCAAAAAGTTTAAAAACAAAATAAAAATTTAAGAATCAGAGACAATGATAAACAGATGTAAATATGGTAAAAAAACAGAAACGTTTCCTTCCAATCCGTGAACCTATCTACATATATGTACGCATACATCCTCAATAACAGTGCCAATCGTACCGAACTAGCAATATTCAACTAAGTGTCATTTTGATCATAATTTAAGGGATGTGTCTCTTTGAAAATGAATAATGATTCTTAAATCTAGACACATACTAACAGGAATCGCTCTGTCCTCGGGAGAAATACCCCATCTCACGCACTCTTCCAGTCGTTCCTTCCATTGACAACATGAGGCAATCTTAAAACCATTTCTATTAACCACGCGATGCCGGTGGAAGTAAATATTAGCACGGGCGACAGTTCCCTCCTCATCTCAGTATTCAAATAGCCCCTAGAGGGGAGCCTCGTTATTACTTTCTGTTTTGCAGGAGCCAAAATTGCGGGAGAATGGAAAAAGTCTTTATATAAAAACTTTTCACCGAACAACGAGATATTTTGGAGAACAATTTTTCGCCAATATCTTCGAGGTTTTCAAATTTCGTTATTTAGGATTATAGCTTCTGAATTTTGTCCTGTGGCAGGAAATAGTTACACTCTTGTCGTTCATTTGCGGTAAAAGCATCAATAAAAGTTATTGCACCCAAGTCGGTAAAACGAGGTTTCCGACAAGCAAAAGTAACGAACTCAGACTTGAATTTTTCTCAGAAAGGTCGAAGAACGCTAAGTGGTTCTCTTTTCATGTTTTCACTGAAAGTTTTTTGTCAAAATAAAACATGAACAAACTGTAGCTAACGATGAAAGCTGTTGCTCACAATATGCGGAAATGTGTATTTGTGTTTGTGAGGATGCTCGTAACAGTCGGCACGTGCCTGAATGGATTTTAATTGAGCAGTTCAATTTTTTCGTCGGCATACTCAATAAAATATTGGCACATTGGCTCCAACATCTCTCCGCAGTTAGGGTCAACAAGAAACTTTGAATTTCATTTAGATTTTAGAAAGCACATTTTGCCGATAGTTCTGGCTAAAACGAAATTGATTCCAACCACAAGATACTTAGGGTCTTTAAAACTACACGCACGCTGTAGTAGTACATACTGTCAGAGGCAACAATAAGTTAAAAGTGGGCACTGCCTGACAGCCGCCCACTGCAGATCGTTTCCAGTCAGTGGATTTAAAGGGGCTTTCACTCGATCAGTTTTTTCGTCAGTCACACTGACAATCACAGCTCCGCAACACCATATTTGGGCATGCGTGCTCTCTTTGCTCTCTACTCGGCACTCATTGACTCGCCGGGTTAGACTGCTGCTTTGCTTCTATTTGAGTGTCAGTTTCTGCCGTGGAGGGAGTATATATGGAGGGAGCATAGCCGTCTGTGAAGAGAACCAGTTTTTGAGATTTCTCCTATTTCTGTGGTAACCAAAAGCCGTCTCGCAAGTGTGACGTCAGCACGGAAGCCAGTTACCTACTAACTACGCTGGAGTGCGCACACGCTTGCTGAATGCTCTTCCAGCTGTTCAGTTAATCGCATCATCTTCAATCATTAATTTGGGATTCTAAGACTCCGAAAGATAATAAATTGTGTTTCCTCACTTGAGGACACTTAATAATATCAAAATTACTAGCAAAGATACATTAAAAGTTGAAAACTATAAAGATTATAGGCCCTTGATTATAACAAATTAGAGCGACTTGCACGCACACCTCACCCGTTGACATGTGGTGTGGGACTAATCATGCTTTGGAAAATGAGAGGAGGGGTTGTAGGGAAGGTGGGTGGAGCAACTTCAGCCAAGCGTCTGTGGTTAGCTCAGAATTGTGACGTCACAGGCCTTGACAGTGCCCGAGTCTTTCAGCTTTTGCTGCCAAATTGAGCCCGATCGGAGTGCGCTATGCTACCTCCATAAATCCTAGCTCCATGGTTTCTGCCCACCCGGCATCTGGTAAGGATGGCTGCAATCGCTCTCCCGTTTCAAATGGTCTCAGCCTGGTCTGAATGATAAATTAACTATTTTCGTGAACAGCCTGCTTCATGTAAAGTGCAAAGCAACGAATACAAGAGCAGAGATATGAGAAGCAAGTCGCTCAAATTTTTTATTGGAGCAATGAATCAACATAATATTAGTTTACATGAGACTGGTTTGAAGGAAAAATTAATACACTTCGAAACCAGTTTAGGAAAGAATATAGAGCAATTGCTTCCAAAAAATCTATTTTCAGCAGAGGATAGCACCTGATATAAAGGTGCGTATTTTTTCAGTATTCACTATGATGCGGAAAACAATGGTTTATTTTGTTAGAAGCAGGGTTGCGGAGTCGGAGGAATAAATTTGCGACTCAGACTCCGACTCTGACTCCACCTTTCCAGAATTTGGCGACTCCGACTCCGACTCCGACTCCACCTTTCCAGAATTTGGCGACTCCGACTCCGACTCCGACTCCACCTTTTCAGAATTTGGCGACTCCGACTCCGACTCCGACTCCACTTTTCCAGAATTTGGCGACTCCAACACCGACTCCGCCTATTCACAATTTCGTGACTCCAACTTCACCTATTCATAATTTATAAGATGAATATTTTATTTCTTAACTAGTGTACACGGACCGTCGAAAATGACGGGATTCAATGCCTTTCTTCAACAAATTTTCGTTTGAGTGGAGTTTCCATGCTTTCAGCTTATTCCAAAGGTAATTTAATTTTCTTATAGGAGTAATAAACACTCAGAACACAGTATTTTTGAGCCGCAAGAGAAGTAGTTATAGTCATTCGTGTCGTATCCTAGATACAGAAATTCAGCATTACTGAAAGCAACTACAAACTCGTATATGTATATTGTAATACGCAATACAGTACATTGTAATACAGTATATTTTAATAAACAATACAGCATATTGTAATATGCAAAACGCTACATTGTAATATACAATACACCGCCGAACTCGGTATTCATGGCACAAACTCGAGTATTTAATGCTCTGGATCGCTCTAATTGTTTTGAGAGTGATTGATTATAGAGCACTTGCACAACGAAAATGAGTGTATTAATTGACCGCGAACTGAAACCAAGACCGCCAGTGCTAATTTCTTCCTATCAATATTTCTTAGCAGCGTGACACAAAACGTATAAATAAACATACGACAGTCATTCTTAGTAGTAAACGGTTGCAGGTGTTGAAACCTGTGCATATATTCATTATATTCTTTATTAGCGAACGACTTTTAAGCTGAATACAGAATTTTAAGAATCAAGATACTAGTGTACATGATTGGTGAAAAATGACGGCATTCAATGGTATCGTTTTAAAAAATCGTAAGATAAAGATGGCAAACAAATATATCCATCCTAAGAGTACCCGCGATTAAAATACAGTATTCTCGTACTTTTTCACTGGTAAAACTCGTATCACAGATACGGTCATTAAGCATCTTTAAAAACGTCACAGACGCACACAAAAACCAAGCAAGCAGCAACTGTGCATTATAATTTAAATTATTGTTCGCAAGAAGTTTTTAAAAAATTTGCCACACCTTTGACGCATTTAAATGTCTTTTTAAATTTAAATGCAATAAGCCACATTTTCTTGAGAGCAGATTCGATTTTCACGCATTGTTTTTTACTTATAAACATAAGTGAGCAGATGCCAGGTTTGTCATAATATTTCAACGGTATTTATGATACTGTCCAAGC
Organism: Morinoia aosen; assembly: GCA_030386875.1. Classification (NCBI taxonomy): domain Eukaryota; kingdom Metazoa; phylum Arthropoda; class Malacostraca; order Amphipoda; family Talitridae; genus Morinoia; species Morinoia aosen. Next base: position 2,583,190 of record CM059572.1, on the reverse strand, counting down.
AAGCAGATTCCCATTGTAATAACATAGGGGAAATTGCACTCGAGAACAAATACTTATTTATAAATTAGCGGACACCTGGCTTTTTATTATACCGTGTGTCCCATAAAAATGTCCCCGATTTTCAATTAATTATATCTCAGCTTTAAATTAACATATTTGAATTGCCTTTTTTCACAATGTAGTAAATTTTGTTTACTTTTCGAATAATTTAAGTTCTTGAAAATCTGTTGAATAACCACTTCACAATGATCAATTTACTGAGAGGGGTAAAAAACTAATTGTTCAAAGGAAAAGTTATTAAAACAATATTGATATTCTTCCTTATTTTGTACTCTCCATAAAACTGAACAAACAAAAATTTTAAAGAGTAACAAATCATTACTTTACGTAACGTTTAAATAAATAAAGTAATTTAGTATCCTTCGACATACCCTCCATTTCTCTCATGGCAAGTATTACTTCTAGCCCCCATTGAACGAAGAGTTTTACCCATTATTCCACGGTTTTCTATCAGTTCTTGAAACACTATTATTGAGAACACTTGAAACTTGTAACCTCTCAGAGGGTTTGAATACTTGGCGGTATGTAGGATACATCGTTATGAAATTATTCTTAACAGTAGGTATTGAGAGATGAAGAGGAACAGCAGTGTTGTTTCTAAAACTTTCCCTTTGAACAATTTTTCTACCCCTTTCAGTTAATCGAGCATCTTAAAGTGGTTATTCAACTGATTTTCTAATACTTAAATTATTTGAAAATGAAACAAAATTGACTACATTGTTAATAAAAGACAATTAGAATATGTAAATTTAAAGCAGAGAAATAATCAATTAAAAAGTACGGGACATTTTTGTGGGACACCCAGTATTGTGTTGATTGTTCTTATACAATAAAAGGTCAAGTGTCTCCTTTAAACAAATAAATAAATAGGCTTAGCTATTTCGTGACAAATATATTATTTATGTTATTACTCCATCCAAACTCCATCCAAACTCCTATGTTATTACAATGGAGTTTTAGGATTTAAAACTTAAGGGCGACTGTTCGAACAATTATTTCAAATACAGAAGAACTTCAAGGGAACAACAGCAAGTCGTTTCCCGAGTTGCGCAAAAAGAGAAACTGTACCCAAGTTAGGCGTATCTTGAGGATTCCAACAGTACGCACAGCATTTTATTATTAAATTCCTTTAAAATGAAGACCGAAGATCTTCTTTAACGTAAGGTTAGTTTTTAAAACGAAACTCGCTAAAAATAGAAGACAACCAATGGACGCGGCTGGTCATCAGCACGGTACTCCGGTAGGAAATTCTAGAAGCAGTCTGAGTAAAGAGATACAGAGTTTTAAGATGTCTGGTCACCGACTAGCTGAATATTGTATCTTATTGCAAGATTGCCCATAGCACTAAGATTTTAACAATTAATTGACAATTAATTACCTTGAATAATAAGTGCCTATTCAAAAGGCTGCAAGAGCCGGGTCGAGGAGTTCAAGTCGCAGAAAGAGACTGGATTTTATGCAAGAGAAATAAGTGAGAGTTACCAGACCCACTTTTATTAAAAGGACGAAATGCACGAGTAATGTTAATTACAGCGATTTATGGTTGATGAAGGTCTGCTAGAAGCTCAAACAAGCTTAATTATAGAGAGTTAAATTTAAACACAAAAAACGGAAAGGAAAGATGCAGCTGCAGAACAAAAAACAAAGAAAAGAAAGAACTAATTTCAACAGTTTCAAATTCTTGTCTGAGAACTAAGAGAGGCTAACTGGAGAAAACTTTTTCTTCCACAAAGCCGCCATCAGAATTACGGAAGATATTCAACAGGAAATTTCATTGAACAAATAAAATTGGCTGTCCGTCTTTGTCGGTTGGTCTGTCTCCCTTTCTCGCTCTTAAAGATGCTTAATTGACTGTATCTGTGATACGAGTCTCACCAGTGCACATGTACTAGAATATTTTAATCGCGGGTACAATTAGGACGGAAATATTTCTTTATGATCCACATCTGGAAGATTTGTATACAGACAATATCGAATCCCGCCATATACGAGTATGACGAGTCGTGTACACAATTATGTATACTGAGTGTTTCAGAACACGAGGTACAAAATTGCGCATCAAGTAGAAAATGGCCAAATAAACACTTTTTGTTCTATGAAATTTTCCCCAAAAAATATAGGTTGGGAGGTATTAGCTGTTTATGGTTTTAAAGGATGAAGTTTAATGGCCCAATTACTCGCAATATTTGTTCTGAATGTACTTTACAAAAATTGTTCAAAATGTGTTCCACCTACATCAATGCACTTTTCGAATGTTAGCCTTAACGGCTGCCGGATATTAGGAAACACGTCTAGCATTAAAGGTATCTCACCTGCAGCCACTGCAATTCTGGCCAGAAGATCTTCCTCAGACTCAATGAGCGTAGCATAAACAAGGCTCTTCACGTGTCCCCAAAAATTTAAATCGAATGGAGTCATGTCAGGAGATCTAGGATGTCATGCAACTAAATCATTTCGCCCGATAAACGTAATTTCAAATAAATATTGCGAGTAATTTAGTCATTAAATTTCATCCTTTACAACAATAAACGGCTAATATCTCAATGTCTCTTTCTTCGGAAAAATTCATAGAAGAAAAAGTTTTTATTTGAACATCTTCTACTTGGTGTGTAATTTTTTGCCTCATTCTGAATCTAAAACACCCTGTATGTTACTGACAAGTGTTTTCTGAGTAGGTAATGTAGGCACTGTCTTCACTGAGAAGCATAGACATGAATCAACAGTTTTTTATTACTAAGTATGCACTAATCCAGTGAAATTATAATAGTTAATTCAATGACTATGCTTCAAATCCCCAAAATTATGATATACGTGTAGATAAGGTAGGCCAGATTTGCACACTGCCTTTTCTTTTCTGTATCTACACTATGCAGGGTAACAATGCAGAAAAGGTGTCATATTATTGCTCAACTCTATGTTACATTTCGGCTATAATAGGCAAAAGTTGTTCTGCTTTCGTCGCAGGGGCCTGACGTTTTCGGAACGTTTTGTTTGCGAATAAAAGTCACTTCTAGCTTCGTTGAGTGTAATATGATACTGTCCCTTATTTTCGTCTAACTTATTACTTTGTATTTGACACTTTCTTATTTTAATAAACGCCCACGCTTTTTTCATTTCGTGTTTTTTTGGAGCAATTTGAAACGTTTCCAGCAAGAGAATTTGTACAATCGCATAAATACAACAACCATTGCAGCTGAGATAGTGCATTGTTTTCAGTTACAATATGAGTGTGACTATAAGTGAAGTTTTTGCTAGTGTGTGTAATTATTTTCATTTCAGCTCATTTACATTGTATTTTAATTTTTTTCAAGTGTCTCAATGCCGATATTGACAACCTTACAACATTTCCAAATCTTCCTTAACAAGAAGTAATTAATTATATAATCCTACAAAACGGATACCATTTCAGTTTTTACAGTTGTATCAACATAATTATATAATTCTCCATTTCAGCGTATGCTTACTTAGAAACTGGGGAGTGATACGAAGATAAAAATTAAACATTATGATGATATACTGAAATACAATATAACTCTGAAAGAACCAAACAACATTCAAGGAATAACTTTAGAAATGAGCAGAATTTTTTGTTATTGATACACGTTTACTTGTCCTAAAGACAAGGAAGCCATATCAATTTCGATCACATAACCTGAAAACTAGAAGTCTTTATGCACCAGACCATAGCTTCAGGTTTTGGCAAGGACTACTCATTGGCAATGAATCATAACCGAAAGACTAGAAATATTTATATCACAACATAACTTTAAGTTCCTGCAAAGACTAGTCATTATCAATCAGTGCATCATTAAGAGCGTACAGAGTTACCACTCCTTACGTGAGTACAATGTAATGCATCAGCTGAAATGTTCTACAAGTAATTTGCAACACATTTACGACTATTTTCCACTTCCTATGTGTTAATTGAAGGAAAAATGAACAAAACAGAAATAAACAGAACGAATTTGCAATGCTTTCAATCACTAATTCTTGCTTTTTAACTGAAAAATATGCATTATTACTTCAGTACAATTATATTTCTATCTCGTATGTATCATATATACGTATATAGGTATGCAAACCCACTATGAATAGATAACATGATAGGTATAAATACGCTATTTCAAACTTAAAACAAAATAATAAACAAAAACATTGCGTATTTTTTAGATTTTTCAGCAAAGTATTCCAACTCTGCTTTGTTTACTTTTCGTTTTAAACAATTATAAATAATTTTTAGCGAAAATTAGAATCGAAGACACCAAAAAATAGCGACTCCAACCACGACTCCACCACATCCGGAAAAGCGACTCCGACTCCGACTCCGACTCCATCACACTTCAGAGTAGCGACTCCGACTCCACCACACTTCAGAGAAGCGACTCCGACTCCGACTCCGACTCCACCCTAAAACATGCGACTCCGGCGACTCCGACTCTCGACTCCGACTCCGACTCCGCAACCCTGGTTAGAAGCACAACATAATGCATTCCTCCTGTTGTTGATCGAAAGGATTTTCTACCTTATTTAATATTTACTCAAGAAACACTGCAAAGGTACGTTAATTTTGTTAATTAGAATGAAAAAATTCAATATTCATCCATAAGTACGTTTTCAAAAATCTATCCTGCATTTTCAAAATAAAATAGAAACTTTTTACATGAATTCTTCTTAATATTTAATTTCAGCTTAAAACGTTTCGTAGAATAAATCTAAACTTTTATTAGTTTACCCACACCGCTGTCACGTTCACATGCATTATTAGATATTATCACGCAGTAATATGAGAGGTTTATTATATTTCATAATATTTGCTTGAGGATGCCAGATTTACGCGTGCATTTTGTCCGTTCTAAAAAAACTGCGCAATATTTCAATTGTTATTTCTATATCCTAGTCATTGTGTTGCTAGAAAAGGAACGAATGTAGTTCTTCAATAAAAAAATTCAATTTATGAGCTGTACTATTACATGCTGGTACATTCAAAACTGTATAGAAATAGCGGAAAATATTACCTGCACTTGAAGTTATTATGGAGTAGATTATTACATTCGTAGTAATTGTAGTATTTGTTAGATTTAGTGTGACTAAATTTTACAAATACGGAAAAAAGGAATGAGGATTGCGATTAGTGAACGAAATTTGGATATTTAACCCTACACTCTGCAAATCCGGTTATAACTCCCCATTTTCAGGATGTTTAGCCCGCCAATCTTTTACCCACTATTTGCGGTGTTTCTTCTTCTTTATGACCACAAAGCCGATGAGTATGCTTGTTTTGACTACAACGTACCTCTCCCAACAACGCATAGTTAAGCACTGCCAAGCAGGGCTGCCAGTCAACTTTTTCCAAAATCCCCAGACTGACCCCTGAAATTTCCCCACATCGGGATAAAATTCCCCAGGTATTACCATAAGTGATAAATATGATATTTATGTATATCTTAAATACATTTTCAGGCTTATTCACAATTTTTTCATCAATGCCAGCACGAAAGTCAAGAGATCTTAATTTTTTCAATCTTTTCAGTCAATCTTGGTCTCTTTGACTGACAGCTCCCCTTAATTCTTAGGTCAGTGATTAAATTTTGTTTAGGACCCCACTTGGCATACTTTGCATTATTTCTTGCCAATTATTGCTTAGCAAGGAGGAGGTGCTCGGCAGTTTCTGGTCTTAAGGAATTGTTAGTTTTTTATTCAGTTAAGTAGAGAAAATACTTTTTAACAAATGGAGACGAAAGCGCAATCGAGACAAAGCATTAAATATGAAAGGATGCCAAATTAGGGTTACCCAAACCATCTTTCATTTCCCCTAATGATTTCCAATATTGAGGAATTAGGCATTGCCTTGCTGATAGGTCAGCTGCAATTAGGCGAAAACCTCCACACGCTATCTTATTTATATGAGCTTCATCAACACGCGAGGGAAGTGCCACTTAATTTATTGGTTATCATTACGCGTTTCCGGCTTAAAAAATTGTGCGATGTCAACTTTCGACTACATAAGCCCATAACTTTTTATGTTTTTCGGATTCCTACTGTTTCAGTAGGGCAGATTTGTTCACACTTTTGAACATAATATTGCAGCGCTTATGACTGGCATGGTTTCCAACTTTACCTTTCTGTAGCCAATCTTTGAATTTAGAATCGTTCAACCAATCATCTCTGAATATTCAACTGTACCACATTTTTAGGTGATTATATGGTGTTTAACTACAAGCAGATAAAGTAATAAGGACAAAACACCGCTACCGGTAGCGCTAGTACCACAGGCGTACACTATAAAAGACATTTAGCACCTCTGCAGTAATAACGAGTGACTGAGCCAGGCGCTGCATCATGCGCTGTAATTGCTTCACTGCGCGCTTCGTTCGGATCTCGTAAGAACTTGTATTGTTCAACCATGGTGCGTTCAAGAAGCTGACTCAGGCCTCTTGTACTGATAATTTGATCAATTTATAGATTGTATTTTAGTTATTACTTGTTAGAAGCAAATATTATTAAAGCAATTTTAGTCTTTGCATACAATATATTGTGAAACATCCGAAATTCCCTAAATATTTCCCGTTTTCGTTTCGAATTCCTTAAATCCCCAGGCCATGACTGAATTCCCAAGATCTCGGGAAAATTCCCAAGGTGTGGCAGCCCTGCTGCCAAGCATGCCAGCGGCACTGCAGTGTTGCCAATATAGCGGTTTTCCCGCTAGATCTAGCGGTTTTATGATGCATCTAGCGGTATGAAAGTGGCATCTAGCGGCTAGCGGGAAATCTAGCGTATTTTTTTAGTTTCTAGCTTTTTTCTAGCGGTATTTTTATTGAAGATTTTATTTCTTATTTAAAATGTATTTGTGTTATAAACCGAGTAGAGCTTTCACATTCAGTTTGGCTGAGCGCGCTAGTTCAATCCAGATTTTTTCTCGTTTGAGACACGTTCAATGTTGAGCAACTGCTCGGTGCTAGTGCTAGCCGGCACCGCATTAGTCACGCTACCACGCCGGCCACGGGCAAACCGTTCGAGTGTCGATACGTTGTGTTGCCTGTTCGTAACAAAGACACGGACAAATATGTTTAAATAAGTGAATAGTTATTTGTCAAAGGCACACTGTAGCCTGTGAAGAATAAATTTAAATGCCAAATATAGTGACCTAATTAGCCACAGTAAAACTAAGAAACATGTTAATAAGAGTGGTGCTCCAAGGACTGATATATCTCGGTTCATTATCCAGAAATGTAATGGAACTACAGTACTAGGATCCAATCTAGCATTGATTTAATTTACCATTCCGTCATTGTAGATTGTGATCATCTGACAGATTTGTCGAAGTCCACAATCAATGACAGTGAGGTAACGTCCCAATTAAAGATGCGCAAAATAAGATGCTCAGAGATTATCAAAAAAAATTTTAAGTCCTCATTTTCAGAATGATCTGCGGGCTGATGTTGGTGAGGGCAAGTACAGTCTACTCCTAGAAAAGTCAAATGACATAACAATTAATAAAATGCTTTGTATTAATTTCTTTCAACTTATCTAAATCTGGTTAAATTTAAAACTTGTAATGAACAGTCTAATGTGGATTCACTAAAATGGGAGTTGAGAAGTAAAATTTAAAGGAAAAGTAAAAGTAATAGGTAAACTTGTAGCAATAGTCACTGACAATGCCAGTGTCATGATTGGTGTAACCAATGGAACGTTTCAAAAGCTGAAAAAAGAAGTTGTTTCTCTGATACAATTTAGATGTGTGTGTCATTCATAGTAACTTGCTGTCTCTCATGCAGCATCTGAATTTCTACGTCGAAATTTGAAATTTCTTCTATCTGAAACATACAAGTGGTTTTCTGTGTCACCATCAAAATAAATATCCTACCAAAAACTGTGAGTGAAAAATATTGATGAAAATTCTCATATTTAAATACCAGCAAACGGTCAGAAAAGGTGGCTCTCGACCGAAAGTGCAAGTCGTAAAATTTTCGCACATTAGATTGAGTTGAAATCGCATTTGCAAAATAAATAAAATCAAAGGAGAAATACTCCGTGGTGTATTTATTTTCTTATCAAATAAGTAGCTCTGCTTATCAAATACCAAGAAGCGTTCTTCAAAAAAATTTGAACTTCAGAAGCATATCTCTAAGTTCAACAGACCAAACCCCGAGCTTCAGTATTGACTTGAATCCTGAACCTGATGAATGAAAACGGTTTAAGGGTCATAAATCATTCAATATATAATACCAATGGTATGCTCACGTAAAAGAATGTTTACTAACTTCGTTCTTCTTAAGAAAATGTCAAAAGTGCGTTAGCGGGAATTTTAGCGGAATGAAACTACCCAGTCTAACTTTTTTACCGGAACATGCATGTTTTTCGCCGCCTAAGGGATTTAACTACTGGGGCGGCGAAAAACATGCATGCGGGCGGCGAAAAAGTTAGACTGGGTATATATCTAGCGGTTTTTAGCGTTTTTTTAAGAAGTTTCTGGCGGTTTTTAGTCCACTGGAGTTGGCAACACTGAGCGGCAGCGACGCGCCGCTTTAGTCACGAGAACGCACGTGTGAACGCAAGTGTTTTGACCACACTCCGTGAGTGTGAGTGTGACTGACAGAAATACTGATCGTGTAAAAGCTTCTTAAATGATAGAGTTACTGCTAAGACACTTGAAGCCACGGTGCAAGACGAGGAATGTTAAAGCTGTCATGACGTCTGTCTCGCTGCTTCAAATTTACTGCTTCAAATCACTGTAGTAATGTACCAACTTTTAGTTGAATGCACACCCATTTATTATTTTCTTTCATCTACTGATTCACTTTTTGTCTTGTTTTTCCTTAGTTTGTCTGAGAAAAATTAGCATTTTGAATAGCTCAGATTTCAGTAATCCTCTTAAATAAGAAATTCCGAAACGGCTAGAAATGAACGAAACTCTCTCTAATTTTGTTTCTTCGTTCATATATGTTCCATTGGCAATATTTTTAAGTCTTATACATTCGTTCATTTGGAAAGCAGCCGTATAATAATTACTCGTATATCTAAATACCGATTTACGGTTTGAAAATGTTCTTCTGATGAAACCCAACAATCAATCCACTGACATGTTTTAAAAACAAGTTGAGCATATAAACGAATCATTGATGCCCTGAGTGATGCCACTGCATAATCCTTATTACTCCCATCCTTCGCCAACTTCCTGTTATGATCGCGACATGATTGATACACAAAATTTTTTAACACAACGCGACCACAAGTTTTGAAGTATAATTGCCTTTTTTCCAAACAAAAACTGGTCATTCCAATTGAACAAACTCAAGTCTATGAGTTTGTCCTGAGGTGATGGGGACATGATTTTCGTTTGTTGTTCGGGAAGTTTCGACTGAAACGAATTCATGTAAAATAAAACGTTTGGAGTTGTTCGGGAAGAATATTATAGGAAAGCCTCAAACACGCATTATATGAAGCAGTGTAGACCATGTCATGTGTTTTTGATACAGTGAATGAACCATCAATAATAAGACTCGTATTATTTTCATACGGTTTACACTAGACCATACCGAAGAGTTTGTATTGGGTATCCAAAAGTAATTAGGCAAGTAACCATCAAAGAATAAATGCAATTTTTCTGAAGAACATCAGTGCACACCGTTTATATTTCTCAAGTACTGAAAATATAGTTGAAAACTACTAAAGAAAATATATTTCGACCAACAGCAATATTGAGGTAGAACAAATTCCATTCGCCTAAAGTGAATTTGAGGCGTGAACTCTACGCCAAACGCTGACTTTACATTACATCATGTCATGATGCGCACTTCTAAATTCTTATTTATTTCAATTCACTACTAGCCAACAGCGCGTGTGCGATAGGTGTATTCTCAATTCAGAGTAACTTGGAATTCCTACGGGATTTTAGCCAACTGCTATATGGTGCTCATAAAGTCGCTTGAAACTTTTCCAATCATTTTTGCTCTCAATTGTAACGAATTTTTCAGTCCGTCTACTCGCTCGGAAGGAATACGTGGTTTAAAACACTACTTTTGCCTACTGAAGGTTTATATTTTCATATGTTTTTCAAATTAGTATGCAAAATTCTATCAGGTAGTTTAAGCAATCAATTCTTTCCTGTTTGATAATGATATTAATAACAGTTTGTTAATAATTATTAATAAGCTGTTCGCACTGTGATGCGTTATCAGTTTCTATGAGTAACCGCATCCGAAAAACCCGTTTTGTTTATTCCAATTGGGCGTCGCTCTCCTTTGTATTCTCCAGATAATGATGGTTCTGATAACAAGTCGAAATACCCTTATTTTCCCAACAAAATAATATTAACATTCCAAAAATTTCCCCTACATTTGTTATGGGTCTATTATGATCATTTGTAGATTATCTCACCGTTCCAGATAGGCTACTCTGTTAATAATGCATGGGAATGCATGGGGTGGAGTTGATCAGTCGCAATTTGCGCATTGGTAGTAGATTGTTCTGGTCAAGTAACTACAACGGCGAAATTTTAGAAAGTATTTCTATTCAAATCAACTGCTATTGAACAACCCAAAATCTTGCTCCAGATTTCGCCTCGTACAGTACCACTGAGCAGGGCTGCCACTCTAGATATTTTATAGCTAGATCTAGATGTTTTTGCTCAAGTCTAGATGTAAAATTTGGAGCCTAGATATTAGCTATAAAATCTAGATAGTTTTTTCAGCGTGCTAGATATTTTCTGGCTAACTAGAATTACAATTGAGCTATGTATATGATAGATTACAGTAAATATGAATTAGGAATTCGCTATAATGGTTGGTTTCTACTTCATTCTTATTCCAGAACCACATTCTAATCATGTTATTTACAGATTATGAACCCCACCAAGATAGCTATTTCTATGTTTATGTGCTGCCATACTGCAATTTCTAATTGTGATCATAAGGTTCTAAGCTGAAGCACACTATCTTTATTTGCAAAACTAGTGATGATGTCAAAATCATGGAATAAACTGCACATACATTATGAAAAATGTATTGTGGCCTCGTTTTGACGAAAGACTGGCCAATGATATTGGCAACAATGAGTTCAGTTTATTGTTGGATGGAAGCAATGATATGTCAATCATGAAACTACTTGGTGTATCAGTTGACTAGAGTCATGCGTCCAATAAAGTGGAATCAACTTACTTAGTAATAACAAAATTATTAAAAGTGATGCAGATAGCGTTGTGACAGCCTTAAAATAATTGTTGATAAGTAGGAATTTGAGCTCTGATAATTGCAATGCCATAACTAGAGACTGACAATGCAAGTGTTGCTAAATGTTGGCATCAATAATGAAGTTTATGCCCAGTTCATAAAAAAAAATTATATTTAACATTGATGAGATGTGTATGCCACAGTTATTGCCACTCATTCCAGCTTGCTATATTTTTTATGCTTCTGGTAAATGTTTACTACCAAGGAACGTGGAATTTTTGATTGCTGAAACTCATGATTGGTTTGCAAAATTTTCTTACACCATACAAATACAATTGACTCTATGGATCAATTATTATTGGTTCATATCCATTGAAAATTCCATCAGCTTGCAAAACTTGATGGTTGTCCATCCAGCCTGCTGTAAAAAAATGTTGCTCAATGGCTGGATTTAAGAACACATTTTGAGATTGCAAGGCAAAGGGAAAAATGCTATACTGCTGATGTATTATTCAAAATATATTCTGATGAGGAAAATTTTGCACTATCATTTTTTTGTAATTAATCTTAACAGAGATGCAAAGAATTAATAAGATATTTGAATATAAAAATGCCTAGATATGATGAAGTTATTGGATGAAATGCTAATGTTCTTTAATAAAATCAGTTTTCATTATTTTCATCTGATTTCTTGCTACTACTTGGAAGGACTACTTATTAATCCTTCCTACTCGCAACACTTGTGAAATTGAAGAATATTTGGATATCACGTTTTATTTGGATAAATATCGGGATACTAGATAATTTTTTCAAAGATAAATAGCCTAATATGAAGCAACTTACGTTAGAAATATTCTTATTTGCTATTTTTCAACTAATTTATTATATATAATTAATTTAGTTCTAGATATATTTCTGGATATTTTATTTTTGAATCTAGATGTTTCTAGATATTTTTTGAGGTCAAACTAGATTATTTTGCTCAAACAAAAGTGGCAGCCCTGCCACTGAGTCAGCCGTCAACGCCAGTCTGGCGTGGTTGTAGTGGAGGGCTGCTTCTTGCGCGGATCTTACGACGACGGAGGGCGCGGGTCTTTAAGGCCCCCCACACGTACAAATATGTCGGCAGACAATCTGAACTGAATTTGGTTTGTCGGTCTCAAGGCCCTTCACACGATCCAAACACACTGCAAACTTGACAAAGACTGGCACACGCTTCAGTATGCCAGTAGCAGCTAGGTGGAGAGTACGCACAAGAATAGCGACTCCAGACGGCGAGTTCGTACAGCTGATGGGATTCGCTACAGTTGCAATGAATAAGAAGTAAAAGAGATGTAAAAGCTCTTTCAAAATGGGCTTGAGAATGGTTACTAAAAAGTAGTGAATATACAAATGTGAAATTGCCTATTGAAGTGCATGAGGAGGGAGTGAGGCAGAGTACAGTCGTGCACCACACACAAAGGCTGGCGTGACACTGACGTGGCGTTAAGATTACTAAACTTTGCAGCCGGTCGCTCCAAAATTATCAAGCATAGCTTATCTGCCTCATACAGCCTGTGCCAACCTGAAATGAGCGTACGAACGCACGAATTCAGCACCAGTTCAGATATGTCTGCAGATATATTTGCGCGTGTGAGGGGGCCTTTACAGGTACTGGCGAAGGTTCGCGCCAAGAGATAAGAGTGAAGTGCAGTGTTCCACTGTGGAGGATGCAAAGCGAACCAGATGCTTGCTCCGTACGGAAAGTCCAGGTATCGGGCCATTTCGTGGGACCTGCGGGCATTAAGGCCTGTTGACACGATCAGTGAGTGAGTGTTTCAGCATTGAAGAGAGGCTCAAACCTCGCCCATTTCCTCTCGTTTAAGACTGAATGGAGCATTATTCCACAGTGCAGAGAAGGTTGGTCTTCATCGAGCTATGCAAGGCTTGCCAGTGTGATTTTAGAAGCTGGACGTGGAGGGTGCGTCGTCTGTGCTCCCTGCCTACACGTTCTCTTGGAAAAGTGGCGTTTAGCTGCCCAAAAAGGACTTTTTTTAAGCCAACGCTTCGCCCACATATTCCTCATTCGTTTTGGTTTCTTCTTTATAACTGCGACAACTGATAGAGGTTGAAAGCGCCATTGCTTGTCGCAGAGCCACCTTCGTACGTTCTATCTCTACCGCTGCTAGGAGCAGACTGAGGATTTTACTAGGAGCAGTGCTGCACCACTGCCATGGTCCGTGTCGACACACTGACTCGACCAAGTACATTACTGAACTCGTGGTGAAGCGCTCACCCACTGATCGTGTCAACAGGCATTTAGCCTCCTCGCCCGGCGATTCGTGACCTGAACATGAGAGCTAACTCTCCGAGAGCCTTTTTCCTCCTCTCCATTTCACACCTGAGCAGTGGACGGCAATGAGGTGCACGAAGGTTGGTTGGCCATTGTGATATACTTCCGACGTGTCAATTTCGTGCTCTGGTCAATCAAGGTGCAACGCCTATTGCACGCATTCGAACATAGCTATAACTTGATAGTTATAACTTGATAACTTAATAACTATGACTTGACAACTTAATAGCTATGACCTGCTAATTTGATAATTATGACTTGCTAACTTGATAGCTATGACTTGCTAACTTGATAATTATGACTTGCTAACTTGATAGCTATGACTTGATAAATTTATAACTAGAACTCAATAACGTGATAGCTATGACTGAATATCTTAGTACCTATGACTTGATAACATGAAAACTATGACTTAATTTCTTGGTAACTATGACTTGATTAATTGATTTATATAGTATATGACTTGATAACTTAATGAATCTAACTTGATAACTTAATAACTTTGCTTTGATAATTTAATAACTGTAACATGATAATTTCTTTTCTAACTTTTCAGCCTTACGAAATAATTCAATTTCTTCACGTGTAAGTTTGTTCAATAATGCTCCTAGCATTTTTGTATTAAAACAGCAATTCATTATTAAAAACTATAGTTCTGGCTAATTATAAAATGCAACGCTTCGACGTATCAAACATTCTCAGGCTGGGAAAAAATAATACGAATAATTTTCAGTCACATTGGAAAAAACGCAAAAACTAACACTTAAGTAATATAGACTAGACATGTAGATCACAAAGGACGAAGGCGACTAGACAAAATAAAAAGTTTTTTATCACAGAAATAGTAGTAGGACTAGATATATTGTACAAAAACCTCGATGTTCACCACACGAGAGACAAGAGCAAAATGGTCGAGCAGCTTCGTCATACCTAGGAAGCTGAAGTTCTGCTAAACAGCTTGAGAGCGAAAAAATCATTAGTGTTTTTATTAAGGTGATGTTTAAGTTCATGAATATGTAATGCTTCAATTATATGAATATGATCTTTTTAACGGCATTATAAAGAATTTTGGTATTAGGGAACAGATCTTCATTGGATGGTTTCAACTATGGTCAACACGGAAATGATTGAAAATGGAACCTTGATGTTTATGAGCTGCTAATTTTTGCTTCAGGGTCATTCTGGTCATGCCAATGTAATATTTATCAAGAGACTTACAATCTTTTCAGTTCCATTTAAATTGATAGGTCACACTGGCCTTGTTCAGATCGTTGATTCCAGATGCAGACAGATTATTTTTTACTAATTGGTCACTTATTTTACGATTTTTATAATACACGCAAACTTTAATGGGAGTTTCTGGATTTATTGGCTTAACAAAGGTTTTAACAATGTTTTTAACACTTGTTCGTCAATTTTGTAATTATCATGCATTTGATTTTCGTAAAAAATGTTGATACGGTTTGCATTCACTGAATTATTGTCACAGCTTATAATTCGGTTCAAAAATTTATCAATAGTTCTATCGATCAAGGTATTAGGAAAATTGTTATTTCCAAGTAAACGTTTAATTCGAAGCATTTCGAAATGAAAGTTTCCCCAAATACTGCAAACTTCATGAGCTATATTTATCAAGGTATGGATGAGCTTTATTTATCAAGGTATGGAACTTACACGTGAAGAAATTGAAATGTAACATGATAACTTAATAACTTTAACTTGGTGAGTTAATTACCGCAACTTGATAACTTAATAACTCTAACTTGATAACTTAACTATAATTTGACAACTAAATAACTGCAACGTGGTATCTTAATAACTGTAACATGCTAAATTGAAAACTGTAACTTAGTAAGTTAATAACTGTAAATTGATTACTAAGTTGGTACACTTTACCGCAGCCGACGTCTTATCGGTTGCGTCGTTCGAGGTTGAAGTTGTTCCGGAGGTACTTGGTGTCTCAGTAAGGCTGAAATATTTGTTCTTCCCTACTAGACGTCGGGTTTATTCTTTTTGGGGGTCGAGCGGTGAGTGCGGGCGTTTGGCAAGAGCTGCGCGTTTAGCACTCAGGCCAGCTCAGTTCTACTCCTCGCCCATTGATTCGTTTGACTATTTGTAACCGATTGTTACCAATCCTTCGTTAAGGGGACGGTTCGGATGCTTATAAACGTCCGACCGTTCTTGATGGGTTTTTCTAAAATTTGCACTATAGATGTACCATTATGCGTCGTTTGTTTTTTAATAAATGTGTTTTTTCGTAAATTTCTCAGAAATAAGTATTTTTTACATTGGAAAAAATGAAAGTTGCAAAAAATCTCTTTTTTCCTACAATTTAGAAGTTATAGAAGTAGCAAAATGTTACCTAGATAGCTAATTGTCTTGCCTAGCGATCCGTTGCGAAAATCTTTCGATGATTTTATTATTTGAACTTCAATACTTTTTTCCAAAAAGTCATCTTATTTGCTCTTTTTTTACTTCGTGGATAACTTTTCAATATGAATTGAATTTTAAAAAATTGTGCAACGGATCTATAGAGTTTTGGAAGCTCTATCAATTGATATACCTAATCAATACCATATAATTATATCTATACCACATAATATATACCATATAATTGATATACCACATCAATTGATATCTTGCCATACTTGTACTCTCAATACTGTGGAAGATGATCCATTTTGAGAGCATTCATGCAGGTTTCCAGGAAAACCATTTTGCTAAGAAATTTTATTTATGGAAATTTTTACAAAATCCAATAGTACATGTAGCGACTTTATGGGAGGTTAGGCCACGCACGCGGCTAGAGCTAAGGAAGTGTAAAAAAAGCTGCGCACGTCAAATCAAGCCTAGTACCAATTCCCTCCCCCCCCCCCCCCCTCATTCTTCGACTTTAGTAGGTGAACCACTGGGCGTACACACGACCAGTTATATCGTTAGATCCGTGAGAAAATACACTGAAAAATGGGTAAAAAAACTAAAATCCATTATTCCTCGAATATACCCCGGAAGCGTGACCTTAATTTGAATTATACATATCAATCCGAAATTTCTTTAACTCTACAATCGAATCTTTTTGCATATGATAGGAATAGGGCTGACGTGAAAACAAACAGCAACGAATACTCATTTTGCTCGTGGATTCCAGGATGGTGATTCCAATGGAAAGCATGTCACTTAGATTTGATTTAATGAAGTGAATTTTTATCAAGAAAGCCCTTGCATACCCGAAGGGCAGGTGAGGCAGAAACAACTACCCCCTATCGTCACATACCTCAATCCAGTGCCCCTCCTTGGTGAGGGTACCGCCTTTCAAGTCTCAGGAATGAACCATGACGGTTACGTGATAGTCAAAAACGAGTTCCACGAGCAAGCGGATTCGTTTAAAATTTACGTATTGAAATCCTATTTGCAATAGAAATATGGACTCGTATTGAATTGAATTCACTATACAATCTAAACTACGTTATCAGAGACCATTAATCGAATAGTGTCATAAGTACCATTATAAAAGAACCTCTCGGTGTGAGCGTCTAGCATCCCCGGATGAGTCGTGTTTGTTGGTTTCACAGTCGTTTTCAACGTGGAATGGTAAACAATTTAAACAATTTATTTACCACAGGTGATACAGCGGTAGATTGCTTCTTAAGTCTAGTACAATAGTCAAATTTGAGTATAGCTACCTGTGGGCCCGTATAAGTTCAAGGACTTCTAGGGCATCCTACTATCAACGTTATTCTGGTGTGTACAATAATGTTTAGCCTAATACACTTAGTTTCACATTAGACTGATTAATAAGATAGTTAACTCGATATTGGATGTTTCATTTCATGAAATAGTTTATATGGACTAGATGTTAACAGTATATTCTATAAACAATTTAAGAGCAGACTGAATATCAGCGATATTAAACTAAGGCAAAATACATTATAAGGACCAGTCATGACGGAGACAAGATTTGACTTGGTAATTGTACACGACTACTATTCTGATAGGAAATGAGATTCAAGATTTCTTTAGGCTTTAGGAAGCCTATACACCGTTTCAAGCATAATTCGTTTACTATTTCTAGTCAGTTCTACGAATAGTGACTATGTGATCCCGATTCATAGTTGCACTTGCTATGAGTCTCGAGTCTATGTGCTTAGATATGTACCTCCTGATGCCTCCGCCCCGCTTATTATTGCGTAGCGAGTGTTGACTATGATAATTTTCCAATCTAACCATGTCTTTAGTTGAGCCATCTAACCAACTTTCGGTGAAGCTAATCACGTCTCGCCTATACTTGAGGGGGTCAACCCCGGCCCCTTTCGGTCCGATGGGCCGTTTTTTGTTTTTTGTTGAAAAAGGATTCTTAGGTGATGGGCTATTGTACCCTGAAATTTTATGGGGCTACGTACATTAGATCCCCCCTTATGGGGGAGATCTAATCACGGGGGATCCCCATAAAAGGGGATCTTATGGGGGGATCCCCATAAAGGGGGATCGCCCCTTATGAGGGAAACCAAAAATCATAAATTTTTCACCCCGTATAAGATGAAAACAAAACAAAAAATTAAAATTCTGGAGCTATCAGTTTGTTTGCAGTGTTACGAGAATTTCAAAACTGTCTTTGAATTTGTTCTAGCCTAAAAATTTTATGGCTTCCGTTTCTATGAAATATTCATAAAAATGATCTAAATAACTAATGTATAAATATTGTCCAAAAATTAAGGCCTAAATAAAAAATAAATGAAACAAAATGTGTTTTTTAATTGCATACAGTGCTCAAACTTCATAAAAATCAGACAACAAATAAAAAATTCACCATTCTCCAATGTGTGTGCAACCCCAACCCTCATGCGCGTCGGAGTCTTTATAAGCAGTCGACATCTTAGACCTGTCGCTATCGACCGCGTCCTCCTCCTAGTAAACACCTGTAAACGCCTCTCCTGAGTTTCCTTACAACGACAAGCCACACGTTAGCGGCACATTTGGTGGCCAGTACTAGATCAAACCCACTACGTTGTGAAGAAGTTATTATAACGTTAGAAGAAGATTACTACAAGATCGATAACCTACGAGAAATTTCTGCAGCGAAGATTTTTGAAGTTCAGCAAGAGTCAAGAAAAGAAGAGAACATTTCTGAAACCGCGTCAATGACTGGCAGCAACAAAAATACGAATCTTCGACAACTGCTCCGTCTGTGCTCAACATCAGCTTCAAGATATCGTATGCTGCACTGCTAGAGACCTACGTGCAATTTTCAGCGTGGATAGAAACCTGCTATCCCTTCCGAACGAAAGTACTCGTCTTTGACGCCGGAGAGGACATAGAAGTGGTGCTGCAACTACAATTTGAAGCGACACCCTACAACGAGTGATCTACAACGGCTACTTCGTCTACATCTACCCTGCAGTCATCCCAGCGTACGTCTACAGTGGCGAGCGACTTCACTCCCTTCATTCAGCCAGTGGAAGCTAAGTTAATAATAGCTTGCATTGAATTAACGGATAGTTTATCCGCCTTATCGCAGCAGCGCGATTACTAGGCAGGACATGCAGGCAGAGTAATAGTTTTTTGGTAGTAGTTTTTTTGCTCTGCAAGAAGCAGAATATCTTTTTTGCATCGGCTCATGGCCGTGCGCAGTGCATAGAGCAAGCAGCAGACAGCATGCGTCAGGCTTTGCTAGAGTAGCAAGAGCAGGGCCGCCGCAGTAGTGAATTGAAGTTGTGCAAGATAGCTATAGCGTTTAGAAGTGAGTGATAGAATTTTTTTTTCATGAGTGCTTTATTTCGTAAATTTTGTGTTTATTGATGTTATTTCTAGGGTAAGTAACATTGATCTGTTAGCAAATTTTAATTTCCAAGTAGTAGAATTGTGTAAAAAATTATCGCCTACTTAAATTATTATTGCAATGACTGAACCAGCAGCTAGCGCGGCAGGTGGCCCAAATACAAATGCTAGCACTTTAGCAAGAGAAATTGCAGCAAACAAGCTGAGCTCAGGAACAATCCTTTCGGTCGCTGAGTTGCCACTCTTTTGCGGACGTAGTGTGGTGTTCTCCCCCAGGCTGCAACACGCTTCGGGCAGACTTTGAGCTATCTTTTTCGTGATAGGATAGCCCGAAGCGAGTGCCTGAGGTACAACCGTATTCGGCAGGATATGGACAACACGGGGGTAACACGGTAATTATATTGGTGACTGTCAGGTACACGGAACACGGACCATTACACTGGGCCCTCGGTGACTACTATGAGCACTGTTCGTTACTCGTAAATCACGTAATGATTGGAACACAGCACTAATACGTGATGGTTGAAATACAATACTATTCGAGAAGTACGTAATGATTGAAACACAATCCTATGTGAGAATAGCACAAATATGTGGTGATTGGAGTACAACCCTATTCGAGAATGACATAAATTGAAACACAATTCTATGCGAGAATAGCACAAATACGTGATGATTGAAGCACAATCCTATTCGGGAATGACGTAATGATTGAAACACAATCCTATGCGAGAATAGCACAAATACGTGATGATTGAAGCACAATCCTATTCGGGAATGACGTAATGATTGAAACACAATCCTACGCGAGAATAGCACAAATACGTGATGATTGAAGCACAATCCTATTCGGGAATGACGTAATGATTGAAACACAATCCTATGCAAGAATAGCACAAATACGCGATGATCGAAGCACAATCCTATTCGGGAATGACGTAATGATTGAAACACAATCCTATGCGAGAATAGTACTAATACGTGATGATTGAAATACCATCCTATTCGAAAATGACATAAATTACGTAATGATTGAAACACAATCCTATGCGAGAATAGCACTAATACGTGATGATTGAAATACAATACTATGCGAGAATTTACGTAATGAATGAAACAAGCACCAATAGCGGGTAACGTCCGCGAGGACGCTACTTACGAACGCAGCGGCGAGACGTGATGATTGGTGCTACGTCGTACGACTGTTACGAACAGGTCAGCTGGTGCTAGCGGGGCGCCGAGACGAGGCTAGTCAGCTGGGTCGGGCCCGGCCGCCACGCGGTTCACCGTTGTAGCTGATAAGTAGCTACGGCGAGGCTAGCCGGCCGGAGCGGGCGAGAGATGTCGTAGAGCGGCTTGGCCGACGACGCCGGCGCGGGGCGTTGCAACGTGACTTTTTTAAGGCTTTGAAACACCTTGAAGCGTCAAGAAGCTACTAGGTTTAAGACCTTGCAACACCTAGGGGCGATGATAGGCAGGGCCGGTCTCCGGAGCTTGGTGCAGGTACGCGAGAGACAAAGTCGATCTCGGAAGCTAGATGCAGGAACACGAGGCTGGTGCTGGAGATGTGACTTGAACGAGGACGAGGGCTTGAGTGACTGCGAGCCTTGTTGGGGTCGCCTTATGTAGGCCTCGAGTGCAAGCCCTGAGTCCGGGCGTGAGTCCTGATTGGTCGCGAGTTTGTGGGCCTGTGGTGCTGGAGGCAGGAAGCCGTTGTAGCTTACGGGCACCTTTTCTCATAGTCGCGAGGCGGCTTCTCTCAGGTCCCGTGTTTGGTTGACCAGGCGCTTCGGGTCCGGAGGTGCTCTGGAACGGATGCGGTTGTAGTCTGGAGGCAGCTTTTCTCAGGTCTTGTGGGGGTCCGCGGCTTGCCGCTGGGATCACCACAGGTGTCCCTCTCCTGTTTTTTTTTTTTTTTTTAAACACTTAGTACCTCACTGGTGGTCTGCTTTCTCTGCCGTATTTAGTGAATACTGCCTGTTTTGCTGTTTTAGGGATTGCTGTGCCTGTTCCAGGGAACGGAACTCCCTCGTATACTTCGTAGTTTGTTGCTCTCGGTGCCTTAGCCTGTTGTTGAGGTTTATCCTCGATGGTGGGTAGGTACGCTGCTTTGACCCTTTCCGTCGCGATGTTAGCTTTTTTTCCTTGTATATCTACGGTGATGTAGTTTGGTGTCCTTTGGAGCACGGGAAAGGGACCTGCGTAGGGTTTCTGTAAGGGTCTTCTGTGCCCCCCGTGTTTCACGAAGACGTTGGTCGCCTTGTATAGAGCGCTCGGGATATTGGCTTTTTGGGGTCCCTGTTGTCGTGGCAGTATTGGCTGCAGGTTTGTCACTCGTTTTTTTAGGCATTGTAGAAATTCTCTGGCGGGCCGATCTCCTTTTTCTTTCTCGGGTAGCTCTCCTGCGAGGCGCAATGTTTGTCCGTATACCATTTCGGCGGGGGAGATGTTTGCGTCCGTGTGTGGCGTGGCTCGGATGTTAAGCAGTATGAGGGGTAGTGCGTCTGCCCAGTCTGCGTCAGTGACCGTAGCTTTTAACGCCTCCTTCAATCTTCTGTGCATCCTCTCCACCAGTCCGTTGCTCTGCGGGTGGTACGCTGTCGTTCGCTGTCTCTCAGCGCCCAGCGCCGTCAGCAAGTTTTTCCATAAGTTAGACTCGAACTGGACGCCTTGGTCCGTGATGATTGTTGTTGGAGCGCCGAATGATGCTACCCAGTCTTTTAGGAATGCCCGTGCTGTTGTTTCTGCCGTACAATCGGCCATTGGGGTAGCGGTGCACCATCTGGTGAAGCGGTCAATGCACGTCAGCAGGTACCGTTTGTTTTGTGACACGGGTAGTGGTCCGACGATATCGATGTGTATCGTCTGGAACCGTTCCTTGGGTACCGGCATCTTCCCGGGCGGGCATTTGGTGTGCCTTATTATTTTGCTTGTCTGGCATGGAATGCACTCGCGTGTCCACTTGCCGACGTCTTTGTTGAGTCCGGGCCAGATTACTCGCTGCCTCAAGAGGTCCCTTGTTGCTTGTATGCCGGGATGACTCGCCCCGTGGAAATGCTGAAATACGTTCTTTCTGCAGCATTCCGGGATGTATGGCCTCCGTAGGCCTGTTGACACGTCGCACCAGAGGGGTGGTTTACCGGTCTGTCTGATTATGGGGCGTAGTTTGAGCGCGTTCTTTGATGCTGGGTGCAGCAGTTCTTCTAATTCTGCGTCTCTGTTTTGTTCGGTCATTATTTTGTCGTAGTTGATCGCGGGTCCTTTAGGCATTATTGTTGACACCAGACGTGATAGCGCGTCTGCGACCGTGTTGTTGTCGCCGCTGATGTGCTTGATTTCGCAGTCGAACTGTGAGAGGTAGGAGAGCTGTCTTGCTACCCGGGGGCTGTTGCCTTCCGTGGCTTTTTGCAGGGCAAAACAGAGCGGTTTATGGTCTGTCCTGATTTCGAAGCTTCGGCCTTCCAAAAAATGCTCGAAGTGTTTCACTGCGAGGAATATCGCCATTAGTTCGCGGTCGTAGGTGCTGTATTTACGTCGGTTTTGTCTAGTTTTTTGGAGAAAAATGCTACGGGGCGCTGTTCTTGCCCGACTTTTTGTTGTAGTACGGCGCCGACTGCGGTTCCTGCTGCGTCTGTGATTAAGGTGCTTTTGCCTTCTGGAGCGGGGTGCGCTAGCAAGGTGAGTTGCGAGATCTCGCGTTTTAGGCTAGTGAACGCTGCGTCTAGTTCTGTTGTCCAGTTGATAATTTTCTTTGAGTTTTTGGAGTATCCTTTTGTCAATCCGGTCAGAGCTTGCATCTTTTCTGCTGCGGCTGGGAGGAATCGGTGGTAATAGTTGACTATTCCTAGGAATTGTCGTAGCTTTTTTACTGTTGCTGGTTGGGGAAAACTGCATATTTCCTCTATTTTCTGAGGGAGTGGTGAGATTCCGCCGGCTGACACTCTGTGTCCGAGAAAGTCTAGCTCGGGCACTCCGAAAATGCACTTGGCGGGGTGCACGCGCAGTCCTTCTCCTTGTAGCCGTTGGAAGAGTTGTCGGAGGTGTTTTTGGTGCTCCTCTGCGTTTGCGGACGCTATCAGCATGTCGTCGATGTATGCCGTTACGAAGTCCATGTCTCTTGTTACCACGTCGATGTATCGTTGGAACGTTTGGGCTGCGTTCCGCAGCCCGAATGACATCACGGTGTATTCGTACAGCCCAAATGGTGTGGTGATGGCCGTTTTCTGGATGTCCTCGTTTTTGACGGGTATTTGGTGATAGGCTTTGACGAGGTCGATTTTGGAGAAGATTGTTTTGTTATGCAGTTTGTAATGGAAGTCTTGACAGTGTGGTATTGGGTAACGGTCAGGTTTGGTGCTTGCGTTCAGTCGTCTGTAGTCTCCGCAGATTCTCCATGCCCCGGGTTCGGCTGCCTTTGGTACCATGTGCATGGGTGATGCCCAGGCGCTCTTCGACGGCCTGATGATGCCATGTTCCAGCATTTCCTTGAATTCTTGTCGCGCCGCTTCCAATTTTTCCGGAGACAGTCTCCTTGGTCGTGCATATACTGGGGGTCCGGTTGTTTCGATGTGGTGTTCTACGTCGATTTTCTTTTGTGTGTGCCGGATGTGTTGGGAGGTCGGTAGTATTCCGGGGTATTCCTCGTACAATGTGTTGAATTCCGGGGCGGTTTGGTGTTCGATCCTGTGCACTCGTTGGCTTCTTGAAACGACACGTTTGCAGGGTACTTTGGTTCCGGAAGTTTGGGCGTATAGGCTTGCGTTTGCGGTGTCGACGCTTAGCTGGTGTGCGGCGAGGAAATCCATGCCAATGATCGGTTGTCCCACGTCCGCTTCTATGAAGTTCCAACTTACGGGCCATAGGGGGTTGAGCAGGATGATGCGCTCAGTCGTCCCGTACGAAGCTATGGGGGTGTTGTTTGCGGCGAGTAAGTCGTAGGACGGGGGTTTGAGCGTGTGTTTCTTTTTAGCTGGTACTAGGCTGACGGCTGAACCGGTGTCGATGAGGTATCGTACGTTGCCGGTGTCTGTGACGTACATTAGCTCGCCTTTTTTTGTCTGTGCGGAGACTGGGGCGTTTACCATTCTCCGCGGTCGTCGTTTCCCGCGAAACTGCAAGGTTGGGTACAGTTTATTGCTCGGTTACCGAAAGTTTGGTGGTAATAGCAGATTGCTTGGTCCTGCTTGATTCTTGTATTGCTTCTGTTTCCGTACCTAGGTCCTGGGGTTTGGTTTCGCCAATCTTCTGCTTGCTTCTTGTTTTCCTGTGGGCGTAAAGCGTTTGCCAGCATTTTCTTGAGTTCTGCTATTTCCTGTAGGGCTTTGTCAAATTCCGCTCTTGAGACGGTAAGAGATGGTGGTTGTTTGATGGCAGTTACGGCGATGGGTTCACTCATGGCAGTTTGGCAAGCGGTTTGCCTTGCTATGATCTGATCTGCGATTACTCTGTATTCTTCGTCCGTTTTTCCCCTGCCTAGTGCCTCGATCAGCGGTTGTGCTGTGATTGGTAGCTTTGCGAGGTGCATGGAACGGATGACGGACGGTGGTAGGGGTGCTTGCCTGCAGCTGTTCAGTCGTTTCATTTCGAGGAGCAATTCTGATGGCGTATTGTCTCCCATGGTAGTTTTGACGATGGTGTCGTAGTTTGCTTCCTCGTCGTGTCGCACGAAACGGTGCGTTAATGCGGCTTTTAATGCGTCGTATTTGTCGTTTGCCGGTGGGTTCAGGAGTATTTCTTGGATCTCGGATACGATGTGTGTTGGGAGTCCTCCTAGTAACGCTCCGAACTTTGCGCCGTCGTCCAGGTTTGGTACTTGTGCGAGGAACACGTCGCAATGCAGTAACCATCCTTTCACATCTCTGCTGAATGCGGGCAACCGGATATCTTTCCCAGCCATGCCTCCTATTGCCTGCCGAATACCTCTGGGGTCAACCAGTGTGGTGTTCTCCCCCAGGCTGCAACACGCTTCGGGCAGACTTTGAGCTATCTTTTTCGTGATAGGATAGCCCGAAGCGAGTGCCTGAGGTACAACCGTATTCGGCAGGATATGGACAACACGGGGGTAACACGGTAATTATATTGGTGACTGTCAGGTACACGGAACACGGACCATTACACTGGGCCCTCGGTGACTACTATGAGCACTGTTCGTTACTCGTAAATCACGTAATGATTGGAACACAGCACTAATACGTGATGGTTGAAATACAATACTATTCGAGAAGTACGTAATGATTGAAACACAATCCTATGTGAGAATAGCCCAAATATGTGGTGATTGGAGTACAACCCTATTCGAGAATGACATAAATTGAAACACAATTCTATGCGAGAATAGCACAAATACGTGATGATTGAAGCACAATCCTATTCGGGAATGACGTAATGATTGAAACACAATCCTATGCGAGAATAGCACAAATACGTGATGATTGAAGCACAATCCTATTCGGGAATGACCTAATGATTGAAACACAATCCTACGCGAGAATAGCACAAATACGTGATGATTGAAGCACAATCCTATTCGGGAATGACGTAATGATTGAAACACAATCCTATGCGAGAATAGCACAAATACGCGATGATCGAAGCACAATCCTATTCGGGAATGACGTAATGATTGAAACACAATCCTATGCGAGAATAGTACTAATACGTGATGATTGAAATACCATCCTATATTCGAAAATGACATAAATTACGTAATGATTGAAACACAATCCTATGCGAGATTAGCACTAATACGTGATGATTGAAATACAATACTATGCGAGAATTTACGTAATGAATGAAACAAGCACCAATAGCGGGTAACGTCCGCGAGGACGCTACTTACGAACGCAGCGGCGAGACGTGATGATTGGTGCTACGTCGTGCGACTGTTACGAACAGGTCAGCTGGTGCTAGCGGGGCGCCGAGACGAGGCTAGTCAGCTGGGTCGGGCCCGGCCGCCACGCGGTTCACCGTTGTAGCTGATAAGTAGCTACGGCGAGGCTAGCCGGCCGGAGCGGGCGAGAGATGTAGAGCGGCTTGGCCGACGACGCCGGCGCGGGGCGTTGCAACGTGACTTTTTTAAGGCTTTGAAACACCTTGAAGCGTCAAGACGCTACTAGGTTTAAGACCTTGCAACACCTAGGGGCCTCGATAGGCAGGGCCGGTCTCCGGAGCTTGGTGCAGGTACGCGAGAGACAAAGTCGATCTCGGAAGCTAGATGCATGAACACGAGGCTGGTGCTGGAGATGTGACTTGAACGAGGACGAGGGCTTGAGTGACTGCGAGCCTTGTTGGGGTCGCCTTATGTAGGCCTCGAGTGCAAGCCCTGAGTCCGGGCGTGAGTCCTGATTGGTCGCGAGTTTGTGGGCCTGTGGTGCTGGAGGCAGGAAGCCGTTGTAGCTTACGGGCACCTTTTCTCATAGTCGCGAGGCGGCTTCTCTCAGGTCCCGTGTTTGGTTGACCAGGCGCTTCGGGTCCGGAGGTGCTCTGGAACGGATGCGGTTGTAGTCTGGAGGCAGCTTTTCTCAGGTCTTGTGGGGGTCCGCGGCTTGCCGCTGGGATCACCACAGTAGACGTAGAGAGGACCCCGACTTCGTTGAGAATAAAACATTTAAAACACATATAGGAAACTTGCGTGCCTACATGACGCTACCCCGGACGTGAATTCCGACAGTGCCAAAAAAAGAGTTGTTAGTTAGATCAGCTAACAAACAGGTAGGAGATTTCAATTCAATAGTAACCAAGTTGGTCAATTCCGACCTTCATTACTCATTTCTGGATGTCGTCAAAATTTTAGACGACATCTATGTAGCTAGAGGCGAAAAATCGATCCACGCGTTAGCATGGGATTTAAATCAGTTACGCTTCGTAAGGAACGATGCACTTGCGGCCCAGTTGGTAACCGCATTTCCTAATCCCAGAAAGTTGTCGGAACATTTGTTAAACTCGACCTCAATAGCGTGGTCGAGACACCCATTTTACAGGGCTAGTACAAATCAAGTAAAACTAAAAGGTTTTGTAGGAGACAGTATTGATCTTAGCCTAGCTATCATCGTGTTAGCACCATTACTCGATGAGTCTTTTGCTAAGAAATTATTTGATACGTCGTTCAATACGTCAGAGGAATTATTGGCACGAATTGTTGCTGCTGTTCGAAACCAACCCGAAAAAATAAAGATTATAGCGACTGAGTACGAGACGCAGTACAATAAAGAAAACTTTGTAGCCGAAGTTGCCGAGTCAGAAGACCATATTGATGTGCAAGATTCCCCTCAGGAAAGTGAAGTTTTCTACGGAAATTACCGTAGAGGGCGTTTCCCGGGTAGGAGGTCATTTCCTCGACCTTGGCTGAGAAATCCTAGAGTAGGAAGAAATGTTAGTGGCTATGTACAGGGTGTCTACTAGGTAGTAAAGTAGTAAAAAGTAGTGAAAAGTAGTAAAATTTGAGAAGTAGTAAAAAAATTAGTAAAAAGTAGTAAAATTTACCTCTGGGTAGTAAAAAATTGTGAAGTGGAATAATTCTTTGAAAATTGGAAGTAATGTACAGGGGTATAAAGTGTATTAAGATTATTTAAAATTTATTTCTCCCAGCATTAGCAATTTGCCGCAGTTTACGTGAAATATTCCTGTATGGCGGAATGTAATTTAAGGATTGGGGGACCCAAAATAGAGAAATGTTCCAAAATTTTTAAAGACGACTGTAAATAGTTCATTTTTTCTCATTCAGTTTGATCTGAAGGATATCGAATTGCTTTATGATGGAAAGATAATTTGGGCCATTTCAATGTATTAATTTTACTTTTCTTCAATGCCATTTCATAAATTTGTATGCATTAAATTTTAAATAATTATATTCAGTGAATAATCAAGGATTATAAACTTTTCTAAGGTTGAATTCAGTTTCCTGCTCGAGTTTTTTAAACAATAACCTCAAGTGGCTATTTCTCTCTATAATATTAATATTCAACATTCATGTCTTATGCTGATTTTCTTTGGATATACCCCATAGCGTTACCTTCGAAGAACAAACTCATCCTTCGTCATATATTAGGCATTTAAACGTCCTTGCCCTAAGTTTAATAATAGCACTTCACTCAAATTATTGCATCATTTGAATTATTTGAATTATTGCATACCTCACATATGTGAATATAAAATATAAGCAGTGAAGAACCAAGTGATATAACCTTCCAAATCTTATTCAGAGATGAATATTCTCACACTATGCTCTTCAATGTAAACAAAAATGGGATTTTATGTGCAATTTAAGGGAAAAACTGGATTTATATATCAACTCTTTCACATCACGTTCCTTGGATCACAATTTTGAATGTATCATATTGCAATACATCATTACATCCTCAATTTAGCATCAGTACATTACAATCCTTCGGTGAAGATGTCAAAGGAACTTCTCTGCAGTTCATTTACATCCAGCAATAATATCTTTCTTTGAAAAGACTGGAGTTTATTCTGTTCGTTTCGGTGTCAGGGGAACAATAACAATTTACTGTAACTATGAATGTTTTTTTTTTTTTGTAGAAAAGCTTACCTCTTTGTAAAGCTGAAAGTTTTCTCTTTCTCATGACATTACCCCTCAGGGGAATACAATTATTGTATCTATAGGAATTACACACCCAGGGGGAATGACAGGGCCTAAGCTGAAAGTTAGGTAGTCTTTTTTTTTTTAAATAAAATATTTTTTTATGTTAAGGACCACCTTTTTTCGGTTCACTGCTGTCCTGTTTTTCAGCACCTACTACTTTCTTCTTCAACTTTGGTCTTATTTCATAATCTTCTTTCACAATTTACTGTTTCTATGCCCTTTCTGCGTAGATTCTGCATTTCATTCAACTCCATACTAAATGGTGATTTCCTCCTTCCTCTCTTTGATCGCATTTGTTGCTTGGGAGGGAGGCTAAAACTAACAACTAATCTAATCTAATCCCATGATATTAATTTACGTCCAAATACTGAAAGAATTATGCTATAAAATTGTCTTTTAGAACAAAATGTTATCTTCCAAATGAGAATTAAGTTCCTTTTGGCAGTCATGGCGACTCACGGTTCAGTTCAGTTACCTCCAGGATGTTGTCAGAGGAGCATGGTGATGCTACATCTTATTAAAATTCTGTCTTCTATCAGGTTGTAGCAGAAGTTCTGTCCATTTTTTTAGATATGAAATGAAGTGAAAACCCTCTCAAAATTGCAATTATTTAGTCTTCAATATAGGCATCATTTTTATTAATTACGTCCTCCCATTTTCCGGTAAGCTTTTTGATTCCTTCTTCATAAAATTTAGATGGTTTGGACGCACAAAGAGAAACTAGTTTCATTTCGACCTCTTTTCTTGTGGCAAGCCTTTATTCCATTAAATGATTCTGTAAGCCCCTGAAGAGGTGAAAATCGGTTGGAGCAAGATCTGGAGAATATGGTTGGGGATGCATGACTTCCCAGCAAAATACTTCAACAAGACTTTTGGTTGCGCTTGAAGGGGGGGTCTGCCATTGTCATGGTGCAGAATCACTCCTTCTCGATTGATCAAAAATGGCCGTTTTTCCTTTAAAACTGCTTTTGAACGAGTTAGCTTCTGACAGTAAACTTCAGATGTTATTTTTTGATTGTCACCCATTAATTCATAATAAACATTAAACAATTCCCTTCAAATCCCAGCATCCACTCAAAATAATTTTTTTAGGGTGCAGTCCACTTCTCGGCTGTGGAATTGGCTTTGAACAACAACTTAGACACTGTCTTTTGCGCTTAACATTGTTGTAAAGGATTCACTTCTCGTCACCAGTTATGATTCGGTCTAGAAAAGGGTCTGAAGTTCATGAGAACGCAGTGAAACACAACAGGTCGCCCGTATGTTGCCTGTTGATTTCTGACAAATCGTGTGGGACCCTGTGTCTCAGCCTTTGAGATTTTGCCAAATCTTTTCATTACCCAATATATGGTCATATGGCTTACATTAAAGGTTTTGTTCATTTCTCTATAGTGGTGCAGGTTTTATTTTCATCAATGGCAGCTAGCAATTGCTCAGAACTGAGTTTTTTTAGCATCTTGCTCATTTAAGTCTTTTAGACTGTAGTCATTTTTTTTAACAAAAAACGATCTTCTGCAGGTCTTTTCATTCACAACATCATTTCCATGTGTCTTTGAGTGTTTTTGCTGCTGAGCCTGCCATATTGCCTTTATGAAATTCAAACAGTAAAATATGCCTGACATGCTCTTTACTTGGAGTGTACCTTTGGGCTAAAATTAGTTTTTAATTACGATAATTATCACAGAATATGAGAGAAGAAACAACATTTTATTAATTACCATAGATAAGCATACAACATTAACAAGCTAAATTGAAGTAATCTTGCCCTAAACATATAGCTCAACAATTGGACAGAACTTATGTTACAACCTGATACTATATGTATGTATATGAAAGTTACACGAAATTTGCATTTCCGTGATTTGTTCCATAATATAATGTTAATAACCAATTTGTTATCATTATTGATCGCAATTAGGGTGCCAATTTAAATTTTGAGGTACGTTAGATATAGTTTACAAAAATTCGTTCACATATTCAATTCGTTCAATAGTTCACAATCTCATATTTACGAAGTGTCATAGTGTTAAGTCACAATAAAGTTCCCTGATATTCTACCCTGCAGTGTAAAGTGATATGACAATCACCTGGTGTCTACTAGTTTCCAGTTGGTTTATTTTTTGGGTATCATGAATGGTTGTCCTCATCGTTGAAAGATGTTAAGACATGGTTCTTTGTCTTAACATTCGATGGAGTCCATTAGGATGGGGTAACTTAATAATTTAGGTAACTTTTTCTCAATGATGATTTGATTGATGCATTGAGCATGAAGTATTTTAAGTATTAAGAAACTTGGACCCTTTTTGAACATTTGGTATTGCGTGTATCATTGACTCATACTACTCATTATAGGCTGATGACTTACATCTGGACATTTGGACAACATTCATTATGTAAAAAATAGGTATTAATTTTTTTCTGGTGAAGGTAGTAAAAAGTAGTAAAATTTTGAAATGAAATATCAGTAGTCACCATGTATGTAGCTCATAGAAGAATAGGTTCCCTTGAATGTAACACGTTGCGGGCAGAAAGCTCGTATCATGACCCAGTACACTTTGCACCTAGAACGAGAGGCTCTCCTTTCTACAGTATATGCAGAAAGAAGAGCCTCTCGTTCCAGTGCACTTTGCAGCTAGAACGAAAGGCTCTCCTTTCTGCAGTATATGCAACGTTTCAGGTCATGTTGAAGCCAACTGTCGAACTCAAAGAGATCAAAGCACACCTAGAGCCTTTGGCCCTTGCTTTGCATGCGGAAAAGTGCACTTCGTTCGAAACTGTAGAGCGTCAGAATATGAAATCAGGCAGTATAAAGCATACTTGCGTAGGTACAATGCATATAGAGGCAATAATCGTGGTAGGCAAGATGTGCACTATGGTTTGGAGTACGAAAGAGACAACAGAGATTTTTTACAGGAGTAGGAGTAGTAGGAGTAGGAAAGAGCGAGTCGAAGCCCGAGTGTCACCGCAAGACTCTCGTTAATCCGAAAGCTGTGGTCGAAATGAATCCAGATACTGAGATGGCTGAGTGTAAGCACGATCAGAGGGAATCATATATTGATCCATTATTTACATGTAGAAATAGGTTTGAAGTATTGAAAGATGAGGAAATGGCTGATGAGATACCACAAAAGAAAGCAGTTGAGGTTTATTTCAACACTACGGTTGTAGGAGCAGGACGTCTTAAGAAAGAAGGCACCGATATCGTCACATTTAGAAAATCCAGAAAACCGACAATTATACTCTCTAATCAAGATAAGTACTTGAGCGCGCTGCTAGATAGCGGTAGCGAAAAATGCCTCATTAGTTAAAGTAACATCAAATACCCCAAAGAAAAGTTGAAACCGAGTTTTTTGAGAGTTAGAGGCATAAACGCAAAGAGTAATGTTAGCGGTGAGGTTGACTCAAATATCTCTATACCTGGTACTG
The DNA here is from genome assembly GCA_030386875.1 of Morinoia aosen. Taxonomy (NCBI): domain Eukaryota; kingdom Metazoa; phylum Arthropoda; class Malacostraca; order Amphipoda; family Talitridae; genus Morinoia; species Morinoia aosen. Next base: position 2,550,828 of record CM059572.1, on the reverse strand, counting down.
ACAAAGTACTCAAGACTAGTGTTTTAGTAATTAAAGATGCTAAATTCAAATATGATTTGATTTTAATAAGAGACGTGTTAACCAATGCAGTGATTAACTTGAAGGATGGTTCCCTCATGTGGGAAGGAACCAGAGTACCTTTCAATGAAATAGAGAATAAGCCTACAATAAGTAGAGAAGCCATATTAATGGATATAATAAACAGTGACTGTTTGCTGTCAGAAGTAGTTGCTTGTGCTAAGAAGATCACCAGATGCCGGGGCTTAAGGAATTACCGCGAGAGAAAAAAAGAGGCTGTAAGAACAGGCAAGAAAAAAGAGGCTGAACTCGAGTGTGTAGCCGAGCTGCCAAAGACAGTGGCAAGAGAGAAAAAAATTGACCTCTGGTGGTTCACTGTGACGTAATAGAAGTGCCTACCAATTGCATCAAGCTCATTAATACCTTTGTCAAAATGGCTAAACCCGGTGATTATATAGTGTTGAAACGAGGATTTAATAATGAAGCGCTAATAGCAGAATCAATAGTTACAGTCAATGAAGACGGGAATGTACCCTTATTAATACTGAACCCGACAGATGAGGCCATTCATTTTAGCGAAAACACAATGCTGTGTAACATGGAAGAAGTTGAGGCCGAACTTTATCTCACAAATGTAGAGGAAGCGCTGAAAAAGGCGAATAATTTTGAGATAAACTCTGAGGTTACGTCGGATTCAATTGAAGTCATCTCAGGACGTGGTGAAATAAAGACCATGGCCAAGGAGAAACTTGAGTCGAAGGTCGGTGTTCGCGGCAATAATTGTGAGCGTGAGTTTCCTGGTAGTAAGGAACTAGGAATTGATGCACAAGTCGAAAGTGTGTCTAATGTACAGAAGGACGTACGCAGTCCGTTAACATATAATGATGTAACATGCGATGAAGTTGACTTAAAACTAAAATTACTGGAATTAATGAAAAATTTCCGTGACGTGATCACGTTGCTAGGCGAAACTATAGGTGTCACGAATGTGACAAAACACAAAATTGTGCTTAAAACTGATGCACCAGGTGTAAAGATACCACCATATCGCATATCTCATAAATATCAGGAGGAGTTGGACAAGGTCAACAGAGAAATGCTCTCACAGAGCACAATTGAGAATTCCATATCAGATTACAACTTTCCGGTAATTGTGGTATAGAAAAAAACGGGTGAAATTAGACCCGTGATAGATTTTAGAGCATTAAACAAAATCGTGGTCTAGGAGTCGTATCCTATACCACGAATAGACGAAATATTGTCTACACTCGGTGGCAATAGCGTCTTTTCCTCTCTGGATTTAAAGTCTGCATTCCACCAAGTAGAATTAGAACAGGAAAGTCGGAAATTTACAGCCTGTAGTATAGCTTACCAAAAATACCAGTTCAGAAGAATTCCGTTTGGACTCAGTTCAAGTACGAGCGTTTTTCAACGTGTCATATCTGTTCTGGCGCCTATTTTAGGCCGACTGTGCTTTGTTTTTTTAGACGATATATTAATTTACTCAAAAACTAATGAGCAACATTTATGCGATATTAAAACTGTCCTCACGACACTCCGCACCGGTAAACTATCCATCAAACTCGAAAAATGCTAATATTTCAAGAAGAAAATAGAGTACTTAGGTCATATTATTTCGGCCGATGGAATACATTGTAAGTACTCCGAGAAGTTGCAAAATTGTCCTGCACCAATAAATGTAAAAGAGTTGCAGCAATTCCTTGCTGCAGCCAATTATTTCCGCAACTTCTAGCGCAATTTGCAGTGAGTGCAAACCCCCTATACAGATTGTTAAAAAAATGTGGTAATTTCAACTGGACAAACGACTGTCAAAAAAGTTTTGACTACATAAAATCAGCCCTGACTTCTGAGACTGTTTTACAACACCCTGATTTTACTAAGACGTTTCACATATTTACTGATGCATCAAATTTTGGCATAGGGTCCGTCTTGATGCAGCCCGAAGATTCAAGCGATAAATTAATGCGTCCTGCTGCATATTTCAGCAAAATTTTAAATTGTAGTCAAAAACGTTACAGCACCACGAAAAAATTGTTTTGCCATTTATAGTGCTCTTAGAACATTTAAATACCTAATTATTGGGTATCCCATCCATGTATACACGGACCACCCTCCATTAGCTTCTCTATTCACGAAAAAATTACAAGAGGATACGGCAATGGCCCGATGATGTATTAAAATTCACTCTTACGACCATGTCGTTCATTATTTACCAGGGAGACAAAACGTCGTAGCCGACTACCTAAGCAGGCTACCAAGCAACAATGATCAACTAACTATTAAAGAATTAAAAAGCTGTGACACATTAATGCCTGAGCTTGAATCTGAGGTGTACTATGGATAAAATATACGTTTATTTATTTGTAAAATATTTTTTTTAAATATTTTTAATTTATGAGATTTTCAATTTTCTGTAATCTCCCGCTGGGGAGCAACAAATTTGTTATGTTAATTAGTAATGATTAATTTTATAAATAAAATTTTTTTGCGTTAGATCGCTTGATTGAAATTTAAAAATATTTTTGCGATAAGTACCTCACTTTCCATGAGGGTGGGAGAGATATGTGTGCGCAACCCCAACCCCCATGCGCGTCGGAGTCTTTAAAAGCAGTCGACATCTTAGACCTGTCGCTATCGACCGCGTCCTCCTCCTAGTAAACACCTGTAAACGCCTCTCCTGAGTTTCCTTAACACAACAAGCCGCACGTTAGCGGCATATCAAGAAATGAATATTTTTTATTTTTTTATTCTATGTTTATTTTTACTTTTAATTCCCAATTCACAGTGTAAATATGAAATTATGCATGGTGACTACAAAAACATGAAAACAGCATTCAAGTACAAAAATTGTCTACTATGTAACACTCCAACAAAAAAAATTTGTTTCTGGCTTGAACCCACAACCCCTCATTTTCAACATTCAACAGAATAGAAGTCAGTGAGTTTTCATGCTAGGAAAAAACCAAAGTTTTGGAATCCTTGGAACATTTTTAACAAACTGATTTTCTTTTATTATCCAGTTTATACATTTTTTGTTTTATTATAATTCAAGATAAAAAATTAGGTACATTTTAGTGAGTGATCAAGTATCACATATAAAAAGAAAACAAAAAATGCTTAATAAAAAATACGCGAGCGTCAGTTTGTTTATTCGCAGTGTGAGGAGGACTTCAAACTATCTTTGAATTTGTTCTAGCATAAAAACTCAATGACTTCTATTCATTTGAAATATCCATAAATGAACCAGAAAGTAATATTTCTAATTTTATTAAAAAAAACTGAGGCCTAAATCGAAAAAAAAAATTAACGAGTAAAATATGTTTTTATTTCAAAAATACATACACTGGCCAAATTTCTGACCAATCGGATTAAAATTTCAAAATTGATGGGTTGACCTTTATAATTTCAGTTATTGTACATTGTATTTCTTCCAATTTTGAATAGAGCGACCTACAGTTCCAACACAGGAGCAAAAAATCATTGCGAGTTATTCGTATAGTTTCGTTGAATTTTGATGTATTAGTATATTTTCAGTTTTTAGTGTTGGTTAGGTTTGGATATAGTCTGTTCAAATGATTGAGATCTGGGTCGATTTCATCGAATACATCAACGTGATCAGTCATTTAAAATTTGTACGCAGTAAGCAGTGAGAAATATATGCACTCATATTATACCACGCTTCTGCTCCCTATGGAAGGGTAGCCGACAGCCGGCCACAATCATCACCCTTAGTCACTAGGAGGTGAGACAGGCAGCACAGGCCGCACCAGAACTGCCAGGATCAGCAGCAGCCCAGCTCAATTATCTTCCAGTCAGGCCTGACAGCACAGACTCCAAACCCGCAAATTTGGACGTCGCCCACCCCTCTTCTTCCACCTCCGTGTTGCTAAATCAAGTTGCCATTCGCGCCAATTATTTAACTATGTAGTACTACTGAGGTTTATTAACCTATCTGTTAGTTATAAATTTATTATTAATCACTGCATTATAACCACCAGAAGTACTTAGTAAGTGGATACCACAGCGGAATACCTAAGTTAACCTGTATTAAATAATTTTAATAAGTTTTTACGACGACCGCTGGTGTTTGGCTATTAGACCCTCCATCTCGGCACGCAAAAACAGGCATTTTTAAACTTTTTTTAAGTTAACCTTAAACTAACTGAACTTGGCCTAACCTAACCCAACCTTACCTAACTTAACCTAACCTCTTAACCTAACTTAACTTAACTTAATCTAACCTAAATTAATTTAACCTAACATTTCTGTAGCTGCTCGGAGGTGGTGCTGTAGCTGCTCGGAGGTGGAGGGAGAGGGGTGGGCGGCGTCCAAATCTGCGGGTTTGGAGTCTGTGATGCCCGACAGCCATAGCTGGTTTACCCCAACCGCTTCGTTGAGTGCAGTCCCTCTCTCCGCACAGGACAGGTCAATCAGTACCGCGTCCAAAAAAAATAAAATTACCATCTTATGCACTGCTTCCACTCACTTCTGTCTGCAGTCATCTCTCTCACCATGTCCACAGTCAGACCCCTCTCATACAAAGCACGTTTCACCCCATCCATCCGATTCATCCGTAGTCTACCTCGCGCTCTAATACCACTCATTTCCGACGTATTAATCTTTTTTAACAGCCACTCAACATTAGGGTGTCACAAGAAGCCGAAGTGAATCGAACACACTCCAGCACTTGTTGCCCTTGTTTCCTGTCGTGACAAATTTAAACAAGAAAATTTTCAGCTTCCCATCTAATCTTTGACTGGTCGCGCATTTCATTCAGTTTTCTGCTGGGCGTCAGGTTGTGCAGCGATCACTGCCATAGCATGCAGCGATCAACATTGTCAGGACATTAGGAGAGCTCTATTTTACAATAACAACTATTTTTCTTGTTCCATGAACTTATTTCATAGCTTACTGTTTCTATGCACCTTGTGCAATGTGCATAGATTCCGCGTTCTCTCAACTTCATTCTAAATGGTGGCTTCATCCTTCCTCTCCTTGAACATCTTTGTCGTAGTAAAGGGAAGCTAAATCTTTTTTATATTATAATAATAATGCTTCCATAAGATAAACTGAGCTTGCGTATCGTAGATACTTGCGAATCAGACTTCTGTCATGATTTTCAAAATTTTCGTTAGCTTGTTTGCTCTTTGCTTTATCACCGGACTAATTGCGGAAATTTAGCTTTCACTCATCTTATGATGCCTTATGGGGTGAGTAGAGGTGTGAGTGGTGCCTAATGGTGTCACTCACCCCTCTACAGCAAGGCACCACTCACCCCTCAACAGCATGGCACCACTCATGTACCCCTCAACAGCAAGGCACCACTCACCCCTCTACAGCAAGGCACTACTCACCCCTCTACAGCAAGGCACTACTCACTCCTCTGCAGCAAGGCACCACTCACCTCTCTACAGTAAGGCACCACTCACCCCTCAACAGCAAGGCACTACTCACCCCTCTACACCATGGCACCACTCACCCCACTACACCAAGGCACCACTCACCCCTCAACAGCAAAGCACCACTCACCCCTCTACAGCAAGGCACCACTCACCCCACTACACCAAGGTACCACTCACCCCAAATGCCTCTCACCCCTCTACTGCAAATACCACAGCAAATACACTTTATTTTCTGCAGGAAAACATAAGTCTATGCATCCGTTACATTATTGATAAAAATTTAGTTGTCCTGAGAAGTAATTATTGGTAGGATTAGATATCTTGCCTTGCAATGATTATATCATCAATGTATTGAGAAGGGAAATTGTATGGAGTTTATATTTATTTCCTCTCAATGGTATTTTATAGTAATTTCAATAAAAATCAAATCTCTGCAGCCATTAATTGTCGGTCTATATGCAATAGAAGAAAAAGCCAGAATTTTATAATTTGATTAAAATTCAAATCGAATCTCACAGGAGCTATAAAAAACGTTCGTTTTGCGCGACCATTAAACATTGCCCAATGTTCATGAAAATTTGGTGTAATCATTTTCATTTGACAAGGAACCACAGTAGCATATGCTGGATTTCATATCATTACTTTGAATTTCTACCTATTTACGCTTTGGGCACCCTACTCAACATTCATTCTTTCAACATACCCAAACCATCCAAGCACTCTTTCCTCCACCCGCCTGCTCAACTTTTTGATAACACCCGTCTGCCCCCTAACCAACTCATTCCTGATCCTATCTCTTCTTGTTACTCCAAACATGCTCCTCAAACACATCATCTCAAACACATCCAACTTCCTCGTCTCAGCTGCTCTCAAACCCCAAGACTCTGCTCCAGACAGCAAAACTGGCACGATTAAGCTTTCATACAGCCCCCTCTTAGCATTCATACTCAAACTGCTGCATTCAAAAACTTCCTCATTGCACCCAATGTCTTGCAGCGTTCATTCACTCGATACCTCACTTCTACTTCCATACTATCCTTCACAGCCGCGTCCGACCCGAGGTACCTAAAATCCTCTACCTCCTCTAACACTTCACCATTCATCCTCACATCCAAAGTTCTAAAGACTCCACCTCTTGAATATGTCATCATCTAACTTTTATTTACATTTACCCTCAATTTTTACCTTTCGAACACTCTACCGAACCCTGCAACCAGTCCCCGCAGTTTTTCCTCTGCATCAGCCACAAGCGCTTCATTATCTGCAAACAACAGCTGACACACTTCCTAATTCTTACCATTTTGTCCCACCAACTGCGCACCTTTTCCCAACACTCTGGCATTTACTTCTCTCACTACACTATCCATAAACAAATTAAACAACCACGGCGACATCACACATCCCTGTGTAAAACCCGTCCCACTGGGAACCACTCACCTACCTCATTCCCTACTCCCACACATGCTCTGGTATCAATGTAGGAATTCTTGATCGCATTCAACAGTCTCCCACCCACTCCATACAAGCTTACAACTTGCCATAGAGCCTCACGGTCCACTCTGTCATACGCCATCTCTAGATCCATAAATGCCCGATATACATCTTTTCCTTTTGCCAAGTATTTCTCATTTACCTTCCTCACAGCAAACATTTGATCAACACAACCTCTACCACTTCTAAAACCACATTGTTCTTCAGCTAGCTCACCATCCATCATCACTCTCACTCTTCCAATTATAACTCTTCCATACAGCTTCCCAACGACACTCAGCAGACTTATACCTCTGGAAATACAGCACTCATACCCGTCACCTTTCCCCTTGTACAACGCAACTACACATGCGCTACTCCAATCTACCGACACTTTACTAGCCTCAAAACACACATTAAACAAACGTACCAACCATTCTACAACCGCATTTCCTTCTTTCTTTAGACATTCAACCGTGCAGCCATCCATACCTGGAACCTTTTCATTTTTCATCATATCAAACGCACCTTTTACTTCTACACTTCTATCGGCTTCTATTCACTTTTTCAAACACAGGCATTCTAACATCACTTCCAAAAGCTACCACTCTCGCAACCCTATCATCCTTCACATGAAGTTCAGCAGTTCCTCAAAATACTCCGCCCATCTCTTCCTCACTTCCGAGCAGCTATAATCCTCCCTCCACTAGCAGCCTACCATTAGCGTCCTTCATTCTTGCCTCACTCTCTACCTGTCCTTTCCTAATTCTCTTCACTTCCCTCCATGAAGTCCCCTCCCAACTTCCTCCCCCACTCCTCATCCGCCGCCCTCTTTAGTCTCCTTACCATTCTTTGTACTTCTTTCTTCCTCTCCCTATACTCTTTAAAATTATGGTGGCTGCCCCTTTACAGCCACCTTTCAAACGTCCCTTGCTTTCTTCTCTCAGCCGCTCCTACTTCTCCGTTCCACCATTAACTCCCCTTTCTTATCACTCCTGCAACCTTCCTTACCCCACCCACTTCCCTTGCACATTTCTCCACCGCATCTTTAAATAACTTCTATTCCCTTCCACTCCACCATCCTCACTTACCTTCACTCTCCCATACTCTACGTGCATCTTCTTCTCATACTCACACCCACGGTCCGATTCATGCAACTTGTTTACATTTAACACCTCCCTTCCATTCCTCTTTTTTACACCTCCCCACACTCCACTTACTCTCAACTTTCATTCTACCAAGTAATGATCCGATATTCCATTCAACTCACCACGGAACACATGCACGTCGAGCAAACGACCAATCACTCCCCTGCTAACCAAAATATAATCCATCAATGCTCTTTCCATTATCACTCCTCCATTCGTCGTCACATATGTATACATATTTGTATTTTTTTCTCAAACATACTATTTCCAATCACTAACTCACTCTCTACACATAACTTCACCCAGTATTCACCTCTCTCATTCACCCCAGCTATTCCATACCTACCAACGACACCATCCACCACCTTATCACCCACTCTCGCATTCAGGTCCCCCATCACCACAACTCTACAACCATCCCCCTTTCTTGCAACACACTCGGACAAATTCTCCCAAAACTCCTCTCTCTCCTCCCCACTCCTCTCCGATCCCGGTCCATATGCGCTAACAAACACTCATGACTCTATACCCCACTTTACTCGCACACTCATTATTCCTGCTCACAACTCACCCCATTCAGCTACTTTATCTCTGATTCTTTCACTCAATAATATAGCCTCACCCTCTCTTGTGTGTCCCCCATGCACCCCAGATACTCTTCCACACACTCTCAAACATCAACACACCACTACCTTTCAACTTCGTCTCACTCAGGGCCGACGCATCCATCTTCCGGCTCATCATCAACCTTCCGATCTCCTCCCTCTTATTCTCAGTTGCTCTACTTCGACACCCCCTTACATTCATAGATCCTAGTATAAGGGTTTGAGTGGTTTTTCGATTCCTCTCACCCTCTTCATTGGCCTGCTGCCTCTCAGGAAAATCACTACAGAGGAGGGGATCCCCAGTCCCCTCGCTCCGTCCACTTCAGTCGCCTCTTACGACACGCAGCGGAACACGGTGGGAGAATTCTAGGTGCCCCCCCCAAACCTCCCCAAACACACATAAGGGGGGTAATATATAACTTTAAAAAAGGAAAAATAATAAATACAGACTCAAGATAAAAAATGATACTCCTGCCTAATACTAGCTAAAGAAGTGAGAGAGAAAAGAAAAAAATCTATCGCGATTTTTTGAGTAGACACATACTCTGTCCATGAGCGAATAATGTTGGAGTTCAACATCACAACATTGGAGAGTAAAATAGATGAAGGCGTTGTCACAAAGCTCACATACATCAGGTAGCCGGTTAAAAAAAATTTGGCGACAGTGACATATCTCTAATCAGCGACAGTTACGTGTTATGAAAGGGACATATCTGATTGAGGTGACAGTGATATATCTAATTGTATAATGGACACGATTGATTTTGAAGGATAGTATTAAGGTTTATACGCAATAATTATTTTATCGGTAAAAATAATTTACAAAAAAGGTGGGAAAGCAAACAAAGCAGAAATCTAAATTCCAAATAACAATGGTAGGTACAAATTGCTGAAGGCGTTGTTGCAAAGTTTACACACAGCTGTCATAATTGTTGACATACATCTGTCATACAACTGTCAAAATTGAGGTGAAAGTGATACATCTAATCTAATAGAAGTTGGAATTGATTTTGAAACATGAAGTTATAGAGTTTGAAGTTATGGTGTAGAATTATATAATTTTAGGCTAAAGTGACATTTCTAATGTTAGCGTGTGTAATAACTTCCGTACATCGTATCTACAAGGAAAACGCTACGAGAAAAAGTGCGTTTGACCAACGACTTTCATTCTAATGCCTCGAAAAAGATCTGAATCCCGTGAAAGGTATGGCTTCGTGAATGAATCAAAAACTTGTATAACTCAACGATCTTCTTCCTATCTCTCACGAACAACCGTTACATCGTTTCACCAGACTTCGTTTGAATGTTCAGGGAAACATATACTGCAAACAAATAATGCGAATAGCGTACGAAACTACAAAGGCGCAGAAGCATGGTTTACCATCGAGGGCTAGGCTTTGGGGGTGTCAGTAAGGGTGAAATGTGGGGGAAGCGTCTCCTCAAGCGTCAAAGTGATTTGGGGTCCTAGTACGGACTTGCACAGACTGTGAAGCATTTATTAAAAATTGAAATATAATAAATAGGCATAATAAATAATGTAAAGACAACAATATGTTAATAAAAAAAGAATTAAAGGTGTGCTAGGGGTACTTAGACATGTGCGCAGAAGATCGAGAAGGCTCGCGTACTGTCGAGGATAAAAGGGGCAGCGGCTTATATATGCACAGCGTGAGTGAGGGGAGGCCCACTTCTCACTTCACGCGTAAGGGTGTGTTCACACTACGAGCGGAGCGAGCGGAGCGGCGCGGAGCGTCGCGGCACGGAGCGGAGCGGCGCGGCGCGTGTGTTCACATGTGAGCTGAGCAGAGCGACCTACACAAGCATCAGTCGCTATGGAGCGTTCCGTGAATGCGCTTCTGTTGCTCGACGGCAAAACGGAAACACTGGATCCATCCCATCAACATGAGGAGAGATCGCTATGGAGAATACCACTATCTCTTCGAAGCACTGAGGAGAGATGAATCACAATTCTACGAGTATTTACGGATTAAGCCGGCAACTTTTGATGTACTACAATCCCTTACAGAAAGAAAAATTTCTAACGAGATTAGATAAATTTGCTGTTTAGCAATAAACAAACTTTTATTGAGGATACATGTAAAGCGAAGTAGTTTAAGCAAAATTAAAGTCTTTCCATATAGGCTGTATCACATATATTACTACAGGTTTTCGTAGGCCAGTACGAACAAAAAAAGTCTTGTGGTGACTTGAACGTGAGTGAACGTAAAGTAATTCCCTTCAGAAATTCAGGGTTGTGCCAGAGAAACCTAAGTGAAAAATACTGACAAATATTGGCTTGTCCTGACCAAATAGTTCTCGAAACACTGATATGCTTTCCGTTAGTAGTGGAAAATATCACCCAAGCTCATAAAATTTTGCAACTTATTGTGTAATTGACACTCATTGAGTCCTCCTCATCATCATACGGCCTTCTTTTTCTCCCGTTTTACGAAAAAAAATGAAAACTGTATTAAAAAATCGTAAATAATTATACTTTAATCAAGATCATAAAATAAAATACACAGCATCACAGGAGAGATAAAACTACATCACGAGAAAAGCAAAATAAATTCCTTAAACTGAAGCAATAATAAAATAACTTATCAGAGAAAGCAGAAGAAAATAGAAATATATGATTAATGAACCCAAATGGGTGAAATTACACTAAAATATTACATGTTAAACTATCAGTTATAATTGTTACATGATTAATTGTACAAATAAATAGTTATATACTAGATTTTTTTAACTCAAACGACAATTCTACCCCTGTAAGATGTGACGATCCAAAGGCGGAGCCGAGGAGAAACGCTCGACGCGAGCGTCGAAAAATTCCAACGTATTTCCCGAGCGTGCCGCTCCGCTCCGCTTGTCGTGTGAACAGCCAAGCGTTTCTGCATTCAAACCTGTACAAACATTATTGCCGCTCGTAGTGTGAACGCACCCTAAGGCATAGTCAGTGTGGAATGTATCAGTATGGGACGTTACGCATATCGACGAAATGTAGGCCCAGAAATCATCGAAAAGGGGAGATACGTAATCAATTACTGTTTTGTGAGAAGTTAATTCAAGGAGTGAGCATATCGGGATATTCGGTGCATCATGATCTACTTGCACTGCGAAGTGCACAGCAGATGGCAGAGTAACAAGTATTGTAAGGCTGCAAAAGATTAGTAGCAAAATAATGACGGGTCTTCGGAGCTCACCTGTAGACCGAGGGAAGAGGTCGAATGTTCAGCGACAAGAACGAGTGCGGCATGTTTAAGCGATCAACCTGGAATTGTGCATGTGAAACCAAGTTTGAGTGAGCCTTTAGAGCGGTTATGAATAGGGATGTTAGCAAGAAAAATGCGGCCGACCGTGTAAGGCTCATGGTGGGTTCACATTGACACTCTTTTCACCACACTGAGCGTCACTTCGGCGGGCACATACACTGTTGCCGGGCTTGCAGGCGGGTACCGTGAGGTTCACTTGGACATTCTCCCTAGCCATTCTTTGCCGCCGCCTGCCCGTCAATCACTCCATCTACAGATGAGCCGTAGCCTGCAGCATGTCATCAGTAGGGATGTGACATTAACATAATGCAAATATATGCTTTTGAGTATATTTTAGACAGCATAAAATATGCCCGCAAGTATATATGCAGTGTGAGCATATCGCTTATTTTCCTCGGAACAGCATAAAATATGACGAACATGCATGATCAACTGTGAGTGGCAGTGAACTGAAACCTAGTAAAACCTTCCCATTACTTTTAAATTATATTCTTTTTTTCATCCAGTTTCATATAATTCTTTTTTTATAACTGGATCAATTTTGTAAGTTGAAATTTTTCGTAAATCAATAATAATTGTAAGTTGCTACAGCTACTTCAAAAGTTTACTGTAATTTTGCGGAAATTAGCTCAAGTTTTTTAGATATAGTTACCTTATGAAGTGTATTTGAGATTAGTACGGCTAGTAGTGATCTACAATCATGTCGAAGGTGATTAAGGAGCATCATTTTTAGAATACTTTAAGTAATTTGAAGATTTTCAAGCCGAGGAAGAATTTCTCTACTGCATTTATTGCGAGAAACAGGTGAAATTTAAAACTTTTTTTTCATTCAGAACACTTTAGAGAAGTTTTGCGTGGTACAAGGTTTTAGTTTCCAAATATTATCACGTAGAACCTTGTTGGGCTTAGTGCACACTTTATCAAATTATTGTTATCGAAGGATATGAATAATTATTATTATTGCTCTTGCATAACAACACGTACAGGGACTTCTTACTTCGAGAGCAATAAAATTAATGGATATCGTAGAGGAAACATTGAAGAACAGATATGATAAAAGGTATTATCAAGAGTTAAAATGCATTTTGGTGATAAACAAAGGTTTTGAAAAGATAAAAACAATCAACTCAATTTCAACTCGTGAGATCTTTGACGCAATGGATGAATCTATTAAGGAATATTCACCTTCCGAACTAACTTGCTTCACTTTTGCTCCTCTTGTTTCTTGCGTTGTCGAGTGGAAGTTTTCGCAATATAAAACTTTGCTGGCAGATAATCGTAGAAGATTGGTTTTTAAAAATCTCAAATACCACGCAATTATCAAGTGCAACCCTCGAATTTGATGCTAAAATATATTCCTCGTATAAAAGAAGGATTAAAAAATGTTCCTTGCATTCATGAAAAACGTTATATATACTTCAGAATCAACCTTGGATTAGATTACTTTTTTTTGTTCGTTGTCATCGTCCTACACTCGTTCAGATTAGAATTGTTACTGTTTCAAAATATTTATGATCAGATAAGTTATAAAAGTTAGTTGAGAATTGTATACACTTAATGATTAACAGAAAATTACCAAAGAAATTATTGTTTCCGTGTATGAAGAAGTACACTGTATTCTGTATCATTGTTTCTGTACAATCTTCCTCACAAAAAATATAAATATGGAGCTATTCAACTGAAGCATTTATATGGATGCATATTTCTGCTAAGCATGTAATATGCGCTTTCACAATTATGCATAGAGTGTAGCATATATGCATCGAGTGTTTATACATATTTTAAGGTTTTACTAGCATAATTCTTGTTGAAGCCTTCATATTTCATGCTACATATGCGCTACATAAATAAGCAAATATGCAGCATATTTTACGCTGCATGTTGCCACATCCCAGTCATCAGAATACGTTTTGACACGCCCAGGTACTGAGACTCATATAGTACGCACGTACGAATGTTTGTGGCGAACCTCGAGTAAAACGTACAGAAACAGGAACATTAAAGAAAGAGCTATCAATGACATACGAAATAAATTATTAGCGCTGTTCTATTAATCATCTGTCGCTTCCTGGCGAGAAGTACTAGAGCGCGGTGCGCAGTACCTCCCAACGTAGCGTCTCGATGGCAACTGCGTGGAGGGAGTATACAGGGTGTTTCAAAAATACACGGCATAATTTCAGGTATGTATTTCCCACATGTAGACAATCAAAATAGTTCATTACAACATATGTCCGGAAATGCTTCATTTCCGAGTTATGGCCTTCACAACATTCAAATTCACCGGAACGTTTTTCTTTCCGCAGGTCGTTGCCGTCAAAGGACACATTAAGAGGGCACTCTGACAGATCATTCCTAGGCGAAGGTTAAATTCAGTGTTGTGTTTGGCGTTCGACTGTGTGTCATGTACACAAATCAGGAGCTGGCAGAGATGCACTTGATCTACGGTAAGGCAGACGGCAATGCTGCGCTGGCTCGTCGTTTGTACCAGGAGAGGTACCCACAGCGACAATGTCCAGATCGGAAGACATTTGTAAGTCTCCATCAGCGTCTGTGCGAGTATGGAAAATTTGACTCTCCTGGATTGGGAAGGGGACGACCAAGATCTACAACTCCAGAAGAACAGGAGGAGATTCTGGAGATTGTGAACAGAACTCCTTCTATCAGCACACGAAGGTTAGCGTTGCAAGTGAATGTTCCCCATACGACTGTCTGGAGACTGCTGAAAGAGTATCAATTGTATCCTTACCATTTGCAACGTGTACAGGCGCTGTCACCAGCAGATTACCCTGCACGAGTTAGGTACTGTCAGTGGTTCTTGCAGCAATGTGCTGCAAATCCGAACTTTCCTGCCTTAGTATTATTTACAGATGAAGCACAGTTCACACGAGATGGCATAACAAATCTCCACAATCAGCATGTATGGGCGTATGAAAACCCAAATGCAACTGTTGTATCTCATCACCAGGTGCGGTTCTCCCTCAACATGTGGGCCGGTATCATTGGTGATCGGTTAGTTGGACCCCATGTACTTGTAAACAGACTTACGGGGCAGGCGTACACAAACTTCCTGGAAAACATCATACCTGATGTTTATGACGACACTCCACTGATCGATCGTCAGCACGCTCACTTCTTGCATGACGGCGCTCCTGCACACTTCAGTCGTACGGCTCGCCGGTACTTGGATCGAAGATTTCCTGATCGATGGATAGGTAGAGGTGGCCCAATTGCTTGGCCTCCACGCTCACCTGATCTGAACCCTCTCGATTTCTACTTGTGGGGCCATTTAAAATCATTGGTTTATTCGTCTCCGGTGCCTGATTTGGAATCCCTTCGGAATCGAATTGTGGCACGCTCTAAGGACATACGCAACATTCCTGGAGTGTGGGATCGTGTTCGCAGGTCAATGAGACATCGATGTGAGGTCTGTATTCAAGCAGGAGGTGGTCATTTTGAACA
The DNA here is from genome assembly GCA_030386875.1 of Morinoia aosen. Classification (NCBI taxonomy): domain Eukaryota; kingdom Metazoa; phylum Arthropoda; class Malacostraca; order Amphipoda; family Talitridae; genus Morinoia; species Morinoia aosen. The sequence goes on along the minus strand of CM059572.1, from coordinate 2,535,430 downwards.
TCTTCTGTAATGGCAACGACCTGCGGAAAGAAAAACGTTCCGGTGAATTTCAATGTTGTGAAGGCCATAACTCGGAAATGAAGCATTTCCGGACATATGTTGTAATGAACTATTTTGATTGTCTACATGTGGGAAATACATACCTGAAATTATGCCGTGTATTTTTGAAACACCCTGTATATGGAGGGAGCATAGCCGTCTGCGAAGTGAACCAGTTTTTGAGATTTCTCCTCTGTCTGTGGTAACCAATAGCCGTCTCGCAAGTGTGACGTCAGCACGGAAGCCAGTTACCTACCAACTACGCTAGGATGCGCACACGCTCGCTGAATGCTCTTCCAGCTGCTGAGTTTATCGGTAATCATTAATTTGGGATTCTAAGACTCCGAAAGATAATAAATTGTGTTTCCTCACTTGAGGACACTTAATAATATCAAAATTATTAGCAAAGATTCATTAAGAGTTGAAAACTATAAAGATTACAGGCCCTTGAATATAACAAATTAGAGAGTGACTTGCACGCGCACCTCATCCTTTGACTTGAGGAGCGGTACTAATCTTGCTTTGGAAAATGGGAGGCCAGGGAGGGCGAATTGTAGAGGAGGTGAGGAGGCGAGGAGGAGCCAACTTCAGCCAAGCGTCTGTGGTTGGCTCACGTGTGGGGCCTTGCCAATGCCCCAGTCTCCCAACTTTTGCAGCTAATTTGAACCCGATTGGAATCGGCTATGCTCCCTCCAGTATATTCTAGCTCCATGGGCAACTGAGCAGTGAGAAGCACTCGTCTGCCCGCTGACCAAGCGCCTAACCAATGTATACGATCGCGTCCCTTTCGCTACGTGCACTTGCCCGAGCCCCATGGATGTGAGCTTCCAGTGCGAGAGTCAATGTGAACCCAGCTTCAGGAAGGAAGAGTGTGAGTATAGTGCAACATATTTCGTTTGGTGTACACTGTATTCAGTATAATGTATTCTGTTTGTAATGTATTCCATTTTATTTCCGTGAAAGGTACTGTGCACTTCAGCAAAGCAAGACTAGCAAGAGAAATGCGGCCAACCGTGAAAAAGTGCTAACGTCATTGTCAGTTGTGTATTTATTGTACGTGTTCCTGGTGTCATTAAGTTATACATTTTACTCCCATGATCTTCCTGCAGGTGTTATTTTTTGGCTTTGTGGTATTTATCAAAGCTACGTGTTTTTTTATTTATTTATTTTTTGGTGCTGCCGTTGAATGTATTTTTGCTTCCCATTGGATGTGTCGTGATTACTATTTTATTTGCCGAGTTTATTTTGCGAGCGTAATAACCTTATGTTGTCTACTCACGTGTTTGCACTTAAACTAGAAGAAAATTGAGTAAAATAATTCCATAGTATTTGATATTGTCCTGTGTTGAGTTGATGCATTGATGGAAAGACGATGTTTCCCCTTGATGTTTCTATTTTCCTCTGTCTTTTCTCTCCTCCTGTTGTGTACATTTCATCTCTGAATTTTCCGTTTCCTCTCTGATTATTGGGGCTTAAACTTTCCTGTACGATGACGTTCAAAGCGTAAGCCAGAAAACGTCTCTTGACTAATGCTTCGCTAACCCTTATACCATCGCCCCTTCACGTATTCACCACTATGTCGCTCAGAGTTTCCGAGCAACGGGATACCAACGACCGCCTGTCTCTTTCATGAATATATTTATGTATCCGTATAATCTTGACCATCTAGGATATTATTCAATGTAAATATAGGATTCAGTTTCATAAAATTTATCAAGATTGTGGGCTCTCGCCAATTAACAATTAAATCTCATACGTGTGTTTTTTCCCAAGCGTGACGAATAATTGCCCGCGAGGGTAGTCCGTGCCTTCCGGGAAGCATGCCCGGCTATCATCGCCATCAGTGAGACAAGCAGAAGTATAGAGCAAGAGGTTTACAGTACGTGATCATACTGACAGCAAGTCCTGGAGTCCCCTCGTTCATTTAGCGATGAACTCGCTTTACTACACGTTGTCTTTTGAAAGTGACGACGATTGCGATTAATTTTAAATATTAGGCGATCCATCTTGCGTCAAATTACTCTTTTAACGTCATTTCAAAACTGATCAACCTCCTCGCACATATCTGGACAACGCCTAAAGCTGGATTCCCTAAGATGAGCTTTTATATTTACTGTGTCCATTCAGTCTTTATCTCGACGAATGTAGTGAAATGTAGATGTCTGCATTAATAGTGAACAGGGTAATTTTCAGTCTCTATGATTTCCTTGTAAGTTATTAGGAACGAGATGATGAGATAAATTCATAAATAATACTGATGATACTGAAATGCACGTACTAAAACTAGCTTTGAAAACACGGCTCTGGCTACACACTTACCAAAAACAATTGTTTATGTCGATCGAAGTTAATCATTCTATCATTAAATAATTAATTGATTTATCCAAAAATAAACATTTCTTTGCCCAAATATTGGGCTGGTGGTTATAAATACCAAATATTCCAATAAAACAAAAATTCTTAAAAGAATCTGATTCAAATTTGATTACGACGTATGATAGGACATCACATTGAGATACATTACCGAGGGCTCCTAACAAAAGTATGATATCAGTAGGAAATCAAAATGGGGCCCGTAACAGCCAGCCTCTGAATGCGTACGATCAATGCAAGTCAGTGACAGCGTCCTCTTACTGCTTCACTGTATGGTGACTTCAGGGTTTTATATCCGTTATGAGATGACTCACGACGTATATGCATATATTTCCACCAATCATATATAAAGAAAGAGTATTTAAATTTTATTCAACACATCGTAAATTGATTATTCATGTTGCGGTCTCTTATCTGAATCCCACCCATGTTCTACTATTGTTATCATGTTCCTACATCTGCGTCATCGTCACGGACTCTTCGTAAATTATCTCAATGTGACGTCGTTTCCTACGATGGGATTGATATTTCTCGACCGACTCATGTCATTTTATGAATTTATTTAATAGGATATATGGTATCCGCTACCACCAGCTTCTAAATGAGCAAAGATAGTTAATAAATTTATATAATCAGTTATTAAATTATGTAATAGAATTATTCACTTCGGTCATCAAAATCAGTCATTTTTGCTAAGCGTGTGTTAAGAGCCGTATTTTCAAACCCATTATTCAAACCCGCATTTCAGTATCAACAGAATCGTTTAAGAACTTAATCTCATCATCTCCACTCTACGCTCTCGTTCCTTCTATCTAACAAAGGGAATTAAAGAAACAAAAGATTAAATAGTTCACTATTAACGCTGATATCTACATATCACCATCCTTTCAAGAAAGAAGCTGGATTAGACATAGTAATTGTGTAGATTCAACTGAGGAGTCCAGTTTTGGGCGTTGGCAAGGTATGCAAGATTGCGATAAGTTTGATCAATTCGCAATCTATTTTGAAAGAATAAACTGGAGCAAGATTAACCTCCAGGTACAGTATATTGGGACAAATAGTATTAGAAGTTAATGATAAGAACCACTTTGAAAAAACAGGGATAATCGCCAAAGGCGATGAAGTGCGAGAAAGAAACACCAGGATTTGTGTTCAGTATTTGTGATCTCGCACAGTCAACCTCCAGCTCTCAGCTCTGCGGGTAATCTCCCACGTCTGACTGCCGCACCCTCGCACTCTCCAGCGCGCTGATTTGCCCCGCTCAAGGGAAGCTACAAGCGTTGAAGTTCATCACGTGAAAAATTACGAAGAAATTCACTCAACATTATTTTGTTAGAAGACTGTCAATCGTTAAAATATACTACTTATGAAGCCTATGAAACACAACGTTTCGATGTACAAAAGTCATTATCAGGCTGAAAATATACAGAAAAATTGTTCAGTCACAATGGAAAATTGCAAGTCTAATTCTTAAGCTATATGAGACTCAGTATGAAAGATGAAATCACGGCACGAAATATTTTATGAATGACTAGAAATAGAGTTTGTACAAAAAAAATATGTACACACGAGATCAGGTACAGTAATGGCATTGCACACTTTACATGTTCATTGGACAAGCGATAGGGGCAAAATGACCAAACGAGCAGTTGCCTCAGACTTCTAAGCTGCGGTTTTAGCAAGTAATTTCAGAGCAAAAAAGTTATTTGTGTTTTCGTCGAGGACAGGTTTAAGTTTATGGATGTTTAACGAATCTATGATTTGAATATGTTCTTTTTTGTCACATTATATAAGATTTTTGTGTTAGGGTATAGATCTTCATTTCATGGTTTGCAAATATGGTCAGTGCGGAAATGGTTGAAAATAGAACCTTGGTATTTATGGGCGGTTAATCTTTGCCTCAGGTCATCCTGTTCAAGCCAATGTAACATTTATTAAGAGAGTTACATTCTCTTCTGTAACACTTAAATTGGTAAATTACATTGCCCCTGTTCAGATCAATGACCCTAGATACAGACATATTATTTTTCACTAAGAGGTCACGGTTTTTGCGGTTTTTATAATATACACAGACTTTATTTGACGTATCCTGATCTGTTGGTTTAACAAAAGTTTTAACAATGTTCTTAAGGACTCGTTCATCAATTTTGTTAGTCTTGTGCATTTGGTTTTCATAAAAGAAATTAACCTCGTGCGAATTAAGTTCAGGATTATTTTTATTGCTCAAGGTTCGGTTCAAGAATACTCATACTGAGTCTCCTATAGCTTAAGAACTAGATTGACATTTAACCAATGTGACTGAAAAATTTTTCTGTATGTTTTCAGCCTGATGATGATGTTAGTATATCAAAACGTTGCGTTTTATAGACTTCATAGGTAGTACATTTTAACGATTGACAGTCTTCCAATAAAAAATGCTTAGTGAATTTCTTCGTAATTTATCACGCGATGAACATCAACTGTTGAGAAATAAGAAAAGGGTGCTACTATCCTGAAATAACCTTTTATACCGATTTTTTTCAAATTTCACTGTTCACATCTCTATTGCACCTAGGGGAACAAAAATGCATCCAGATATGTAAAATTGAATTCAGAACACATTTGCTTCTGTAAAATTTTTCGACTTTCGCAAAAGAAAAAGGTTATGGTATAAAGAGACAAACTATATAAATTAGCTCAAATCCCTACTCCTGCAAATTTCCACCTAGAAGCTTGATTTTGGTCTCATTGGACGTGAAAAGACTCCGGCAACTCGAAAATGAATATTTTTTAAAATTTCGAAGTAGAATTTTTTATGAATTTATTTGTAAAAAAAATTTCACATAAAGAAAAATTTTCACCATAAAATCTAATTTGGAGTTCAAATGGAATTCCGCTTCTCTACACTGTTTCCACTTTTTTCCTGCATCGAATGAGACCGAAATCAAGCTTCCAAGTTGAAAATTGTAGAGGAGATAACGTTTTGAGCTAACTTATATAGTTTTGTTCGTTTGCTCAATGTCAGGCCGCGCAAGTGTTGTCGATCTTTTGTTATAGCTGCCCATAACCTTAAGTATTTTCTTTATGTGTTCAGTTCCCGGTACGGGCCCTAGGTCTATTTCTCTGCGCTGATGATGCATCTGTGTATTTCCTTTAGTTAACCCTTAAGTATCATTTGTATTGCATTTCAATATTTCCATGTTATTTTGATTACCAAGCTGGATGGAACTAATATTTTAAATGTAATTTTGAGTGTTGTCACATGTTATGCAGTAGCTCTTGTCTGTACACACTATTTTTGCAAAAGAAAATAAATCACTGTCTTTGTTAAAATGTACCTGTGTATGTAAGAGGCACTGCAAAGAGATTCTGAAAAAAATAAGTCACATCCTGAGGTGAAAAGAGTTTCATTCCTCCTATTTGACAGAGGCTTAACTCTTAAAAGACACGTTGCCTTAAAAGGGGCTAAAGGAACCTCCTCGGGAGGACAAACTTTTCCGCATAGCTTGTCGTAAAGGAAGACGCTGTCGCAGCTAGGCACTAACAGAATACTCTCTGTTGCCTTAACGGACTTATTACGGCGCAGACAGTTGCTCGTTTTCCTAACGGTACAGTCGTAGTTCGGTACTAACAGAATTTACTTCTGTTGCCCTAGCGGACTTATTACGACGTAGGCGGTACCCACACACCTGACTCTAGCGGTACCACCATAGTTTGGCACAAACAGAATCTACTTCTGTTGCCCTAGCGGACTAATTACGGTGCTGGTGGTACCCACACATATCTCACTTAACGCTACCGCCTTAGTTCGGCACATACAAAAACCACTTCTGTTGCCCTAGCGGACTGAATACGGCGTAAACGGTGCCCCCACGAACCTCAGGAAGGACAGCTGCACAGAAGACAGCCCCTTTTCCACGAACCCTCACGTCGACCGCACGACGGTATCGACACTCAATAACTTTTTCTAGTGAGAAAATTAGAAAATTAATTGGATGGAATGTGTTCAGAATAGAAAGGAAAAAACCTTGAAATTTGGAAAATTAGGAATATCAAAAAATTCTTTGGGCAAATAAATTCATAAATTTTTTCTAATTCGAAATTTAAAAAAAATTTGTTTTCCAGTGGCCACAGTTTTTCCGCGTCGAATGAGACTGAAATCAAGCTTCTACATTAAAAATTGTAGGAGTAGCGTTTTGCGCTAATATATATATATATATATATATATAATATCATCTGTTCACGCAATAAATTTTTTATTGTAAAAATCGAAGACTTTTATAGCAGCAAATGTGTTCGGAAATGAATTTCACGTATCTGTATGCATTTTTGTTCCCCTAGGTGCTATAGCATTGTGAACAGTGAAATTTGAAAAATTAGGTAAAGTCCAGGGTAATGGCTCCCCTCTATTGGAACAAATACACGTTACGTACGATAATAGTTGAAAGTTAATTGATTGATGGATAAGCCCGTAATCTTGATAAATTAGTAAGAAACTGAATTCCACATTTAATCTACATAAAATGAATTAGATTCTGTATGATTTAATTTCAAAGTCATAGATATATATTCTTCAAGGAGAAAGAGGTACTTGGTAACTCCGCATCGAAACTCTCGCAGGGTAGAAGTTGCGGGGCACGTGCGAGAGTAAAATGAGGGTGAACGAGGCTTTCAAACGATGCTCGTTGGCGTTGTAACGGATTCGTACAAGATTGAGCGAGGATCTAGAGTTAAGCTATGTTTGATTTATCCGCAAGGATCTATCATTCATGGTTACAGGCGGATCTTTACGGGGCATCAAAATGAAAATAGTTGGTCGGACTCACTTTTCCTCGTAGCATTTTCCTCGTAGATACAGCGTGGGGCAAATCAAATGCATCTGTTTTGAATGGACGGTAGGAAATGTAAAGCTATACCTACAGAATTATCTGTTTTACTCGAATCCGTATATGCCATTTGTGTGCTCACTTTTTGAAAATGGTATCAGGAAGATGGTGGCCATCTGTGAAGAAAAAACAGTTTATTTCCAATAGAGATGGTACAAGACATAATTGGTTTTTAAAATATCTTATGGGGGTCCTTCAAAAAAAAATTTTTTATCCGATTGGTTTGAAATTTGGCCAGTATAAGTATTTTTGCAAGACAAACATATTTGAATCGTGAAATTTTTTGATTTAGGCCTTAGTTTTTCCGAAAAAAATGATATATTAGTTTTTTTAGTCATTTTTATACATATTTCAAAAGAATAGAAGTCATTGAGTTTTTATGCTAGAACAAATTCAAAGACAGTTTTGGAATCCTTAGAACATGTCTAACAAAGTAACATTCAGGGATTTTTAATTTTTTTCAATATATGCGATATTTTACAAATATATAAAATATACTGAAATTTTTGAATTTGAACTATGATGAAAAAATTAGAATGTAAAAATTGAAAAAGTAGCAATGTTACTTTGTTAGAAATGTTTCAAGGATTCTAAAGCTGTCTTTGTTTTCTTCCTAGCATAAAAACTAAATGACTTCTATTCCTTTGAATTTTCAAAATTAGAGTTGTTGGATGTAAGCCATAAACAAAATTTTTTGTTGAAGTGTAATACAATGAAAAATTTATGTAATTGAATGCTGTTTTCATTTTTATTTCGATAATCTCCATGCATACCTTCATATTCACACTGTGAATTGTAATTTGCTTGAAAAAAGTTATTTTGATTTTGTAAAAATTAAGAAATTTTATATTTTTAGTCTGATTCTTATGAAATTTGACTATTATATGTCCCCTTTGAAAAGAAACACAATTTCATCAATACATTTTGTAGATTCAGGCCTTAGTTTTTGACAAAATTGGACATATTGGTTTTTTAGTTCATTTTTATTGATATTTCAAATGAATAAAACTCATTGAATTTTTATGTTAGAACAAAATCGAAGACAGTTTTAGAATCCTTAAAGCATTGTGAACAAAGTTACGGTTTAAAATATTTCATTTCCCGTTTTGTTTCGTTTTTATATGGGTCGACGTGGGGTCGAAAATTTAAGAGTTTTAGTCCCTTTACCCCTCCCCGTAGGGGGGGATCTAGTGTCCGTAGCGCCATAAAATTTTAGGACCGTATAGTCCACCACCTAAGGGTCTTTTTCCAACAATAAAGCAAAAAAAGTTTCCCGCACCGATAGGTGCTTCGGAGGACCCCCTTAAAGTAAGGAAAATACACTTTTATGATCCACACACATGGGTATTGCAATACTCATGTCACTAGAAGGAAAAAATGATTGAGGGCTATGTATCCCTAGTGTTGCTTAATCTAGGTTTGATATATGTAACTACAATTCGATTATAAAAGAAAACATGATTCCCAGTGTGTGGTTGAGGATGCACTGTTGAAGGCGATGTCTGAAGCTGTGCCTTTCAAAACTCGTGCATTTGATTTGCCCCGCCCAGAGCCATATAGGGAAGTTATGTGAAACATAACATCTGGTTAGAATAAATTTCTCAAAACTTATTTTCTTCATTTTCGCTGTACTGTTCCAAGCACTGTTAAATCTTTGCTTACGTTGCTAAATTGATTTTAACTGTCAAACTTCTTATCATAAACTCGCTCTGCGAGATCATGTCATGGCGACGCGTACGGTCTTACAGTGTTACGTTCAATTTTTCGTATATCTTACTCGCACTGTTTTTCTCTTGCAATTGCTAGCACTCTAGTTCGAATTTGATTCTGTCCTAAGGAGGGCCCCCCACTGCTCGGTGTCTCATTATTTTATCTACTTCTTAATAACGATCACGAAATTTTAATTCGCCCAAACTTTTTTCAGTTCCTTCAGCAATTGCTTTGATTGCCCAATTGCAAGGTCTGAATACCTTGTCCTCGTCTGAAGACCTTGTCTGAAGACCAGCCTATTTTTTAAATGTGTCAGCAATAGACTTGTTTACGTAAACTTGTTCATGTGTACCCATTTCATCTCCTGGAGAGCCCAATAAACCTTACACCTCCATAACACACCGCCGATCGGCTACCGTGTATATCATAAAGGTGACTGATGTTTCAGCGTTGCTCTCACAATGCCCAACACCTGCTAACGAAGTTTACCCGTTGACAGTGTAAGTGGACATCATAAGAGTTCACTTATGCTCAAAAGATGTTAAGACAGTTTGACCGGTAACTTTTCCTATCTTAACCTATTAACGTCATCATTTTTGTACTCATATTACTGTTTGTACAACCACCATCATGAAACTGACAATGGCATCAGGAAATCACCGATATCAGGATGAGGCAGGAGCTGTGACTCGGTAGTGAACTCCAGAGAACACATTAAGGGGATCATCCCAGTTTGAGACTTTTTTTCGTCCGATTCATTTGAAAATTGGCCAGTATATGTCTTTTGTGAAAGTAAACCGTTTTTGCTCATGTCATTTTTTCGATAAAGGCCTTATTTTATTTTTTTTGACATAAAATGAGTGTTTTGGTATATTTTATGTATATTTCAAACTGTATCTCCTCATTGAGTTTTGATAACAAAAACAAAGACAGTTTTAGAATCCTTGAAACATTTCTAACAAACTCAGTAGGGCTTTTTTCAAATTCGAATTTTTTCGATTTTTTCAAAATTTTTGAAAATTTCTGAAATGAACAACAATTTTTTGGGTTTAGAGCTATATATTTTTTCGAAAAATTCGAATTTCAAAAAAAGCCCTACTGAGTTTGTTAGAAATGTTTCAATGATTCTAAAACTGTCTTTGGTTTTGTTCTAGCATCAAAACTCAATGAAAAGATACATTTTGAATGTTGAAATTTTTTTTTTTTAGTATAAGCCATAACGGAATTTTTCGTTGAAGTGTAATAAAACGATCAATTTATGTAATTGAATGCAGTTTTAATTTTCATTTTGATAATTTCCATACATAACTTCATATTCACACTGTAAATTGTGATTTCCAAAATAAAATAAAAACTAAAAAAATGGAATTTTTTTTTTCATAAATGAAATATTTTTTTTCAGTCTGATTCTTATGAAATTTGACTATGATATTTAACTTTGGAAAAGAAACACAATTTATTCCATTCGTTTTTTTTATTTAGGCCTTAGTTTTTGCAAAAATTTGACAAATTGGTTTTTACGTATTGATACTTCACTAATATTGATATTTCAAGACGTATCTCCCCCTTCAGTTTTGATGCTAGAACAAAAACAAAGGCAGTCTTAGAATCCTTAGAACATTTCTAACAAACTCAGTAGGGCTTTTCTTCTATTTCTCATTTTTTCACTTTTTACATGGGGTCAAAATCGGCCGAAAATGAATATTTTGGTCCCCTCACCACCTCCGGGGGGGGGGGGGGGGGTTAATTATTGTCCGTAGCGCCATAAAATTTTGGGACCGAATAGTCCACCAACTAAGGGTCCTTTTCCAACAAAAACATGAGAAATGACCCCCGGACCGAAAGGGGCCTGGGATGATCTCCTTAAGGAACAAATTTGACGAAAAATACAATGAACTTAGGCTAATTTCGAAATAGGGCGGGATCGTCCTTTCGCCTGTGGAAGGATTATTTTTTTGTCCCACATCTCTTAACTTGAATGGAATATTACAACTTTTTGAAATTTCAAAAAAAACATTTAGCTATCTCGTAATGTATTGTAAGCGAGAAAAATTTTTAAATAAAATTCATGACATATTCAAAACGAGAAACTTTATGTTTGTCATGTACCTTGGTACGTAACTGCCTAATTCAGCCACTGAGCGAAAGAAAGGATGAAATGCAGCGAAAACCATAACCCAGGTCTATCATCAGCCACCACAGTGAGACCCAAACATCATAGAACGTTATCGAAGGAGAAATTCCAAGGACCTGGCCTGGCGTTAGAACAACAGACGAGCAAGCTACATTCACTCACTGTCCCTGAGAAAGAGACAATGACGGCTCAACGCGAGCTATCACGCTCGACTATGGGCGAGCGATGCATTAAGTTTCTACTTGCAATCTACTCTTAATTACGTCAAAATGTCTAAATAGATCGCCGGACCTCAATAATACAATTATTACATAAATGTAAAAGAATAGACTTGGTTCATTTCAATTACGGCTAGAATAGGCCCTTTCCAATTTTATGTCACTACGTATCGTTTAGTTTTCGGTCACTAGCGATAGCCTTGTCTTCGATCACCCTGCTTTTACAGCGCCTTGGTAACGGTGGACGATATTCATTATTGTACGAGACTTCATCTCATAAGGGTTTCCGGTTGATGCCAATATTTGACAGAAATATTTTGGACTCAGTCAGCATTCTGAGCTATTCTGCGGGATACTTCTACATCTGTGTTGTTAAACTACGTCAGATATATAAAATTCATGCAAATTCGAGGCCCTGTAATACCACTGTCGTCGCTGGACTCTTTAAACGTTAAGTGCTATAATATTGTCCTATCATCTGATTGAGTGTCCTTGTAATCTCATATCATGTGTGCATCATCATTTTCATTAAATGGAAATCATTGACTGATATTCGAGTATTTAAATTCGAGAAGAATTGATAATTGAAAAATCATTATTGGAAAAGAGCGTCCCTGGAGAATGAGCGAAATATTGCAATGATTTCACGAACGCAAAGGATCTCGCCCAGAAATAACGGTCGGAAATAAATATATATATATATATATAAATAAGACGTACGTCGAGTTATTACAAGTTTTAATAGAATTACTATGAGCTTATGAGGTCAGAGTAGTGCGCAATCCGTAGATACAGTGTAACAAACTAATTTGATGTACCTAAATCAATTTTAACACGACGCATTAACATGAAAACACGATAATAACATAAAATACTTCAGATTTAACAGCTTCACATCAACACAATAAAGTAAAACAATGCAACAATGCAATTTCTTCCGAGGACCGCTTCTGTTATGGTTCGAATTTTTTTATTTTTTTTTATGAGCTCATACTGGATGCGCAACATTTCAGATCCAGGTTACGAGTCTTCTTAGTGTAATTTAAGGCAACCTAAGCACACATTTTCACATCCATTTTGATGAAAAGTGAACGGAAGATTGATCATCAGATGCTGTCATGGTACATAGAATGGTGTAAGGACCAGGGGTACGGAAACGCCGGAGAGCTGTGATGTTTACTAGTTGAGACGGCGGAAAGTACAGACTAATGCTCCGGTTAAAGGCCTGCACCAATATTTATATAGGGACAATTGCTGATTCAGCATGCCCATTGCGGACACCCGCATTGAGAGCAACGTACTGATGCTTGTCCCTTGTTTTCATTACTGAATGCGAATACATCCGAAGTATTCTTCAGAAGCGTTTACAATAAATAATGTTGTGAAAACAAATTTAAGGAAAAGGAAAAAAGTTCAATTTCATTATGATATATTTGTGTTTTGGGATATATCGGTTCTTGCGTATGAATTGATCTAATCAGTTGTCGAGGTATGATGTATTTATTTCGTTACATGGGTAATTATTATTATTATTATTTTTACTAAATTGCATTTATTTGTACGTGTCATGCGCCAGTTGGTGCCAATGTTAGAGGTTGGTACGCGACGTGTTTTATTTTTTTATGGGTTGAGTGTTAGTTATTTTATTTGTTTTTAATGACTTTGTGGTGCGACTTTTCTTTACCTTTAAATGCGTGATTATTCGAATGAATTCCTTGTGATGTTTAATATAACTTTGATTTTCAATGCATCTATTCCTTTTTTACGGTTTTGTTTTCTTTTGTGTGATGTGTAAAATTTAAGCACGGTTATTGGTTATTTATACGCCGGTTGTTTGTAGGGATATTTTGAACTATTTGTGCTTTTATTTTTCTTTGTGAATTAGGTACGTGTTTTGCGTAGTACATAGTTTAAAGTTCATTTTGATGAAGAGGGATATTTGTCTATTTTTGATTGCGTTCCTTCTTATCTATTTAGTTTAACGCATTGTTTAGCTTTTCAGTTTTTTGCTTGGCCAATATTATTGTTCTTTTGGCATTAATGAGCTGTGTGCGTTTATCTTGTTATTTTGGTACTCAAATTTGGTTTTTTGCTTTAATTTTTTTATTCGAGAGTTTTTTGATGGTTGCGTTCTACCAGGCGTTGGGGGGAGATGTGTAAGTGCATTTGTTCGTATGCATTCTCAGTGCAATGCCCTCACGCCCTCAATGCGGGGTGTCCGCAATGCGCATGCTGTATCAGCAATATGTGTCATATAAATTAAGGTGCGGGGCGTTCGACGCTGCATTTGGTCCGTGTTCCACCCTGTAACAACATCGCTACCAGTAAACGTCGCAGTTCTCCAGCGTTTCCCTAACCTTGGTCTTCACAATGGCTCACACAGGGTGTTGATGGCTGAAACTGTTTCGATACTTTCGAGAGCTTCTTTAGCTTTGCATTAGTTCGTTGGCTTCCAAAGGACTATTTTCAGATTTATCAAAGTAAATATTTCGTGAGAGCCAAGTTTTGGGGCCACTTCAGTGTTTTGTATCGACTGTTTCTTGGATGAAACACGAAATACAGTGGCGCCATAAAGAAGCTCCGCAGCGCAAACTTTTCAAAAACGTGTAAAATACACAAGAATTAAGTCAGTTGATCTTAATAAGTAAGCTGTATACCATTCGATTTAGCATCATTTTCTTACATAATTGACACTATCATTCATGTTCTCGTATTAAATCATCTTGGTGTTCCGTTCACTTTTAAAAAAGACAATCAAAATGATAAAAAGAAATTCCGTATATAACCAAAAAGTATATTTAGTGAATATATAGTAATTAATTGTGTTAAAAACATAATAAACATGTCAGTATTTAGTAGCATAACCTTTCTGGGATTAAACATATTGCAATTTTTTTTTTGCTATTTCCCCTATATTAGATTCCGACAAGCGACTGGAGAGAGGGTGTTTCACTTCACCATTATTTTAGCCCAAAGTTCATCAAGATTGTTAGTGGCGTCTAAGCGTATCTATTGCTTTATATCGTGCCACACGTACTCAATTTCATTAAGGTCTTGAGACTGGGCAGGCTAATCCAAACGTGAAATGCCATGCTCACGGAGAAATCTCTTAGCTTTGGCCGCTTTGTGCATTGGAGCATTATCCTGCATGAATATAGGATTCTCTTTCAAAATAGTCATCACATTATGGCACAAAATATTAAGCTTATATGTGAATGTATTGAGTCGAATTAATTCAACCTTGCAGTTGAACGAAAGGCCGTGTACTATGAATTATGATGACTCCCCATACCATGACTGAACCTCTACCACCTCGAAATGTAGGAACTGCACTACACCTGGGATGAAATTCTTCATTTCTCATTCATCGAACACATTGCCTGCCATCGCTACCTAGACTATTGCATTTGCTTCCATCGATAAAGAGCACCCTCTGCCAGAATGAGGTCTCAAAATCTCCATGACTTCTGATAAATTTCACACGGCATGTTCTGTTATTTACAGATATCATCGACTGCGTCTCGAAATGCAACCGCTCTAATTAAATTCATTCAATCTATCTTAATTGTTGAAATAGAACACTATTCAACAAAGCCCCATCCTTTTTGAACCTGAGAAGCAGTTTCAAATTTGTTTTTGAGGCTGCGTATCCTTATGGTGCAATCTTAGCAAGAAGTAACTCTGGGCGGCCAGATTTTGGACTACTTCGAACTCTGCCGGTGTTCTGATGCCGTACCTCAGTCAACCGCACAGCCTTTTCATCACATTTGCATCTCCTGACTATTTTGGGGTTGGGTAATCCATCATTGTGGAATTTATTAAGCTCTCTAGGACGCATTCTGAATACATTTTTACTTGATTATACAGTTAAACACATTGGAGCAGACTTTACCGGGATTTTAAAAGTTGTTTGGTCTGAAAACAGACAAATTTTTGGGATTAACGTCTAACTCGTCACTGCGAAGTTTCTTATCAACTTGTAACTTTTTGTTTTACCGCTTTCATAGAAATATCTACCCAAGTAAATATAAAATTGAAATAACGAACGATTTTTAGTTGGTGAAATAGCACCTTCAACCCATTATGGTTGGTTACCCAAATTTTAATCTAATTTACAATTTATAAAAATTTTAGCATCGCAGAGGTACTTCCTGGTGCCACAGTAGCTTTGGTTAGCTCTCGGGTGCAATTATCACAAAATGAGACAGTATTGCTCCGTAATTTTCCATAACGCTGCATCCAAGTTTCAATGTTTTTTTTTCATTTCAAGTATATTAATTCCGTCTCGCATAAGTTTGCCAGATGTTGCAGCTGATTCTCTATATTGTGACCTGTCGCTTAACGCGCATGTGCGGCATGTGTTTCGTATTTTACGTTTATTTGTAGAAATTTGCTGAAGTCTTCTGGTTCTACAATCACACATTGAATTTTTTCAATTGTTCAATTCTCACAAATGTATGGTTCACCAAAGAGAAGATCACATTTCGAGGGCATGTTATTGTTCTGCAATACTTTTTCTCTAAAGTTTTATACTGTACTTACATATGGGCTACGTCGCCTCATAAAATTACTGAAAAATGTTTTTCACAATGAAAACCTAGAAACCTATCTATTATTTAATAGGTCACAGAGGCGAATTACGATTTTGAAAACATTGAAAGCTGCAAACTCATGGTTCCAAGTCCTTCATTAGGCATACGAGTATGATAGACAATGTGTTAGGGTTAGTTAGGCTTGTCTATCGTATGCTAGAGGGACTGGCGTCCCCAGGGGCATGTCGTTGGGTCACCTCTGGTATACATAGGTGGTCCTTCAGGACTTCTATCTTTGGTACTCTCTTTAATCTACTTCTTCCAGGTTTCTTCCTTTTATTTTGAAACACATTTTGTACATAGATTACATGTTTTCCATAATAAATTTTAAATGGTCACTCTACCCTACTGTGAAAACATCTGTACAATGGTAACGGAACCTTAAACTATTTTTATACTCATCTTTCTCAGTAGTTATAATGTCCAATCTCTTTCAAAATTACGGATGTTTCAACATTAGAAACCCTTTCCGAACTCCTGGATGAAAACACAAATATTAAATTTGCACATCAATCTGGGATTCATTTAGTCTAATGAACATTTAAATAAGAATTCAACTTGAAATTTTTCATAAATTTTACAATCTTGTAAACTCTAAATCCGGACCGATTTTTTCCTAATTATCTAGTATTAAGCGTTAAGTAAATTTATTTATTTTTGAAATTTAAAATTAATTCTAAATTTCTCATTTCTCAGCAGCTATTTTCTAACTAGAAGTTACACATCAGCGCAGCACGAAATGTGCGATGTAATGAACTTTCAGTCTATCAAACTTTAAAAATATAATAAGTAAATCATAAAGATAACCGTCCGGATAACTCTCAATTTCCACGGAACTTTCCTCGTAATAGTATTTTTATTGTTCCGGTTCGACCTGCGCCACTACGTTCAGTTTGTTATTAGCCCCCAATAGAAGTATTAGACACGGGCGACAAAGTGAAGAAGTGAATTAAACGGAGATTGGTCCACATCACCGAGTTGCCAGGCCGCCATGAGGAGGCAGCGCAGTCCGCATATTGTCGCTGAGCTTCACAAAGGCGCCGGCGATGACCTCGTCTCGGCCACAAAGACGCGAGGCATGAGCCATCTGACACTGCCTCTCTTGGCAAAACAAACGAATGCAGCGAGTCTGACGGGTATAATACGTATTCTAAACCATCTTTGGTACTCGAAGGCTTGTTATTGAGCAATCACACGCTTTCAAATTGATGCACTTGGAAAAACCTCTGCTCAAATCCAATAAGTTCAATATTATTTACTTACCGAGATGGATGATTATGATTCCACTACCTAGAAAAAATATTTATTAAGCAATCGAACTTGTTCATAAGCTGAATAGCAATAATGTTAGGTATGGGTAGAAACAGAAATTAATGAAAGAATATATGATTTACGCACAAGATTAACAATTTAAAAGTGAAGTTTTATAGAAAATATTTCATGGGCATGACAAGAAATTCTTTCTTATAGTTTCGTGTAGTATTTCAGTGTCGAAATTATGGTTTTCTTCTTACAAGTTGACAGATTATCAATAACTAACAGAACCCTTGAAAATTCCTCGTGCAATGTCAACGTTAAGCTAGGTGGGTCCGTGAAAAAAATCCGTCTACATAATCTAACCTATGCTAACCTATCCTAACTTATCCTAACCTAACATATCCCAACTTTTCTTATCCTAACCTGTCTTGACCTAACAAAACTAATCCTAACAAAACTTATCCTGATAAAACGTCAAACATGCTGATGATGTAACGATCTTTTGATGTAACACTCAGGAATTCGGTATTCATGATATCGCAAGTTCGGATAAGAGCGTAACTGACTGACTAACTAACTAAGGAAGGAACAAGTAGGATATTATAGGATTGAGCTGCTGATTTTCGAAGATTTTTTTTTCGGATGAGATGTATTTATATTAAGAGTATCATAACGTACGGTTTTGAAAGAAAACAATTTAAAGCAATTTATTTAACACAAGCGATACAGAAGTAGATTATTAGCTAGGTCTAATACAATCATCAAATTTGAGTGTAGCTACCTGTGGGCCCGAATAAGTTCAGCGACTTCTAGGGTATTCTACCATCAATTCTATTCTAAGGTGCACAATGATGTATAACTTAATTCACTTAACTTAGTTATGCATTAGACTGATCAATGGATTAATTAACTCTATATGCGATGCTTCATTTTACAAAATAGTTTATGTGGGCTAGATGTTAAAGCGGCCCATGGACGATCAATTTTATTGTCAATATAATAGTCAATAATGAAATTGACAATTAAATTGATCGTCTGTGAGCTTCATTGACGACCGTCAATCAATTGACTAAGTGGGCAAAAAAAAATCTCATCAATATATTGAGTCAATGATATTGACAATTAAATTGATCGTCTATTGGCCGCTTAACAGTATATTCTAGAAATGATTCAAGAACAAACTGAAGAACAACGATATTAATCATGGCAAGTAACCCTACCAGGATCAGTCATGAAGGAGAACGGATACGACTTGCTATCTCACATGACTAATATTCCGATAGAAAATGAGATTCAGGATTTCTTTTGCATACTTTGTAAGAATTACTTTCACGAATATCCATATGGATTTAGTTCCAAGTTTTAGTTCCAACAAAGAGGATGCAGTGCTGGGACCGAGCTTTTGAATAATAGGGAAGCATGAAGTTTCTTCTATTACTGGTTAAATGCTCGTGTCGACGAGTTTGGGCAGTTAATAATTCTTTGAGGTTTTTGTCGCCATTGTTAGACAGTGTTTCATACATGAACTTTCATATGGAAAATTTATAGAGATCTGTAAGATTAGGTACTTGTAAAATTTTGAATGAATCATTCGTGAGAGCATTCTAGTCGGTTTTTTATCGCTCATATGGCTCTTTTCTGCAGAGTAAAATTTTGGTTTTATATTTTCATATTTTGGTTTTATTTTTATCCGTCCCGTGCCATGCATCTATTCCGTATTGTAAGTATGGTCAAATGAGCGTTCGATAAAGCACTCGCAAAGCTTCTTCAGGCAGGAAATTTTTCACTTTATTGAGAATTCCGGCGGATTTTGATAACTTAGTACTAATATGAGCGAGGTGCTCTTAAAAGGTCTGATCTTTATGTATTATGATGCACAGGAACTTACATGAGTTGGTTTCTTCGATTTCACTGTGGCCAATTTTAATGCATGGGAGAGATATTTTTTCTCGTATGAGAATGTAGTATATTATGTTTTATCGATTTTAAGTTAACTCTAAGCCACAATGAAGTCATATGGAGTTCGTTATTTATACTCTCCTCCAATTAAAGCGCGATTTTTGTTTGGAAGAACGGTAGATAACGTGCTGTCATCGGCAAAAAGTATGAATTTGAAAAATGATGTAGATTTGATGATATCATTGATGAAGATTAGAAATAAGCGAGGCCCAAGGACAGATCCTAGTGGGACTCCACGGCTGATTGTCTGTAGGTCCGATTTAACATCGTCAATGACTACCTATTGTTTCCGATTTTTTTTGTAAGATCTGAACCAATCATGAGCAACTCCTCGAATGCCGTAGCGGTGTGGTTTTAGAAGTGATATACTTTTGTCCACACAGTCGAATGCTTTTTAAAAATCAAGAATTCCGGAGAAAATAACCTTTCCTTCATCTACATTAGAGTAAAGGTATTGTAAATGTTTTATTATAGCCTGCGTTGTTGATTTTTTTTAGAGCGAAAACTAAAATTGTTAATCATAGAGAAATGACTTCTGTTCGAAATAAGAGTACACTTTTTATATACAATTTTTCCGAAAACATAAGTTAATAATGGGTAGCACAGAGATAGGTCTATAATTGTTCACGTAGGTTTTTTCACCACCTTTAAAAATAGGGGTTACTCTAGCAACTTTGAGGGAGTTCGGGAAAGTGCTTAGGAAGAGAGATTGGTTAATAAATAATGTCGGAAATGGGCGGGGCTTAATATCAGCAATAACATTAGGTACTTTAGTTGAAAACGTTTGTAATTCGCTCGATTTATTTTTCATGAGGTCTATGCATGCAATGACATCGGAAGAATTGGTAGGCGTAAAGAAAAAGGTGTTGTGTTCGCGAACATGATCCATATATTCCAAGTGATCAGTAGGTTCACTTGGAATGCTAACAGCTATATTTTTCCCTACGTTTACGAAGAAATTCTTAAAAAGATTAACAATATCTTTCTTCTCGTGGTAGTTTATATCATCTTCAACAATGGACTCAATCTCATTCTTTTCCGCATTATTCGGTTTATAGCAAGAATCAAGTAGGCGCCAAGTTTTTCAAAATCAGTTTTGAATTGAGGAAATTTGCGCGCAAAGTTATTTTTTTTCGATGTCCTTAGCTAGTTTTTCACATAGTTCCTGAATCTGTTACATATTTCTTTAGATATTCACCCTTCGGAGAGGAGGGCTAGGTACACTTGCCGTTTCTTGATATTTTTCACGATGATTTCAGTAATCCAAGGCTATCCAATTCGACATTTCCAATCCAATTTGACATTTTAGAAGGGTCATTGGAATCACCAATCACCCTTTCAAAATGTCAACTTTTTCTATTCTATGCAAAACCTTTAATGAACAGGACCTCCGTATTCTAGAATCTCTTCATATATTCACAAATAAACCTTCACTTAATAATGATTTCAGCGCGACAAAATTATTTGTAGCCCCTACTTCCTAACTTGCGATGTGCTGAGGTGTGCTTGGTATGTGTGCATGTAGTGCGTGTGTGTATGTGTATATATATATAAATGTGTAGGTGTATGAGTGTGTTCAGTGTGTATGGTTGGGTACGCCTGTATGTACTGTGTATATTGCCCAAGCGCTTAAGTGTGGTACTCTAGTCAGGAAAAAAGGATTTATTTTTATTTTTTGCATTTTTGCTTGGTGTTCTATTAAGGCATCCATCTTATGAATGACTGAAAATTACTTTTTATTTCTTTCAACACTGATGATGGAATAACTTTTATTCCTAAATGTTTGCTACAATAAATGTTCTCTATAACGTTGGTTCTCATTTTTATTTTGAGAATAAGATTCCCTAAGAATCGCCCTATAAGTACTACTATAGTTCGGCTTATGTCTATTTTTCGGTGTTATTGTGAAATTTACGATTGGACAACATCGATTGCATGCAGTCATTATAATTTCAGTCAAGTTCAATATTGCTTCATCAGTGTTCGTTTAATTATTCTGTTGAGAGTTGTGCAATTTTGGTCTTTGTTCTTCTAGAATGGTGCGCATTTCTCCTAAGTTTGATTCGTTTATGTTACAATACGAGTGTGTTTCAGCCTGCAGCTTGGTGCAAGTGACAGACGTTTTTCTTAATAAGAAAAACTGGAAAGTGATCTGATAAGTGATAAGTCGGAAGTAATTACTCCAATGAGAAAACCAGTCGGATCTGTCATAAAGATATTGTTGAGCAGCGTAGCGGATTCTGAGGATATCCGTGTGGGCTTTGTGATGATCGGGAGGAAAAATTTTGAAGCATTTAGTAAATTTGTGATTGGTTCACAACTTCCACATTTCAGCAGATCATAATTGAAGTTACAGGAGATTATTACGTCATTATATAAAGACCTGTTAAACTGCGATGTAACACGATTGAGTTCATTCAGGAAAGATACATACGAGACAAGCTGGTGGAGGCCTATACACCATTCCAGGCACAATTCGTTCACCATTTTTAATCAGTTCCATGAAAAGTGACTAAATGATCCCTGTGCATAGTTGCACTTGCTATGGTTTCGAGTCTATGTATTTAGATATGTACGTACTGATGCCGCTGTCGCGCTTATATTTATTGTGTAGCGAGTGGTGGCCATGATAATTTTTTTATTTGAATCCTGTCTTTAGTTGATTCATCTAGCCAGCTTTCGGCGAAGCTAATCACGTTAAAGTTACACTTAAATTTATTTATAGTATATTGCATCTCTTCCAATTTTGGATAGAGCGACCTGCAGTTCCAACACAGTAGCGAAAAATCATTGCAAGTTGTTCGCATTGATTCATTGAATTTTGATATATAGTAGTATATTCGCCGTTTCTGGCTTCGTTAAGGTTTGGATATAGTTTGTCCAAATGGTTGAGATCTGGGTCGATTTCGTCGAATACGTCACCATGGTCAATCATTTCAAATTAATAAGCAGTTAGTAACACACAATGTAGAAAAAAATTGAAAAATTGAATACAAAGAAAAGGTAAAACTAAAGAAATTCCTACCTAAAACTAGCTCAAGAAGTGAGAGAGAAAAGTAAAAAGAAAAATCTAGCGTGATTTCTGCGTTGAAACTCTGTGTGTTTTTAATTGAAGGCATAACTCATGATATGAAACTTATACTGTCAAATTGCTAAGGAAACCATTTTTAATCAAACAGTTAGAATCTGGTGCTACAACTCTCGCTCTTTTCATTTGTAACACATTCATCAGTGTCTTAAAACTTCTCATACCACCATCCTGACATGGGTCTGCGAGTTGTCTTTGGCCACATATTTGTTTTGGCTATTGAAGGCTTTTATTAAGCAATTGTTGAACTGGACAAACATTTACCGCATTAATTGCACGATCCTCGATATGGAGTAAGTAGTATGAGTAAACATTAAAATAATAGAAACAATCAATCTCGTGGTGTCCGCAATAATTACTTTTTTCATTCGTTAATGAGATGATGATAATCAAATTTTTCTCTATCATATCTCTGGTAAAGCGAGTGGGCTTCATTTAACGTAATGGTTACTTCGAATTAGAAATATTTCTTGCCAGAGTCCTCTCAGAAGCCGAGATTGCTAGAGAAAATCTCTCTGTGGAGAGGGCTGTTTCTACGGAGTTCTACAGAATACGCTTCTTTTGATGCTTGTTTCCTTTTTCTTTTTACCTCCAATTTCAGAGCTTATCGGCTTAAAAGCGTGTTAAAGATGCTTCTACAAACCTTCATTGGAGAACATTTACTTTCAACTTGATCCTTTCCGATGCGTACGAATGAAGAGTTTGATGGCAATTTAACGCCGTAGATGAAAATCCTGGAATTAAAATGTGTTTATCTTTACTCAAATGACATGGTGCGATCTTCCATGGAATCTAAATATTGCGCAGCGCCGTGAAATACTTACAGTACGCTTTTCAACGACATATCTCAAATTCACTGGCTATGCTCCTATGAAATATTTCACTCCTCTACTAAACCCGCAGTGACGTCTGAAATATTTAGGATTGTGTCGGCATTTGCTGTACGAAAGGAGAATGGTATAATTGAGTATAATAACGTAATATTCACGTGAACTCATATTTTCTTGTAAAGTAATGAGTACAAAAATATTTCCCGAGCTGAATTAATGGGGTCCTCCGCTAAAATTTGAATTTTGATCCGATAAGTTTGAAATTTGGGCAGTATATGTATTTTTGAATAAAAAACATATTTTATTCGTGTAACTTTTTTAATTTAGGCCTTAGTTTTTTTGATAAACATGAAATATTAGTTTTTCGGGTATTTTTATATATTATTCAAAAAGATAGAAGTCAAAAAGTTTTTACGCTAGAAAAAATTCAAAGTTAGTTTTGGAATCCTTAGTACATTTGTAAAAAAGTGCTAGTGCTTTTATTTTGTATTTGAATCTATTTTTATATATGCGATATTTTACCAATATATTAAATACACCGAATTTTTTGTTTTAAAACATGATAAAAAAAATTAAAATGTACAAATTGGAAAAAAAAGCCCTATCAGTTTGTTAAAATGTTCCAAGGATTCTAAAACTGTCTTTATTTTCTTCCTATCATAAAAACTTTTTGACTTCTATCTTTTTGAATGTTGAAAATCAGGAACTTTACAGGACAGGCCAAAAACAAATGTTTTGTGTTGAACTGTAATATCATGGACAATCATTATGTTTGAATGCTGTTTTCAGGTACCTCCGTAGCGCCATAAAATTTTAGTACACAATAATCCATCAGCTAAGGATCCCTTACCAAGAAAAAAAATTCACCCATCATAAATGACGTGAATTTAAGAAAAATTCCAATGGCCGACATTACAGTTGAGAGAATTTTGCAAAGAAGCAAAGACCAATCTGGAGAATTACTTGAAATCATTAAATTCAATTCGAAATTCAATTCGACGAACCAACGGTTATCACAAACGTGAGTCAGTTATTAATGGACGTAAGTTATTAAAATGTGGCTACAACAGCGATGTTCATGAAAAAGGCTGCTTTATTCCAATCAATCAAGCCTGATACCTATCATCTTGTAGAATGGTTTTCAAATGCTTTTAACTAACACCAGGACGCAATGACGGTTACCCCGGTCAAGCGGGTATACATTTCAGACACCTGGGTAGAGTGGGGAATTGTGCTTAGTTCCTTCACCCGACGGGAAGGGATCACCGCGCAGCGCCGGGATTCGAATTACCGACACCTTCATGGAAGGGCGCGTTCCACTCGGCCACGGGGACTTACTCAGCCTCCGAGTACGTAACGGCCTCCACTAATTCTTTCGCAGGCCGTTAGAAGGAAAGAAAAGAAAGAAAAGAAAACAGTTTATTTCTTATAGAGATTGTACAAAAGTACCATCATTGGTTTTTAAAATATCTTATAGTTAATACGCTTAGATGATACACACACATGAGTATTGTAATACCAATGTCACTAGTCGAAAAGAAATGATTGAGGGTAATATACTCCTAATGTTGCTTAATCTACATCTGATGATGCATGTAATTATAATTATAAGAGAAAACACAATTCCACGGACAATGCATTTTCATTGTGGGATGGAAACACTTTTGACAGTTTACAAGTACATGACATAAAACTTTGAAATTCGTGACGCCATGAAGTAATATTAGAAATTGCGTGTTTCAGCACATGTTTAAAAATGTCATTTCAAGGAAGCATGACAAAATATAAATATAAGCATGAGGACCACGGAAATTACAAGTTTTTTATTTCAAATGAGAAATTTTTAACATAGCGGTTAATACTTGATAAGCATTTTATTTAAGTATAAATGGATGATCACACAACGAATTTATAGTTTTTTACATGGATGCTTTATAATAATGAAGAGATGACGAGTTAGGTACTGTCACAAGTTGAGAGTGAAACAGAAAAAAAAGACCAGTATCTTTAGTTAAAATGCCAGTTGTCAGCGCGTTACACGCATATCAGCATATGTACATGTAAATATATGCACATATGCATGCACATACATACCTACGTATATACATACGCCCAACACGCACACAAACATAAATACATACCTATGCATCCAGGCAATCGCAATACATATGCGTTCCACAAAAATGCTGTGCGATGTACTGAAATATAGGATAATGACCAAAGGAAGTTCGTGACAACTTTTTCAGTACGTGTTGCTGCTTACAATTTCTAAGAGGAATATCGAAGGGATGTTTAATTAAATATTGTAGCCAAAAGATCATTGGTTGATAAGCGTCTTATTTATCATACGTGTGTGATCGTGCAACAAATTTATATATACATATTTTTTTATAAATGCTTTGCAATAATGAAGTGAAATGAAGTATTACGTAGTGACACATTCACCTATCTACGCACACATAGCGTGCACACGCACTCATATACACATGTAAACATGTGCGGAAATATCAGCATAAACTAGTCAGTATAAACCAGCATTCCAGTCGAAGCACTCGGAGAAAATATCTTTAGTCACGGCATGAATTTTATGAAATTTCCGTATTAAAAGTACTGGCACAAAATAGTCTCCCTGAGTCAGAAACATGAAAACGATTGTTTACAACGGTTCCCAAGTACAGAAAATCTTAGGTGAGGTTGTTGTAATATACTCTAGAGCGTAAGAGATGGTAGGATATGATATGCACTACACTAGCTGAACAAAAACATTTTTGGACGTGAATAAGAAAGGAGACATGAATGCCTAATAAGGGTTTCATATTATAAAAAATCACATTTTTTTTGGTAATATGGTGCAGAATGTCTGCAATTGATAAACACACACACACACATAGGTACCATGACGGTCTAGTTTGATGCTTGCACAAAAACGGAGAGGAAAGGCATTAAATGCATCCATCGGCTGGTTTATCTAGTCCAGTGCACACAGGTGTATGTGCACATATGCACACCCATATGTGCACATACACCCATATACGTTCACACAAATACAAGTAAGCATGTTTGCAAATCTCAGCGTATAGGCGATCAAATCATAATAACTACGCATGCCTAAAAACTGTTTTTTGATGTCCGGAATCATAAAACAATGAACAAGGGAGATTATCCAGCATTGGAGATGCCAGGCAAATGAGATTCGTCAATACTTATTCAGTATGTTCTGTAACTAAGAATTATTTTTGAGACACAAGATGACGAGTTATTTTGGCTTTAAATTCTCTCGGTCTTTTAGGGATTTTGATACTCAGGGGAAGTTTGTTCCACAGTAAGGCGCCTGATATGGACAGAGCCTTCTGCCCTAAGTGAGATGAACGATAGTTGACTAAGACATTACTGTTTCTGTTCGGCTTTTGGTTGATTACAGCGGGTGGATGGAAACGCACTATCTCATCATTGCACTGATGAAGATGTAACGAGTAGAATACGTATTGGTCCTTCTGCATGAGGAGCCTTTCTTGGATAGGAATCCAGCCGAATTTATTGAGGAGAGGGGCTAAGTGATCACTTCCTCTGAAATTACCGTTGTATAACACCTTGGCTGCAAAGTTCATGCACTTTTGCAAGTCCCTTTGAAGGTATTGAGGTAGTTCTCCCCATACTAGGATGCAGTAGTCAATGCGCGATAACACCAGGGATTGAATGGCTAATAATCTGGATTTTTCGGCTAGCATACTTTTCATACGATAAAAAAAACGTTAAAGTTCCGTGAATTTTGTTGCAAGTATTCTCAACATTAGATTTGATAGACATGTTTCTATCGAACCAAATACCTAGATTTTCAACTTTTTCTGGTGCATTAATTCTATCATTTCCAACTGCAAGAATAAGATCTGAAGTTTTTTAATTGCATCTTTGGATCCAAAAATAATGCATTGTGTTTTATTAGCATTTAATTTGAGACCATTTTGGTCGTACCATGATTTCAGGCTATTCAGTAAAGTTTCGGCTTTAATTTGCGTCAGTTGTATTCCCGATACAGAACTTGTTATTGCAATTTGAACATCATCTGCATACATTGATATCCGTGTTTTGGGAGGCATTGGAGAGAAATCTTTAATGAAAATAGAAAACAGTAGCGGACCAAGAATGGATCCTTGGGGAACACCAGAATTATTTTGAATGAATGGGGACAATTTGTTTTCTAAACCTACTGCATGAGATGGATTTGACAAGTAACTTTCAAACCATTGCGTGTCTATTCCCAAGTTCAGTATTTTACGAAGAAGTTTATCATGTCCGACGCTATCGAACGCCTTAGAGAGATCGAGTAGCAACAGGAGTGGTAAATTCTTTTAATCGATGTCGTACATTTTTCAGAGATATTGAGCATAACGACTTCAGTGCTAGTATTTCTTCTATAGGCGTATTGATTTGGGTGGAGTAGATCTGACTCGTCCATGCGAAATGACAGTTGCTTTGTCACCACTTTCTCCAATAGTTTGGACATGACAGGTAAAAGACTGATGGGCCTGTAGTTTGATGCTGTATCTAGGCCACCACTTTTATGCAACGGTCTAATGAGTGTTTCCATTGGTTTGGAAACGTGTTGGTTACTATTGAAGTATTAATTATCAGACGAATCCATGGTGCTGTGACAGGGAAACTGTCTTTGATATATTGATAACTGATACTGTCATGTCCAAGTGCCTTAGCGTTTTTTAGTGGGTATAAAATATTTCTTGACTCCGGTAAATCGACAGAACGTGGTCTTCACTTGACATCAGCCCTCGAGGGTGCAGTGGGGCATGAATTTTCAATTGACGTTTCATCTGGATTGGTACACACCTCACTGAAAACTTGAGCCCCTACTTTTGAGAATAATGTGTTGAAATCCGCGGCTGTTGCCAAGGGATTTCCAAAATTACTTATACGGTCTAAATTTTTATATGCGGCTACCTCACTAAGGATTTCCCAAGTTCGTTTCGGGTTATTTTTAGCCATAATCAGTTCCTGGTGGGAGTAAGTTTGTTTCGCTTCAGTGATTTTCTTTCGAATAATTTTTCATGTTCTTTATATCTTTTGTATAAGGTACGGTTTGGTCTCTTGTTTTTGTACTCTCTCAATCTCTTAATTTCGTCAGTAATCCAAACAGTTCGTTTTGGCTGTTTTTTTTTGGTGACGTAAGGTGGACATTCGTCGAGAGCTGCTGTGAAGTTCTCATTGAAGGTGGACATTTGAATGTCAACACCGTTAGATTGCATCATATTCTGGAATTCGGTGGACCAATCGAGTAGCTTTTCTTGAAATAGTTCTGCTGAATAGTGCCTTTTCGAGCGATAAGTCATTAAGCGGTATTTCTGTCTTTCCTTTGCAATATTAATTTCACATTCTATAGAGTGGTGATCGGAAATAGTAGGTGCTGTACTAAGTATTGCGTTGGGATTATTTGTGATTGCCAGATCGAGGAGAGTTTTAGAGACTCTAGTGATGCGAGTCGGTTCTTTGACTATTTGGGATAGGCTTAGTTTATACAATAGTTTGCTTAGCTGATTATTTTTATCCGTTAGGTCAACATTAAAATCTCCGAAAGCAAAGAATGACCATTCTGTCTGAAAGATTTCTTGGAAGGTTTCCTCAATGAAATCTGGTGTTAGATTTAGGAGAGACGATGGGTGCCGGTTAAGGCTGCCAATGACTATTGATTTGTGATTATTTATTTGCACTTCTAACCAAACCATTTCATGCCTTCGCAAACTTTATTCGCTAGAAGTGAAGATGTTGAATACATTTCTTTCAAGAAATACAAGATCCACTACCTCGGATGGTTTTGCGCCATCGGAGCGATATAACACGTAATCAGGAATGTTTAAATTAACTTTGGGTTTGTGAATCAAACCATTTTTCTGAAAAACAAAATGTCAATTTCTTCAGAGACCAACAATACTCTGATTTCATCCAATTTACCATTCAGGCTTTGAGCACTTATATGCTTTATATTGATTTTACCTGTATTAGCACTCTTTTTGAAGGTAGCAAAGTTACTATTTCGGTGGGATCGTTCAGGGGATTTATCGATCTTGTCTACGTCACCCAGGGTGTTTGGCCCAACACCTGCCATGTAAAAAGGTCTACTATTTAGCTGGGCAGCGGCAGTCTGTCAAGATGAGGTAACTCCGGTCTGATTTTTGCCTTGTGTGACAAGAGCACTGTAGTGATCGTTTTTACGATGGAGCAGTAGTGGAGGGTTGTTATTTGATAACTCTGAAAAGGGATTGACTGATATTTTCAAAACACAATGATCCTGTTCATCCAGGATGAGAAGTTTTTGGCCTGTCACATTCGAAATGATTAGTGGTATAAGGTCTGCAGCAGCTTGATCAAAATGTTTGTCGTCAATGTAATTATATCTGAGGTTTTGCATGTCTCGATTTACTGTTCCACAAACTTAGCGTATATGCTTTTTTTTTGCTTTACTCTCTGTTTTGATTGCAGTCTTTAAGGAATTGTAATTCCATTTTGATGCTGGTTGTTTTGTAAGTAGATGAGCTACTGCATGGAGGAGGCAGTGTCCATCGGCTTTGGTGGGAATCAGCTCTTTTTCCATGATCGTTTCAATTCGTCCATTGTGGAATTCATGCGCTCACAAATGGGAGTGGAAACGTTTTTTTCGTACTTTTTACATCATTAAGAGGTTCTGAGAGGTGCGGGGAATTTACGTTTTTCTGGCTGTGGTGATTTCTTGTATGGGGATCTGCAGAGAACTGAGAAATGCTCGTGTCATTTCTATTTTTCTGGTGATGATTGTGCATGCAGTTGGGTAGTGGATTTTCCATCGATTGTCGACTGCAATTTTGCATCGATTTTTCTCTTCCTGTTAATTTCACTGCTTCCCAGTATGTGCTTGGATGTTGATTTATACCCGCGTCTAAGAGGGGTTTTTCATCCTCTGTATCAACATTGGATAGCAATGAAAACCTATTTTTTGTAGGCACTCCGCAATTGTTTGTGGCAGAGGGGAGGAGAGGGCTTGTTATATGAGGGCAAACATCGAAAGGAGAGGGGAGGAAAGGGTTTGCTATATGAAGGCAAACATCGGTTTATGCTGCTGGAGGTTTCACGTGGAAAGGCGGTCAACTTAAAAATATCATTCAACTCATTCAACCGTTTTGCATGGTCCTTAGTGTATTCAATTTCTTCATTCAGGTCATGGGAGTTTCTGACACAGGAGATAAAATGTGAAGTTAGTCTCAAAGGTGATCTTAGAGCAATTTGTTGAAGAAAATGATGCGTGTCTTCTCATGTAATAGGCCAAGTGCGGACATTGTTGTAAGCTTCATCAACAATAACAGTTTTTACATTTTCTCGCAGCGGAATCAGTTTAAGAACAATTTTTTTGCACAGGCTCGATGCCATGTACAACTGCTGACCACTGCAGGCACTCTCCAAATAGATATGGAAAAAAAGATTCTTTGTCATGATCAGATTTTTCAACTTAGTAAGGTTATGGGGCGAGAGGTACAAACCTTTGAAACTAATTACATAGTTCCTGAAAGGAGGTGCGCGTTCAACCTCATCATAGAGATCATTGAGACGTTCCGAAGCTATGGTCTGAATCTTGAATGCGCTATCAATGTCATCTTTGTTGATTTTTGTGAGACTATTGTCTCCAACGAGAAAAGTGTCTAGAGGGGATTTCGCACAAGGATGGTTACTCGCAGCTACCACCGGCGTAAAATCATGAGAGCTGATACAATAATTGAAAGAAAAAGCTGTTCTGTCATCATTTGAATATTTGATACAGTAGAAAAAATTGACGCTAGGCTTGGGGGACAATTTTGTCTCAAAGCTTTATTGAGAAATGCAGCTGTAAGAGACAGCGTGTTATTTATTTCGTGAATAGTTTGGGAACTGGTCATTTGGAGAAGGTGTAAGTACCCATCAAAAGCAGTAGCAGGTCTGTTTGTATTGTTCTCCACTGAAAATCTTACGTTATCCTCGCTTTTTAAGCTCTGAGGTACTTTAGTGCCAGTGTCAGTTGTCGCGCATGCATTTTCAAACCTAACTCCACCGCCTGAAAGGCCTACACTTAATTTGTCATTAAAATTATAATTAAAATTACCCCTTTTACTTTCTGACCGGTCGCTCACATCTAAAATTTTATTCGTTCCAAAGTTGACGTTGGTGTTGGTGTCTTCGTCGGTGGTGAACAATTTTGAGCTTTTTCAGTGACGCAGGACAGGGGAGATGTCGCCATGACGTAATCGTTGGGACGAGACGAAGGAGCTGGCGGTGGTGCTGTGGCAGCTCCCGCTAGTGATGAAGTACAAGCAGCGCTTGGGAGATTTTCGTCTAAGACGGGCGACTCTGCTGCTCGACTCTCTGTCGGGCACCTCTTCGTCGATTCTCTGTCGGTCGGCACTAGTGATGTTTTGGGAGTTGCGGTGCTTTCGTTGACGTCATACTGTTCCCTGTCGGAGTTGTTGTAATTGTGAGCGGTTTAGGCTTTTGTACGAGTGGTTTTACACGTGAAAATTTTAGTGGTTTTTGCTTTCGTTTTGTAAACAGTTCAGATATATTCCGCTTTTTGGGGTTTGAGTTTTCATGCGGCGCTGTTGTGAGGGATGTTATATCTCCTGATAAAGCTGCTTTCCGAGTAGCTGTGCGAGTTTCGCAAGGAGACATTGTGAAGTTGTATTGAATGAATGAATAGAGGTGAGGATAATTCAAAATTTTGTTCACAGAGTAGAAGTTACAGAGTGGGTAACGATCGTCTTGGGTAGAAGGGTAATCGTTTACACATGAGTGAGGGCAAGCTTCTCATTTAGACTTTAAAGCATCCAAAAATATTGCCACAAAAAACATCACCTAAAACACCACCAAAACATAAAATAGGGTTGCCCTTTAATGCTGGAGAAAGGAGGCGAGGAACTGGGAGAGTGTTGATCGGCCGTGAACAATTACGACAATGACGTGCAGACTTTTGCAGGTTGACATATTTTACTCAATTAGTTTCTCAACGTTTCATAATTACAAAATTTGTATTCCCTCTTTCACTTTTTATGTTACTATTTCACCAAAGTTAACTGGTGGGGTCACTATTTTACCATAAGAAAAGTTAATTTTGTTTATTCAGAGGAAGTTGGAAAATTGGGTGATTAACTTTCAACAAGAAAGAAAGCCATCATACGACAGGTGAAGCAATATTTCGAAAAGTAGATGATTCTTTTAAAAAAATGGGATTGAATTGGGCTAACTGCTTTGCGGTGCTCACCGATAGTACAGCAGCAATAACAAGAAAGTATGTTGGTTTCCAAATAAGTCAGATCTGTATGCAATGAAGGTATAACTTTCATTCTTTGCATCATTCATCGAGAGGTGACACAAAAAAAAATGAAAAACTGTGTGCAGTGATACAAAATACAGTTAAAATAATAAATTTAGTCAAAACCCATGCCCTTAATACTAGGCTCTTTACAAATTTGTGCAAAGAAATGGGTTTAGATTTTGAATCCCTGCTATTTCACGCTGATATTTAATGGATTTCAAGAGATCGGGCTTTGAGAAGGCTGATCGCTGTACAAAATGAAGTCATGTTATTGTCATGTCATGTTAGCGCTATGTCATTCGATAGCGCTTGAAAGAGCTACAGGAAATTTTGATTTAGGTTACAATTTGATTTAGGTTAAAAGTTATCCGAGACATACGAGGGGGAAAACTCGAATTTTTAGGATAAAATCCCATAAACTCAACAAATCAAAAAATCGAACAACCTTTTTGAATTTTCTGTAAATAATGTATTTAGCCATCTAGAAAATATGTTGCCGGTTCGGTAACTTCAAAAATGTTGGAGAAGATACATTTTTCGTTATAACCTCTTTTCAGTCTTGTCTAAAAAAATCAGCACTCTAATAAAATAACGAAAAAGATACACAAGTCCAAAAATCGTTGAATCACTTATAATATGGTGAAAGCTTAAGGAAAATTTGCCGCGAAATGACGGATTTAGTTTTCTACTAAGACGGTTCACTTTAAAGTTTTAAGGGGGCACTCCAAGATTTTCGTTTTTTCATCCGATTCGTTTGAAATTTGGCCAGTATATGTGTTTGTTGAAACGTAACTTTTCTATGAAGGCCTTTTTTTAACAAATACGAAAAATTAGTTTTTTTGGTACAATTTTATGGATATTTCATCATCAACGAAGTTAATTGAAAATACCGAGAATGCATTTAATAAAAAACATGTTTGGAAAAAAATGCCAGTAATTAATCAATTTCTGTGAACACGAGGTTGATGAATAATAGAACGTCTATGAATCGACGACCAAACGGAGATCAATCTAATAATAACCCTTGAATTGCCTGTTCGAATTAGAGTAAAATAACATAAAAGCATAATATAATACACTCCAACAGCCTTGGTTAATCTAATACACCTCTACACGTGAAATATTTGCAATATTTTTTTGTTTGGTATTGCGTACTTCATCAAAAAAAATTCGAACGTTTATACGCTTCTGTCTCAAGTGAATTTACCCTAAAAATTAACACGCTGAGCTCATTACAAGTTCTCGAGATTAATGTTGCATGAGCTGGTGTGACGTTGTTCTTCATATTATTGCGTTAGGTAAATTGTGACTCATATTCATTAATTGTGATCTGGGATGCTTGAATATTCTGTTTTTCACAGTTTTACGAGTGATTATTAGACC
The DNA here is from genome assembly GCA_030386875.1 of Morinoia aosen. Classification (NCBI taxonomy): domain Eukaryota; kingdom Metazoa; phylum Arthropoda; class Malacostraca; order Amphipoda; family Talitridae; genus Morinoia; species Morinoia aosen. Next base: position 2,501,660 of record CM059572.1, on the reverse strand, counting down.
ATAGGGGGAATTGATTTAAATTATCGTTCATGTTTCACGTAGTGAACTGTTAACACACGAAATTACTTCTATGTTATGTTAGCATGATTGATGGATACTAAAAATTGGAAATCGCAACATTGAAGCGGTAGTTTTATTTTTGCAGAAACTTTGTAATTTCTACTGTAAAATATTAAAAATATACTAAATATGTTCCCTCCAGTAAATTTAAAATATGATGTCATTCATACAATTTCATAGAAATGTAAATGAACTTCAGCCCATAAAGTTCTTTTATCCTCATCAGAATCCTTGAATTTCTGAGAGGAATGAATAATAATTTATATTCATAATAACTTGACAAAGAAGAGTTTCAAAAGGTGTCAGCAATTAAATTCTGAATAATTTTAGTGACTAGACCTTTTTAACTTAAATTTCAAAACGCTCAAGATCAATTAAAAAAAGTTTAATTTTAAAAAGCTCAAGTTTAATTTAGGAATGATCAAGTTTAATTTTAAACAGATCTATGTTCAGTGCCAGTACTTTTAAATATGAATTCTGTCAAATAGACTTTTATTATATTATTACTGAAGTGATTTTTTTACTATTATCATTACACAATAGTAATTTCTAATGTAAATTCTACTTTAAAAGAAGTAAAAGTAGAAAATTAGAAATAGAGTCTATTTAAGAGAATTCATTTATGCTTAAAAGCACTGGCCCTGAATTTAGAGTAAATTGAATATCAGAGAATAACAAGCTGTTGTGATTTTGCTCTTAATTTGACATTCTTTCAGTTTTACCCATGAAGTATTTGCTATGCATATCACTGGTACCTATGTCTACGCTCCTACAATCATTTACAGAAACATTTGCTGAATATTTGAATTAAAGGATTTAAAGATGGGAGATTATGTATAAATTCACCAAGTCATGGTTTAAATGTGTATAAATAGAATTATTAGTAAAAAAAGATTTATCTCTATTTTGGTATTATATTTTATGTGTAATATAATATTAGATAATAAACCATTATTGTAGCAGCCTTATTGTTTGAATGTAATTTTGAAGCTATGTAATGTTTAACTTTTCAGTCAGGGTAGTTTGTTAATGGTCACACAGTTACTTGTTACATAAAGTTTATGTAGATAATTGTTGTCAAGAGAACTGGTGATATGTATAGCAAATGATTCATAAGTCAAACTAAAAGAAGGTCAAGTTAGGTACGAAATCACAGCAGCTTGGCATTGTCTGATATTCAATTTACTCTAAATTCAATGCCAGTACTTATAAAGGTAAATGTGAAGGAATGGAAAGTAATCGATTTTCCACTTTTCGGTGCCTAAACATAGTTAATTAAATCAAAATAAACAAGTTTTCTTCTCTGCACTTTCCGTCTGAAATGAGTATTTTACGAGTCATCGGTAGATGACTTACCGCAACTCTAGTTTTTGAAGCGGGAAGAAATTCATCGAGAGCATCGTATGGCAACACTGCAATGGACTCTCCCTTTCGACGCGCTCGAACGCTTGAGCGCATTCCCTCCATCTATGAGTAGGATGAAAGTTAACATTCCGCTATAATTCATTATTTTAGGGTGATTATCTGTATTGTATATATTATATATATTATATATATATATATGTGTGTGTGATGTAAACCATGAAACAATAAAATAAATCAATGATTTATTTTTCATATCGCGTAATAAACAAATATTCACTACATAAAAATATACAGACACATATATATAATGTAGATGAGCGTTGAAATTGAACTCTATGATACAGAATTACATTATCATGCCTATTTCTATGTAGTGCATATTTGTTCGTTACATGAAGTATTCTACACAGATTGTGATTTTATGTTAAATTCCAGTATTATTCTGGTGTTCCAGTAAAATGAAGGCTGTGATTGAATACTCACGAATATTTATATTTAAAGAATGTTTAATGTTTGCATTGAGAATTACAGACTTAGCGATATTCCTTATCCTTTCTACAACACCCCATTTTTATGTATTTACCAATCGCCCCCAGTTGCACGCGCGTCGATCTCATTGGATGTACAATATTGCACTGAGCTTATTAGGTTAATACATTCACAATTCATTAAGTGGTAATGCATTGTAAGATCAATAGCTCCCAGTGTGATATTGTACACCCCGTTAGGCGAGGCGCGTGCAGCTGGGGGCGATTTTTTATTCCATGAACAACGGACGGCCAGCCGCGATTCGAATCTGATTCTGAGGTGGTACACGGCCGGTAGGTGAGGCGGGTCACGGGTGATTCGTGGGCTGTTTTGTATCCGATAACGAGGACATTTAACTTCTAAAACGCGTATTCAAACTAAAAAAACATCCGTATTGCCGACGCCGTTCCACCGGCGGTACGGCCTTAATTTTCAATTGGGCAGTACTGTATTGAGACGGTTGCGATCGAACCTCTTAAGCAAACGTCGTCGTTTGATAATAACACATAAAAATCATATTCTTAATAGAAACACTGATTACTATTGAAATGAGTAGCTCATTTCATAACAATTGTACGCAAACTAATTTGTAATATTTTTTTCGGACACCTTTCGTTGTTCAGTTGGAAGTATGCATTCGTTTAGTCACAGTGATCAAACAACCCATTGTTTCCAAGCTGAGAATTCTTTCTTTTTGAACCTGCAGAGAAACCTAAATCATTGTTCAACGATAATAACTTTCGGAGGAGATAGCTTTTGAAATGACCCTATTTTTTCACCAATTTTTCCCTATTATCTCAGTAATCAATTCGGAAATTGAAAAAAGTTTTTGAGACGCATTTGTAGCCCTATCAAAAATATCAAAAATACATACATACGTCAAATTTCATTAATCTAGTTCCCATATAACAAACGTGACAGCCATTCATTTTATTCTGGGTAGACCCAGTCAGCATTTATTAATGGCTGTTCAATGGGGTGACGTAGGAAACGAAGGGTCAGTACTGGATTCCCGTGGAAAGTGTAATTTCAGTACGGGATTAACTCTGGCTTCTCTTTAAAGAGTAAATTTACGTCTCGGGCGAGTTGGGTCAGTAATGGGTTCCCATTCTCAACGAGAGTATTGTGGGAAGCCTGTTTCGTTCCGGTATATTCATTTCAGTTGAAAAGGAAAACCGATTGTAAGCCCGTACTGGCACTCCAAGAAAAATACTATACCAAATACATTACTGGAAACCAAGCGTAAGAATATGCTTAAAAATGCATATTGTGTAGTTATAAATTAAATTAAATTAAATTATATAAACACCTGGTGTTACGCTACAAGGGAAATAATTTAATCGTGAAATATATAAAAATACAACGAGCAAAAAAGTTGTGCGTTAGTGTATGTTTCATGAATTTGTAACGCCAAGAAATTTAAATAAACGTTTAAGTACCTAAGAATCATTCATTACAGCAACCATACCTGATTACTAAATCCTTACAAACTACTATTAACATAAGGATTTTGTAGATACGAAATTGTTCAATAGTTATTTGCTAAAAAAAATAAAATTAGGCTAGGTACCATGGTACAGAGTCACCAATTATGGGAACCGAATCACCCATACTGATTGATTTTTCTTACAAGGCGCATCCTTCACTGAGAGAAATTGTCTATTCATCATGTATCTCAAAACCGGTCACGGTGTATCGTACTCGACATCAATCGAAAAAGGGGAAAGAGAGATAGGAAACGACGATTTATGTTTGTTACGAACAATAGCCATCAAAATAGTAACTCTAATGTATCAAATTTGAGAAAACTCGATTAAACACATACATTCAAGAACCATTTCGCGGCAATGAAATTAGAAAAAAATAAAACATTTACAATACAATAAGGTCTTAATAATTTATGAACGCAAATACTAATTCTAATGACGCAGTCAGAACAGTACCTATAATACATCAAACTCTGTTGAACACATAGGTCGAATGTGCAGAATACCTGCATTATAGCTATAAGGACTAAAATTAAGGTAACTTTAAATATGACCCAGGCAACATCTTCATTAATCAGATAAAGTTTAGTTCCTTGAATTAATTAAATTAATGGTAATTAAGAGGAATTGAAATAAAACGATTGGGAGAAAATGTTAAAAGTAGTATTTAAAGTCACTCATTTCACACCGCTCCTCTGATTAGCACAATTGTAACGTACTAGAACCGACTTTCCTTTTTCCGCCACTAACTTGCGTGGAAGCTCCTCCTATTCCCGCAGTTCTTCATCAGATCCCGCAGAGTAATCATCTTATCTGCTTATCCCGGAATCCACTCTACTTCCGGTTAAATGGTCGGCACTTCGCTGGGACGTTGGATCTCAGTTGTCGCCGAATGTGCCAGGCACATTCTAATTGGCAAGATTGCTCCTTCATCTGAAGTTCCGCTGGACTTCACTTGTGTCTACGCGTGCCTCTACGAATCCACTCGACCAAGAGGATAATTCCGTAACCTCAATCGTTATGGAAATGTACGAGTAAACCCCTGCGCTGGAAGGACGAACGGACCGGCAGCCGGCATCTCTGAGCGGACGGCAACACTCGGACGTCACTCGGAGGTTGGTCTAGCGCTTAGTTGCAAGTGGGCTGTTCGGGGACGGTGTGAACTTTATGGTGACTGCTTCCCATGTTAAATTCTAAATCCGCATTATAAACTTAACCTTGTCGTTCGACGTCAATAAACTTAACCTTGTCGTTCGACGTCAATAAACTTAACCTTGTCGTTCGACGTCTATAAACTTAACCTTGTCGTTCGACGTCTATAAACTTAACCTTGTCGTTCGACGTCTATAAACTTAACCTTGTCGTTCGACGTCTATAAACTTAACCTTGTCGTTCGACGTCTATAAACTTAACCTTGTCGTTCGACGTCTATAAACTTAACCTTGTCGTTCGACGTCTATAAACTTAACCTTGTCGTTCGACGTCTATAAACTTAACCTTGTCGTTCGACGTCTATAAACTTAACCTTGTCGTTCGACGTCTATAAACTTAACCTTGTCGTTCGACGTCTATAAACTTAACCTTGTCGTTCGACCTCTATAAACTTAACCTTGTCGTTCGACCTCTATAAACTTAACCTTGTCGTTCGACGTCTATAAACTTAACCTTGTCGTTCGACGTCTATAAACTTAACCTTGTCGTTCGACCTCTATAAACTTAACCTTGTCGTTCGACCTCTATAAACTTAACCTTGTCGTTCGACGTCTATAAACTTAACCTTGTCGTTCGACGTCTATAAACTTAACCTTGTCGTTCGACGTCTATAAACTTAACCTTGTCGTTCGACGTCTATAAACTTAACCTTGTCGTTCGACGTCTATAAACTTAACCTTGTCGTTCGACGTCTATAAACTTAACCTTGTCGTTCGACGTCTATAAACTTAACCTTGTCGTTCGACGCCTATAAACTAACCTTGTCGTTCGACGCCTATAAACTAACCTTGTCGTTCGACGCCTATAAACTTACCTTGTCGTTCGACGCCTATAAACTTACCTTGTCGTTCGACGCCTATAAACTTACCTTGTCGTTCGACGCCTATAAACTTACCTTGTCGTTCGACGCCTATAAACTTACCTTGTCGTTCGACGCCTATAAACTTACCTTGTCGTTCGACGCCTATAAACTTACCTTGTCGTTCGACGCCTATAAACTTACCTTGTCGTTCGACGCCTATAAACTTACCTTGTCGTTCGACGCCTATAAACTTACCTTGTCGTTCGACGCCTATAAACTTACCTTGTCGTTCGACGCCTATAAACTTACCTTGTCGTTCGACGCCTATAAACTTACCTTGTCGTTCGACGCCTATAAACTTACCTTGTCGTTCGACGCCTATAAACTTACCTTGTCGTTCGACGCCTATAAACTTACCTTGTCGTTCGACGCCTATAAACTTACCTTGTCGTTCGACGCCTATAAACTTACCTTGTCGTTCGACGCCTATAAACTTACCTTGTCGTTCGACGCCTATAAACTTACCTTGTCGTTCGACGCCTATAAACTTACCTTGTCGTTCGACGCCTATAAACTTACCTTGTCGTTCGACGCCTATAAACTTACCTTGTCGTTCGACGCCTATAAACTTACCTTGTCGTTCGACGCCTATAAACTTTAAAACTTTGAACTTTAAAACTTTGGTGGTAAACATTTTGAAACCTTATAAACTCTAAACTTTAAAACTTTGGTGGTGACGCTATTTCAATTGTACTATGGATGTTCTCTGGAAGCTCCAATGACGGTTCGCGTTTTCATGCCTTTGCAGGATGGACGATGCCCGGACAGGATCTCGGACGTTGTATTGAACTGCTCACGGTTCCAGAAGCTCGTCCTGTTCCTGTACCCTGTGTCCGTTACAGCTGTTTACGTGTCCGTTCCAAATCTCTTTCCTGAGTAAACCTTGAATGTCGATTGAACTTGATTTTTACCCCTTTCTATAGCTAATTTCACTGAAAATTGTACATGGTGGCCAGTATGGGGAGCGGCAGGCCGTCCGTGTGATTCCTGGTGGTCGGCGTCCGTCCTTCTGCATTTTCAATAATTATTGTCTAATCTGTACTTCTATTCGCAGATAATAATATATATTTTCGAAAACTTTCTCTAATACTCTGCAGGTATGGCCGAAAAACCCTCTGCGGGAACTGATGGAACTAATAAACTAATTTTAATAAAAACTCGCCAATATGTCAGGCAACGCATTACCAGAGCGTGTAATGCTATTGACAGAGAGGCAGCGTCCTTTAGTGACCAACAGAGGCAGGTGCAGAAATCTCGCTTGCAGTCGTTGAGTGTTGAGGTACGGGACCTCGACAAGCAGATCTTCGAAGCGCTGATCAAAGAGGGCGCAGACGATGAAAAACTTCAGGCCTCCGTAGCAGAGCAGGAGGACTACGAGGAGAAAATGCTGCTGTCCCTGTCGCTTCTGCAGCCGGTGAGTGCTGAGTCTCCTAGTGCACTATTTAGTGACTCTTTAGAGAATGTCGACTCCGTGAGTAATAGGGTCAGTGCTAGAAGAGTCTTAAAATTACCTGATGTGCCCTTGCCAAAGTTTGCCAATGGGAAGAACGAAAGCCTCGAACAATTTATTCACAGCTTTGAGAGTGTGGTAAATAAACATAATTTGACCAGTTACGAGAGATTTGTGTATTTGAAAAATCAGCTTACCGGTGCTCCCAGAATTCTTGTCGATTCCCTTGACATTGAAGAACAAACTTACGAAATTGCCAAGGATCTCTTGTCAAAGGCCTTCGCTTCGACAGTTGTTCGGAAGTACTCGGCAATAAAAAAGTTAGCTGATATAAGACTGTCATATGCAGGTGACCCGTACACCTGGATAGGAGAGATGAGAACTATTTTAAATTCCTTCAAGTCTCTCGAAATTGATATCAATACCGTCTTGGCGTATTTTTTCTGGAATGGTTTGAACGATCGTTTCCAAACTCATCTTATTCAGATGACTAATACTAACAAACCATCTCTTCAACAAATTGAAGCCAGTGTATTTGAAGCGACTGAGCGCTATCTCAGACAAAATGAAAAATTTGCCAAAAATAAAGGCGCTAGCGAGAAGTCTGGGGCACGGGAGGCGGATTTAAGTGACCGTAAAGTATTTCATGCAACTTCATTGGCAGTGGGAGTAAATCGTAAGCCCCCGAGAGTTGTGAAATGTAACCTGTGTGATAGCGATGGAAACTCTTCAAGTCACTCCATTTCTCTCTGTCCTCTATACGACACGGCTACCAAAAAGCTTGAAAAACTCAGAGCTATTGGTGCCTGTATGAAGTGTTCCTACCTGAACCATTCTTCCTCTAACTGTAAATTTAGGTTCAGTTCTAAATGCAGACACTGCAATGGAGAACACATGTCCTATCTTTGCCGGAAGTCAGGCGCTAGAGTTCAAAACTCGAGAAACTCTGCCCCTGTCAGAGCAGAGGCTCATGGCACTACTAACTCTGTTTTGTGGAGTGAAAATCTCCATAGTAATATTAGCGATTGCTGTAACCTTCTTCCGACCTTCACAGCTCAGATTACGAGCCTTGGTAAAACTTCAGAAATACGTGCTTTAAAGGATGGTGGGTGTCAACGTAACTTCATTTTAAAATCGTTAGTTAACGAGCATTCTCTTAAAGTAATGGACAATAACGTGACCTTAACTGTTCATGGATTTAACTCTAGCAAAACTTTTCATACGGAAATTGTTGAAGTTCCGTTGCTGATACATGGTAAACTCAACAAAGTAAACGCTGTATGTGTTCCTGAGATAAACATCTCTCTTTCATTGCCAGGCCTTTCAGAAGTTACCGGTAAATTCAAGGAATTGAATTTCAAATTGGCGGACTCGTGGATAGAGCGTGATCCGAAAGATTTCCTTGACATCTTTGGAATGATTGTTGGAGCTGAATCAGACCATTTGCTGGACATGACGTACGTAAGGTTCGGGAACAAAACCGAACCTTCTTGCTACATTCAGTCTCAAATTGGGGTCTTGCTTTCAGGAAATATACCACGTCTTCTTAAAAACCTTACCTCTCTATCCGATAATCTTGCAGCTAACCGAAATGATTTTGCGGGTAAGCCTAACTCTTCCTGCGTGCAGCTTGATGATTCGAGTTGCTCAAACCCTCCCTTAGGCGGAGTCCCTTTGTCCCATGCGGAAGAGCTAGAGTGTACAACCGCTGGTTGTCTACCCTTGACTGACTCCGAAGGAGAATCAGTTGTTGAGTCTAATATTGAAAACTTGTCTTCTGCCCATCCTATTTCTTTCGATTTCACGGCTAGTCGAGAAAACCCTGCGGACTTGGTTACTCGCCCCGTTAGCTACAAGCCGCTGTCGCACTCAACTTATTTCTCAGGCCCAAAAAATTTGTCTAATGCCTTATCTTTCACAGAGAGCGAGTTTACCATTACCTTGCCGAACCCATTGTCGGCCTCGGGCGAGTTCCCCGGCGAGCACCCCGGAGATGAACGGCAAAATTGCTCAAAGGAGCAGTTTGAAAGTGCGCACGTACAGGTATGGGCACAACAATCTAATGCAGATCTCCCGCAGCCTGAGCACTTGGTGCCGATTGGAGAGTATTCCAGCTTCTCAAAGTTGGTAAATGTAACTAAAAATATCCTCTTATTTGTAAGAAAGGTGAAACGAAGGTTGAACAGATCCTCGTCGGAAAATGAGGTCATTGACGGGGAAAATTTATACTTGGATGCACTAAACAAAATTGTATCGGTAGAACAAAAAATCCATTTTCCCGAAGTGTTCTCCTACCTAACTTCGAGTACTCGAACGAAGCGAGAGATGCCCTCTCTTATGTCTAAGCTGAACGTATTTCTTAGCAATGATGGCTTGCTCAGAGTAAAATGCAAGCTTCCAAAGGTGCGGAGCTCTTCCTACCCTATCCTCTTGCCGAAAGGAAGTAGCCTGACTAAACTAATAATTATAGACGCTCATAACAAAACTGCTCACTCAGGTGTGTACTCAGTCCTTAGAGAGTTGTGCTCGAAGTTTTTCTTTCTTCATATCTTTTCAGTTGTGCGCAAAACTTTGAGAGAGTGTACTCTTTGTCGCCGCTTGAATGAGAGAACAATTAAATTAAATCAGAGCTCCTACAGAGAATTTCCAATTGACTCAATTTATGAGCCGGGAGTAGGTACGCCTCCCGATATAAAAAAGGTTCTCGGTAAACTCTTTGCTGTCAGGGAACGCCTTTTTGACTCGTATCATTCAGAATTCTTGCGTACTTTAATCAAGCAAGCAACTGATCGAAAACAGCGGTATGAGCCTGTAGCTCATCGGCCTCTCCAAGCTGGAGACGTGGTGCTGTTAGCAGAAAAATACACAAAAAGAGGTTCTTTCCCTTTAGGTATTGTGACGAGAACGGATACCAATTCTTTGGGAGAGACTACCGCGGCGGAAGTGAAAAAGGGTTCATCAGGCGAAAAAGTGTATCGCCATGCTTCTTCACTAATTCTACTCTTGCCTAACGAACAGTATGATCGTGACAGACACGAAACTCGTGTCCCTAACAGAGAAGTTTCTCCTACAGATGCAGCCGAGCGACCCAAACGGGATGCTGCGGTTACTGCTCGTGAACGCACCCGTTCTCTATACGAGAACGGCCTTGCGTAACCTGTATAAAGATTGTACATAGGTTTTCGTTCACTATACTGAGTTAGTTAGACTGTTCGTTTATTCGTTTGTATTTCTTGTCTTCAGCCTTAAACTTTGCTGAAGACAACCTTCGCGGGGGGAGTGTGCAGAATACCTGCATTATAGCTATAAGGACTAAAATTAAGGTAACTTTAAATATGACCCAGGCAACATCTTCATTAATCAGATAAAGTTTAGTTCCTTGAATTAATTAAATTAATGGTAATTAAGAGGAATTGAAATAAAACGATTGGGAGAAAATGTTAAAAGTAGTATTTAAAGTCACTCATTTCACACCGCTCCTCTGATTAGCACAATTGTAACGTACTAGAACCGACTTTCCTTTTTCCGCCACTAACTTGCGTGGAAGCTCCTCCTATTCCCGCAGTTCTTCATCAGATCCCGCAGAGTAATCATCTTATCTGCTTATCCCGGAATCCACTCTACTTCCGGTTAAATGGTCGGCACTTCGCTGGGACGTTGGATCTCAGTTGTCGCCGAATGTGCCAGGCACATTCTAATTGGCAAGATTGCTCCTTCATCTGAAGTTCCGCTGGACTTCGCTTGTGTCTACGCGTGCCTCTACGAATCCACTCGACCAAGAGGATAATTCCGTAACCTCAATCGTTATGGAAATGTACGAGTAAACCCCTGCGCTGGAAGGACGAACGGACCGGCAGCCGGCATCTCTGAGCGGACGGCAACACTCGGACGTCACTCGGAGGTTGGTCTAGTGCTTAGTTGCAAGTGGGCTGTTCGGGGACGGTGTGAACTTTATGGTGACTGCTTCCCATGTTAAATTCTAAATCCGAATTATAAACTTAACCTTGTCGTTCGACGTCTATAAACTCAACCTTGTCGTTCGACGTCTATAAATTTAACCTTGTCGTTCGACGTCAATAAACTTAACCTTGTCGTTCGACGTCTATAAACTTAACCTTGTCGTTCGACGTCTATAAACTTAAACCTTGTCGTTCGACGTCTATAAACTTAACCTTGTCGTTCGACGTCTATAAACTTAACCTTGTCGTTCGACGTCTATAAACTTAACCTTGTCGTTCGACGTCTATAAACTTAACCTTGTCGTTCGACGTCTATAAACTTAACCTTGTCGTTCGACGTCTATAAACTTAACCTTGTCGTTCGACGTCTATAAACTTAACCTTGTCGTTCGACGCCTATAAACCTAACCTTGTCGTTCGACGCCTATAAACTTACCTTGTCGTTCGACGCCTATAAACTTACCTTGTCGTTCGACGCCTATAAACTTACCTTGTCGTTCGACGCCTATAAACTTACCTTGTCGTTCGACGCCTATAAACTTACCTTGTCGTTCGACGCCTATAAACTTACCTTGTCGTTCGACGCCTATAAACTTACCTTGTCGTTCGACGCCTATAAACTTACCTTGTCGTTCGACGCCTATAAACTTACCTTGTCGTTCGACGCCTATAAACTTACCTTGTCGTTCGACGCCTATAAACTTACCTTGTCGTTCGACGCCTATAAACTTACCTTGTCGTTCGACGCCTATAAACTTACCTTGTCGTTCGACGCCTATAAACTTACCTTGTCGTTCGACGCCTATAAACTTTAAAACTTTGAACTTTAAAACTTTGGTGGTAAACATTTTGAAACCTTATAAACTCTAAACTTTAAAACTTTGGTGGTAAACATTTTGAAACCTTATAAACTCTAAACTTTAAAACTTTGGTGGTGACGCTATTTCAATTGTACTATGGATGTTCTCTGGAAGCTCCAATGACGGTTCGCGTTTTCATGCCTTTGCAGGATGGACGATGCCCGGACAGGATCTCGGACGTTGTATTGAACTGCTCACGGTTCCAGAAGCTCGTCCTGTTCCTGTACCCTGTGTCCGTTACAGCTGTTTACGTGTCCGTTCCAAATCTCTTTCCTGAGTAAACCTTGAATGTCGATTGAACTTGATTTTTACCCCTTTCTATAGCTAATTTCACTGAAAATTGTACAAGAAAAAAAACATTTGACATCAGTTAATATGAAGAAAGTAAGGTAATAAAATATTGACAATACACCATGGTCGTAATAAATTAATGAAACTGTTCCTGTCCATACATAAAAAACTTTTTACAAGTTACAGGCCCTATATCACCTCGAATAGTAATTATTCATCAATGAAGTTCTTAACTCTTTGCTTGATGGATTTTAGTTGAATTAATTTTGGCTTGTATGAATAATAATTTTGGCTTTTTGGCTTATATAAATAATTGAATCATTGGTTCGAGTGAAATATCGCTGTGAATAGGTGTTAAGACAAACTTGCATATGTAGCTTATAGGTTACAGCAAGTTGTCCTTTCAAAAGAGCAACTTTTATCTATAGCCTGTATGAAGTGTAGGAGCCTATAGTACTTTGCCGGGAAAAATGGCATGTTGAGTTTGCGGTTAAGTTTCGTTGACAGAAAATACACATATATTAACAAAGTTCATTTAAATTTTGGACTTTGGTAACTAACAAGAACTAACATATAAGCAGTTGATAACAAGTGCATAAATGTATGGAAAACTTGAATAACTACCTAAGTTAAATGTTTTAAGATTATGGGCAGAACAGACATTTCTTAATAAGGAAAACTCTTTTATTTGCGCTTCCACTAGGCCTATACGTATATCGATTGGGAAGTAATAGACCTGAAAATTTTAAAGTATCAAGTTAGTGCATTTCAGAACAAATGCTTGTACGTTTTCTGGTTTTCAGGGCATTTTAAATCTATATACAGGGTTTAAGTCTGTTGAAATGTCATGCTTTGTCACCAATTAGCCCCCTTTAATATCTAGCGGGTATTATGCACTATAAAGACACGTATACCAATTGAGGACTCTAATATTATAGTTTAGTAGAAGCCAATATTGGCCATATTTCATTGCATGTATCAACTTTATTGGTGATAAGTTTTTATCTATCACATCGGGTTTACATGTTTTATGTTATGTGAAATTTAACATGAACAAGCGGTCGTGTTAAGAAAAATGAAGAGACTCTTGCGTAGAACTATACTCTTCAGCGCAGGAATTTAGAATAGAATTATTCTGAATAAAAAAATGTAGAAATTTTCGTAAATAATTATGCTATGTTCGATATTTTTATTTAATAAACGTATAGATTACAGAATTACTTGCGGAAAAGTGTTGATAAAGTTAATGTTGGTATTACTACGCAGCTTTTTTAAACAAGCAATAACCTAAACCTGTCAGACCGGTGTTTGTGTGTGTGTGCGCGCAAAAAATTCGCGCGTATTTAGCGTGTTATCAACTGTATAGGCATTGTGCATTGTTTTAGGATATTCATAACTTAAAATTAGGGTGTTTAAGTTTACCATGCAGCTATTTCTGTTCTTTTGTGCTCATAAAATGAGAAGTAGCTAGGCTTAGTTAGATTAGGCTATGCCTAGTCAGTGTTGAAGTATGACCCAGGCAGTGTAAAGTAGGGCTACCTAGCTAGGGTAAAGGCAGGACTGACCGGCCCTGCACTAATAAGCTAACTCTCCTCCTTAACAAAAAGCAATGGAGAAAAGGAGCAGGCTTTTTACTCCAATTGCTTTTTGTTAAGGAGGCCAGTTATTACTGCAGGGCCGGTCGTTCCTGCCTTTACCCTAACTACCTAAGTTAGGCCTAGTTAACTATACCTAGTTAGCCTACATACGGCTAAGCAGTGTTGAACTATCTAGGCCTAGTTAGAACTAGCCTAAGCTGTGTCTAACTCCTTTTAATAGGCTATAGTCTTTTGGGGCAATTTTTGTGACTGCCACTTCTCTAACTAGAAAATAGAGTTGAGGCAAAATATTGATATAATATTGAAATCACAATACTATTTATTCCTTCTCACAAATATGAGGGTGAAAATGGATTTTTTTTTCACTTTTTTTGACCTTTTATTTTACAAAAATTAGGGGAATAGAACTTGACCTTTCTTGTTTTAACCTATTCTTGGTCTGTGTGTGTCTATTTTACTGTTTTCAATAATTTTAGTGAAAGACAAATCAATTTTTTTGCTCTCCTCCCTCAAATTTTTGATAAGGAACAGATATTTAAGTGAATTTTATCAATGTTTCTCCCTAAGTCTGTTTTCTAGAAAAGCAGCAGATTTAAAATTTGACAAAAAGAAATAAATTTATATTTATATGGTCATCTGCTAAAGTATTACCAAAAACATTGCTGCCCATAATCAGTAAATAAATGTGAATGCAGCCCATGAGTTACATTTAAGTTTTAATCGCTCACAAAAGGCTGTATTAAATTTGTTCCGTGGCAACACTTGTGTTTGTATTTTATTGCTGAAACCAGGCTAGGTTTTAATCTTTTTCTCAGAGGTTTCAAGAAGTTTCCATCATACATATCCTTCTATGGATAGGCCTAACTAGTCAGCAACAAAGTGTTTTCCCCAAGCAAAAATATATTATTTATACAGTAGTTTAATAAAATTGTCCCTACAAACCTTGTTACCACCTTCTTTCTTGTAAAGTAGAAATTTATTGGTAGAATCTAATATTTTTTGAGTTGTGATAGGAATTTCTGTTAAGTTTTTTGTGTATTAAATAAGATTTCAGTAGTAACTGTACTTGTACATAGAGTGGGTTAGCCTATGCACTCTGTTAATTGTTCATGAATTAAGAAGTGTACCTATGTGCAACTGTAAATATTTAAACCGTATTTTTCAAAAAAGCTGTTATCCTCCCCAGTAGGGTAGATGCAGGAGTGCTCGGCCCTGTCTTGTTTCTGCTTGTACATATTGAGATTAAAAAGTGTTACAAAAAGAATTTAATTATACTAAGGTAGGTTTTTAAGCACTTTTTTGTAGTTGTGTAGTCCATTTTTCATTGTTAAGTTGATTGAACAATATTTTTGTTACGGGAAATTAATAGCATCGTAGGCTAATCTGACAACTGCGTTTGCGACAGTTAAGCAATGGGTACGACTGTCTTACGATGATTCAATAATTCTACCCTGCCAAACGGTGATAATTTGCGTAAAAATCTATTAGCTACTGTCCACTTCAAAAAATTGACCAAAATGTGCAATGTACTACATATAGTATGACACCTATTGGACAAGCTGCAGGAGACATTTCTTTATTGGAAGTAGCTACTTGTAGCTGACTAAACTTGTACCTGACTATGAGAATATGGGACAATCACAAAGAAAACTGAAATTGTTGGAAATTCAGCACAGATGTCTCAAAATGTGTTAATAGCTAATATGAATAATAATAGCCTAGTAAGAAAAAATAATAGCTACCTACCTTTGCAGAAATCTTAACATCTGATTGTCAGCCTTGCCTGCTGCCTCAGGTCTGTGTTCATAGTGTTTATTTAGAAGCCCCTGATTTTGGAGTGTGTCAGTGCAGTTGTACTAATTTGAAAGAAATGGATAGAAAACGTTTGAAAAAACCTCTCCACGTGCTGGCAAAAAAACAGAAAAAACGAAGAGTATATGACACTTTGAATGTAAAAGCTCGTGTGTCAAGCATTGATCCAGGTTCACCAGTGAGCACCAGCGAAGCTAGCGACGTCGAGAGTGATTCACTGTTGGACTCTATGCCTTGCTCATCAGGAGTAGTAGTTAATCATGATGATGAAACTCTACTGGAATCATCCTCTGGTTCTTTTTCTTCCAGGCTTACAAGTTCTTCTCAAACAGAAAATTTTAGTCAAAATTATTCATTAAACCCTAAAAGTAGTACTTTATTTCAAAAAGAAAATTCTTTGAAATTTACCATTGCAGAATGGTTTCAAAAGGAAAAAAGTGTGCCTTACGATGCAGTTGATCGATTACTAAAATTAGTGGAAGCCAATGTCTTTCCAGGGTTTCCGATAGATGTGCGAACTTTGGTTCACCACAATAGCATAACTAAGGGCAATGAAAGTGACTTGGTTGAAGGCGGAGCTGAATATGTTCATGTTAACAACTGGATCAAATGTCTGAAAGAACACTTGAAAGTCAACTGGTCAACTGATCTTGGGAGTAATTTTACCTTGGCCATCAACATTGACGGAATTCCTCTTTTTGACAAATCTCCTAACTTTCATCTGTATCCTATTCTTATAAAATGTCAAGAGTGTCCAACTAAAATTTTCACAGCAGGATTATTTTGTACTAATAGAAGTGAAAATCAAAAGTTAGTTGATTGCAATCGTTTTTAACAAATGTTAGTAAATGATTTGAAAAACTTATTGGCTGAAAGCATTCCAACTCAGAATGGCAGAGTAAAATTTTATATATCTGGACCAATAATATGTGATGCCCCTTGTCGAGCTCAGCTAAAAAACATTGTATACCATTCAGGGTATAATTCTTGTGAGAGGTGTTATGTTCATGGTTCTTATCATGGTGGGCATGTAACATTAAATAAGACCGATGCTCCCTTGCGAACTAAAGAATCATTTTTGTCACGTGAAGACACTAGGCATCATCATGATTCTTCAACATTAATTTTAGAATCGATTGGTATTGATTTAGTCGGTTCCATGGTTCTTGATTATATGCATCTCTGCTGCTTAGGTGTTATGAAACGCCTGCTGCAAAGATGGCTCAAGTCACCTGCAGCCAACCGAAAAGCTCAATTTTCTCGCATTGCTGTTGCAACACTTGAGCTTTCAATAAAAGGTGCTGAACCATTCATTTGCCGTGAATTTGTTAGGCATTTTCAGGTTGGACTTTCTAAACATCGGTTCTGGAAAGCCACTGAGTTTAGACTAATGTTGCTATATGTTGGACCTGTTGTTTTAAGAAACAAAGCTATAATGTCACATGATCATTACAAAACTTTTCTTAAATTTAGTGTCAGCATGCGACTTCTCTTAAGTGATGAGCAGCAAGAGAAGCTCAATTTCATTAAATCCCTCTTACTTGAATTTGTTGAAGAGTGTCAGCAACATTATGGCACTGAATTTATTACATATAACGTGCATAATCTTATTCACTTACCAGATGATTATGCAAGGTATGGAAACTTAGAAAACATTAGCTGCTTCCCATATGAAAGTTTTCTAGGTGAGCTAAAAAGCTGCATCAGGTCAGGTAATAAACCACTCAAACAAATTGAAAAATTTGCTACAGTAAAAAATGAACGAATTTCTACATTAAGTCACCTCCATTCAAAAAGAGAGCAACCTGAATTGAAATTTTCTAAAAAAGGAGTAATTATTAATAATAGTCTTATTAAACCAAGTCAAAACCCAAGCAAAGACAACTGTGTAATGCCTAATGACAAGTCTGTTGCAATTGTTACAAGTGCATCTCATGAAACACTGAAACTCAGAGTGTTTGAATCCAAGGAAAATTTATTCCATTATCCAATTTCTTCATCTGATGTTGGCATACACTTGCTCCAATATTTAGGCATGGAAAAAAAAGGGAAAGTGAAAGATGTGAAGAAAAAGTGTATGATTCTCCCCTACAAAAGAAAATTTGTTGTAATTGAGCTTCTTCATACAGACTTCTACAGGTGAGAAGATGTCTTCATCTATAAAAAAATATGTAGGAGTGTATTTTGAAAAATCTAATGATAAAGCAGTGGTACCCTCATCGTGGGTAAAAACTAGAAAAAATGGTTCACACAAAAGTGCTTGGCCTTCACATGGTGATCCAGTAGCCCTTGCAAAGCAGTTGGAACCACCAGAAGATTCTTGGTCTTTCTACAGCTGCCATATCATTACATCTGCCAGTAAGTAATTTTTGTAGCTACGTGTCATAAATTTTGGTCGAATTATGTTCATTTCTACATCTGAATTTTCAATATTTAGAGCATGCATACACACATGTTAATGGTAATGATAAAAGTTTTATATGTTAGTAACATTTTGATTGCCAAGGCATAATTTTAGTGATACATCCCATTAAAATTCACCAATTATACAGTGATTAATTACTCATAAAGTGGGATTGACCCTGTGATTCAGGGTCACTGATGAACTGTGACCCTGTAAGTCAATGAAATAATTTCATATTTAAAGGAACTATTTGAGGCAGCAATAATAATGATGGCTGAAATTTTATTTAATCTATTGTGCCTATCTGCAACCATTTTTGTATGAGAAACAGCAAAAAATGTCTTTAGAAGTTTTTATCTAGTGGATGATTGTTTAGTTCATTCAGTGCTGCAATATTGTGTACAGTGCTGCTGTGCTGCATAGTGTGCGGCAGTATTGTCTACAGTGTTGCAGTGTTGTGTGCAGTGCTGCAGTGTTGTGTACAGTTCTACAGAGCATGCTGCAGTGGTGTTCAGTGCTGCAGTGTCATATACAGTTCTCCAGTGTTGTGTGTAGTGCTGAAGTGTTGTGTTTATTATGTTGGGCAAATTTTTACTAGGTTCTCTGGGTCTAAAATGTTTCTTATTTGTAGATTCCTACAATAAGTGCTACCGGCTGCTGGATGGTTTTGACACGGACAGCGGTATGTCATCTGTGGAGTGGAGTGATGCTGGTGGCCTACAATCTTCAAGGTAAAATTTCTTAGAAAATAGCCAGTAATAGCAGTTTTTTCAACTGGGCATCATTAGCGGCTATTTCTAATGTCACAGTGCTATAAAAAAGGGTAAATGTAAGCAATAATAATGTCATTGGTAATAAGGTGTACGTACCAGTGACCAATATCATTTCAGGTATTGTGCAACATGGGTACACAGAACTAGTGTCTTTAGCTGCCACTATGTAGAATATACTGTATATGTATGTATTTTATGTAAATAGTTACATATTTTCACAATTGTTGCTATAGCAATTCAAAAATATGAACTGAACTCAGCTGATAATGTTGCTTCATGGTGTGTGCACTACTAAGAACATCTTATTTCTGTTCTAATTGGTAGCTACATACCTAGGTATTATATGAAGATTCAAAGTTAGGTTTAGGCTCAACAAGCAATAGTGACAATTTTATATTCTGTACAACATTATTAAAAGTATATTCAATAGTAGTCTATTCTTGATGAGGAATAGCTGGACTACATAGAGGGTAAATTATTACCTATCTCATCAGGTGCTGGCAATTTCCACCACTTTAATCATCCTGAGATTGAGCAGAGGGTTGAACTGCGGCATAATCCTGGAACTGGTTGATGGCTATTGCACTGCAATAGTGGTTGAAACCTTTTGAGTATTTTTCGGGTGGAACTTGGTTTCAAAACCTTTCTTCACGGCTGCCGTGTTGCTACTTGTCTTATCCATCCTAGCAGATGATGAACTTGGATTCTTTAGCAGCAAAGGGTGAATCTTACATGAAGCTGAACAAAATGTTCACCTAATAATAAAGTTAACTCCTAGTTCAGCTTGAGTTTCAAACCAAGTTTAACTTTCAGTAAAAAATCTTCTCTGCCGAAGAGTCCAAGTTCATCATTCTGAAGTATGGAGTAGTAAAGTACTCAGCACTTCTGCTGTGACCAGGGTTTTTAAAATGAAGATTTTTTTCAAAGACAGGTATTTCAACGACTCCTTGACATGTTCTCTGATTCTACCTCGATCCAATCCGCCATACCTGTTTTTACTCCCTCCAAATCACGTCGAAGGGGTGTTGGGGTGGGTGGGTTTCGAATACCAACATTTTATGAGGTAATATTTAACTCTTTATAAGGCTCGCGTCTCTCTTGACAGAAATGAAATTCATTAAATTAATTTTCAAAACTGAGTTGAAGCCCTAACCCATAAACTTACTCCAGTTCGACCCTCAACTTGTAGCTTTCTTTTAATAATTTCTCTATATGTCAAGCTATAACTTAGCATTGTGTTCATGACGTTGACCTATACTGTGGAACCCCATTTTGCCCCAAAGCACAGACGTAGTTGCTTTTGTGAAACTAAATTTTCTGGCAAATTGTTAAAATTATCATTGCAAGAAAAAAATCCACTTGGCAATCTTTTTGCCAGTTAATTGAAACAATTTCTTGGAACACGATCATTAAACTAAACCTGGCTTGCCGGTTGTGGACCACGTCATTTATTCAGTCGATATTGATTACGTGGTCCATATTGTGTATCACATAAAATAATCAGTTAATTTTTTTAGTTTGTGATATAGCACAGTATGAGAAAGTTAGCATAACTATGTAGGTATGTAATATACTTACAACTCATCAATTGAAGACCTTTCATTAAGCAGTAGCAATGCTATTGTACAATTAGCTAATGTCAGCCTTAACGATCAGATCTACTGTGGATGCCTCCAGTAGTTCAGACGCACCTCAAGCGCGCTGTTGCTGCCAGGACTTGACAGCTGCACTTTCAGCGAAGGTCAGCAAAGTTGCAGCAAATATGCAAGTGAAGATGGACATGATAGAAGAGAAGCTGGACCTAGCACTTGCGGATTTGAGGGGTTTGGCCGCAAAGCTTTCCAAGGAAGATCTTATTGCTGGTCCCCCTGCCAACAATGATGATGAGTTGTCTGCACTCATTTCATCGAACCATTTTGTAAGTCACTATTGCTTAGAGCATAAAAGTTCAGACTGCTGTCGTTTCTACCTGCTAATTGTGTAGATTCTACTTAACTTGCTACCGAAATGTTTCGGTAAACCCTCAACGGAGGTACCAAGTTCGAAGTCTCGCTCATTTCAATGTAACAAGGTCAATATACGTTCAAGTCCATACGGTTATTGGCGCAGCTTCCATGGCGTATACCTTAATGACTTGATTATATGATGAGCTGCCAAGTGTTTTATATAGACTCATTTATCACTTACCTATCTGTGCCAATGCGAGTGTGGCGATTTAGCATTTCTTTCATCATTATTTCCTCTTAAATACCTGAGTCTTTTTCTGGAATACAGCATTTTTATGCTGCAAGAGAAGTACCTACTTATAACTGTTTGTGCTTTACCCTAGATAGAGAAATTCAGCGTTATTTGAAGATACTGTACTACGAGCTTGTACGACTTGCTTGTACACGGTATCGACTTGCGTGTATATAACGCTCTAGATCTTCCTAGGCCTAGTAATTTTTGACAGTAACTTATTATAATGCAGTTGCAGAGTGAAGATGAATGTAACTTCTAGTTAAGCAGAGACCTCCAACCATTAACGCGAGTGCTAATTTCTTCTTGCGTATCCTTGAGGATTATACACGAGTAACACGACACAAATATATAACCCATCAGTGAGCATAGAGAAGAGCAACAAGGTTAGGTTTGTCCATACTGTTCTATGGGAATAAACAGATATTAGGTTACTTCAACTTAGACAGCACTTACCTCTTCTATTTCTTGGCCACTTTATTTCCTTTAATTTCTATACTTTATTCTTCCTCCTTTTTCTTAATGTGCTGTTCCTATGCGCTAATATAAGTGTCCTGTGCGTAGATTACACATTTCCTTTTGTTCCTTCCTTTTCTGATCTTGGGAACGCCTTGTAGTGGCTAGGGGAAGCCAAAACTATTATATATATATATGTATATATATATGTATATATGTATATATATGTACTACAGTAATACAAATATGTGAATAAACGTACGGAACCAATTATGTTTATGCAGCTAGCTAATGCTCAGGTTCACTACCTTTACTTGTCCTAGATTTACATAACGAGTAAACCCCCGATGCACGTTTACGTTTTATTTTTAACTAACAATTATTATAAAGTAATTTAGGGGAACTAGAACGTTATCATTGTTTTAGTCAGGTCATGAGCTTGGCAGCATTGGAAACCCCGAGTCTTCAAGATACTTTGCGTCGAATGCTGCAGCGAATGATGACGAGAACACTGGCCCAGACGTATTCATTCACTGGGCTTGGTCTCAATCGGTAGCCTACGAAGAATAAATTTTCTTCTCATAAGGCATATCAGCTTCTCTTAAGTAAGTTATATTTCATGGTGAATTGAATTCACTGTAGCTACTTCTATATAGGAGCGGTATGATTTTTGTCGTGAAAATGTTGCACTGTTATATTCTTCCTACCTGCTTGTTTGTAAGTTTTTAATGTTTCAAGCATGTCATAATATAAGCGTGTTGAAAATTAGTTACATATTAATTGTAAATTAGCTATCAGTGAAAGCTTCGTACGATCTTTCTGTACTTGTTTCCTATAATTAATGGAGAGGGAACATACGTGACCAATGTGTTTTAGCTACTAGCTATTATGTGTTCGTTTTTTCCAGGCGCTCTACGGTGGACAAGATTTAGAGACGTGTCCCTCACCGACATAGAGAAACGAACTGCGTTGCTCCTGAGGCAGGCTGTGGACTGGTCCGGAAGTACTCGCAAGCGTAAACGTAGTAAGTACCTTCTTTTTGAATTTAGAAACCATTTGTAATCCATCTGGATTTAGAGATAAAATTAGAATGTGTAGAGTATTCAAGATTTTTCTCTATCAATTTGAATTTCATAACCGAATTGGGCGTTTGATTGAATTAAGGTTTGACTCAGTGAAGTTATACATTGCAATATTTATAAGTATGAAAAATGCAGAATTTTATTTGATGATGTACAAAGATGCTGAGAATATACATTAAATCACCTTATATTTACTAAGTTATTTAAATTACAATAATTATGAATGAATTTAAATAAAACTGCATAGGTTTGATTTAAATGAGAAGTAAATTTACGAAAATAATGGTGAGCTCGAGGCTACGGTTGTAGTTGAGTGTAGTTTACATGAAGACATATCTTGCCTCAAGTGTGCCAGGTAAAAATCAACACTGTTGAACACCTGAAACAAGTGATTTCAGCCTCAATTCAGGAAACAACACCTGCTATATTAAATTTTTTCCGGTGCACGGCCCCTCAGGGGGATACAACTATTGTATCTATGGGAAGTGACGCTCCCAGGGGGATAATGTCAGTGCCCGAATCACTGGTTAGGTAGGCCTTCTTTTTGTTGAAATATTGTGTCTTTTGTTTAGTTAAGGGCCAACTTTTTTCGGTTCACTGCTATCCTTTTATTGAGCACCGTCTACTTTTTTCTTGAACTTTTTTTCTTGTTTGAACTTCCTTCGTAACTTGCTGTTACTATGCGCTTGGTATCCTGTGCGGGGCACACCTCGTGCATAGAATCCCCTTGTACGTGTCCATACTAGATGGTCTCCTTCATTATTCCTCTGTGATATCGTCTTTGTTACTGAAAACGGAGTCTTAAACCACTAATATAATAATAATTTCCGGTGCACGGTAGATCACGGGAGACTATGCCCAGCCGTGCAAAAGGAGCAAATACCAGAGCATATTAAAATGAATTGATTCAATTTCGAGGTATGGTAGATGTTCTTACTGTTATAAAATTTCAGCATTTGAACATAGAAATTACGAGGAATTTCTAAATGACCTTGTCAGCGTATGTATTTTTTTTGAGGTATTGCTGTACGTATGACATGTGTATAGGGAAGCTGTTAGAACAGATGAATTTTGAGATATGTTCAATATCATTCGGTGTCGAAACAGAAAATGACGAATAGTGGTAGCCCAATCTGCCATGTTGCAGATGTTTAGGCGCAAAACGTGTATTTTTGTACTGCATTCTGAGGCACAAATATTCAATTAAAAGCTGTACTTCGATTGTTTGTCTCGTCAGACTAAGTTAAAACTATGTAATTCTATATATTTAAGGTGTTTGCGAGTGATTCTGTGAGAGGGAAAACGATAGCACGTTCTTTGGGATGTGGGAATCTATGCACGAAATTTGTGTCGTTCACCTGCTACATTGCAATATTGAGATTGGAAAAAACTAGAAAGTTGGGAGTAAAAACTGCTAGAAGAACGAAAGAGCAGTAAATGGGAAAATGTAAACAGTTATGAAAAAAATCTTCGAAAACATAATTAGCTTGTTGAGATGCTGTTCAACTTTTACCTAACTCATAGCTCCGGCCCTTACTTTCTTATAAAGTGTTGCAAATCCGGAACGTTCAATATTCCTACCCCGGTAAATGGAAGTTGTCAAAATCATTACTGTTACGATGATTTTTTCTAAGCGAAATTGTATTGTTTCAGATAGTGCAGTGGGATGCTCAGCTGGTACGTCGGTTGGTGCGCCCTGTGAGCAAGCATTTGTGGTGGAGCAAGAGTATTGTGCGGCGGGATGCTCAGCCAGTACGTTTGTTGGTGCGCCCTCTGAGCAAGTATTTGTGGTGGAACATGAGTGTCCCAATCGAGAAGAACAGTGCTCCGTCCTCGGGGGAGCCCTCGAGACATCGTTCTCGCTTTAAAAGTTGATTTCGTAGAACATTTTTTTCTTTCATAAAAATGAGAGAAGTCAGTGATTAGAATTCATTACTTTGCTTTACAGAAAGTGAGCGGATATTATTTGAACAAGAGTAGCTTCTCAGTAGCTTTGTGCATTATTTTTACTCGAGGAAACGCATCCATCTTATTATTCTGTATTCTTGATTCGTTTTTTAATAAGCCCCTCATGATGATACGAACAGCATTTCAATAAGACTTGACACTGTTTTATTTAGTTAAGTGTTTGTTCATTTGAGTTTTTATTTGGCATGCCATTTAATTGAAATAGATTGAGCTTTCTGTTTTGCTCCGGACTTTCGTTATGGGTTTACTGCTTGCTGTCTTTTCTTCAGTTCTTGTGACTTTCTTCTTCTAATTTCCATTCAAGGATGTAATGTGCGGGGCACCCCTCGTGCGTAGAATCCCCTGTACGTGGCCATACTGGATGGTCTCCTTCATTATTCCCTCTCTTAGAACACCTTTGTTGTGGTTAGGGAGGCTTAAACTAACGTATGTAACTAACTCAAAAACTATTGAAATCTGATTATGTTTTCTGTTCTATGATTTGTTTGCACGCTTATAGAAAGTGGAAGTTTATTTAACTTGTTTTTGTTCGAAGTGGCCCTCTGTTGATATGTATTTCATGGAAATAGTCGGATTTAGACCCCTCAGGGGGATATAACTATTGTATCTATGGGCATTTACACGTCCAGAGGGATTGTCCCGATGTGGTTAGGTAGGCCTTCTTTTTGTTGAAATAGAATAGAGTTTTGTTTAGTTGAGGACGAGCTTTTCCGGTTCACTGCTATCCTTTTCTTCAGTACCTCCTACTTTCTTCGTCACCTCCTACTTTCTTCTTGAACTTTTTCTTGTTCGAACTTCTTTCTTGACTTACTGTTTCTATGCACTTGGTGTCCTATGATGGAAAAACACACCTTGCTCATAGATTCCCCGTGCACGGGCCTATACTACATGATCCCTTCATTATTCCTCTCTTTAAATCGTCGTTGTATCGGATAGGGAAGCTTAAACTAATTAATAATCTAATCTTATTTAGATGTGTATGACAGCAATTGATCTCGATTAATGGTACCAAAGGCACTTTTTTCATGGTGGCTAATAGACTATCTTATGTTATGTGTTATGTAGTATAAAGTATTTCTCTTTGTTTCTTTCTGACATGCTGCTTCACCGTTGCTATGGCGTTATATATTGACTCGAACTAGACATTAGCTGTAGGCTGATATATCTGGGAACTTGTAAAGCAATAACTATTTATATGAAGGATTTAGGTTGTATTTTTTTGCTCTGGAACGTTGTAAAAAGTAGTAGAATTTAAAAATGGAATCATTGTGGGAAATTCCACAACTTCATTTTCATTTTCAGTTTTATTTTCATTAATAATAAACAAAGAACAAAGTCGTACAAGTTTTTAATATTTTATCAAGGAGCCGTACAAGGTAATTTATACCTTTAGGCCTTCAGAGGGGAACACATCTGTTCATAAGTAGTTTTAAATTTCAAGTTTCAAAGTTCAATAGTGTGCGACAGTTGCTCAAAGACAGTAGGAAGGATGCTTCGCAGCGTCAAGGCACGGAAACAACAACCGAGCGGCATCTCAGCAGGGCAGAGCAAGGTGTGCTTTAACAGAAACGTTGCCGCCAGAGCGTGAAGCCAGAGAGTAAGAGGCCACATGCCGACCTGAAGCGAAACAACAACAAGGTAAGTTCAGATTAGATACAAAAGAACAAGACCAGACTCAAAAGTACCATTGTCAGAAAACAATTTCAGAATATCAATGTCGACAACACACCTACACGCACCCGCAAGGCCTAGGTGAAGTTGCACGTTAGAGGTGAGGAAGACGAGACGCTGGACTGAAGAAAGAAAACTGCCAGTGGAGTGCCCCCAGTGTCAATGGCACGGAACGTAGAAATCATACTGAAGACAAACAAAACCAAGTTAAACGAACGGTGCAACCAAAATAACGAACAAATAGAGCAAACAAAAACAAACAAATCCAAATGAGTCAGAATCAATATAGACAAATTAAGCCTGCAATAACTCACCCAAGTTTATTGCCACACTTGGTGAGTATAATACCACTTTTAGAAGAATGTTAGGAAATTTAGAGGAAAACAGTCAAAGGCAGGTGTTCAGGTAAGGACAGAAAGAATAGTTCAAGGTTTTAATTCGGTTGAAAGTCATAGGCCCAGAGGAAATAAATTATTAAACAGCTCAAGGATGAGAGGTAGCGCATCCAAGTATTAGGAGCTGATGTTAAAGAATTTAGGTTCACTGAGATATGAGCAAAGCTCAATCTCTAATAGAGTACGGCGAGATGCCGTTAGTTCAATTCAAGTTCAATGGGATTTGAGCAAAGCTCAATCCCTAACAGTGGCGGCACTATGCCGTCAATTCAATATTTAAATTTCAATGTTTAAAACCCTGAACACCTTTAAGAGATTTTAATAAACACAAAAATAAGCAAAAACTGAATAACAGCCACAGTCACGCAAACTTAAAAATAGTTGAAACACAGAAGCAGCAAGAAATTAGAGATACTTAGGTATTGTGACAAATTAGAGGGTTGACACCGGGAGGACGACTCCAATGCAGCAACAGACCAGCGCTCACCTTAAATCCTAACTAAAAATTGAAAAACTCCACCGACATTACTTCCCACTGACTCCAAACGACTGAAAACAACAGAAAGAAGCAAAGCGACTCTCCCAACTTCACGCCACGGTTCCGACTGACAAGGGCACCTCGCGAGCATGTGGGAGATTTTCCCACACACTCCCGGGGGCGGAAACTGATCAATTTATTTGATCCCTCATCCGCTCAAGACACCGCTCAGCCGCCACCCTTCTCGGCCTGGCCGCTTGCTCTGCAACATGAGAAGAAACATTAGGAGCCTGAAATCTTGTAATTTCATCAAGACTGAGTTCAAGAGGATACAATAACGAGATTGCGTAAACACCGGTAGTTTTATCGGGTCGCACAACCTCGACGGAACGAGTTTTTCCGTCGGTTCCAGTGAACAACTGGCTAACTCTACCTAACGACCACAGAGGCCTAGGTTTTGTCGTAGACGAGATAAGGACAATATCTCCAATTTTAATGGTATCTTCCCATTTAGGCTGATACACGTCTTTATTAGTTTCACGAAGCGAGAGCAAATATTCCTCATACCACAGTTGTTTAAACCGGTCTAAGGCGTCTTCTCGCAATTCCAAGGTCTTTTTTAACTCCTCTCTAGAAGGAAGGTTGGGTTCACCCGTAAAGGTTGAACCAAAGGAAAGACTAGAATTATCAGTAGCACCGAACTTCACAAACGAGTTTGGCGTTATGAAAGCCTGAGAAAGATCGTCAGTATTCAAGTAAGGTAAAGGCCTACTGTTAATAGCATTCTGAACATCGGCCAAAATTGTCAAAAAAGCGAAATATTCCATTTTACTTCGGCCAATGCACTTATAGAGACAACTCTTCACAACTTTAATTAACCTCTCCCATGCACTGCCATACCATGCCGAATACAAGGGAATTTTAATATGCTTTACGTTATTTTTAACCAAATAATCCGAAATTAAATCGTTAGAACTAGATGAATTCAGCAAGTCGGCAGCTTGTTTAAACGAGGGTGCGTTATCGCTATATAACGCTGTAGGTACACCATACCTCGAGCTGAACCTTATGAAAGCTGAAAGAAAAGAGTTAGTGGTCATATCAGGCACAAGTTCTAAGTGAATGGCTCTGACGCTGAGACATGTGAAGATGATTAGATACATTTTAGTGGCAGTCTCGCCCAATTTTACGTTGAAGTGTCCAGTGAAGTCGACACCTACGTGTTGGAAGGGCTTGATGAAGTTCACTTTTCCGCTGATGTAATCAGTGGGTTTAGGATAACGGAACGCTACGGCATTGTATCTTTTACAAAGTATGCACTGTTTAATTACGGCTTTAACTAACGGCCTGGGCTTTAGCAGCCAATAGCCCATGTTCCGCAGCGCGTTCAAGGTTGACGAGACACCCAAGTGCTTACATTTCTGATGACAATGTTCTATTACCAATTTAGTTAAGAAGCTGTCTCTGGAAAGAAGAATTGGGTTAGTAACATCGTACGATAAACTAATGCATTTTTGCAGACGACCTTTGGATCGTAATAGGCCGTCATCATCTATGAACAAATTTAGATTTTCAACTAATGCGGGCGTAGCGACGCGGTCGGAGCCAGCAAGGAATTTTAATTCAGGTTCGAAATGTCGAGCCTGCTCGATTTTCAGCCAGTACAAGCGAGCTTTTTCTCTACAATCTAATTGAGAGACTGGCTCACGTCTGCAATTGCTTGCAAATTTGAATAGTTTGGCAGTTACACTAATCAATTTGTCAAGGCTACTGTATTTATCAACAGGAAACACGGGCATTGCAATACCCTCTCTCTCTCTGCCTGAGCAGTACCGATAGCTACGTACTTGGATTTCACGGGCAGGCAATGGAGAGGAGATTCAGGCCAGATTATCTGATCATGAGACAAGAATTCAGGGCCATGCTTCCAAAGATTCAATTTTTTGTTCAACTCTTTAATTGTCAGGCCTCTCGTCAGTAGGTCTGCTGGGTTCATTTCCGAAGGAACATATTTAAATTGACATTCAAGGCCATGTTGTTGCAAAATCAAGTCTCTAAATCTGAGAATGTCTTTAACTCTATTATTGGCAAGAGATTCTTCGTCTTGACATGGCCATTAAAAATCCAAGATAGCACAATTTGTGCATCAACACCAAAGGTTATGCTCGTTACTCGAGTGTTCAAGGATTTGAGCACATTAGGTAAACACTTCAAAGCAAGGAAGACAGCTAGAAGCTCTAGCGTAGGGAGAGACTTTGTTTTCATTGGGGCAATTTTATTTTTAGAGAAAAGCAGATTAGAGCGATACGAACCTCCGTCCGACACAACGGCGTAAATTGCACAACCGTAGTGAGTTTTGGAGGCATCTGTGAAAACTACCAAGCGCACGCTTCCATCGGAAGCAAACACCTGGCGCTCGAAGGCGAAGGAGCCTAACTGCTCTAATTCCCGACGCAAGGAAAACCACCTGGCCTTCAAGTCGTCTGGCAATTCCGCATCCCACGCGATTCCGAGCCTCCACATGTCCCTCATTAAGGTCTTTCCTTTTACAGTTATTGGGCTCATGAGACCTAAGGGGTCGAAACATTTAGCGATGCAAGAAAGCACGAATCTTTTGGTAATTTTAGGAGACTCTCTGTTGGAAGGCGGAAATGCAATTCGAATGCGGTCAGTTTCAAGACAATAATTATAGCCTAACACTTTCACTTCAGTATCTGCATGATCACTGGCTAAGCCATCTTGCAAGAAGGCGTTCTGCAATTGAGGGGCATTAGTACACCATGATCTAAGGTCAAACCCTCCTGACTTCATACGTTCAAGCGCAGTTGCGCAGATATTTTCAAGTTCTTTTTCATCGTTACCTGTAATAAAGAGATTATCTACATACATGCAATTAGTCAGGAAATGGTTACACATGTCGTCAGGAAATTTCTCAAGATGATGTTTAATGACATAATTTAAGATGAACGGACAAGTTGCTATGAACCCGAAAACTATAGTAGTGTAACGGTAAAGGACCAATTTTCCCCCTCTTTTCCATAGCACACAGAATTTGTCACGGTCAGACTCAGAACTAAGCTTAATCTGAAGGAAAGCTTTCCTGATGTCAGAAAGCACAAGGTATTTATCTTTACGTAAATTAATTAACAAGTTGAACAGATCACTCATCAGATCAACCCCAGGAAAAGAAGCCTCATTAAGGGAAGGGCTATCATTGGTTTTTAAGGAACAGTGGAGGACAGGGCGCACCTTAGTTGTACTTGGGGAATCCCTAACGACTTCCCTGTGAGGAATAAAAACCATCGCCCCAGTTCTAGAGGAATCCAAATGAATTTCCTCAATGATGCCTTCTTCCAGCTGCTGCTGAAAGACTGCATCATATTCCCCATAAAGGCCCTTTTTCTCAAGTCTGTCAACTACTTTATTCAACACTGCTCTAGCTACAGCGAAATTATCAGGCACATCTGAGATTCTCTCATTCCATGGCAATTTTACGTGATACTTTCCATCCGCAAACTGAATGTCATTTTTAAATTCTGCAACTTTCTCTTAGTCTGAGAGTGCAGCTGGTTCATCATTAGAAATGCCTATGGATTCTAGGCAAAAGATTTTATCTAGGTGACCTTCTACGTCACTCTCTTTCAAAATGCTATGAATTGGATCAGGTCGCGAAGCGGATGGATTGAGTACGAAATTGACAGTGGAACTCAAGGTTCCGAGAGAAGTTTGCATCTCTGCATAGAGAGAGGACGCTTGATCTCTGGTCAAGAAACCCTCAACATGCCCAAATGGAATAATTCCAGTACCGCATTGAAAAGCGGATCCCTTCATACAGGAAATCATTGTCAAGTTAGGTAAATACGGCAGGACATCAGTGCCCAGGATACCTTCAACCATAACCGTATCAGAGGTTTGCGACAGAAAGGAATCGAGCAAATTGTACCCAGTCGACGAGTTCGTTACAGCTTTACCTAAATAAGCAACGTCTAACGACAATTTTAACGAGTCATCGACAAGAATGGGCAATTGCACTATCGTGTCTGGGGAAAATTCCAGATCCAAACTAACTTCCGAGAACTCTTTCGTTCCTTTCTCTAGGAATGTATTAACACTGTAAGTCATTGTTTGACGGCCTGGAGGAAAGTTCATTTTATCAAGAACGCTACCACTAATATAGGACCTCTGGGAGCCAGTGTCCAGCAAGAAACGCACAGGAGTAGCAATATTGCCACGACTCACGTTAAGCGAAATCGTGGGCAAGATATACAGAGATTTAGACTCGGCTGACGAGTTCAGACACAAATTAGTTTTAAGGTCACGAAACTTCCCTTTCGGGCACAAGGCTGCTATGTGTGAATTACGCTTACACGAAAAGCACTCAAAGTCAAGTTTCCCGGGACACTTCTCCCTGGTATGTTTCGTGCTGGTACAGTGGCCACAAATTTTAAGTTCATTACACCTATCTACTCTACTCTGGTAAGAAGGATAGGCTTCACAGTGAAGCATGTTATGGCTCATGCTTGAGCAAAATTTACAGGTTCTTTTCCCAGAGGTAGACAAAGTAGAGTTTGCAAACACCTGTCTAGGTGGGAGAAACTTCGGTTTCACTCCGGTATCAACCCTAGTATTCTCTACACGACTAGTTTTATCGGTTGACTTAAGAAAAGGAGTACTTTTAATTCGGAGAGTTTCGATAACCGAAACGTAGTTGTCAAAAATGTCTGTCAGAGACGGATAGTTGTTGTTCAACTTTGTGACCAACGCATGCTTGAATGGATTAGGTAATTTGGCGAAAATGATATTGCTGACTACGATACCTGCTACACGTTCTCTCAAGATATCACAATCGTTCACACGCAAATCCGCCAAAATACTTCTCACCTCACTCAAGAACATTTTAGTTTCTTCAAATGAAGAATCAAATTTACATTTTAAATTTACTAGTTTTATGCACAATTTATTCACTAGGGCATCCCTATTCAAAAACTCTTTCTCCAGTAGCTCCAGAGCAACACAGTAATTCTCGTCTGTTATGCTTAGATGCTCAACAAGCTTAAGGGCATAACCCGACAAGAAACTTTTAAGGTAAGTCAGCTTTGCTGAGGAAGACAAAGTGTCACGATGGCCGACGGCATCATTGAATTGAGTTAAAAATGAGAAGTACTTCATATGGGCTGCCCCTTCCCCATTGAAAGTTCCACATTTTAATTCAGGTAATTTAACCTCTTGCACTAACTGCCGTGGCGTACTAGACGACTCTGTTTTGGTACTGGCATCCAAGTCATTCATCATTACTTTTAATTTGCATTCAACATCGGATGCATAGTCAAATTGACTTGAAGCTTCTACCTCTACGGAGTCCCCATCCACCGAACTAGACAGCATTTCATCTATAATTTTCTCGTCAAAAGCTCTCACCTGATCCAGAGACCGCCGGATCTCTTCACAGCAGATGCGGAGATGCACAGCGTCCCGGTCCGTCACAGCCAGCGCGGCACGCTGGAGGCCCCTGGTGATCTTGGCGCGGTACACGCTACGCTGTTTCGCTAGGGAGGGCTTGGTCATGGTTACAGATTAGCTTAAAATTACACAGAAAGGAGATAGATAAGATAGATGATAGTCAAAGCGAAGCAAGAGGAAGTTAAAGTTTATCGAGCAACCGTCTTGTCAATAAACTTGGTATTAAATTGTGGGAAATTCCACAACTTCATTTTCATTTTCAGTTTTATTTTCATTAATAATAAACAAAGAACAAAGTCGTACAAGTTTTTAATATTTTATTAAGGAGCCGTACAAGGTAGTTTATACCTTTAGGCCTTCAGAGGTGAACACATCTGTTCATAAGTAGTTTTAAGTTTCAAGTTTCAAAGTTCAATAGTGTGCGACAGTTGCTCAAAGACAGTAGGAAGGATGCTTCGCAGCGTCAAGGCACGGAAACAACAACCGAGCGGCATCTCAGCAGGGCAGAGCAAGGTGTGCTTTAACAGAAACGTTGCCGCCAGAGCGTGAAGCCAGAGAGTAAGAGGCCACATGCCGACCTGAAGCGAAACAACAACAAGGTAAGTTCAGATTAGATACAAAAGAACAAGACCAGACTCAAAAGTACCATTGTCAGAAAACAATTTCAGAATATCAATGTCGACAACACACCTACACGCACCCGCAAGGCCTAGGTGAAGTTGCACGTTAGAGGTGAGGAAGACGAGACGCTGGACTGAAGAAAGAAAACTGCCAGTGGAGTGCCCCCAGTGTCAATGGCACGGAACGTAGAAATCATACTGAAGACAAACAAAACCAAGTTAAACGAACGGTGCAACCAAAATAACGAACAAATAGAGCAAACAAAAACAAACAAATCCAAATGAGTCAGAATCAATATAGACAAATTAAGCCTGCAATAACTCACCCAAGTTTATTGCCACACTTGGTGAGTATAATACCACTTTTAGAAGAATGTTAGGAAATTTAGAGGAAAACAGTCAAAGGCAGGTGTTCAGGTAAGGACAGAAAGAATAGTTCAAGGTTTTAATTCGGTTGAAAGTCATCGGCCCAGAGGAAATAAATTATTAAACAGCTCAAGGATGAGAGGTAGCGCATCCTAGTATTAGGAGCTGATGTTAAAGAATTTAGGTTCACTGAGATATGAGCAAAGCTCAATCTCTAATATAGTACGGCGAGATGCCGTTAGTTCAATTCAAGTTCAATGGGATTTGAGCAAAGCTCAATCCCTAACAGTGGCGGCACTATGCCGTCAATTCAATATTTAAATTTCAATGTTTAAAACCCTGAACACCTTTAAGAGATTTTAATAAACCCAAAAATAAGCAAAAACTGAATAACAGCCACAGTCACGCAAACTTAAAAATAGTTGAAACACAAAAGCAGCAAGAAATTAGAGATACTTAGGTATTGTGACAAATTAGAGGGTTGACACCGGGAGGACGACTCCAATGCAGCAACAGACCAGCGCTCACCTTAAATCCTAACTAAAAATTGAAAAACTCCACCGACATTACTTCCCACTGACTCCAAACGACTGAAAACAACAGAAAGAAGCAAAGCGACTCTCCCAACTTCACGCCACGGTTCCGACTGACAAGGGCACCTCGCGAGCATGTGGGAGATTTTCCCACATCATAGTAGACACCCTGTTATTACTGTTCATAATGTATCATCTAATCAATGTATCATGTAATTTAGCCATTTTCGCAAATAAATTTCGTCCAATTGAGGTAATTTGCTCCAGTGCAGTAGCTATATGCCTTATTGTTAAGCCACTTCGCGCGCCTGGTGGGATCTTGGTTTTGGGTGAGTCTGTGCGTGTGCCTGATTCTGGTTTATTATTATCATTATTTTATGCTTGAACGCGATCTTTACTGTCGCTCCATTAAAAGAACTTTATACATTGATTTCTTTAAATATATGTGCATTTTTTAAATCAGATTCCTTATCCTGAATATCTTATAGTTTTTTTATTTGTTCATGGGAGTGAATTGTTACTTATATCTGTAGATGTTAACTAATCAAGATGCAGGCTTGCCTGCACTACTCAGTCTTGACGCAAGGAGCTTCGGTCTTACGTCAGGACAAGTAGTGCAGGCAAACCAGTGCTAGGATAAGATAGGAATCCCACAATTCTGAACGGGTCAGGGCAGGCTTCCCAGCGCTAGAGACGGAATACTGCAGGCAAGCCAGTCTTACGGTAATGGGATATAATATTTTGCCCGTGCCTCAGGATGGTCTTCCGTTACTGGTCCGGCGGTAAGAAATGGGCTGCCTTCGTCAATCCAATACCGGACAGCTTGGACATTCCGTGAAAAGTCCAGTAATGAGCTTACTGGGTGAATGCTGGTTCTCCTTCTCTGTGCTCTGTAACGACCCTTTGAACAGCCATCGACAAATGCGGACTGGGGACGTTTAAAGCCATTCAGAACTTTTGCACTGAAATTAACCAATTTACCCCAACGAGTGCTTTATGGAAAAAAATAGGTGCCCTGTATGGAAAACGACGGGTAATTAGAACAAACCCCTTAATCTTTAACGACAAAGTGATAACTGATGCTCAAGGTAAGTTGAAGCCATAGCAGATAGATTCAACGGTACTAAATTCAAAATGCTCCACACCAGATAGCACCTACTCTGTGCAGCTAGCTATAGCACTTAGTAATGATGATATAGTAGACTATAATGAACCTTTTACTCAGTCAAAACTCCAGCTAGTGATAAAATATAGTAAAAATACTTCACCTGGTGATGATTTGATCCCTAATCAAATGTTCAAAAACCTTACTGTGGTTTATAACTACTGGTTCTTGTTCATTATTAACCATAGTGTTAAAAATAGTATAATTCCTAGTACATGGAAACTAGCTACTATAATACCTATATTAAAACCAGATACAGTGTCTACTGATCCAAATGCTTATAGAGCTATATCACTGCTGTCATGTATGTCAAAAATAATGCAGGGCTGGATCTGTAATCAATTGTATTATATTCTGGAAAAATGTGATGCGCTGAGTGGCACTCAAAGTGGTTTTCGGAAAAGGATATGCACATTGGATCAAGTAGCTAGGCTGGAAATGGATGTAAGATATACCCTGGAGGATCGAGCCATATGCCTGGTGATTTTCTATGATTTAGGTAAGGCCTATGACCCCGTTTGTCATACTGGTCTTCTCTATAAACTCTCCTAATTTGGAATTGTTGGTAGGATGCTTAGCTGGATAAGGGAATATTTAAGTAACAGAGAATTTAAGGTACATTTTGATGGTAGTTATTCCTCTGCTCGGCTGATGAGCTCAGGAGTCCTAAAAGGTTCAGTTCTTGCACCAACTCTCTTTAATGTTATGTTGTCTGACCTCCATGAAGTTAATGGAGTTACTTTTAGAATATGCAAATGCTACAACAATCTTATGTAGGGGTGAAGATATACAGCAGGTAACCAGGAAGGTTCAACAGCAAGTTGACCAAATAAATAGATGGACCAATTCTTGGGGCTTAGAACTGAACCAAACAAAAACAAAGGGAATGATATCTACAAAGAGGGACATTGTACAGCCAAACATAACTGTTGAAGGTGTACATATAGAGTTTTTTCCCACCTTCAAGTATTTGGGAGTTATACTGGATGCTCCAAACCTTTCTTGGAAGGCCCACGTTCAAAGTGACAGATAGCGGCATCCCCAGAGTAAATGTTGTGAAAGCAATATCTCATCACTACTGGGGAGCGGACTATGCCTGCTCAACTATTACAAAATGGAGGTCTGTGCCAAGTTGAACTATGGCTCAATGTTTTATGGAGTAACTCCTGAGTCCTACCTGAATAAACTGGATATTATACAGAATATTTGTTTGAGGATCGCTACCGGGGTGCAGAACACCACTCCAATATTATCACTCGAAGTTGAAAGTAACATCCCTCCTCTGAAATTTCGTAGGATGTTGACGCTATTGAAGTTTTATTATAGACTTAGGGAGCTACCATATAACTTAGCTACAACTAGAGAAATATTTCCCCAATTTAAATGTTTGCAGAACAAGCTTTGGACTGGTCACATCATGTTGCCACCTCTACACTGAAAGAAATAATAACCCTATTTTGAAACACCCAGGTGCATCTGACGTTTGTCCCAAAACCGAGACACTCAGATGCATCACCAACAAGACACTCGAGATTTGGATGCATGCCAGTATCTCCAGACCCGATTTAGAGACGCTCCAGTGTCTCATTAGAGATGCTCCAGTGTCTCATCGATGAGACACTTGGGCTTCAGTTTGATGCATTTCTAACTGGTGTCTCAAATAAAACTCTACGGATATTAACCGTAGCATTTCACTAGTGGTAGTAGAGTAGAATTAGTCGTAGTAGTAGTTATAGTAGTAGTAGTAGTAGTAGTAGTAGTAGTAGTAGTAGTAGTAATAGTAGTAGAGTGCTTGCTGCTACTACTATACTACTACTACCACAACTACTACTACTACTACTACTACTACTACTACTACTACTACTACTACTACTACTACTAATTCTACTCTACTACTACTAATGCAATGCATTGCATTACCTTGCATGGTTGACGCTCGTATAGTTTGCAGTTTCATTGTCAATTATAAACGCTCTCGAAGTTAGGGAGGAATGAAAAGCAGTTACACAAGAACATATATGGATATATTTTATAAAAATAATAAACTTGGAATGGCTCTCAGCCCCCTCATTATTTCTTTGTTTTATTCTAATGAATTTAAAGTGAGTTTTAAATGAAGATAGGAAACCTAATACCTTACAAAATAGGGAAAAAGTAATTGAAGCTCAAAGAAACAATAGTATTACTAACTTAACTCATGTTTTAAAAATGAGTTAAGCAGAGGGTGTCATCTCGACCAAGGGACTCGTTTTCACAGAGTTGATAGAAGGGTGAATGAGAAAAAATAATTCCAAGCACAAAATACAATAAACACCTCCATTAAAAATTATATGAAACAGTGCGAAAAACAAGTAAACAATTGAAAATAAAATGAAAAGTTACATCCATAATAGATTCTCCGTGTATTCCTTTTTTATTCTACTTGTTTGTTTTTTCGCGCTGTATAGGCTATACGGGAACCCACTCTCTGCAGAGAGACCCTTTTCCAACATATTCATGCTAAACGGGATCTTGTTCTTTCCTCTCTTGATACAACTTAAATGTTTTTCATGCAAGCCATAAACCAATCAATAATTTTATCTTCAATTTGAACTTAAATCTTTCCATTTGTTGAATGTTTTCTTGTGTTTGTGAAGAATCTGTTGTTTCCTCTCTATGTCTTCTTTCGAGCGATGTACATCCGTATAATTAAGACACTTAGCTTTCTCAAAGATGTCTACCGTTAGCTATATTATTTTCGAGTTGACAGTTTTACGGTGAGTGTTAAGTTAGTAGGTTGTTAATTGGTTTAAGGCTTGCATAAACAACATACAAGTTATATCAAAAGAACAAAGAACAAGATCCTGTTTAGCATGAATATGTTGGAAAAGGGCATCTTTGCTCAGGGTGTGTTCCCGTATAGGCTACACAGCGAGAAAAACAAAGAGGTAGAATAAAGAAGAAGAATTTTATGGAAAATTTTCCACCAGGGTCACCAGCAAAATGCAACTGCGGACCCCCCCATAAGTATTGGGAAAGTAGGGGAGATGGTTTTCGATAACGGAGCACACGGTCGACTTAAAACAAACCAGCCAAGTTACAACGCAGCTGGAGTGACGTGTACTGATGGATATTTGAAAAATTGTTTGACTATCATCATTAGTGGTAGCAGCGCAGGCTTACTAGTGCTTTAGTAACCCGGACTATATCGCCCTAAGGTCACATGGATTGAATACAGATTTTCACATCGCTTCAGAGACAGTATCATATAATCTTTATTTCGTTATTATCAAAAATTATCAGTAGCTTAATATATACAATGATAATTGCTTACAAAGCACATAATAAAAACTGCATACTTAATAGGTGGGATCTACCTGCTGGTCGCTCTAAAAATTTACACCGGTTCGCTCCATGAGTTGAAAATAAAGAGAATACGTAGGGCAGTGAGTGCGAGAACAGCTAGGACTCCAGAAGCGTGAGGGGGGGCGGGTAGAATAAAGAAAGGATTGGATTAGATTATATCTTAGTTTAACAATTTTTAACCGCTGAAATAAACGTTTCGAAGAGAGGAAGGAGGAAGGCCCCATTATTTAGTATGAAGATAATGGAATCTATGCACAAGGGGCATGAAACAATAAGTTGATAAATAAGCCCATGAAGCATAAAAAAGTTGAAGAAGAAAATAGTAGGTGCAGAAAAACAGCACAACAGTGATTCGGAAAAAAACTGTTCCTTTACACAACAAAAAAAATCTTATTTCAACAAAAAGGAAGCCTAACCCATTTAACTCTCAGCTCGGGCCTCACACATTTTCCAATGAGCGCGGTAATTCTAATAGATACAATATTTGTACCCCCCCTGAGGGGAATGAGGAAAGGAAAGAATAAAAAGTTGAAAAAAGCGGGAGGTACTGAAAAAAGAGTAGCAATGAACCGAAAAGAAAATTGCCCCTAGCTTAAACATCAACTTATTCCATTGAAACGATGGCTCACCCAACCATAACTTAACTGACGTAAAAATCGAGTTCAAATTGAAGACTTAAATTTAGTTTTTACTTTTGAGCGTTTTTAAGCTTTTAACGGTGTTGAGGACGATTAGAGGAGTCTTGCACTTGTCCTTCACCCCAAGAAGTCCTCTTTGTATGAATAGCAGCGTTTTTTACATGATTTTAGGTAGCTCATGTTAAATCTATAGTAACACGCTAGCCCCACAGTAACACCTTGCAATAAACCCTTCACGCGGCATACCTCAACATCTTCAGCAAGAAGTATACCCTCGGCATCAAGGTCGGCAGGGTAGTAGTATAATAATAATAATAATAAAAACTCATTTAACGACAGCTTCGGTCATAAACTATTTAGCTGTGGCTTTGGCATTCAGGCCAAAGTTAAACCACAACAATACAAGTTTGCCAGGACTTTACATTACATTACATCGCAAAGTATCCACAAAATACATTTCAAAATTCCACACATCACCTGTACCATATGCAAGTCACAATCGATCATTGGTATTACAACCCACCACTTCCAAGTACACCTGAACGCATCGGGCAGCCAGACCCCGATGATGGTTTCAGCTGCCCACCCATTTATGGCCAGGCGCCTAACCCACGCTGAAACCCCCAGGGGTAGCAACGTAGTGCACCCGGCCATATTGCGACTTCATAGACACCGCCAAATCAAGAAAATTATTCCTAATTTACAGAGCAAGTCCTTTAGTATACCCAAACAGATTCTAGAATGAATGCTGGAACTTTTAAGTTAGCAAATACATTTATTATTTTAAAGTATTTTAAAACTCTACCTATTGGGCCACCGTCCTTCAGCAAGTCTCCAACTTTATTCCCATTGGTACTATCACACAAGATGTTCCTTCTTGGTTGCTGCAGGGCTGGACATACTTCAATGATGTGTTTTATCGTTAAAACTTCGTCACCGCACCAACCGCATATAGGCCTCTGGCCAAGGGCATCTGGGTTTAACAAATAGCTATGGGTCAGGGCAGTATGTTTCAGTCGGAGTCTATTGATAACAACGTCTTCCTGTCGATTTAACTTGTGCTTGCTCACTTTCCACCTCTAAGGGTTGTTCTTTATTTCTCTCAGATCGCTTCGTTCCAGCTGCCACGCATCGGTCCATATTTCAAATGTCCTCCTCCTGATCAATGAAAACCAATCCCTGTATGGGACGAGGGCAAACTCAGCGGGTCTCGTAGCTGCTTCCTTGGCTGCTCTGTCCGCCTTCTCGTTCCCATCAATGCCCACGTGGGCTGGTACCCAGCAGATGGTGATGTTTTTTCCCTTCAAGGATGATTCGATGCATATCTAACAATATTCTATTGAGAAATTGGTTGTCTTCAGTGGTGTTGTTTTTAATTGCTTGAATGCAGCTCATGGAGTCGCTAAATATCACAAAATTGTCAAATTGTGTTTCTTTGCTTATGTTAACTGCCAGTTTGATGGCATGCAGTTCTGCTGTCATTACGCTTGCGACTATTGGTATTGAGATTCTTCTTATGACGTTGTCCATCACCGCTGCTGCACCAACCCCGGTCTGCGACTTTGAGCCATCCGTGAAAATTAGTTTACAATCACCATAGTTGCTCTCAGTTTCCTCATGCACGCGTTTCAGTAGCACTGGATTTACTTCATCTTTTCTCAGGTTTGCTCTATTTCCGTCAATCTTCGGCCGCTGCTAAATCCAAGAGTATATTGTAGGGGTGAAAAAAGGTTGAACTGGTTGTGTTGGAACTCTGTACACATGCATAGTTTGATGGAGTCTAGTGATGACTGACTTCGGGTAGCGTTCACGGCTTCTGAAGAATAATTCCAGGTTTGAATCTTTAACACAACGATAAGCAGGGTTGAGGAAGTGACATTTTAGTTTGAAATAGTATCTCAAGAGCAGCTCCTTTCTCCTCAATTCAAGGT
Source organism: Morinoia aosen (assembly GCA_030386875.1). NCBI lineage: Eukaryota > Metazoa > Arthropoda > Malacostraca > Amphipoda > Talitridae > Morinoia > Morinoia aosen. Next base: position 2,460,653 of record CM059572.1, on the reverse strand, counting down.
GTGGTTCATTTGTTATGATGTTCAGATTCTGAATTGGAGTAGTTTTAAAGGCTCCTGCGCTGATTCGTGTCAGGGAAAACTCTAGCCCTTAGTTCGATATGCCTACTAGGGCGAAGGATTTGTTGAAGAACCGTAGTTGAGGGCTTTCATGAACAAGATTTTATATATTTATGATACAAGGATAAACAATCTCAGAAGGTAATGACGTTTAATTTGAACAAAGGCAAATGTTAACGACGAGGCAAAAGTTTAATACGAAGGAAAAGAACAATCTTAACTTCTACTGAACACGTAGAGAGAACACTAAATGAACACGAACTATACCGATTAAGGGTATACACTGAGACTGATAAACTGAGACTGAGCTGCACTATACTGGCATGGGCAATTGGTGCTCGTAAGACCTGAATGAAATAAAAAACGAATATTGAAACCAGTGACAAGACTAGGGCGTTTAGTATAAATCAAAGTAGGCGCAAGTAAATTAAGATTATCGACAACAATTGAAACTTACCACTGACGGGGCAGGAGGATAGCGCAATACTGGTAGCGGCCTAGCGGTTGAACCAAGAATCAAACCGAGAGAAAGGAATCTTATTTAAGAAGACCGGATCTATCTACCGACAATTCGCATTGCTTCATTTGTAATTACATCCAGTTCTTATAACGCTGTGGTGTTTGCTGATCCATAAACTATGCAACCATAGTCTATTTTTGGACGGATCAAGGACCTATATAGTCTCATCAGGATTTCTTGATCCGCTCCCCATGCATAGGAGGAAACCGACTTGAGTAAGTTCAAATCCTTGTAACATTTTGCTTTGATTTTCTGAATGTGTAGTGTCCAGTTGAGTTTCCTGTCCCACTCAAGCCCCCAAAATTTTGTGTTTTCGACGTTCGGTATGTTGTGACCTTCAAGTTGTAAAGTCGGAACAATTATTGGTTCGCTTCCCTTGTAGAACTGCATTGCTGTTGTCTTGGTCGTTGAATATCTGAAGCCGTTGTATCTTGCCCACTTCGTGATTTGGTTGATTATTGTTTGCAAGGTTTCTTGTACTTTAGTTTTACTATAATCTGCGAATGAAATGAGCAAGTCGTCAACAAATAGGGAGCTAAAAACCTTTTCAGGAATTTCTTATGATAGTGAATTAATTTTCATGGCAAACAGAGTTACACTCAACGTGCTCCCTTGCGGCGTCCCATAAACAAGTTCCTTAGGTGATGATAATATATGTCCTACTTTTACTCGGAAAGTGCGGTTTTTCAAAAATTCCCGGATGAAGTTTGGCAGCCTTCCTCTCAAGCCTGCTGTGTGTAGGTCTCTCAATATGCCATGACTTCATGTCATGTCATACGCCTTCTCCAGGTCGAAGAAGACAGCCATCACATACTTGTCGGTGGCGAGTGATTGTCGTACATAGGTGTCAAATCTAACAAGATGATCAATTGTAGCACGGTGCTTCCGAAAGCCACACTGTATGTCGGCAAAAATTTTATTATTTTCTAGGTATTCTGTTAATCTCCGGTTTATCATTTTTTCCAGTGATTTGCACAGGCAGCTTGTCAAGGAGATAGGTCTATAATTTTTGGGGTCGGAGTGGTCTTTTCCTGGTTTGGGTATAGGTAGGACAACTGCTTCTTTCCATGGAAGATATATGTATTCATCCATCCATATCTTGTAGTAAACTTTCAGTAAGTATTCGTGAGCATTATCAGGCATATTTTTTATCATCAAATTGCTTATGTTATCCGGTCCTGGGGTCGTAATTTTATTGCTCCTGATTGCTGATGTTAGTTCAAGGGTGGTGAATGGGATATTATACAGTTCGTCATTGCCGCTCGTGAAATCCACTGGAATCTGTTCAACTTGTTGTTTGTATTGGCGGAACTCACTGGAATGGTTTTCATCGCTCGATGTGTGCGCGAATGTTTCTGACAGTTTTGCTGCAATGTCGGGAGTGGTTGAGACAATGCGGTTTCCATCTTTTACCATACTAATTTGTCTCTTAGCTCTGCCGCGGATTCTATTTATCCGTTCCCAAATGTAACTGCTCGGAGTGGTGGTGTTCAGCGATGACACGTACTCGCGCCAGCTGTTCAACTACGCCTCTCTGAATGTGCGAGTTGCTTCTGCTCTTGCTATTTTCCACTTCACTTTATCTTGCAGTTCACCGGTTCGTTTGAAGTCCCTGTATCGCTTTTTCCGTTCTCGCCACGCCCTCTTGAATTCGGGCGTCCACCAAGGTTTTTCAAAGTGGCGTCTAATCTTATATTGAGGTACCCATCTTTCCAGAGCGCATTCGAAGCGGTTGTATAACTCCTCTATTGCCTTTTTGGGACATTCTGGCAGTTGCTGATGCTGAATGTGTCTCCACGAGGTATCCTGCTTGTAGTCTTTCCAATTTCCCTTTAAAGTTCCATCCTTCTGTTTCTCCTTTCCCATCTTTTGAATGTATAGTTACTGATAATATTATCGGATAGTGGTCACTACTTAGTACAGAAGAAAGCACTGCGATGTCTAAATCAGGGGTCATATCGGAAGATGTCAGTGCCAAATCTATAACCGTGCCTGGTATGTGGGAGGCTGAGAAGTCGTTTAAGATATTAACGTTATTTTGATTGAGGATGTTCTGCAGCAAGCGCCCCCGGCGGTCAGTTGTCCTGTTAAGTCAGTTGTCCGGTCAGTTGTCCCGGCGGTTAGTTGTCCCCAGTCGGTGTGGTGAGCGTTGAAATCTCCCATCACAACGACCGGCTTTGGTAATTCGCTCAAAACGGCAGACAGCTCGTTGAGGTCAACATTGGAACCTGGCGGCAGGTATATGGATGCAACTGTAATTATTTTATAACAAGTTAGGTGTATTCTTGCGCTTATGATTTGAAGGGATGATTGAATCTTGAGTTCCTGGGTTGGTACTGATGAGTGAATGTACAGAGTTTCCGTTGTTTGCTTGGCCCCTTGATTTGATTGATTTGCTTGGCCCTTCGCAAAGTTACCTTCTCTTTTTGTATTATCTGCAACACGTTCCTCTCCTCCAACTCTCTCTTACACAGGTTACTTCCTGCTGCGTGTGAGCCTCCACAATGGTGGCATTTCTCTTCGTTAGACTCGCAGTTGTGGATGGAGTGGCCGATGTTTGCACATCTCCTGCATATGGTTACGCTCCTGCGGCACCTTTTTGCTGTGTGTCCATACATTTGACAGTTATGGCACTTCATGGGTTGGTTTTGGAATGGGTACACTCTGGTATTTTGTCTTTCTCCTAGAATATATATATATTGTATGGTACATATTGCTGTCTGAATGATATAAGGAAAGCTTACGTTTCAGGATTTCAAGATTTGATTAAAGTTGCTGGGGGTTATAACTTCCACATTGTATTCCTCCTGAAGTCCCATCTTGAAGTCCTCAACGTCAGTGATGTCAAATTCGTTAATGTATATCAGTCCCACCCACCGAGTGGTTGAAACGATTGTACTCTACGGTCCGGCACGGAACACCTTCAAAACTGTTGAGCTCCGCTATCTTCCCCGCCTGGCGCTCGCTCCGCACCTCCACCACCATCACTTCCCTGCTCACACTGAAGAGTCTTTTGGGTTTCTCTCCTGTTAGAGTCATGATTTCTTCTATGATTGCAAAGGGATTCACAGTCTTCTTCTTCTCTGGTTCAAAGTTTATAGCGAAGTACCTCGGGAAGTACTGTTCTTCAGGAAGTTGGAAAGGGACGTATTTTATCTTCTTCTTCTGGTATGTTCCTCCGATAACTGACGTTCTCAGAGGTCCCTCCACTGACGTTTCCATCGGTTGTGTAGGTTTCATCTTTCAAGTTTTACAGAAAAAGAGAGAGGGGTCCTTGCTAGGCAAGGGCCCACAAACAAAATTTACGTACTAACACCCTATGTTACAATTAAGATTTCTTAATACTACCCCAAAAAATAAGGAAAAAACCCTGATGGTAAAGGGCACCGCCCGCGTTAGTTCTCCCCAGAAAGCTGGTTGAATGGAAAATTTATAAGCAATATAATCAGTTACAATGCAAATTGTACACGAACGCAGCTGGCTATACTATCGGTATAACCTCGGGAAGGTGCGGGTCGGCTAGGTACAGACAAATTAATGAAGGTACCATACAATCAATCCTTGTTTATTTTTTTTAATGTTCCCTTTATCACAATTATAATCAGTTCAATTAGATACCAGTAAACGTGGTAAAGGGAACACGTAAAATTTCCTAGTAGTAGAAGTAGTAGTGAAATGGGTTTGTTAGCGCTTCAGTTACTTAACTATATCGCCCCGAAGGTCACATAATTTAATAAGTATCAGACCTTTACAATTTACCACATGAGACGAAAATCAATATTATTTGAATATCAAAATTATATGAACACCAAGATTATAAATTAAAACTTAAGATTATAATTGTCTCCCGATAAAAATTTTTTTCATACTACAGTACATTCAATCGCACTGGGCAGCCAAACCCCATAGGGGGTTCCAGCTGCCTACCCATTTGTGGCCGGACGCCTTACCCACGCTGAAACCCCCCGAGGTACCAACGCAGCGCACTCGGCAATATTGCAGTTTCCTCATCTACAATCTTCCAAGACTGTATCACGCCTGGCTTTAGTGCGTTACTGCGTGGCTTCTTTTCAAATTTCAGAATATAGCTTGCACCTCTCCAGGAACAGCAGCAACGCTGCTGCGTTAACGCCCGAGCGTTCGTCTTCCCTGAGTATTCTAACTAACAGATCCTCCGAGCAGCTACGAAGATTTGGCAAATTAAACTAAAAAACACAAATATTGCAGGACTCATCAAGAACTGTACGACTATAAAAGAATTTAAACATATAAATCTTTTCGAAGTTTTCAATGTAAAGATGCACTATAATTTGTTCACAAGAGGTGAGTCAGAGCGATAACTAACAAGTCGCCAATGATTAAAACGCCGACGAGTCGGTTCTCCCAACATCTTACACATGATAAAACCAGAGTCAGCGCCCTGTAAATCAGGGTAATATCGGGAACGTACATCGGAAAAATGAAGACACAACCAATATATGCTGCACCGATAACGGCACCAAGCAGCGATCGCAAAGAGAGGCCGGGTGACGCTCCATTAAATGGCCATGGGTGAGGCAAGAGGCCAGGTCAGGCTGAGAAGCCAGGCTCGGACACTGTTCTTACTTGTTGTCTTGGATGTTTTCCCACTCCCACTGCCGGAGTTGAGTTACGGCAGCTTTAATTATAGGGTAGTTCTCAGGCGAGTGCTCTGGTATTTGTTGGGTCAGTAGCAGAGGTTGCAGTACTTCGCGCTAACTCGTCTGCCTGCATATTGTCACGTACTTCAACATAGCCAGGTACCCAGAATAGAGATAGAAGTTTTGGGGAGCCTGCAAGTCGCATCAGGCTTGATATTATTCCAGAAATTATTAGATGTATGGAGTTGTAGGACCTCAGTGACTGGAGAGTAGCTTTGGAATCGGAGAACACCACGTAAGAACCCGAAGCAAGCCGCTCCTCAATCATGCGGAGTGCGGCACGAATGGCGATCAGCTCCGCAGAATAAATTGATCGGTCGCCAGGGTCACTGAAGTGAAGCATAGGAGCAGATCCAGTCTCTTCCTGGAAATAACGTAAGGGAAAAATCCCCACAGGGTGTACGTGAGGTCAACATTTTAAACTGAATTCTTGGTTTTTTATCTCGGTGCGTGTTTCCTCAGAGGGGTTTTGCCTGGTTGGAGACTGGTTCGCTTGCCATCGCCGAGAACGGACGCTTCCTGGCCTCTGGTCTCCTGCTCGTACTGCCTTTTTCGTCAGACCTTCTTTCTTTTAAGGGCGGTCGTATGTGGCGCTGGTGGTTGCTCGTCCTCGTAACGTACGTTCCTTCGCTGTGGCTTTGATTGCGGAGTCGCTGGAGTTTGTTTGTTTGTTTACATTGTCATTATTTATTGAACTTGGTTTAGAATTGGTAATTGAGGTATTTGGTTGTAAATTAGGTTACTTTACTTGAGCTTGTCTCTCTTTTCGTTCTCCCAGCTCTCATGCCTAAGAGTGTTAGGGTAGCTGCACACCAAAAGACGGCAAGTGACAAAGCAAGCGAGAGAGAAAGATGTTTGGCGAGATCTATCACAAACCAAAAGATAGCCAGTTCGCTCCTGAATGTCATGGAGAGAGGTCTATAACAAAAATAAGTGGAACAAGCATGTGTTTGTAACGTTGAGTATCATTCATACTTCGTCCCATTGCTTTGAAACATGTAATCTGTCACTGTGCTTTGGATCTTTTGACTTCCAAAGGCACATTACAGCATAAACTTTGGATATGAGGAGTTCAGTCTATGCTAGAAGAATTGAGCAGCGCACCTTCCTTGTTGACATCTCACCACGCACTGCCAGACGTTTCCCGATGCAGCTTTCAAGCAGGGTTGCCAGATGATTTGCACCACTTTTAGCCAAATGTTCCCAGAAAATTAGCCACAAATAGCCACTTGTATTTTCATTTCAAACATAATTATAAATCAAAGATATAGACAAATATCTTATCATGTTGAGTTTATTAAATTGATTCCCTGGCAGTGTTTTCAAATTCTTGTAAAAATTGTTTTTCTGAATTATGTTCGCTGCATCCTGGTTGGTCAACTTCATTGATATCTTGTGCTTGGAGTGCTAAATACATGTCGCTTGTGAAGAGGCTGAGCATTCTTTCTATTAAATGAAAGTCTTTGCAACAAGTTTTATTCGCTAGCAAATGAGATTAATTGTAAAGACGGAGTCTATCGCTTTATTCGCTAATTTGTTTATTTGTTTACTCCTCACATTTGTCACAAATGAAAAATGCGTTCCACAAATGCATTACTAATGGGTGCTGAGAAAAGTTTGGGCATCGCTTGACCAATGTCAGTAAAATATTTTTCTCCAAGCGCATTTTCAGGCTTGAAAACCATTGTTCAAAATTCGATTGGATCATATGGTATGCTTCCTGTTTCGATCTCTTCTTTTCAGTGAATATGAAGAAAATTTACGTACTGGTTTTCAATTTGCAGACGTCATAATACTTTGAGGGCATGAAAAGATTTGGGTATATCCCTAAAATTTTATCTCATTTGACTTAGCACTCTTTCAGGTTTGAAAAGGTGAAGACTCTTCACGTTACGGCCATCCAAAAAGCGACATTCTAATTGTCTGCTTGCTTCGATAACAGCATTAATACATTTTTCTTTAATTACATCCTTCTCTTTCTTAGGCATTGTAGATTCTCTGAGAAGCAACTCAAATTTGGCTCCAAGAAATCTTGAACCAATCTTTTATTCGAGTGATGAAGCATTTTAGGACCTTTATAACTTGCACACATCTGCAATTCTGCATGTGTGCAGATGTAAACTCACAACTCGTTTCATTACCGTTCATTCCAGGAACAAACACGTTAAATTTAGGAATAAGTGTAATTCTGTCGTATTTATTGAACATATATTATTAACAATCAGTAAATTAGCCACAATTAGCCAAAATTAAGGTGGCTAATTCTCAAAAATTTTCCTTAGCCACAGTTCATGAAAATTAGCCACTTTGGCTAAAATTAGCCACATCTGGCAACCCTGCTTTCAAGCGTGAAACCATCTTCGAGTCGCTTTCTCGCTTCAGCCAATCTTCAATCTTTCTCACTCGCTCGCTAGCTTGCTTGCGGTGTGCGCACTCCCATAGGAATACGTGTATATCGATTCAAGCTTGCTCGCTTTCTCGCCTCAAATCTTTTGGTGTGCAGGCACCCTTATTTGCACTTGGTTTTGCTGGGGGACGACTTGACTGTCCTCAACCTTGGAACACTTGATCTCGTTGAATTACTTGACATCTTGTCTTCTTGACTTCTTGACCTCTTGACTAATTGCATCGTCATCCATCACTTTGTTCTGCAAGTTAACACACTGAGGGCACCATTTCCTTAGGTGGGTATAATTAACGTAAAGATAGTAACTGAACATAATTGCATTTATTTAGTTGACATTTTACTGCTGGCTCGTCCACTTTCAATATACTTATCGGTTTTTTCTCTTTGCACACATAGTATACGTTTGGGAGCTGTCTCTGCTGGTCAACTGGGTCTACGGTTGCAGCAGCCGCTATTTGAAAGGTACTAATGTCTGATCTTTGAACTTTGCTTATTTCTTATTCGACCAATAATTGAATTCATCATACTATTTTTACCGTCATTATGAGCTTTCCTAAACCTTCATAATTTTTCCCAGCTACTCTAGCGATCGCTCTGTTGTTCGCGAGCGGTGCCTCCCTTGGACCGGCTGAGTAAGTGTGCCAAGCCGTCTTCCAATCGGCTAGACCACGGCGAGGACGACGACCGTCCGTTACTGTCGTTAATGTCCGTCTGTTCGTCGCAGGACGAGAGGGGTCATAGCGTCTGCTAGTCATCAGACGCTAACCGTACGTGGCTGTCCGTTTTGTACGGACCTGGAGAGGGGCTGGCAGGTGTTCAAGCTACAAGTGTTAAAGGCCGTTGGCAAGCGACCAATTTTTGAATTATTCTTCTATAAGGTTTTAACTGACGGCGCAGTCGGCACGAGGTGCTACGGGGCCCGCCGTGTGCCGCCAACGTACCGTTTTTGTGCATTCATCGTAAATTTAAACTTGTTGACGTTCTGCGAACTATGAAAATAAAGAAACTTAACGAAACCCATTGTCTAAACTTAGTATTTAATTAAGGTCGAAAATTGTGTTCTTTGTGTTGGATGCCAAGATCGCCTTCCTTCGACTTGGGGTTTTTAAGATTGTTTTAAGAAGCACTAATTATAAGCGTGTTTTGGTTCTTGAATAAAATTATTGGCTAATCTTCCTGGTTCGATGTTTGCACCTGATCTCTTCATGGCGACTTATTTAGTGAAACCCTCAATTTTCGCCACACTATACTAAGGAAATGCTATTAACTTTTCCTGTGACTTTTCCTCCCAGGTCCGGTGTATATCGAAACAACTAACTTTACTTATCTTTGAACTAACGCCTTTTGTTTCTAGGTGTTTAAATTAATATTTTACAGTTTCGTGGTTCCTGGGTGGCGCTTATTGTTTTCAGCTTGCCTTCACTGGTTTTCCCACGATGGATTATGCTGCTTTGGTCAGGAGGCGTGTCGTGTTTAAACGTAAAATTACCCTAGCTTTCAAAAAGGTTGACGATGCCCTAGCAAGCGAGAAAAAGACGGAGATCCGCGCTTTGTCGGAGTTGATCCGTAGCAGCCTGCCCGGTGTCCAGACGTTGGACCAAGAGATCATCGCTTCCATGGATAAAGCCGGTAAGACGCCTGCCTAAGTAGACGGTGAAGTGGATTCGCAGTTTGAGTATTGTTCAGAGATAGAAGTACATTTGTGTGAAATTGAAGAGTCAAAAGAAGCTATTTCTAGCTGTAAAGAAACTAGACTTGTACGGGATCTGAAGTTACCGCAGCTTAAGATTGAGAAGTTTAGTGGGAGTACTAGCGACGCTTTAAAGTATCATGGGTTTTTGACACAATTTATGAATGCAGTTGGCAACCGTAGAGAATTAGCTCAGTCAGCTAAGCTGACCTATCTGAGAAGTTCATTGACTGGTTACGCTCTGAAATTAGTAGAGTATTTAAGTATCACAGACGCTAATTACGATGTAGCTCTTGATTTGCTAGCAAGAGAATTTTTCGGTAAGAAAGCCTTAGTGCAGCAGTTAAGCCTGAAGCTTGTTTCTCTGAAATATAAGGTAGACAAGGATTATTCAGAGACACGAATTTACTTGAGCGAAATTAGGAGTATCCTGTCCGATTTGAAGTATTTTGAGTGTGATGTTGCAAAAGAGAATGCTAGTAAGACTATATTTGGTCATGTCATCTTTTCCAAGTTACCTGTTGCTTTCAAGCAGGAATTAGTTCGTAAAATGAATGATAGATATCCTTCTTTAGAGCAAACATTTGATAATTACGTAGACATCATTGCTACCTTGAACTTGAAGCCTAGTTTGGAGAGTTCTCCACCCGAACCTAAACCTTGCTCTAAAGCAAGTGTTGCACCAACTCTTGGTGCCGGCAATACCGTGTTCGCTAATGCTGTTGTGCTGCCTAACGATCGGCGTTCAAGCAAGTTCTGTTCTGCTCAGAACCATAACATGCGTAATTGTACAGCTCATCCTAATTATAAAGTTAGGCAAGCCAGGTGCGCAGAGTTGCTCATGTGCCAAAAGTGTAGTAGCACGAAGCATACCGCGGATAATTGTCCCGGTAGATTAGATTTCGAATATAATATTTGTAAAAATAAAACCCACATTACAGCTCTTTGTCCGAAATTCAAACCAATGAGTACCTATAGGCGAATTTTTGTCTGAATTCGTCCGTAGATTCTCAGTCAGGTTACATTTTACCTACGTTAATCTTACCTGTGCATAAAGGCAACAAATGTACTAACGTCAGATTTCTCGTAGATTTTGACAGTCAACTGTCTAACATAGCTGGTTCTGCTTTTGAGCGTATTCATCAATTGACAGACTTGGAACCTCCGCGGTTTTTAGTAAAGTCTTTCCTTGAGAGAGGTATTAAAAACTTCTCAACAGTTAGCCTAGGTATAGATCTACTTGACCGCACAAAGCTCTTGCAGGCTCCTATTCTTGTAGATACAGAGTTGCAGATGTCATTCGAAGTGCCTTACTTGCAGAAAGCTATAGCTAACGTTTCCACGAGCCATTCGTTGGCAGACCTTTCATTTAATGACAATAGCATTGATATTGTAACAGTTGAGGGTATTCTTGGAATAGATGTCATTCAATGTTTCAGTAGTTCCAGCGTTGTACCTTGCCTAGATGGTGTTGCTTTCTTGTACCATGGGAAGTTGTTACCTGTGGGTAAAGTAGATCATTTTTTAAGCAACGGGACTGTGAGGGAATTGTATGCTAAGTTGTACGCTAATGAAGCCATCAAAGAGTCTATAGTGAACTATGTGATTGATCCTCAGCCGATCTGTCTAGACCCGATCGGTAGTGTGGTCCCAGACAGCCAAGTAGATGGTCACCTTGAAAAGATTTTCGCTTTAGAGTCGATTGGCCCTTCAGACGATTCGGTGACTGACAGATCAGAAAATGATAGATAAATTTGATGAAGGTATTATTTTCAGAGATGGTAAATACCATGTATCTCTTGTGTGGTTAGAAAAAATTAACAAGGGACAAAATAATTTTGCAATTGCTAGAGCTGTTCTAGAGAAAGTGATTGATAGGTTGACTTCTAAAGGTTTACTTGCCGAGTATGATGCAGTATTTGCGCAGCAATTGGCTGATGGCATAATTGAAGAAGTTCCGCTGAGAGACATTAATACTAAAGTTTTCGTACCGCATCGTGAAGTTGTCAAAACTGACCCTGTATGTACCACAAAGGTTAGGCCTGTGCTTAATTGTAGCCTCAAAAGAGGAAATTTTCCGTCTTTGAATGAAGCAGCCTATCCTGATGTAGATTTGATGGGCGATCTGTTAAACATGCTGGTAGGAATTAGACAAGATAAGTATTAAGTAATGTCAGATATTAGAAAAGCTTTCCTGCAAATAAAATTGGACGCCGAGACTGATCGTGATAAATTTTGTATTTTGTGGATATGGCGTGGTGAGCTTGTCGCTTATCGATACACTACAATTATTGTGTTCGGAATTGTAGCCAGCCCATTTATACTAAATTATGTTATTCGTCGCCATGTTCAGAATTATCCTAATGATCATTCTTCCTATTTTTTGTACAAGCATATGTACGTAGACAATTTGTACATGACAGGTGCTGATCTTGATCAATTGAAATTGTTGTATCGCACTGCCATTCCCAGAATGAATGATGCAGGTTTCGACCTTAGGTCCTGGTGCTCGAATAATCGGGAATTGCAGGAGTTGTTCCAACAGGATGGTGTAAGTGTTGACCACACGGAAAAACATGATCAAATTCTTGGGTATAAACTTGACCGCAAGACGGACGAGCTGAGCATGGTCGTAGAAAAAACTGAAGATGATGTGGTAACAAAGCGAAAGGTTTTAGGAAAGTTAGCAAAATGTTTTGACCCGCTTGGATTGTTCTCTCCCGTGACTGTCAGAGGAAAGGGTTTGCTGAGGCATATTTGGAAGCAGCGCATTGGGTGGGATCACGAAGTAGATGACTTGAAGGTTCAATGGACCAATTTATTAAACGACTTAAATAATCTTGAATCCGTTAAAATTCCTCGTCAAGCTTTCGAAGCTGGGCAGCACGTATCCCTTATTCTTTTACAGATGCATCAAAATTGAACTATGGTTTCTGTGCTTATGTCAAATCTTCAAATTTTCCCGTTTCTTTGTTGTTTAGTAAATGTAAAGTAGCTCCGTTAAAACAAAAGAACCTACCAACATTAGAGCTCTTGGCTGTTTATCTCGCCCTTAAATGTACATTTAAATTGCTTAAAGCTTGGGCAGAGTCACTGTCTGTCGCTTGATTTGTGCAGTAGATTCTCAAATTGTATTATCTTGGATTTTGAATAACCATGTTAAAACCAAAAATATTTTTGCCCGGAATAGAGTTTCAGATATAGCTCAGTACATTTCGGACGTGAAAACCTCTCATAACCTCGAATGCAACTTTAAAATAGTCTCGTTGAGGCCGCAGTGGTAAGAGGAGGTGAGGCGTGGCGCGCGCCGCTCCGGCGAGAAGTGAGATGTTATCGGTGCTATAATTTCAAGCTCTTCAAAATGTGATGGAAAACTGAGCATCTGTGAATGTGCTTTCTACATCATTGAATCGATAAACCGGAAAAATCATCAAAAAAAATCAGCTGTGATAAGTGCTGAATTTCATCGTGCAAAACAGAATGGTGTTTTCTGTAAACTATGCTTAGACTCGAAGTGTGTGCAACAGCCCCCGGAAATTGTCACTTCCGCCTCCCTCCCTGGTGAACCACAAAAGCCCCCTCCCCCCTCCTCCGCATCCCCTGTCACTCCCACCGAGTTAAACCGGAATAAGCTTACCACGAATACTAATGTGGAAGCAAAAAAGACCTGATGAAATAACAAAGTTGAATTTTGTGAACACCAACATAAAATACAGTGATAAATTTATGCAATTCTCATCTGTTATGGCGAAATCTATGTTGAGTGTCAGTCAATATGAGTTGAGTGTCTGTGGGTTTCTTTTAATCGCCTGACAGTTTATTTTTCATCCTAATTTAAAGGCGATGCCACCTATGTCTCCTATTTCTCAAACCATGGATACCAAAATGGCAGCAAAATAGAAGTTGCACTCTGGCAAGACCGTACCTCGTGAAAATGAACTTTCGGGGGATCACGCTTTGTTAACGATTTTTCAATACTAACGATTTTTCACCTAAATAAAACAAATTTTCCTCTCAATAACTTCTACTCAGTGAACAGAACCTAAAATATCCTCCCCTCTATCCATACATCCGATAGAATTTCACGATGTATTCATATGAAACTCGCTCTGCTACTCGTAAAGCGGCTTTATCTGGAGAAATAACATCCCTCACAACGTCGCTTGAAAAATCAAAGCCAAATAAGCAGAATATATCTGAACCCTTCATACAACAAAAACGAAAACCACCAAAAGCGTTACGCGTAAAATCGCTCGTTCAAAAGCCTCAACCGCTCAAAATGACGAAAGAAACCCTGACGGTAAAGCAGTGCGACGTCAACGAAAGCACCGCAGCACATCCGGCATCACCAGAGCGAACCGACAGAGAGTCGACAGAAGGTCGCCCGACAGAGAGCCGAGTTTCGGGTTCACCAGCCACGGACAAAAATCTCCCAAGCGCTGCTGGTAACAATGAAGTCTTCACATCGGCATCGCCCGCAGTCGAATCAAGCCCTAGCAAGAGCAAGGAAGAAGCCCCTGAGCCTGGACTCCACTATCCAAGCAATCCTCGAGAGGATACACCAGCGAAAGAAATCTTACTTGGTACGATGTGTGAAAATGTAAATTTGTCTCTAGCTACCGAAAATGATGCGATAAATGAGCCTAATATTAGCGGTTCTAATATTTCTAATATTCTTAATTCTAGTGATCATGATTACCTGAATATTGCGTCAAGTAGCTTGCACCCGCTTCAAATTTCAATGTCCCATTGCATTCACCAGGTAAACAATAACCTGTCTCTCACTGCAGACCACTTAATGAAAATGTCAAAACAGCGGACGCCTCCAAGTCCACTTTCGATATCTTTCACCGCTTCATGTATTAGATTCATTACAGAACAACTTTTCAAATTGAACTTGCATGTAAGCTCTTTTGATCTTATGCCAAAGACCTCGTTTTCTACAGCCAATTTTCTGACTCACAGTGCAAAAAACCTCTGGATACATTTCTCGTCGGAGATAAAATTATCACGCAGTCCAAAGGAACGACATTGCCCCACTTGTAAAATAAGAACTGTAATTTCAGGTCGCATTGATGATCTCCTTGACATAATTGGCCAAACGCCTCAATTCACTAACTACATCGTTTGCTTCAGAGACTTAAGCCTCTCACAACCTAACATTGCTAAAATCAAAGAACTCATATTGTCTAAGCATGCCTTAGCCCGTATTTATGTAGTGAGTGCGTGTAGCGGCAAACAATTGTATCAGGCGTTGAATTTGTGTAAAACAAACGGTATTAAATTGATTCCGCTCCGAACAAACAGTGCAACTGATCTCATACCTTGCAATGAGGTTCGTACTTGGCCCGGTACAAGAGAAGAAACACACCATTTTCTTCAACAGATTGCTCTTTGATCGAGTCTAAAACTCACTTTACAATCTTGCTCCAGTATCATAAACTCCAATGGCCTGAATGACAAAACTGAATGCTCCAACATCAGTGCAGAACAGCAAAATGAATTGAAGAATTCTACTCGATCACTAGCTGTTTCAAGTGAAGTCTCCAGAAACCTGAATCATTGCTTGCCTGTTGGTGATGAACGTTCTCCTCCATTGATCTCCGACTACCGCAGAGTACCCACAAAAAAACAGGTTCTCGTTATTATCTGATGCTAACTCAGAGAGCGATATACCCTCATCACAAACGAGTACAAATCATCAACTACCAACCACGTACTCGGAAGCAGTAAAATCAATACAAAGAGAAAAATTGCAGCAGAATCTCAGTCGAAATCCGATAAAACATTTACAGCCAAACCGCATATATAACCACCATCAAGAGAATGGAAATGACAAGGGCACCCCTCATTTCTCAGTCGCTCACTCAACTAAAACTGGCCACAGCCTGCCAATTCAAAGCCAGGAAAACAAGAAATCCAAACAACTCTCGTCTGATAATGCTGAAAGTCAGCCTAAATATGACTCAAGCCCCATGTACTCACTCGTCAGCACCACCTTGGATGAATTAAAACGATCATTGAAAGTGAAGCTGCTTCCTACCATAGCCGATGGGCCCTGCCTCCTTCATGCAGTAAATCACCAGCTTAAAACACAATCGTCTTCAAAATGAAATTACATTTCCTTAAAAGCAGCAATCAAAAATGAGAGCACTACAAATGAAAACAAATACGTCAATTCCCTTGCCAAGAAAAGCGGTGATCTACCTAAGCTCATAAGTAAATACATTGACGAAAATCATTTTGATCATGATGCTGGGGATCTAATACCACATATCATATCAAAGATCACTGGTAGGAGAATTTCCATCTTCGATGAGCAAGGCGATGGTATTTGGAAAACAGTAGTCGACCCCTCATCAGAAGTATCAACTAAAAACCATCCGTTGATGCTTCATCGGAAAAATGATCACTACAGTACCCTTGTTGCACAAGACAAAAACAAGACTGATATCAAATCATCTTCATGACAAAATATTGTTGTCCAGTTGAATGGCAGTCTCTCAAATACACCTGATGCTAGACCTGACACTCTGGGCAACAATGATAAGATCAACGAATCCACGAAACAGTCCCTACCAATAAATCACTTTGATACCACAAATAATCGCCATAAAATAAAAAACATCAAAATTAAACATCAATGCTCGTAGCCTCATTAGCAAGCTGGATGACATTAGAGTAATGTTGGTCACATAAGACATTGACATTTTATGTGTTTCCGAGACATGGTTTGATTCGGGAACTCAAAGCTCCTTTTTCAATATTCCCGATTACGTGCTGTACCGCCATGACGGCGTTAAAAGTAGCAAAGGGAGTGGATCTTGTATTTTCGTGAAGGAACTTTATCTGTCGTCTTTATTTTTAACAAATGAAGTGTGCGAGGGCATAGAAATGGTTTGGTTGAAAGTGCAAATAAATAAACATAAGTCCATTATTACCGGCAGCCTTTACCGGCACCCATCAGCTTCTCTACCAACAACAATAGAGTTCATCGAGAAAATTTTCAAAGAATTTTTAGCTACAAAAAAGTCATTCTTTGCATTCGGTGATTTTAATATTGACCTAACGGATGGAAAAAATCAGCTAAGCAGACTGTTGTACAAACTAAACCTTTCACAAATGGTTAAAGAACCGATTTGCGTTACAAGAGTATCTAAGACTCTCCTCGATCTGGCAATTACAAACAAACCTACGGCAATACTTAATACAGTTATATCACCATCTGTCGCAGATCACCACTCTGTAGAATGTAAAATTAATATTGCAAAGGAAAGACAAAACTATCGTTTCATGACTTACCGCCTAAAAAGTCAATAATTACCGGAACTACTTAATGAAAAACTCCTAATCAGGTTCGCCGAATTTCAGAATATGATGCAATCTGACGATATGGACATTCAAGTTTCTATCTTTAACGAGAACTTCACAGCAGCTCTCAATGATTGCGCTCCTTATATCGCCAAAAAAACTAAACCAAAACGCACTCTCTGGATTACCAGCGAAATTAAAGTCCTAAGCAGAATAAAGAAAGTTTCCTTGCGAGAGTATAAAGAAAACAGGTCAAACATTACTTTATATAAGAGATATAAAGAACTTGGAAAGATTCTTCGGAAGAAAATCACGCAAGCAAAACAAACTCACTTCCACCAAGAACTATTCATGGCAAAAAATAATCCAAAACGTACATGGGAGATCATTAGTGAGGTGGCTCAATATAAAAACTTAAAGCGCAAAAGTGATTTTGGAAGTACTTTGGAAAAAGCCACCGAGTTCAACACATTCTTTTCAAAAGTAGGGTCCCAAGTCTTCGAGGAAGTGAGTAGAGCCAGTCCGAGGAAACTGACAGTTGAAAGTTCATGCCCTACTGCACTTTTAAAGGCTGGTGCCCTGTGGAAGCCACGTCCTGTCGATTTACCAGAGTTACAAACTATTTTATACTCATTGAAAAACACAAAAGCAGTCGGACATGATGGAATCAGCTTCCAATACGTAAAAGACAGTTTTCCAGTCGCAGCACCATTGATTCTTTTGATTATCAGCACATCAATAGCAACTAGTAAGTTTCCGAAACAGTGGAAACACTCCATAATAAGACCGTTGCATAAAACTGGTGACATAAATACAGCGTCAAATTACAGGCCCATTAGCCTTTTACCTGTCCTGTCCAAAATATTAGAAAAAGTAGTAACGAATCAACTGTCATCTCACCTGGACGAGTCAAATTTACTTCATCGAAATCAATATGCCTATAGGAAGAACACTAGCACTCAAGACGCCCGGCTTAACATCACTGAAAAAATATACCGCGATATCGATCAAAAAAATGTAACACTTTTGCTGCTACTCGATCTCTCTAAAGCATTCGACAGCGTCGAACATGATCAACTCCTGCGAAAAATACTAAACTTAGGAGTGGAAACGCAGTGCTTTAAAAGTTACCCATCAAATCGATCACATGCAGTCCTCTTAGATGACAAGTTGTCCCCATTCCTTCAAAATAGCTTTGGTGTCCCTCAAGGATCAATTCTGGGCCCGCTATGGTTTTTAATTTTCATTATTGATTTCCCTCCAATGCCTTCTAACACACGAATCTCCATGCACGCAGATGATGTCCAAATTGCAATGACAAGCTCTGTAGCAGAAATACCTCGGACGAAAAAAGGAGCTGAAGCTCTATTGAGCAGAAGCATTTCATGGTATGACCAAAACGGTCTCAAGCTACTAAACGCGAGTAAAACACAATTCATTATTTATGGGTCAAAGCATTCAATAAACAACATTCGAAATCTAGATCTAACTCTTACAGTTGGGAATGATAAAATTCACCCATCAGAAAAAGTAAAAAATTTAGGTATATGGTTCGATAGAAACATGTCCTTCAAATCCCACGTTTATAAAACCTGCAGCACAATTCACGGGACTTTATTGTTTTTTAATCGTATAAAAAGTATGCTTGACGAAGAATCTAGATTGTTGGCCGTTCAATCTTTGGCCTTATCACGTATTGACTACTGTAGCCTGGTTTGGGGAGATATATCGAAACAACTTTAGAAAGACCTACAAAAATGCATGAATTTTGCAGCAAAGGTTATATGCAACGGTAAATTCAAAAAGAATGACCTCGTAACACCTCTCCTGAATAAACTTGGCTGGGCTCCGATTCGGGAAAGGTTTCTGGCGCACAAAGCCCAATACGTTTTCTCCTCTTTATATCTTCATAGCAGTGCTGAAATAGTTGAATTCCACTCTCCTACCGTCACCAACCAAAAGCCGAACAGGAGACGTGATGTCTCAATCAAATACCGTTCATCTAACATCGGGCAGAAAGCTCTGTCAGTATCAGGCGCCTTACTGTGGCACCGACTCCCCCAGAGCATAAAACCCCTCAAACACTGAAAGAATTCAAAACTAAATTGGCTCTCTATCTTGCGTCAACACAATAAGTGTGAACTGCAGTAAGTGCTGGAAGAGAAGTCGGGAACTTTTATTGCTGGTTATCTTCTCTCTCGCTACATTATACAACAATCGAGAGAGATTTATGACATGCACATGCAATATGACTGCCAGTACACGAGTATTAAGTACATGTATGTACGCACATGAAGCGCACGTATGTGCATATATGTGTATATATGCGTATGGATATATGCATATGTATGTGCGTGTCTGCATGTTTTAGAACAATTTCCCTCCTAAAGTGCTCATGTTAATCTTGTGTGACACAGTGTCGTCCCTTACACTCTTCTAGTATGCTTCGGCCACACCATTTTAGGTTTTTTGACTTTCTCGTTTTGTCCTAGCAATGTTAATAATGTTACGGTTGGCATTGCACATCGATCCTTCTCATCTATTGGAATCCGGTGAATTTTTCTGTGCCAAAGCTAGTAGCATACGAAACTTGTTTTTTTTCTGTTATTGTAAAATCTTTCATTTTATCCGTACCAGGTATTTTAGCTTACTGGTTGGTACAAAACAATGTAAAATTGCCTCTAATATCAACCTCGCAGTCTAGGATGCAAATTAATTTGGATCTACCCGTTTTACTTTCAACCTCAATCTCTCATTTCACAAGTTCCAACGTTCGTAAGCTCAAATTTCAATTTGGAAGTGCACAAACTAGAGTGTTTTTAGAAACGCATCACATGCGAAATGTTTTCTTGACCACTTGAAATAAAATCCAGTGTTAAAATCAGACTAACACAACGGAGAGAATGCACTTTTCTACGTACTTTTCTCCCTACCATTTGTTTCAAAATTAACCGATATAAATATTACGATCATCATGTACTCGATATCAAGACATGGTTTTAATTTTAAGATATTCGAAAGCACTTTTCACTCATACTGAATCATTCTGAACATGAGACGTAGTTCATTGGCAATGGCTTACTTTCCTGCGCTCGTGTGTGCATTGGTGTTCCAGCTATGTAAAAAATATTATGGACTCGTGATCCAATCACGCACACCCTAACAAGAGTATTATCAGCTATGTGTCACAGGGATTTTGTGTTCTTAGTGACTCACATTTCAGTTTGCAGGTACAAACCCAAATTGATTACCGCAAAGAAAGTGGATGCTAAATGTGAGGATATTTTAGTAACTACTTTCTCTACTTCGGTCTTATTGGAACATTTGTAAAAGACCTCGGATTCGACGAATGTCACAACTTTAAATTTTAATCTTCTTCTTCTGGTCTCAAATTGCTGTCGTAAGCTTTGTATGGTAAACTCTTCTTACCTTTTTATTTTAGTGAATACACTACGACGACACTAATTTTAGATAGTTAGCTTTTGTACGGTCCCACCTATGTTGAAAATATTACAGCTAGCAATGTAAAACAATACCTTTCATGTCTTTGACCCCGAAGAACTCTTTGCGCCAGTATTATTAGCGTATGTAAGAAAAGAAATATCATAATCATCTTCTGTTTTGTTATAGCGAATATTATCGCTGGGACACCTTACATGGGGATGAAGGACCGGATATGGGTTTTCTCCGGATGTAGGTTATAAACAAATGTGAGGCATAACCAAATGTAGAGGCATGACCGGATGCGGGGCATCACCGGAAGAGGGAGTGAAGTGGTGCCGGATGGGCGAAAGGAATTTTTGGATTTTGGAGTTGAAAATTTATTAGAAAAATACTAAGCCCCATTTCGATTTCCGGGCACCACAGATGAAATACTACTAATTGTGGAAAAACAACCTTCATTCCGCTACATTGAACAAACAGTTGTGATGCTCATTTTAGTCGACAGGAATAAGGAAGATCAACATTAGAATGACTTAGCGAGCGTAAAATAAAATAAATTCTTACTTTCTAGCAAAAATTTCAGGAATTGAAACTTAGAAACTGAAACTCAGCGCCGCACCCCAAATACAAACGATCCTTTTATACATACTATTGTCCCCTCAGGGGGATACAATTGTTGTATCTATGGGAACTAGCGCTCCCAGGGGGACAATGTGAGGGCCCGAGCTAAAGGTTAGGTAGGCTTTCTTTTGTTAAAATAGAATAGGTTTTGTTGTGTTACGGACCATCTTTTTTTCGGTTCACTGCTGTCCTGTTTTTCACCGCCCACCACTTTCTTCTTCAACTTTTTCTTGTTTCATGAACTTCTTTCTTAGCTTTCTGTTTCTGTGTCCTTTCTGCATAGATTCCACGTTCCCTTAACTCCATACTAAATGGTGCCTTCTTCCTTCCTCTCTTTACATCTCATTGTTGAGGATAGGGAGGCTTAAACTAACTAATAAACTAATAAACTACATACTATTGTTTATTTTTATTAACTTGTGCTTCTCTCTAAATCCTGTGTCGACAATTATCATGTGTATTACGATAACCATGTATTAATAGCAATTAAGGATCTAAATCATTTGTTTCAACACTCAACATGGGTATTACGATAACCATGTATAAATAGCAATTAAGGGTCTCTATGCTAATGTAATTGAATGCATTTTGAGCTTTTATCTCAATACTTGTTCGCACTAATGAAAGTGTTTTTCAAATGAGCGTCGCGAGGATTGTGTTCTCTTAGTTCAAAATCAGATTAGGCAAGGAAAGGAACTCATTTTGGTTGTATTTTTCTGTCGGATCATTTGTGTCTCAACTTTCTACACGGGTATTACGATAACAATGTATTATAATCAGTTAAGGGTGTTAATGTTAAGGTGTTTTAAAAACCAATGTATCGACATTTCATGTTTGTACTTACTTGGAAAATAAATGTTTATCTTTTTCTTTCTTTCTTTTCTAAATACGTGCCTTCAGACTTAAACCATGCCGATCTTTTGACTCGCGGCCTTTCTTTGAGAGAGTTTAATAAGAAATTAGATTTTTGGCTTAGTGGCCCTGAATTTTTGAGAACCAATGCTGACTAGCCGGAGAGTTCGCTCCAGTGTTTATCGCAGGAGAACTGAGTTCAGGTCACCAATGTGTCTCTAGTTGACCCTGTTTAAACTGTAATGCCTGTCAACAGGTTCTCAAGATTAAGTAAATTATAAGGCGTAACTGCTAGGATTTTCGAGGTTTATGTTAAGGCCAAGAAATTACCATACACACGATTAGATTGCTATAGTCGTGCTAAGCAGTAATGGCTCAAGTCTGAGCAGATGAATAAATTAAGTACAGAGTACTCTTTCCTTCAGAATTGTGCAATACGAGTTGGTGTTCCGGTGCCGCCACTTGTCAAGGACTTGAATTTGTTTATAGATGACAGTGGCTTAATAAGATCCCGTGAACGCTTGGCCAAATGTGATTACGTCCATTATGACGTAGCCAATCCCGTGTTGTTGCCAAAGTCCAGTTTCTTAACTACGTTAATCATCACAGATTGTCACCTGAACTGCAAGCATTTGGGATTGCACTCGACATTGAATACCCTTCGCAATCAGGGATACTGGTTGGCTAAAGGGAAGCCATTAATTCGTGCAGTCCTAAGAGAATGCGTTACATGTAAAAAATTCAATGCTCTATCCTCTTAATGCCCAAAGATGACAGACTATCCTGCGTCCCGGGTAAACCTGGTTCGCCCTTTCCAAGATGTAGGGGTGGATTTTACGTGGCATTTCAATATCATGTTAGGCGATAAATTTGTAAAAGTGCATCTATTAATCTTTACCTGTTTCAGTGTCAGAGCGGTACATCTGGAGGTGCTGCCGGACATGTCGACGAAGTCGTTCGTCGCCGCATTTGTGAGATTTGCCAATCGATATGGTATGCCTCAAACAATATATAGTGACAATGCTCCTACTTTTATGCAGTCTGCTCGCATAATTGACTCCTCGTTTTCAGATGATTTTCTCTCTGACCATTCAATTAAAAATAACGTGAAACACCTTAAAATCCCGCTGTACAGCGCATGGCATGGGGCAGTTTGGGAGCGCCTGATAGGCGTGGTTAAAAAGTGTCTTTATAAAGTTATAGGTCGGTCCCGCTTTGATTACTTTTCATTCCTAACCATAATTTCCGACATTCAGGAAGCGGTGAACGCAAGACCGCTGACCTTTAGAAGCGGTGACGACGACATACCGGAAATGATCTCTCCTAACTCGTTTCTTAAGTTGACGCCTGCTAAGAATTTAATGTTTGCCTCACTCACAGATCCTGATTTAGCCAAACCTTCTCATGCTGATTTGTTGAAATCTTTGACGTTGCGCAATGAATTGTTCTCTAAATTTCGTGATTTAAACTATTCTGAATATTTATTGTCCTTGCGTGATAGGAAATTGAATACATACCAACCGGACTGGGAGGATAGACTTAAGATTAATGATATATATTGTTCCTATTTTTTCCCCTGTTAAGGCCCGGCCTCTTTGGTCGATGGCTAGAGTAACTAAATTGATACGTGGTGCTGATGGGCGTGCACGCACAGCCCAAGTGCTGCGCTCTGGTGGGAGCCTTGCAGATTACGCTATTTCATTGCTTTACCCTGTTGAGATTGATACCGATGGTATTCGGCCTTACGTGGCACCCCGCGATACGGTAAATGCTACCGAGTCTTCGGTCATAGATCCGAATACCACACGAGCTTCTCGCGTTGAGCGGCGCGCGGCTCGTAGATGTCGCGAACTGTTACGTTCAAGCGAGTGAAACTCGCAGTTCCCCTCCCCCGGGGAAAGTGTGGGAAAATCCCCAAAGAGTGTACGTGAGGTCAACATTTTAAATTGAATTCTTGTTTTTTTGTCTCGGTGCGTGTTTCCTCAGAAGTGTTTTGCCAGGTTGGAGACTGATTCGCTTGCCATCGCCGAGAACGGACGCTTCCTGGCCTCTCGTCTCCTGCTCGTACTACCTTTTTCGTCAGACCTTCTCTCTGTAAGGGCGGTCGTATGTGGCGCTGGTGGTTGCTCGTCCTCGTAACGGACGTTCCTTCGCTGTGGCTTTGATTGCGGAGTCGCTGGAGTTTGTTTGTTTGTTTACATTGTCATTATTTATTGAAGTTGGTTTAGAATTGGTAATTGGGGTATTTGGTTGTAAATTAGGTTACTTTACTTGAGCTTGTCTCTCTATTCGTTCTCCCAGCTCTCTTCCTTAAGAGTGTTATTTGCACTTGGTTTTGCTGGGGGACGACTTGACTGTCCTCAACCTTGGGACACTCGATCTCGTTGAATTACTTGACATCTTGTCTTCTTGACATCTTGTCTTCTTGACATCTTGTCTTCTTGACATCTTGTCTTCTTGACTTCTTGTCTTCTTGACTTCTTGACCTCTTGACTAATTGCATCGTCATCCATCACTTTGTTCTGCAAGTTAACACTGAGGGCACCATTTCCTTAGGTGTGTATAATTAACGTAAAGATAATAACTGAACACAATTGCATTTATTTAGTTGACATTTTACTGCTGGCTCGTCCACTTTCAATATACTTATCGTTTTTTTCTCTTTGCACACATAGTATACGTTTGGGAGCTGTCTCTGCTGGTCAACCGGGTCTACGGTTGCAGCAGCCGCTATTTGAAAGGTACTAATGTCT
Source organism: Morinoia aosen (assembly GCA_030386875.1). Lineage (NCBI taxonomy): Eukaryota > Metazoa > Arthropoda > Malacostraca > Amphipoda > Talitridae > Morinoia > Morinoia aosen. The sequence continues at coordinate 2,436,319 of CM059572.1, read as the reverse complement.
GATCTTTGAACTTTGCTTATTTCTTATTCGACCAATAATTGAATTCATCATTACTATTATTACCGTCATTATGAGCTTTCCTAAACCTTCATAATTTTTTCCAGCTACTCTAGCGATCGCCCTGTTGTTCGCGAGCGGTGCCTCCCTTGGAACGGCTGAGTAAGTGTGCCAAGCCGTCTTCCAATCGGCTAGACCACGGCGAGGACGACGACCGTCCGTTACTGTCGTTACTGTCCGTCCGTTCGTCGCAGGACGAGAGGGGTCATAGCGTCTGCTAGTCAGCTAGACGCTAACCGTACGTGGCTGTCCGTTTTGTACGGACCTGGAGAGGGGCTGGCAGGTGTTCAAGCTATAAGTGTTAAAGGCCGTTGGCAAGCGACCAATTTTTGAATTATTCTTCTATAAGGTTTTAACTGACGGCGCAGTCGGCACGAGGTGCTACGGGGCCCGCCGTGTACCGCCGACGTACCGTTTTTGTGCATTCATCGTAAATTTTAACTTGTTGACGTTCTGCGAACAATGAAAATAAAGAAACTTAACGAAACCCATCGTCCAAACTTAGTATTTAATTAAGGTCGAAAATTGTGTTCTTTGTGTTGGATGCCAAGATCGCCTTCCTTCGACTTGGTTATTTTAACATTGTTTTAAGAAGCGCTAAATATAAGCGTGTTTTGGTTCTTGAATAAAATTATTGGCTAATCTTCATTGTTTGATGTCTGCACCTGATCTCTTCATGGCGACTTATTTAGTGAAACCCTCAGTTTTCGCCATAAGCGAATGTCTTGAGAACACTTCCATAAAAACGATCATGAGCCAACCCAAGTTAACAAAATTAATACCCTCAGGCCAAAGAAATCTACATTATGTGGAAAACAAACTGTGCAATTCACTCCACTTATTCCTTAGTGTTCGGTGCTTCGTGTAATCCGGGACAAGATTCCTGAATTAATGCCGAAAATTACTCAACATGGGTTTGAGGAAATACGTGCGAGTATACAATTTTAGCTTTCTAACAAGCACATGTCTTGACCAACAACTTGAATTAGAATTTACTAACAGATAGAAGGCAAATCTTATTTTAAACATGAACTGAATTTTATAAAATCTTGTGGCATGAACTATTGGTTATACTTTTAGTTTGAAGGTAACTGCTCATGTAGAAAACAAATTTATCAAGGCATATCGACTAGTAGTATCATCATGCTTCAAAACTGGAGGTTTTCATGCGTTTCATTAGAGAATGGAAAACCTTTGAATGTAGTAGACAGCACCTCTCACAGCACAATTCTGGGAATAAATAGTCTAGTGCAGTGTTATTCACTAATTTTTGTATGAGAGCCACTTCAGTTAAACGCCTTGATTGAGAGAGCCTTAGTTACTGCAAGTTAGCGTATACTATATAAATTTTATATTAATCAATTCATATATTTTATGTGAGCCAAGAATTGAGTCACCGCAAGCTGAGCAATTAATAACCCTTGGTTAGTGGAACGCATTTAGTAGAGGGTTAAAACGAAAATTCAATTCATAAAATCCAATAAATTATATATGCTTCAGTACACCAGATACCCCAGTTAATACAGTTAATGGATACACCAGATTCATAAACTGTTTCTGGGGGTGACTTGACCTTGAACTCTCGATACATAAGGGAATAAAATATTTATGCTTCATTATTATGAACAGATACAGTCGAAGCATTTTGTGCATTTACAAATAATTTGTGTCGAAATTTGTAGTAAGCGAGAAGTATATTTAATAATGAAAAAACGTAGTTACAGCAGGTTTGCGTACATCAAATTGCATGGGGCCTGGAAGAATGAAAAATCTTATTCCCCTGACATGCAGAATACATGTAATAACATTAGCGTTCAGTACACACCCATTAGTAAACCAATATTCATGATCCCATTGTCCTAACTTTCTACACTCGTCATTTACATATATAAGCTTCTCCTGACAAATGAACAAAATGTAATGAAAATTAAAAATCATTTAAATGGGTACACTTACCAGTAGAATTTTAGAAAAAACTTCTCTTACACTAAAATAAATAGACCCAATTCCATGATGAAACAAAATTTATCAAAGAAAACAAACCCAAAAGAATTACAGTGATGTAATTCCCAACAAAACCAAAATAATTACAGCAATAGATAACTTCGTAATTTATATCTCAGTTTCTCTTACTTCAGAACACCAAGCACTGAGACATCACATTAAAAATTCATTGTAACTTACTTGTGGGGTAGAGGTAAAGCTTACAGATTCCTTCATTAGACTGGGCACTTGAAGACGGGAACTGCAGACCAAACGTTCTGCCGACAAAATTAATGGAAGATAATTATCCCCAAGTCAATATCACACGCGTAAATTATTAAAATCTGAAACTTTACAATAGCCTCTTTCCTTCAGTCAAGAGCGGCAACTAAAGGGTAAGCGCTAATGCTCCTCTGCTCACCATTAGCCAAGTTTACCCTCCGAGCTTTACCTCAGTTGTGGGGCCTGCAGCACACAAAACCTACTCCTGCCCCATGGTATGGGGTACGAAAGTCCAGACTAACACTGGCGACCACCCACAATACAACAGATGTCGCCCACACCGCTTCTAACAGTCACTCTACCCTTCTGGTTGCGTTCAAATCAGACACTAGCAATCTATTCCCATTTTTCACTCTTCAAGGCATATCAATTTATTTCTTCTATAGTCAAATTCGTCACGATACAATGTTTAAACTCCGGTTAATCATCCCAAACGTGGCTATCTTCATCCAAAGAAGTGAATATTACTGACATGGATGAGAATGTGAGTGAACTCGTCTTCAATGTTGCATGAGGTATTCCTTCAGTAACAGCAGCTAAGTCCGTGATTTACCAAGGATTAACATATGAGGGACGAGATGTTGTACTAACATTTGGAAATAATGAACTCAAAATCCTCTGTAATAGAAATCATCTTATATATTAATGGCTCTTTTGGTTTGTTGTTACTGACATGTTATATAGTTAGCCAATTTTCACTCCACTACCATGCTTACGTATTATAAAAAGCTCAATCTGAAAGCTTTATCCAGCTATCTAACTTAATTCTACCTTTTCCTGCACAAATGTACCTAAGAGCTATTGGCCAATATACCCTATTTCTTCAGCATTTCATTCCTCCTGCAAGTGAAGCATACTGGCAACATTGCAGTATGTGGTTACAGTACTTAATTCACTTAGATGCTCCTCATTTTTTCATAAGATAAAAGTTGAAAACTATATTAATAGAGAACAATCTGCTCTTCTTGACAACTTCTTTCCAACACCACTCTCTCCACTTCAGTTCTTACTCTCCCTCCCAGAGTCACCACTGATATACTTTTCAGACATCTCATCTGATATACAGTCAATTATTCTGTTATAGCTAATCTCATACACCAAATCTCAGCTCCATGTAACAAAGTGAATGTAACCTCACTTTTGTTACAACTACCATTGTACACTTTTGCATAAGCTTTCATTTCCTCCACATATTTCAGACCTCTTGACGCTTTTAATCTTTTTCTCAGCTCATGCTTGCTCTTCCTCCACATCGCTATGCACACTCATTCAAGACTCAAGGTTTCTAGAATTACTTTTTAAATCTTAATTTAATGCTAAATTCACTTTACTAACATTTCCATCTCTTGAACACCTCGTAACATTATTCTTCCCACATGCGGTCTCAACCTCCTTCTGCCAAACAAGTCTAAACTTTTGTACCAATCTGCACAATCTAACTTCCGACTCAGCAACCAATGCAGTGTCATGCGCAAACAGTAATTGCTTTACACCAAAGGCACTGCCCCCGTATATCCCTCAAGCGTTTACCTATTCCTGCAACTTACATTGATTTCTCTCCCCATCCCATGCATGTACAATCAATCACAAGGTCAGCACGCATCACTGAAACTAACCCACTTGATCTGTAAAACACAATCACTCGCACTTTTTCATTTGCTGACAATCGTTCCACGTCTTACCATAAAACACAAATTACTCGAGGTACCTTCAAATACTGCATGTGGTAGCTCAGGAGGGCAGCGTGGCACATGCATTTACGCATCTGGAGAATGGGTTGCCAGTACTCCAACATACTGTTCTGGAGAAGTGTGGCAATGTCTTGTTCCGTCAAACGGTTGAACTCATAACAGACCTGAAATTCATGGTTAAGTTATTGCAATGAGAGCTTGAGTAAATTAAATTGTTTTTGAACACATATATTGTACCGTACTTTATTATCATTCAACTTCAAGTTTCTACCTGATTAGAACCGAAGAGAGCGGGATACAATTCTTTAATGAATGCAACATAGCAGTCTCATTAATGATGAGGTTTCTTCGATGAGGGAAAGTCAAGCGCATGGCTTCATCAATTTTTCTGTGATTTGGAAAAACTTTCTGTACTTCCTTAATCATTCCACTCTGGTGTCGCGCAATGGACACATCATCTTTGGTTGATAATTGCTCAGGCAAATAGTTCACCATTCCAAAAGCAGGAACATTTTTTGAAAGCTCACAATTGCTTGCATTCTCCTTAGCAGCGTGCTGCTTCCTCTTTTCACGTTTTGCCACTACACACGACACTGAACTGTCTCTTCTTTGTCTGGTATTTCGTGCTTTTGTGGACATCCTTACTTTAAAGATTTCCTAGAATTATGAGGCATTAATTAGATGGCAAACAATTTACTCATACATAATATTTGCTTCACGCCCTTACACTGCATATATGATACTCAAATTGTGAAAGATGATGAATCTATTGCAAAGATAGAAAAACTACTCATTTTTGTTTTTATATGATTGAATACCAACAGTCGGCCACTAACCTCAGCATCAAATCGGGATACTTCACTATAGGAGTACTGTGGCCACTGCATCATAGTTGCTCGAAGATGGGTAACTGCAACAGACATGAGTAGTTAGTAAATTACATCACTTTACCTTAGACCAAAAAGACCTAGGCTCAAATAGCAAATCATTCATAACCGTTTTAGCGATTTCAAGTCTCATGAGATAAACTTACAAAGTAAATTTAATTATCTCGTTATGAAGGCAATCCAGCAGGTCGGCCTGAAGCCTTTCAGCTTGAAATTAATCCTCACACATATGCAAACACTGCATGAACAGCTGGTGGAGTGCAATTGTCTTGCATGGATTTCTGTAGTTTATAGGCCTCGAAATAATTGACTTCAGAAAAGCATGTTTTCCTTCAAATCTCAATGTTGGTTTAGTAGGGGACCAAATGTTAGATATTGACTGGCATAGTGAACAAGATAGTGAGCTTTGGGTTTGACGGATAATTCAGGATTTAAAGAAAAAAATTCCTGAAGAAATTCAGAAATTAGTGTGCCCATATGAAGAATTTGTCCAACATTGAGTGAAGGGGCTAAAATCAATTCTAAAACTTCTGCTAAAATGAATTCTAAAACCTCTAAGAAGTCATAATAGCATTTCTAGTAAAGATCACTTTCTGGAATTTTTCCAGCAACAAACAATGGAAGCATTCTAACAAAGTTTAACATCTGAGCAGCAGCTTGTTTTATTGTCAAATTTCTGGTTTGATCTTTCCCAATTGAAGTAGGTTCATTTGTCTCCTTGAACAAGGAAAGTTGCAAATTGATCATTTAGAAATTTTAGGTCAAAGTATTTTGAAAGAAGACAATGGAGCAATGTAGCTTTCAAGAGGGCAATGCAAAATCCTTCGAATAAATCATAAGCAATGTCTGAGGGTGATCCCCAACATACATGAAATTGGTCCAGCGCATTTAGACCAGATTTAATTTGATTCCAAAATGTTGTACTCATTTCTGAATTTTTTCGAACAATTGCCACCTTTTCATTGTAACTGAGAATGGTTCTTATCTCAAAGTGATCACCCAAAAAACTTTCTTTGAGCTTTTCTTTAGTGGCAGTGCAGAATCTGCAGATGCAAAGTGAAGGAAAACTTTCCACAAAACCTCCAATCCGATGAGCTGCCATATTATCACTGATAAGCATGGAAATAGCTCCAACAAAGTGAAACTTCCCCGATGATATGTGCACTGATATCGCTTGACTTTCTTTAATTCTCATATTCTCAATAAACTTTTGCAGGATAGTGTGAAAACCATATTTTTTTAGGTTGGGGCTTTTTGTCGAACAGAGAATTTGAATGGCAAATAATTTGCTTCAGAGATGAGCAAATATGTTGCCAAGTACCCAGTGAAGGGCGCAAATTTTGTTTTCTTTTGTGGCAGTTCCCAACGGATTAACTATCTGGAAAACATCTATACATAGCTGCATATAAAGGCAATTTTTACATGAGAGGAAAGGACTTGACACGCACTGATTACTCTCTTTAAAGCTATAGATGTATCCCTTAGTCGGGATTGGTTCTCCCACCACGTGGTTGCGAACATCTGAATATCTGCATGCTTTAAAACAACTTAAAGATTTTCTAAGATGGGCACATACATGAAAGAGTCTCCTTCACCCAGGTCAACTTCATTGGGAGCAACATACCCCTTTCTTCATGAATATTTTTCTTTGTTTGTATACACTCTTGTTTGCATTAAGGTTTGCTTTCAGTTGCAATATAGAGTGAAATATGTTCACTTTCTCATCAGCAGGGACATCACTAGCATCTAAATCACTTGTCATTTATATGCAATTTTCAACAATTGTTTCAAATTCTTGAACAATAACTTTAGCTTTTTTTTTTAGTGACCCTTGTTTATTTCTGATATCCGGAAAAAAATTTGTTATTTAAAAAAATTCAGAATTTCTTCCATATCATTATCAGGAACATTGTCTGGATTAACATCAGGACAGGAACATCATTATCAGGAACACTGGACGACTCATTGCCAGTAGTACTATATAGTACAAGTAATACTATTAGTACTAGTAATACTAGTAGTAATAGTAATACTAGTAGTACTAGTAGTAGTAGTACTATATAGTAGTAGTAGCACTAGTAGTAGTAGTTTACTATACTAGTATACTAGTACCACTATCATTATATTATACTATACTACTAGTACTACTATTATTTTAATTATTATAATTATTATTATTAATATTATTATTATTGTTATCATTGCCAATAAAACATAGGCAGCATGAAACATTCATCAGACATACTGCATTCTCAATGACAGCAATTAAACTCTCACAAATGTACAGAATATTCAGAAATTTTATTCAAAATATCAATCCACACACACACCATATTATAAATGGTATTTGAGCTACACAAACCAGAAATGTAAACATTAGCAGGAAATTTTTGTATGACCTCTTATTATTATTATTATAGAAGAAAGTTTCAGACTCCCTGAACCATGACAAAGATGTTCCAAGAGAGGCAGGAGGAAGGCACCATTTAGTATGGAGTTGAGGGAACCTGGAATCTATGCACAAGGTGCAGAGAAACAGTAAGGTAAGAAAAAAGTTCATGAAACAAAAAAAAAGTTGAAGAAGAAAGTAGTAGATGCTGAAAAACAGGACAGCAGTGAAGCAAAAAAGATGGTCAGTAACAAAATAAAAACCTATTTAATTTCAACAAAAAGAAAGCCTGCCTAACCTGTAGCTCGGGCCCTCTCGTAGTCCCCCCTGGGAGCGCTAAATATGACTACTTAATGGAATATGCACAGGACTAATAGCAAACTGTAAACATGGTAAGTAATAGTATCAGGCTAACTTGAACATCAGCTTAAATGGTGTTTTAGCTAATAAAATACTTATAATGATCAGCTTTATTGACATTTATATGTTTACTTCCTAGGAAAGTTAACCAGCTGAAGCATACTCAATAATGCAAATGGGTACTGTGGGTTATCTGTCACCACTTTTAATTTATGGTTTCCTTTTGATCTTGAGGATAAGTTAACTTAGGGTAGATTATTAAACTGGTATTATTTCTTATAATTTTAAATTTTTGTTTTGTTTCACTCCAAAATGAATCTCTGGGACCTTCCAAGAACTGAAAATGAAGGTCTCATATATATATATATATATACATAAGATAAATTGCCTTAGAAATGAATATTATTCAACAAAGATGCCTTCTCACATGAAAAATCCATTCATACAGTCGAGAACATCAATTCAATATTCATATAACAATTCAATTTTTCACCTTTTCTCTTAAAAAATTTTTCACTGAACAAGTGGTTATAGATAACCCAGAAGTACCTGTATATATAATACTGCTTCATGGCCATGTAACTTTGGCAACATGAGGCACAATCAACAGAGCTAGTTTAAATTGATTCATGGTTGACAAGCACAAGATAAACTTTTACATATTAGTTTATTCAGCATACAGTTCTGAGAGCTATTATATAATTCAAAATATGCTGAGAAATCTACAATCTCTTTATTTTCAGCGTGACCTAGTTTCATGAGTATGACTCATATTCTTTTAAGGGAGGGTGGTCATAAAATAGGGTAGATTGTTAAACGAGTTCTACTGCTTAAATTTTAAAAATGCAAGAATATTTTGAGAAATTTTAGTATAATGAAGCTTGGCATATTAATATACCTAACCTTTTAACATAACTTTGCAATCCAAATGAACAGCAATCAACCGGCAGGCCGCAGCCGAGACGGTTCAAGAAACGGTTTGTGAAGAGTACAGAAATTTATTGAGAATTTCTTGAGTCCTTCTCACGCGACTTTAGACTTTAGTCCACCACTCATAACTTTTGAAAGAATGCACCTATTGACTTCAAATTACTCTCAAACGAAAAAGTAAAACATTTTATACAAAAATATCATAAACACACCCAAAAAAGTTTTCTGAAAAGTACAGAAATTCTTCGATGAACCTGTACGACTCACGCGCCGTCGAAAGACCTAAGTCCACTACTCGTAACTTTTGAAAGAATGCATCTATTGACTTCAAATTACTCTCAAACGAAAGAGCAAAACATTTTCTAAAAAAATATTATAAACACATCCAAAAAAGTGTTCTGAAAAGAACAGAAATTCTTCGATGAACCCGTACGACTCGCGCGCCGTCGAAAGACCTAAGTCCACCACTCGTAACTTTTGAAAGAATGTACCTATTGACTTAAAATTACTCTCAAACGAAAGAACAAAACATTTTCTACAAAAATATCATAAGCACATCCAAAAAATTTTCTAAAAGTACAGAAATTCTACGATGAACCTGTACGACTCACGCACCGTCGAAAGACTCAAGTTGACCCTTTCGCGCTCGCGCGTTGTCAGAACATCAAACTTTCCTCTGTTTTCAGAAACGAAATAATAATATTCTTAACGTTACTTTTAATCAATAGACTATTTCATCTGCATTTGTTGTCAAATTCAATGCGAAATTAAGGTAACCCCTTCGGGCTCGCGCGTTGTCAGAATATCTAACTTTACTCTGTTCTGAGAAACGAAATGATAATATCCTCAACGTTATATTCAATCAACAGGCCATTTCATTTGCATTTGTTTAAAAATTCAATGCCAAATGTCAAGGCCGGAAGCACATCGAACTAGACCGTGACGTATAAAACGACGACCTTATAAAATTTCTGAACAACATCATAGGGGAGGAGCATAAGTTTAATTTCTGAGAATACATTCGTGAAGCGATTCAGGAAATCACTATAATTCCATCATATAATTCATCAGTTACAAAAATACAAGAACAACTATTTCAAACCTACAGCAACCAGTTGAAAAAGAAGAAATGGAATAAGCCCGTAAATACTCGTATTGACAGTGTTACATACAAAGTAAGCGAACCGTTAAAGTTTGTCGACCTGCAATAACATTTTTGAAAATTATCGGTAAGTTCTGCGTGCAACGCAATTTTAACAAAAACGAAAGGGCAAAAACCAGGCGACATATCATTTTTAAAAAATTGTGTGTCAAAAATTAGAACGTTTCGGGCCTAGACCCATCTTCAGCTAAACAATCTGAAATGACAATAGTGAAAACATTAATAAACTAGATCCATCATTGACTAAAACAATCTGAAATGACAATATTGAAACCTAAACTAGAGAAACTGTTATCTCGACAGTGGCACACATGAGAATGAAAGAAAGTGACAGGAGGATGGGGAAAGGTTCTAACTAACTATGTGAAGAGGGTGAGCGCTCTGCATGTCATTAAGCTGAGGCTTTAATTTTTGGATGTAGAGGGACTCTAAAATTCTAAGTTTAACTGAATTACTGGAATAACCTAATGTGGAAAAGTCTGATGCGGAAATTGATGAATTGCACTGAAACTCTGTGTGAGACCTAATTGAGGAATGGGAAGGATGGCAAAGGCGTGCACTTGTTCTATGACTTATTCCTGCATGTTCCGACCGCCTTACACGCAATTTGCGACTCGTTGAGCCCACATATGCAGATGCACATTGTGCACAACTGTATTTATAAACAAGGAAGGAGCGGAGACATTCAGGAAGTTTGTCTTTAAAATGAAAAAGTGACCCAATGGTGAACCTATTTACTAACAATACTTGAAAAGAAATTTGTGGAAAGAACGAAGACAGTAACATTAGTAATTCTCTTCTAAGGGTTTCAGATGATGATCCTATATAAGGGAAGGTTATAAAGATTTTTTGTTTTTTCTGCGGTAGAAACAGTTGGGCTGATATGGTATATATTATTGAGAAACCGATTTATATGATATTGAATTAGACGTAAGGGGTAGCCATTGGAGAAAAAAAAGCGTGTTAAAAATTCTAACTCATTATGCAAAAACTGGTAATTAGAACAAATTTTATACCCGCGGGACAGTAAGGTTTTTAAGCTATTTACTTGAAATTGAAAAGAGCAATGGCTAAAAAAGCTCGAACCTAATCCTGAAAAGGACGATTTACGAAAAACTGAAGTTTGGAGTGTTCGATCCTGTCTTTTCATAAAATATCTAAAAATGCTAATGAGTTTTCTTTTTCTCCTTCCATAGTAAAATTAATAGCTGGATGCTTGGAGTTCAGATAATTCAAAAATAGTTGGGCATGAGAAGCATGGCGAAATAGAAGAAAGCTGTCGTCAATATACCTTTGATAAAAAACCGGTCTAAACTCAGCTGAACAATTATCTAACCATGATTTTTCATGGTAGCACATAAATATGTTTGCAAAGGTTGGACCCAGAGGCATGCCCATACCTAAACCCTCAAGCTGCTTGTAAATCAATTGCAATTGCAATTCATCAATTTCTGCATCAGACTTTTCCATATTAGGTTATTCCAGTAATTCAGTTAAATCAGTTAAACTTAGAATTTTAGAGTCCCTCTACATCCACATTAAAGCCTCAGCTTAATGACATGCAGAGCGCTCACCCTCTTCACATAGTTAGTTAGAACCTTTACCCATCCTCCTGTCACTTTCTTTCATTCTCATGTGTGCCACTGTCGAGATAACAGTTTCTCTAGTTTAGGTTTCAATATTGTCATTTCAGATTGTTTTAGTCAATGATGGATCTAGTTTATTAATGTTTTCACTATTGTCATTTCAGATTGTTTAGCTGAAGATGGGTCTAGGCCCGAAACGTTCTAATTTTTGACATACAATTTTTTAAAAATGATATGTCGCCTGGGTTTTGCCCTTTCATTTTTAAAAATTATAGATCACTAAAGCATTCGGAAAGAATGTGTTGAGACGTCGGAACAAATACATTCAGAATGACATAACCTCAAAAATAATACATTAGCCTGTACAAAAAACTTACCGCGGATTCGTACCGTGGGAAAACACATTAACACATAAACGACCAGTTTCGCTGGAGAAAATGTAAAAAAGACATACCTCATAAATCTGAAAAACTTATATAATTTACAGCTGAATAGTTAAACATGAATATCAATAAACATATTATTAGGATTTGAACAACACCAACCGAAGTGGACGAATAAGCACTTCAATGGTTGAACATATAAATAAAAGAATAAGAAAAGGAAGGTAACGCAAAAGCTTATTTTGAGATAATACCCATGAGCAAAAGACAAATACTCATATTTAGCAAAAAATAGAAAAAAGACTGGAAGCGTATTCTAGCTTTGAAAAAGTTCATAAGCACTGGGTGAAATCAAATATCAACTACAACGGCGCGAGTCGAGTTCTGCATAAACTTGAGTAGAACAGGAAAAAATTAAAGCCCTTTATTTCAAAAGACATTGCTACGGGTAAGGATGACACTGATACTTATGATAGAATATTTGCATGAATGAAGATTTATACCAAACACACAAAAATTTGGGTTTAGTGCTTCTATACTTCCATATATGGCCCTAATATATGTTTTGATTTTGTTACTGTGGATAATAAAAGGAAATATCCACCTCGAAAAATTTCTAATGTGAATGACTTCAGGAAATACGAAGTGAAGAAATCAGTATAGCTATCGGTAAGCAGCAGTGTTCAGGACTACAGTCGAAAACCGAGAATAAAATTAACCTTGAAGTGTTGACAAAGATCCAGTATTTGAGTGGGTGAAGTGTAATACCAAGGAGGTTTAAGAATGGAGACGGCATCAGCGCTCTAAAGTGAAGCCAATTTTCGGTAGCTGTAGGGTATACGGGCACACACACGCAGATGGGGCTCAGTGCGTGTCAGACATGGAGCTAGGATATATAGAGGGAGCATAGCCGTCTGTGAAGAGAACCAGTTTTTGAGATTTCTCCCATGTCTGTGGTAACCAATAGCCGTCTCGCAAGTGTGACGTCAGCACGGAAGCCAGTTACCTCCTGACTACGCCGGGTTGCGCACACGCTCGCTGAATGCTCTTCCAGCTGTTGAGTTAAACGTCAATCATTAATTTGGGATTCTAAGACTCCGAAAGATAATAAATTGTGTTTCCTCACTTGAGGACACTTAATAATATCAAAATTACTAGCAAAGATACATTTAGAGTTGAAAACTCTAAAGATTACAGGCCCTTGAATATAACAAATTAGAGAGCGACTTGCACGCGCACCTCACCCTTCGATTTGTGGAGCGGTACTAATCTTGCTTTGGCAAATGGGAGGGCGAGTTGTAGAGGAGGTGAGGAGGCGAGGAGGAGCCAACTTCAGCCAAGCGTCGTGGTTGGCTCACGTATGGGGTCTTGCCAATGCCCCAGTCTCCCAACTTTTGCAGCTAATTTGAACCCGATTGGAATCGGCTATGCTCCCTCCAGTATATCCTAGCTCCATGGTGTCAGACACTCAGCGTGACAGGGCGCCGCTATCCACGCTGCGGTCAAGGACGAGTTTCCTCAATATGAGTTTCTTTATCATTCAACGAGGATGCAATTGAAATATATGCCTAAGAAAAAAACGTATAGCACAGAGTAGCGCAAGTCTGCCATTTAACAGCGCGGTCTTCAGTCGCTGATGATGGAGGTGGTGCTACCCCTCCACTGCAACACCACCTCCACACAGGGACCTAATGCCGGGTGGGCGGGGCTTGGGACGGCAGAAGTGGCTTCACTCGCTTGACTGGCAAAAGATAGCGATGCCGGTTCCATGTATCCAACTTCCTTGTGAAATACTTCAAGAAGGAATTTGTGAGGTGAGAAATATATTATTAAGTGCTGTATTTGTGCAGTACAATGAAGTATTACAGTATGTAATTGCCACTAGGGACTCATGAAATGCTATGGTGCATGCGACTTGGAGTTTTTCATTGTTGCCTAAATTTTTCGCAAGTTATTACAGAAAAACGTCGTGAATTTGACAATGATTGAAATAGGTCATAGGAAAACGAAAACAGTAATAATTAACCTCAGTGTCGTATCCTCAATTGTATGCTCTTTTCTGGTCTTTTTTTCTGGTCACTCTCAACTTGTAACTTTACCTAACTCGTCATCTCTTTATTATCGTAAAGCATTCACGTAAAAACCGTACATTTTTTATTTGATCGCCATTTATATTTAAATAAAAGGCAACTAAGAAAATAATAGCGAGGAATAAGGCTTTGAAACTTAGCATTTTATATTAAAAGCTTTACTGGTAAAATTGAACGTTTCGACTCAAAGAGTCATTCTCAACAAAATTCTCTGGAAAAAAAATAAAATATTTACATATTGACAATATCGAGAAAACAAGAAAACTTAAAAGGAAAGAATACTTAAACCAAATTCCTAAACTATTTGCAAAGGAAAAGCGGATTGGGAGTCGTTTAAAAAAGGCTTGCGTTGTAAAATATAAAGAGATTCAATAATGCGCAAATCAACGGGGTTTGAAGCAGCTGCTAAAATGTTAAAGCCCTCTAATTTTATAGGAAGGTTACAACTTTCAGCATGGATTCGTAAGGCTGAGTGAGAAGGAACAGCAGAGGACGGTTAGTGCGATAACTTCTGTCGGCATGCTCTTCAACGCGAATATGTAAGGCTCTAGTGGTAGAACCCACGTACTCCGACGCACACTGTGCGCAACAACTCGTCGTAGCTGTGAGACTAGCGAACTTGCCTCCGTCCAGGCAGACCCTGGTTCGAGTCCCGGCGCTGGTGGCGATTTTCTCTGTTGGGTATAGGGGAAAAATTCCAAGCACAATACCCCACTCTACCCAGGTGTCTGAAATGGGTGCCGGTCTTGACCGGGGGAAAGCGTAATGGCGTCCTGGCGTTAGTTATAAGGCATTTGAAAATCCAATGTATAAGGTGATATGTATCAGGCTTGAAATGGGAAATAAAGCATCCGTAGATGCCCTCATTATTATTATTTGATAATATCAATGTGTAAATATTTTTTTTTTTTCAGAGAATTTTGTTGAGAATAACTCTTTGAGTCGAAACGTTCAATTTTACCAGTAAAGCTTTTAATATAAAATGCTAAGTTTCAAAGCCTTATTGCTCGCTATTATTTTCGTAGTTGAATTTTGAAAAAATACAAACCGACATGTGCTTCCATAAATAAAATGCTTATCAACTAATGACCGTTATGTTGAATTGTTTAATTAGAAATACAAAACTTGTAATTTTCGTGGTCCTCATGCTCCTCGGACTTGATATTGATATGGACAAGAAAAAAGAAAGGAAAGAAAAAGTTTATTTCCAACATAGATGAAACAGAAATACCATCATTTGTTTTTCGAATATCTTAAAGCTAATACACTTAGATCATACACACACACACACGAGTATTGTAATATACCCATGTCACAAGTCGACAAAAAATGATTGAGGGTAAGGTACTCCTAATCTTGCTTAATCTACATTTGATGATACAGGTAATGATAATTATAATAGATAACACAATTTCATGGACGATGAATTTTGATTGTAGGGTGAGAACACTTTTGACAGTTTACATATACATGACATAAAACTTCGCAATTCTTGACGCCAGGAAATAATATATGAATCGCTTGTTTCGGCCGATTGTTCGAAAATCAATCTCATTTCAAGGAAGCATGAAATATATATATATACATATATATATATATATATATATATTTATATATATAAATGTACAGGGAGTTCATGGGAATCGAACTCGTGACTTATAAGTTACCGCGCCAACACGCTACCGACTGCGCTATCAATCACCCTAAAAAGTGATCGAGGCGCAACGAAAGCAATGCATGGCACGGCGAAAGCGGGCTCTTCCGTCCACGCATATAATTCCCTTATGTATCAATAGCTCAAAGTCATATCACCCCCAGAAACAATTACTGAGTCTGGTAAAGCGGGCTCTCCGTCCACGCATAGGTTTTTTTCAAACGAAATAAATGTACAGGGAGTTCATGGGAATCGAACTCGTGACTTATAAGTTACCGCGCCAACACGCTACCGACTGCGCTATCAATCACCCTAAACGGTGATCGAGGCGCAACGAAAGGAATGCATGGCACGGCGAAAGCGGGCTCTTCCGTCCACGCATATAATTCCCTTATGTATCAATAGCTCAAAGTCATATCACCCCCAGAAACAATTACTGAGTCTGGTAAAGCGGGCTCTCCGTCCACGCATAGGTTTTTTTCAAACGAAATAAATGTACAGGGAGTACATTTATTGTACATTTATTTCGTTTGAAAAAAACCTATGCGTGGACGGAGAGCCCGCTTTACCAGACTCAGTAATTGTTTCTGGGGGTGATATGACTTTGAGCTATTGATACATAAGGGAATTATATGCGTGGACGGAAGAGCCCGCTTTCGCCGTGCCATGCATTGCTTTCGTTGCGCCTCGATCACCTTTTAGGGTGATTGATAGCGCAGTCGGTAGCGTGTTGGCGCGGTAACTTATAAGTCACGAGTTCGATTCCCATGAACTCCCTGTACATTTATTTCGTTTGAAAAAAACCTATGCGTGGACGGAGAGCCCGCTTTACCAGACTCAGTAATTGTTTCTGGGGGTGATATGACTTTGAGCTATTGATATATATTTATATATATATATATATTTATATATATATATATATATACTATATATGTATTAGCATGAGGACCACGAATATTACAAGTATTGTATTTCTAATTAAACAATTTAACATAACGGTCATTGCTTGATAAGCATTTTATTTAAATATAAATGGAGATCAAACAAAAAATGTACGGTTTTTACGTGAATGCTTTACGATAATAAAGAGATGACGAGTTAGGTAAAGTTACAAGTTGAGAGTGACCAGAAAAAAAGACCAGAAAAGATCATACAAGGATACGACACTGAGGTTAATTATTACTGTTTTCGTTCTCCTATGACCTATTTCAATCATTGTCAAATTCACGACGTTTTTCTGTAATAACTTGCGAAAAATTTCAGCAACAATGAAAAACTCCAAGTCGCATGCACCATGTGAGGAATAGATCTGGGCATGGGCATAGTTAACTCTTCTATGCGCAAGCAGTGCGTATTTTTTAACTTGCTGCGAATGTGTGAATGAGCTTTGGTCCCCCCGTGAACCACTTATAAATGTTATATATTCCAACTAACAGATTAGTAGTCTGTTTGCACTTTTTTAGATGAAATATATGCGTAGAGGTGAAATAAGTGCATACTTGAAACTCGTATAAATCATGTAATTTTCACGTTTTTAACGTCAACGTAAGCCATTTGCCTAACCTGACCGACTAAATGATTAATCACTTTCACTAGCGAACTTTGTAAAAGCTTATCAAATTAAATTACCAAGTGCTCACTGGTGACAAATAAATCCCTAATTTGGTCGATGCTTTATATCAGAACCATTACCTGTTAAATATTGTTAAGAATGATATTCTATAGATATTTTTCTACATCAGAAGTGAAGAATATTCTGTATGTGTGTAAACAGTTATCGTCTCAGCTACGAAGATCGGTCGCAGCTTCAGTTTAGTAGCGAGGCGCACCATGCATCCCTTGGAGAATGGAGGGGGCACATCGTGATATCTCATACATGGTTATGCTTCGTCCTTCCATAAAATAATCTACATACTGGCCTCTATTACTCTAATCCAGTGTTTTAATGTTATAATTTTCGGTGCTCAGAAGTGATTACGAAAACAATACATGAAATAAATTTTGGCCAATTATGTGAACAGAATGGCCGTGAATTGTTTCCATGTAGTAACACGTCAGTTGAAACTGTCTCCCAAAATTCTAAGAAGCATCTTAGTAAGACGAATCAAGGTGCCTGTAAATTACCGGTCGGGAGTTTTCCTGATCTGTAATCTGATGACTTTACTGATAAAAGAAATAAGAACAACTGGAGCTGCGCTTTAAATTTATCTTCTGTCTCGTTATTTTCTTTCGTGCTATAGAAATGGGGTTCCTGCAAAAAAATTACTTCCATCGCATTGATAACTTCTCACTAATATTGCAACTATCCTCTGAAGAATAAACAGGCATGGCTGCTCAAGAAGAGCGAGCTCTGCTTCCTAACGATTGTCATCTGAAGCGAAGTTTTCTTTCTCTATCCGGAAACGTGCCGACAAAAGCTTTCCTTCCTTTTCTCAGCAGAGAGATCAGGAACTCATAATGCGCTTTTGTTCACGATTCTCTTTGTTTGAGCAAAAAAAATGATAAATCCACGTATCTTGCAATCATTAGCTGGAGATGAAGCCGGTATATTTACAACTTGCTCGTGTACGCATGTCTCATCGGTTTCACTGTGAACTGCTATTTCATCCGCAACAAAAGTTGATATAAACTTTTTCTCACGATTTATAGTTGCAAAAAAGTATAAGAATGAGTCCACTAGTTCTCTCTGGGTTATCGGGGTTATCATTGATTTATTTTTGGCTTCGCCACAAATCTGAATATTTTTCTACCACTAATGCCCGGGACAAAGTGTATATATATCTACTGAATGAAAATTTTTCACAAAGATGAAAAAAGAACTCGTAAACTGGGGTGCGAGAAGTCGATAGAACTTCACGTTCACGTGAACTGTTGATTTACATACGATAGGAGAAAAGATAAAACCACTGTGCTGTGAAGCTCAACCCTTTCGAAACATTTTTCCATTTCAAAATGAGTCGCAAGGCTTACTCCTGCGGTGGGCGGATTTTCCTAAGTACACTAAGAGTCAAAGACAGGGACCATGAACGTATTTTATGAAGGTGACTGAGTATCCAACACATTCTCGACGGAACGCAGTTCTCAGCATAAACTGAAAAAGCATTTTTTTAACGTACCTCCAAAAGGTGGTGGAAATCGAACGCTTCTCAGTAACTCAGAGGCCGAATACTACCGTTCTCAAGAAAAGTCCTTAAAGTTTTCGGACATGAATGTTCATCGGAATTTTTAAAAGACTGTCCAAAACGAGTATAATATTATACCAAAAATCTATTGCAACTTACTACTCACTCGGTGAAGGACGCTTTTTGGGCGATAAAAT
This sequence comes from Morinoia aosen, assembly GCA_030386875.1. NCBI lineage: Eukaryota > Metazoa > Arthropoda > Malacostraca > Amphipoda > Talitridae > Morinoia > Morinoia aosen. The sequence goes on along the minus strand of CM059572.1, from coordinate 2,417,546 downwards.
TTACTGAACGTAACATGTATAAAATTCCGAACTCTATCTAGCGCTACCACCCAATCAGTCGAGCTGCATATGTGAGAATTTGAGAGTTAAATCTCTAGTGATATTTCAATCAAATTGTTTTCACTTTGTGGGAACATGTGTATTTCGAATCAACTTCAGTCATTAGTCATTCCTCATAGCCATTCAGTAGCTATATGGTAGGTGTGTAGGTGGTAGTAGCGTTGGATCTCAATGGATCTTTAGTTTTACCCCAGTTTAGGCACCTAAGAGCTTGCTCAGCTTTTGAACAATTTAGGAGAAAGTTTTACATCTACTCAGGAACGTCTCAAGTACAACCCTTAATGTGCCAACAATGCGTAACTTTGTATAACAGTGCTCTCTCAAGCCAAGAAAATTCTAGCAGTGATACCCAATTTCTAAGTTTCTTACCTTATATTTTCTTTTCTGAATTATTTGTCAGATTCCAAAACCCAGAATTATCTGGGCCCGGAAACGATGGACGAGGAGATTCAGGGGTTGCCGGTAGTGAAGATGTCAAGTCCACCGAAGCTAACTGCGCGGGACTTTCCAACCGACGCTTAGTATTTAAATACATTATAGCTGCCTGAACCCGTAGTTTTGCGTATATTCTCTGATTAAAATTTGTGCCATACAATAATTTAGATTTATAGCTAATTGAAACGTAACTCACGATTATCTAGGCAGCATTTGGTCGTTCTTATTATAATCTATTTCGATTTGGTTAGTTTGTTTAGAGAACAGAAACAACTAAATGCCTTTCATTTTAATTCAAATTTCATAATTTTTTGTCAACGAAAGTTTAATACTTTCTTCTGGTAACCCTCACACACTTCTAAAATTTTTAATTGAACGATATTAACGAAAAACAAATTTTAAAAAATATTAGATACAAGTAGTACAGTGCTTGTCCCTTCAGCGTTCGAAGGCATGATAGCCTGACTTATCAGTTATATTAGGGTACCGGAAAGTTCTATCCTCTTTTCTTTAACCAAACTTTAAAACATATGAATAAGATCAAATATCTGTTTTCATAATCAGAGCGGATGTCAGATATTCATTTAAACTTCACTTTTCATTGAATCAACGTCATTTGATATTTTAAACACATTTGTAGTCCCTGGAAGAGAAAAGTCTCAAAGTGTATCATATGCGTCATTGCATGTTGCATGAATTCTACAAAGGTAGCAATCCAACAACTGCAGTGAAACACATAAACGCTGCGGAATCAGAGATTCCGGAACCTTTGCTATTGAAAGAATGTTCCCTTTTATATTCGTTCTTCTTTTCATTTTACGTCTTAGATTTCCAAAAATCGCCCTCTTAATTCTATTATAAACGTTGTCTATCCAAAAGGTGCGAGTGTGACGGGATAAGTGGAATGCATTGTAAAAGATAAGCTTTTAATTTTGATAGTGAAATTTATCTTGTGAATAAACATGAAGTAGAATACATCAATTAATAGATTTTTATCATATAATAACGTCACGGTTATGAAGTTCAATTCAAGCCAAAAGAAAGACATATTAATTATGCAACAGGCGGCGTGATAAAATAAGAATATTTAGCGAAAAGTATATTACCTCAATTTTTAAATGTCATTTATTCCAGACCAGATGGCAGGTCTTCATATAAAATGCTGTTTCAATAAAGTATCGGGCATCAATATACAGGGTGATGCAAAATTACTGAGGAAAATGCTTTCCATTAAAGCTGTACGAAAAATATTTGGAAATGCATGAAAATCGCTCAGCATGCATTTAGTTAAGAAGAATTATTTTAAAAATGTACCTTTCATTTCACAACATCCGTAGATCTCTTAGACAAGATGTTTCAGAACAAGAGGTACAAAATTGCACATCTAATTGAAAATGACTAAATAAAACTTTCTTCTTCTATGAAATTTTCCCGAAAAAATTAGGGCTTTTAAGATGTTAGCTGTTCATTGTTTTAAAGGATGGAATGCAATTATACAATTACTCGCAATATTTATTTTGAATTTACTTTACAAACACTTCTATTCTATGAGAGTTTACTATAATAATATTTAGTTTTGGTTGTGTAGTTTCTTTTAACACAACATGAGGTAGATTGATCTGTAGCCGCAAACTACAGTTGTAGTAGCTTTAAGCTACCCAGGCAGGAGAAGTAAAGACTCTCGAACGCACGTATCAGTGTACTCTCCTCGGTCGGCTACAGCTTCCTCTTAAAACTAGCCGCGCCCAGACGTCCGGCAAGAGCTCATAACAAAGACTTTCCGGTGCTCGGAGCGTGACAAAGACATCCGGAGCTGAGCGTGACAAAGACATCCGGCGCTCCCAATGCGATGCACATTTTGATATACAACAGTTTTAGCGATATTTGGTTAAAAAGTTTTAGCAAAAAGGTTTTAGATTGTTCCAGATCGTGCTACCAGGATATTTCTTGTGTGTCTTGTTGGCACTGTTCAGTTTCAAAGAAACCACGAACCCTCTTACAAGACAGTTACCCAGCCGTACAACAAATCACATAATCCAACAGCATTCTTTACTCCCCCAGCTCGGAGCTCCAGACCTGAAGCGTGTGCAAGTGGTCAAGTTAACATGCCCAGTGGAAAGCGTACTCTAGTTGGAGACCGACACTAAGTTGAACAAACTTTAGCCTTAGGTTGGGACAGTTGAAATAAACGCTGTTTACTCAATATTCGTGAGGTCGAAAACGCTTCGATAAAGAGTTACCAGGACTTGCTTAGGGACATTAACTACTTCTTTTCGCGGGAATGATTTCTCGGTTATAAATAAGACTTTTGATGGAAACCCAAGGATATTCAGCTGTTTTGTGTAGAAACCACCTCGCAAATTTAACACGAGGATAATCTTCATCGTTCAATTCTTGCACACGCTGAACGTGAAATAAATGTTGACCATTACTATGTAACATTTCCTCCGTACAAAGTTTTTATTTGACGGTCCCCACCTTATGATAAAGTTTTTTCAACAAAGTGCCGTTCACCCTGTACACTGAAAGACACACTGAAAAAAGAAAGGGAAAGTAACACCAACACCGATGTTTAGTCAACAGCATATTTTGCGTCAGAAGGGGTCACCAAATCGAACCACCTCTTTTGGATACCTTCCTCCTACCCAGCACTCAGTTCTATACATACAAGATATAGCTTCGATAATATTAGGCAAAGCCCTGAAAATAAGGAAAAAGCACCGGTCATGAACGTTGAAGACAATGATTCCTCTTCTTGATACCTTATTCACGTATCAAGACATCCAATGACTTAGATGCAGGGTATGTATAGAGAGAGTACGAAACCGTAATAGACCTGAGTCTCTGAACCTCACTATTGAATGCTAAACCACACACGGCCAATTGGAACACAGGTGGGCTGACATTTGCAATGACTAACCATGAGGTTTGACCACCTTTGCCTAATTATTTTAGTTTGGGACTCTTTTTTTATTCACTCACTAGGCAAAGGCTCGAAAATTAGGTACAGCAGTCAAGCAGCCGATTTGGAAATTACCAAAATTCCGGTTCAGTAATCTGGTAGGTTTAAGTCAAGCAATTCTGCTGGCAGTTCTAATGAATCTCTCTCTCTCTGTGAACTTTTATTCTTTAGCTGATTCTTATCATTGTTAGCCTAACAGATTATTTTCAATCAAAATGACTTAGGTCACCGTTTCTGAACATTTTGTTAAGCCTTTGTTCTTTTGAGACAGAGTTACCGTGTTTAAAATAAGTTCATAATTTTATTAAATGCACTTTTTTGTGTAACATAACAGTCCAGATGATGACGTCAGTTGTTGGTCGAACGTTTTTCTTACTTAACTTGCTCATATTTATACTCAAGAGTTGTGCTTTTCAGAATAAATGTCGACAAAAATGATTTCTGGTAAAGTAGTGTAAACTTTAGCATTTATTACATTTAAATTTTTTGACTTATTCGTCTTTTTTTACCTTAACGTTATGCTCGATTGTTATTTTGAAAACTTTACCTCGTAATGAAATCCCAACGTGAATTTACAAACAGTCATAAAAAAAACTGTTTGAGCAAGTTCATATTTTGACACGTCTTCTAGTGCGTTCTGACTTCTAGTTTTACCTTGAAATGGGTATAAGGTCAGCAGGTGGCATTACGTTCCCTCACCTCCGTCAAATGTCAGCGCCACACTTTTTCATGCAGCATTAATTATTTTTTATTACACAGATGATAACACCGTCAAATTGTGAACAGTTTTCGAACCTAACACCTGCTTCTGGTCTCAAAAGTTGCAGGTGGCAAAAATATACATTTACGCAGGTGTGCTGCAGTCGACCGTGCATATATAAAACACGGTTCATTGAACAATATCTTATTTTCCTTCATAACCCTTTAACGGACACAATGAGAGCTGTCGTTCGCGAAGTTCCATAAGGCAGTGACTTTCAACATGAGAGTTTTCCATTACATTCTGAAATTTCTCTTTCAATTTATACACATGCTATGCTCGTAGCTTCATTTTCATGTCCCGGAATTTTCTTCATGCGTCCCGTTGATTTTGGCTGTTGTTGATAGTAAAATTTAAGATCATTTCTGATGTCTTGATGCGGACAAAAGATACCCTGACGAGTTAAAGTTTGAATTGATTGGTGTCTTTTTCTTGACACATTAAAAATTGAAAATGTACGCTCGATCGCAGAACATTTTATGACATTACTTGACTTAGAACGAAGACAAACATGAGTTAAATACTCTATAAAACAACGAAATCATGATTTTTATTCAATATATAAAATCTGAGCCTATTCTTCGAGTGTGATTTAAAAATCAGCTATGTTGTCGAGGACAAGGTGATTAAATAAAATCAATGAAGTTCAATAGAGAATGTTTTCTTCACTTAAAATGTTTCAAAGATTTCAACCTTCAAATCAACAGTCGATTCATTCTGTTGGCCTACAGGTAAGTACACCCATAAGCTATCAGGGTTCCCAGGTTGAGTCACAACGTAACAAAATTGTTTAATGGCTCTAGATCGCACCTTCATTCAGTCGTAATTGCTCCAAGCTATGTCGACTGCGATTAGAACTAGGTAACTTGAATTTTTCTGGTGTCTCACAAAAATCTTACAGGTTTTCTCCACAGTGCTCTAAATGATATCAATTATGTTTTCATTATATCAGAAAATTTATCCTCTAGTATTAAAGGCTCCTCCTAGGCGCTCAATATTCGTGAACTCAATTTTTTCCTAAATACCAACATTTGCATTAGGCAAGCTTCAAAATAAGTTGATTCTCAAGAATGTAAGGTAAGCTTTCGCAATTGAAGAGTTCGCGAAATTAAAATTAAAAATCTAGAACTCTGGAAAAATTTATTATAACTTCAAACTTAATCCAAGGGAAAAGTTGATTGGGTATCGTGAGTTTATGATTCAATATTAGTAGCTACTCTAAGATAAGGTCTAGGACTCTGTGTAAAAGACAAACGAGACCTCTCTTATGCGGTATAAATTTGTTATAATCGGCAGAAATAGAAATACGACAATCCTAAAATGTGCCGAGTGACGTGATCACAGTCGATACGGTCCTTAAAGTCGTCAGGAACACTTCCGGTGTCTATTACGTCTACTTATCAGTGCCAAAAGCCATCTATGTTCCAAAGTCCTAAGCCTCCATATTTATAGCATTAGATTCATAAGTCAGGAATTCAGATGTGTTTAAATTATACGCTATCATTCATTCAAGACCTAAAATTACGTCAAGAAGTAAAGACAGCATACAGGGTTACATTTGCCATTAATTGATACACTTCACAGATTCAGTGCCTTTCCAAATTAGTACACTTGACTCAAACATTGAACCCGATTCAAAACATGTGCATGGCATTGTAATAATTCTACAATTGTTTGTTATCCGTGGCAAAAGGAGAACAGTTCAACGAACGACACAACTCGCATGGTAAGTTCTGATACTCCCTTCGGTTGTGAAATATTTAAAGTAATATTGCTGAAGATCGAAAATTAGGAGGAAAATATGATGGCTGACACCATCTTCAATGTACTAATATTTTAGGAAAGAGGTAGTCATTGCGAACCATCTTTATGATGTACCATCTTCACACTCTACTCCTACCTAACTTTGAGGATCACGTTTATGGTTCCTAATCTAAATTCACCTGCGCCTCAGTGTTCCATCTGGACTCAAGATGAAAAATTATCAATAAATTTCTCTACAAAATAACTCTTCGTAGACACAGTAAGTCCTCCTTATCAGGTACTTCGTTACGCGGTAAATTCACAGTTACGGTGTTTGATAATTACTACCCTCGATTCTATTTACAGTAAGATTCATTTCGCTCATGTTGTGTTCACATCGTACCGTAGCGCCACCACACCGCGCGGCCGCCACAACAATCAGGCTCTTCCCGCGCTCCCCCCTGAACCCAAGTAATTTCTAAAATCTGATAGATTTCGTGGCAAGTGAAAAACAAATAAAAATATTTTCTGTTTATTCTGCGCAGTACTTGATATTTTTTATATGACTATTTTCATGTATTTTCATGTCTGTAGGGGTGACTTTCGACATGCTGGAAAACATCCCCTCTTATTAAATATTAAAATGGGTTCGGTATTCAGTAATTTCGATTTGCAGTATGTTTTTTAGAATCGCATATGTACGATACAACGAGAACTTACTGTACTTCTAAAATTGCCCAACTAACTAAAAAAATCGAATTTCATTTATGAAATTAACTCACTTCTTGCGTGTACGTATGGTAAACGTAACTTTAAATTTTGCACCCTCCTCCTGCATTTTTAAAAAGGTAGAATTTAATCAAAAAAGTTATGAGTTAAACCCTGGTATTACGAGTCCGGTACTGCTCCCTACAGGGATAAAAAAATTGTTTCACAGAGCTTTTGCTAAATAGAGTGTGTATAGAGGAGCTCGCATTGCTAATACAATGAAATACGAACTACATGACAAGGAATTGCAAACAGTAATAATGTCATTGACACATACACATGCGACAAAAACAAATCTTCAATGAAATTAATTGAAAGAAATAATGATTCAGTAATTATTCTGCTTATAGCTGACTTACGATCCGTTACCATGCTTTTCGACGTTTCATTTTCCTGTTTCTACAGCCATTGATAGCTCTTAAATTTAAAAATTAATCCCGCGATTACTTTTCCCAATGACATGTATTTGAACAACAATTCTATTAAAACTACAACTGTTTCAAATATAAAGTCTACAGAGAGCATGAATTTAATAAGCGCCTAATAAGCCTGCATGCCAAATACCTAGTCCGAGTACCTTCTAACGTACCGATGCTATCCAAATTAGATTTGCAAAACAATATGTCAAACCGTAAAGGAAAAAATCATGAAGTCACAGGAGCTAGTCAAAATAAGGCGTAACTCACAACTGCAAACCTAAAGTGAAACGATTTTCAACGGCATAATTGAGTTAGTGAAATTTAGACCAAAAGTGTTATGCAACCATTTTTTCAAACATGCCGGATTACTTCATTCAGTCTCGAAGCTTGCATTCATTAATTCTCAATTATTTCAGCCCCGTGTTCATCGCTCATCACTCCGTTCTTGAATGCAAAGCAGTTGTAAACTACATCAGAACTTGAGACCAATGCTGATGATCTTAGCGTAGAATATAATATTTATACATATTCTACGCTAAGATCAACAGCAATGGGCTCGAGTCCTGAGGTAGTTTACAACTGCTTCGCATTCAAGAATCGAGTGGTGTATAAATACAAGGTATTTTAAAACAAGAAGTAGAAAATTGCACACCAAGTAGAAAACAGCCAAACAAACACTTTTTCTTCTAAGAAATTTTCCGAATTTTTTTTTTTGAGATGTGTGTTGTTTTAAAGGATGATATTTAACTAAACAGTTACTGACAATATTTACTTTGAACTTACGTTACAAACACTTCAATTCTATCAGAGTTTACAATAATAAAATGGATTTTTAGTGGCATTTAGTAAAAAATTTTTTGCCAGAAGGTTATAACATGTTCCAGAGCGTGCTGCCAGGTTACTTCTTGTTTGTCTTATTGGCACTGTTCAGTTTCAAAAAAAACACAACGCCGGTAGGATTAACGGTGAGATTTGAAAAGTGCATTGATGTAGGTAGAACACATTCAATGAATTTTTGAAAAATATATTCAAAATAAATAATGCGAGTGATTGTGTCATTAAATTTAATCATTTGAACAATTAAACAGATAATATAAAGTCAAAAACCCGATTTTTTGGGGGGGGGGGAAATTTCATAAAAGAAAGAGTGTTTGTTTGGTCATTTTCTACATGGTGCGCAATTTTTCACCTCATATTTTGAAACACTCTGTATTTGTATATATATATTCACATATCTCAGAAGTGGTTCAATCCGCTCAGCTTTGCATAAACAATACCTCTGCTTCAAATTCATACTTTGTTTATTAGTGCAAACTCTTTGATGCGTACATTTATTCAGATTTATCTTCAATATTTTTCTGTCATCCATCTTTAACGAGATGTTCGCTAAGTAATCCATTTTCCGTATCTTTGACTAACCCCTTCCCAGTGAATTATTTCGACATCTTCTAATTCGGCCTCGCACTCAAACTCATTCTTATGATGATAATTTTTCTGATAATAGAATTAATGTTTCATTAACTACGAGAAAATGCTAGAAAAAATATTGTCAGTATTTTAAAAAACCTTCATTACACTTGCATTAATTCATCACTTAACTTTCAAAGGTGTTACATTTTTTCAACTGCTATCTAGCACATGTCAATTAACTATTAATTAGAGCATCTCATTACTTTCAGGTCTCTAGTATGTTGGTTCGGTTCTTTCCGTTGTTTTCATTCTATTATGTCATTAATTTTATTGTCAGGCCGTAACCCTAACTTTTCATGTTTAACTAATTTTATCTCGCACATGTTATCTTACTTTATGAGGCAGGGCCATAGATAACTCAAATAAGATTTTCGGGTAATTCTGTTAGTCCTCATATGTACGAAAATCTTTTAAAACTTCTGGTTTGTTAACCTAACGAGTTTTCCATAAGTTCTTTAAATTCCGTTAGAAAAAATCCTACTTCTAAATATCAACCTGAAGCTATTGCTCATTAATCCTGATCAACTTCCTAAAAGTATTAACTCAAAAACGGCCATTAAATGCCTCTTCACGACATAAGAACAAAGTTCGCGAGATTCTTGGAAGTAATTGATCGATGCAGAGTGCTTAAATTCAAGATGCATTATAAGAGCTGTGTGTGACGCCTTTCGTCTCTCCTCAGTTACGTTTGAGACCTGACGCGCGGTGTTTCCTTTCTGTGGTTTCCTAAATGCTCCTCGATGTTCTGAGGCTTGAAGCTTTTCGGGCAACTTTCCAGAAATGAAATTATTATAATGCATGCATCTTAAGTTTATAGTGAATGTACTTTTAAACTGTTAATGTGAGAAATTGAATTTGATAAAATGGGTTTAAAATGTTTGGAGTGCCTAAAAACTTTCATCTACTGCGCTTTCAGCTCCAAATTACCAGTTTATTTGAGCAAATGTTCTTCGTTTAATTAAACGAACTCTCTTCATCTTCATAGAATTTTTAAGACGTTCATAGTGAAGTCCTCCATTCCTCAACATCATCGTTCGTGTTCAGGAAAAAAAGAAATCGCTATTGCAGAGAAAAAGAATGTGAAGATCGCGTCCGCAACTTTTAAAATTCATATAAAAACATTTTGAAATAAACAGGGTCACAATGTTAATGGGATACACAAGAGAAAACAAGGAAATGAATGAAGTACATTTGTAATAAACTTGATGCATAAAATGTGAAATAACATTAGATCTGAATTGTCCTTCAAGCTCAAGTGCTTAGTTGAAATATTTGCCGTTGTAGGTAACGTATAGTCATTTCAGAGATTAAGGAATTAAGAGAAAAGTGTAAAAATATATTTCCTTGGTTTCGGGGAACGAGATTCAAATCACAAAACCACACGAAAAATTAGTTGGCTTGTGTTGGGGTAAGAATTTGAATTGGGTTTTTGACCCAGTTATGTTGTTCGTGAAATCTTGACGCATTGTTACAACTCTTGATTCAAAGGTAGTTTCGGGGGCCACTGGGAGAAATTTACAAGGTGTAATCCCCGCAGTTTGATGATGCTAGGTCGCCAAATCGCTTGTCAGATGTATCCTAAAAATTGTACGATAGAAAATAAGGATGACATTTTTTTCTTTAAAAATGGTTCTAAAGTCCATACATCGCAATTTCAGTAGGGATTGTAAAAAATTCGAAATATATAAACATTAATTTTCCTAGAATGGTGATAGTTTCGTAAAAAATTATCAATGTTTGGCACAATTTTCATTTTGCATGCAGTACAATCTTGAACGTGAAGCATTCTTTCTCAGTTTAAAATTATAGCAATGTTTTTATTGGTTTCTTGCAGTTCGCAGCAGTGTGTCACTTTTACAGTCGGAGCCGCAAAATATTTTGGGATATAAAAACTGTACGCGTGTTATAGCAGTAAGTACTACCAGACAACGACTGAAGTCTACAGAGGGCATTGTGGTCACTCACTGCTGTTCGCTTGGTGCTAGTGATATTAGCTGACGGAATTACTGCAGTGACGCGCGCAGCCACGGCGCAGGAAAGCGGACATGATATCTGTACCAATTGCTGCAGTGACGCGCGCAGCCACGGCGCAGGAAAGCGGACATGATATCTGTACCAATTGCTGCAGTGACGCGCGCAGCCGCGGCGCAGGAAAGCTGACATGATATCTGTACTGGTGAATTATTGTTGCTGCACCTAACTGCTACAGTACTGATTTTTATTTTAATAGGATTCAGCAGAAAAATTTACCCCAGTAATATACGTTTTCAGGAAAGGAGTTCTACTTAATTTTTTTGTACAAGTTTCTTAAGCTCTAAAGTTTCTTTTTTTCAAGTTTCTTAAGCTCTAAAGAACAAAAGCCGACTGAGACACGCGTCATAGGGAATAGGCATACACACTCATGATAGGCATCCAGGGCACTATAAAGGAGCACACAAAACTGTTTGGATGATACATATAATTGCCGGGAGTTGAAAAGATTGAGTGGACCTGAAAATTCCTTGTCTAGAAATGATTTTATGAAAAGGTGTATTTCAGAAAAACAATTTCCTTAGAAAACAATTCGAAGGTATGGGAATCACGTCTCACTCTCTCCCTCATCTCCCTGTTGTCATCTCTGCACTGCAAATGCAGGTCAGCTCCGTTGGCACGATGATTATTCTTCTATTGAGCAATACTTTTAGAATTATTGCAAGCTAAAATTATGGTTATTATTGCCGTATGGTATTTTTATGGTTATTATTGCCGTACCGTGCAAATTACATGATTGATTTAGAGATGATTCTCGTAAATGATAAGTTACCTAAATAGTCTTGAAACTTGATTTCACATCCAACGAACGAGTTAAACCGAACGAGTTAAACCGGCCAGATCAGGTTTGAGGGGAGCTAGCGCTGGCTGGGGTGGCGGCATCAGGCGGTTGATCACAAGTTACATGCGAGCGCCTTGTCATCAGGACACCTGCTCATCTGGTCATCAGGCCATGAGGTAGATAACGAGTTTATTAGTCCGGTATTTAAAGCATTTAATTTCCAACTGGAAATAAAGTTCACCTCATTTAAATTTTTAGCAGCTTCTTTAGTATTCATGAATGCTGTATGCATCATTCATGTGGGAATGCATATGATGTTGGCTAATTGTATGTACACGCTAAGAACTCAAATGTTAAAGATCATAGAATGGCGATATCTGTCTTGAGCAGTAACGTTAAGGTATGTAATCCAAACTACACTGTTGTAGTACTTATTACTGAAGTCCTCAGTGGAAATCGCTCATCGTCTGTCCAGGCGAGGCCACTTCAACGACTTCCACCTTATTATAAAAATTCTTAAATTTTAAATTTTTAAATTGCTATGTGTGTCCTTATTTCTCTTCTATCTCGTTATAATATATGGTAACAGTTTTTCTCATATCATAGCAGATCATCTGATAGTAATAAAGAGTCTGGGCTCTAATCCATGGATACAGAAAGAGAGTATTGCCTCCCGTTTTTAGATGTCAATGTTCGTAGAATGGGTCATAGTTTTGAATGTGCAGTCTATCGCAAACCAACATTTACTGATTTAGGATTAAGTTTTTTTAGCTTATGCTGTTTTCAATTCAAAATAAATGGTTTTAAAACATTACTGTATAGGGCTTATAGTGTTTGCAGCACATTTGGTTTCCTTCACGATGAATTTATGTTCTTAAAGAACTACTTTGTTAAGAATGGGTTCCCTGTTCGCCTAGTAGACGACTCAATTAGAAAATTTCTCTCCTCTATTCGCACAAATGTTCCGTCGGTTGCCTCTGTTGATACAAAACAATGTTACGTTTCACTATTGTACTTTGGGGCTCAGTCGGAAAAACTAAAATCGGAACTATCCCTCCTTTTATCGAAGTTTTTTACGCAGTGTGATTTTAAATTTATTCTTGTCAATTCCTTGTCGGTTGGATCTTTTTTCAAATTTAAGGATGAACTTCCTAAAGGCATGCTTAGCTCGGTTGTATACAAGCATAGTTGTGCACGATGTGGTGCATCTGAATACGTTGGATCTACATCCCGTAGCCTGCGTATTCGAGTGGCTGAGCATGCTGGACGAAGTCACCGTACTAATAACCTTTTATCAGCACCTTTTCACTCTGCAATACGCACACATGCAGAAAAATGCGACCTGCCTGTTAGACTATCTGATTTTGAAGTATTAGGCCGAGGAAGTAACCCAATAGAACTCTGAATATTAGAATCTCTTTTCATTTATAGACTAAAGCCAAAGCTGAATGAGATGCAGTCTGCCCATCCCCTACAAATAGTAAATTCCTAATTTTGTTTGTTAGCAAATGTTTCTAATTTCATGTTTGTTTTTACCATTGTGATTTTCTGAATGATGACTGATTTGTAATCTTAACTTTTACAGTGTTGAGAATGACCACTGCTAGTTGGTCGAAACGTTCACTTTTATCGATTTTATCATCTAATTAATACAAAATTAGTACAAAATGAGTCTAAGCGTTGTGTCATTAGTCTTCCTATTTTTAATTATTACCTGTTTGTTATAGAACAAATCTAAGACTTTGATCAGTACAGTGAATATAGTGACCAAATCAATACCCTATATCCTATACAATAATCCGTCTCGAGGACGAAAATAATATCGTTACAATGAATGTCAAGGGTTTCATTTCAATCTAGTAGAGTGACAAATGTCAACTATGATATCGAAAATAGTTGCTGTGAAATAGAAATTGGAAATGAGACTCGTGAATGTAACATACATAAAAATGGAAAATATCAATAAAACATTGGAATGAGACACAAAACTAATTGAGTCAAAATAGCTGATGCGCAGAGTTCGGATATATAAACGTTCGGATGTATAAATGCATCAAAACTATATAGAGTTTCATGAGAGAACACAGAATATTTAAATCAGAGAAATTTTCAGAACAAAATTGGAAGAACCTGAAGCTTCTTAAAAAAATAGTTCATGAAACTCTCAAGGTTATCAGAAGGTAACGCTTCCAGATTGGTTAGAAAAAATGAAATGAAGAAATTGAAGGGTGGAACGTTGTTTGGAGAGCCTGGTGAGATCATGGGAGTCAGAAAACTGGGCCGCAGCAGCGCAGACGGGGATGAAGCAATTGCTGTTTAGTGTTATAAATTTGTTGCATTTTATGCAATATTGCGTTTTTCTATGCTATATAGTCGTTGTCAGGATGTAATGGCGGTTTTTCGGATATAGCGACACTCAATTCTTATCCATTGATAAAAAGGGATGTTGCGGTTCACACAACTATAAATAAGGTTACCGGCATTTAATTGAACCAACTTTACCGTGAGGTTGGATCCGTTAAAATTAAACACTTTTAGCTCAATAACTGTGTGGTCCAAAATGCTTTGCTTAAGAGTTACAAGGACTTGAAATTGGAAACGCATTGGAGAAAAATTAGTACTTTGAGAGTGTTTGGGAATATGAAACATGAGTTAGGCAAGCATTTTCATTATAAAGACAAGAAACAAAAAAACAACCCCATTTATTAATACCACAATAAACAGATTTTCAATTTATATTGAGTATTTAACAATTACGTCCAACATGACGCTCATATATTGGAATGCAGGCGTTCAAACGCCAGTGTAATGATTACGGGATGCGATCGAAGACTACAGGAGTTTTAGGAATTCTTGCGGAGTCTTTAACAATTCAACCGATGAGGCCTTCAGAATGGCTCCGTGTTTCGTTCGCCAAACTCTTCGAATGTCATCTAAGTAGAAATCTAGAGGCGACATTCGAAGTAGAAATCTAGGGGCGTAGAAAACCTTAGTGGCCATATGATGGGGCCAGCATCTCCAGGGCTTTGCAACTCTTTAACGAAGCATTTTCAAAAACACGATTATTAATAAAAAGTGTCTGTTTCAACGGTCAAAACATATGGTCGTGGTTTACTCAAGAAAATACTGGTCACTCTGAATGTCGTATTTACGAACAATTGTTACGATAGGAATTGCGTCTGTCCAATGCATTCCCAATTATGCTTCAAAAACATCTAAGGCGCCGTCTCGGATGAGATGTGTTCTCGTCAATACGATTAGCGTCTGGGCAATCCTGTGCGAGATTCCAATTAAGATGATCTTCTGCGCTGTGAATATATAATACAAATAACGCCACTCAGATTACGCCAGCTTTATGTACATCAGTGTCAGTTGAACGCCTACCTCCCAGTCTAACTTTTTCACCGGAGCATGCATTTTTTCACAGCCTAAATGATTTAATTACTGGGGCGGCGAAAAAGTTAGACTGGGCTTCTACCTTACACCCTAGCTAATCATCTCTCATCTGCGCACCCTTTGAGAATTTGACATCTGCTAGAATTACCATTTCGCTTCAAGAATATATTGTCTTTGTAATTTTAACATCGTAGAATTTTAGTCATTTTACGGAGATTTCATATGCGATTAGGCGTCTCAATGATTGATAAGGATTGTGGATTTTTACACCAGTGGACTGTCGATAACTGTCGATACGCAATTGTACCGTCATGTATAGAGAGCTTGGTTTTAGACGATAACCCAGGGCTAAGCGAAACATTACGGATGAGGCTGCTCAGGCTCTACCGCGATAGGAGTTCTTTCTGCGGATCATTGCCGTTTGGCGATAGAACCTTTCACTTTAGATTATATCAGTGAAACCGAGCATGTTGGGCTTGAGCTGTTTAGTGTTGTGCGATTCATAAAAAGATATTAGAATATGAGAACTCTAATCTCGCCTTGATTGTATTTGAAATAAATTTCAATCTGATATTCAATCAGCCTCTCCGTATTCGCATCACCGATGCCCTCATGGACTCGGACGTTAAATTCCCAATATTTTGTAATGTCTAATAAAGTATCCTTCTTAGCAGCTCTGGGATGTATAGAATATTAGTATTCCTCATTATCAATATTGACATGAGTATTCTTTCATGCTTGAATTACATTTTGTAAATTAGGAAGAAAGAGAACGAGGTATGGAAAAGAAGAGAGAATGTCCATGAAACGATCAAGATGATAGTAAACATGCACAGATAACTGATTGCATTGGAAATACAACTATTTTAAAGGTTCTCAGCACGCTTACCAAAATTAATCGCCTGATCACAATAACCAAATTAATGTATTAAACCACATTACTTATTAAATGATTAACGTAATTATAACAATATAATTTGTCTCATTTGCAACTGGGAGCAAATGTATAGCAAATTTCTCAATGAAGATATGTCCGGCAGAACACATTTCGGGTTGTGTAGAATATTAACCATTACAACTGGTGTCAGCAGGAGGATAGAAATACTGCCTAAAGGAGGAAACATAAAACATGGTGAGTATAGTGGGCAACCGTTATTAGATTTTTATCCAGAGGAAAGAATTTTTGAATTATTATTTACGCTTAAGGAATATTTCTGGTTGATATTTTTTGATGGGTTATAATGGTATTGAAAAAAATTATTGATATTGAAGATTTACGCTACTATTCGAAAGTTATAGAATATATTTAACTGGTAAAATTGAGTCACGGAAAATTGCCATTTAGCTGTTACCTTAGAATATCGAATTGCAGAAATCGCCGGAACCACTGTTGTCGCGGCTTCTTTCATCCTTAGGCTTGATCCTAGAGTTGACACTTTAGCGATGATGGCATACACTACTCATCACAATGTGTCAGTTCCAAATGAATCGAATGAAAGTAAATAAGTAAATCCGTATAAATTCCATCAGAAATTTTGTAATATTACTCGCGAGTAATTGAAAATTACACAGTTGAGTTTTAAAACATGTAGAGTTTTAATATTGGGCCATTGACACTGTATTTTCTGACTTAAAACCTTGTTAAAAAACGGAATTGTTCTTTGAGCTATACAGCGCTTGAAAGATGGAGGTTGTTGCTCGTGAAGATTTCAGGGATACCGTAGAATTTCGTACATTCTGCCTTTGGTTTGTTTCATCGTGCTAAACTTTTATTGAGAAAATATTTAACAATCGAGATATTTGGGACGTGTATGAAAAGAGCAATAGCGTGAAGCCCTATACCTTCGGTAACACATACGCACCAGTAGTAAAATAAGGACCCCAACTTTTTATTATTGTGTGTAAGAAATACGTGGCTACTCCATTTTCTTTGTTTAAACATTCCAATCTAATAACGCGGGCTAATTCTGGTCCCTCACAAGCCCGGCAATACATGTATTTTCTGTCGTACCACAAATCATTTTGGGAAATTAAATTTTTCATGTACTCATCTAACAAAATATAACCATCAATTAAACATCTCTTAGGATTTGCAAAGGATAACATTTTCACAACTTGTTGTTGGCACTATGTATACATATTTTTTTTGCTACTGTCATTTTATTGTCAATGTTTTGTTTTCGGTTGTTCTGCTAAAATACTTCGTCTTTAAATTATAAACACCCACATTTATTTTTTCGAAGCACTGAAGATGGATTATTATAATCATAAACATTTACTTTCATCATGTTCAAAGCCCTGTCAGCTCCGATCTTAGGAAAATCAACGATGTATAAGAGCTAACTCAATTTCGCCTCTTCGATTCTTCACAAACGGTGCAGAATTCAGACCATGATTAAAAATCACAATTTCTATCATATTCAGTTTAGGCTTGGAGATGCAAGGATGAACTTCTGTTGCGCGTAATTCAGCACCATTATTCCTCTCCGGCGTACACAGACTAGATGGTGGTTAACGATGATTCGATGTGGAATGCCTTGTTGTGTTCTTTGGGAAATGAAAAATGTAAACATTGGTAGGTCGACGAGATGGGGTTCGTGGTTTGAAATTGTCCAGTAAATGAAGGTTAGAATCGTATGCTGAGAATTTAGAAAAATGGCAGCTGATACTAATGATTTAAGTATGACCAGACAACTCTATTGAGCGATCCGATCGCCAGTCGAAGCAACATTTCAAACGAGGGTGGTAGATGCAATTGATAAAAGTATAACTAGACTTCGGGATTGGGTACTGAAGATATTTGAGGCGGTGAAGTACCCAATGGTGGGCGTCAGACCCTGTAGCTGCGCGTAGCGGAACATGAGTAAAAAAATTGAATCAAAAAACACTATCAGAGTTAATTACGTATGCATACATCAGTCGGTATGAGTTAGTTATTCTGACAATTATAAAGGACATTGCCTTCAGTTAATACCCTAAGTTGAGTGCTTATAGACAAGCGATTTCCAACTCAAAAATTATTCTTCATACGAGTCTAAAGAAACTTTAGTCGGAGTTAAGCCTATGGTTAGTGCGCCTGCCAGCAACGAAGACGCTTGTGCCCAACCAAGACTAGTGACAATCAAGTGCCACAAAGTCCGCCATCCACAAACTTCACTGAACAGATAATTTCTTACGATACTTTTCTTGAAAATAATTTCAACAATACATTCAACATAAGCTACCACAATTTCCATGATTGCAATTAATTCATATGTGAAGGAAAATAATTATTTCAATGAGTCCCGATCAAAAAGTTCTTCGTAAACCATGCCGTTATACCATCGTTAATACATTAAAATTTCAAGATGATCAATTATTCGTCCATAGTCAATTTAATCGATGAATTATCCACAGTTATCGTCTACCCGTTATGTTAGGGCACCCTATCTTTATTGTCTCTATTACTCCACTCGTGCATCAGTTGTAATAACTTCATTTTCATCATTGATATACACCTTTTCTCGTTTTATAACCACATTCTTTCAAAATGTACCGACGAACTGCAAATTTAACAACGACGAACCAATGAATGTAACAGGGAATAGAAATATAGAGACAGTGTCGCAAAAAATAACAACAACGACAAATTATAGCGACAGCAGGCAAAATGAATGACAATGAAACTATATATCAGAACAAAGAAACAATGTGTAGTGACAGAGTCGGTTTATTGTAACAACGTTCAAAAAGGATAACAATTACACGAAAAATAGTAACGTACGTGTATATTATTGTAACAAATTAACAATTTCTGACAGAGTTTTTTATAAGTAAAATATACAGTAAAGTAGCATACAGCGTAGTACACGATGCATATCCAGACTATGCAAACAAAATTATTGATAATTACAATAAAGAATGAACATCAAATGTGAGATATTGAACCAATGTTCAAAAAAAAATATCGTGTTTATTAAGGCACTTGATCAAGTAGCTGTTGGCATGGATGTAGTTGTCTGCCACAATGCGTTGGGTAACAGACGGCACGCTCGTGTCAATGAGCCGACAAAGAACCTCCTCCCGGTGCTGACGCAGTGACTTGCCTGCTCTGCGCGCTGCCGCCACAGTGCATGTATCCGCGATGTCATTCAGACGATGCTTCATTGTCATCTTCAACACTGAGAAACAATTTTCTATCGGGTTGAGAAAGGGTGACCAGGGTGGAAGGAAGCGGACGTTGCGATTTGGCAGTACCTCTTGCACTGATCCATGGCATGAAGCGTTGTCTAAAATGAGAACAGCGTCAGGTTTATCCTCGAGAATTACCTCCAACGAATGCAAGAAGCCAGCAAAAACGTCTTTTGTTGTTGATTGCGTGTTGGTTTCATGATAGATAAGGCCTACTTGATCTGAAATAGCAGCAATGACAGTAATGTTGCCGCCCTTATCCCCACCAACAACTCTTGCTACACGCTCCCCCCTGCCTGCTCTACCAAACGTGCGTCTCGTGTGTAGGTTGAACCCCATCTCATCAATGTAGATCCTGTGCTTATAAAGGCCTGTTTCGTACAAGTAGTGGGCGTACTCCAGTCGCTTCACTTTTGTTTCCTCGGCGTTCCGCTGTGTGGGGACGTTGCGGCACTGTTTGACGGTGATCAGTTCGCCATCCAGGGCCCGGGCAACTGTGGCATCTGAGACGTATTTAGCTGGGGATACATTGACACTCTTTTCAACACTCTGAGTGTCACTTCGACGGGCACATACCCTGTTGCCGGGCTAGCAGGCGGGCAAAGTGAGGTTCACTTGGACATTCTCCCTAGCCATTCTTTGCCGCCGCCTGCCCGTCAATCACTCCATTTACAGATGAGCCGTAGCCTGCAGCATGTCATCAGTAGGGATGTGACATTGAACATATTGCATATATATGCTTTTGAGTATATTTTAGGCAGCATAAAATATGCCCGCAAGTATATATGCAGTGTGAGCATATCGCATATTTTACTCGGAACAGCATAAAATATGGCGAACATGCATGATTAACTGTAAGTGGCAGTAAACTGAAACCTAGTAAAACCTTCCCATTACTTATAAATTATATTCTTTTTTTCATCCAGTTTTATTTAATTCTTTTTGAATAACTGGATCAATTTTGTAAATTGAAATTTTTCGTAAATCAATAATAATTGTAAGTTGCTACAGCTACTTCAAAAGTTTACTTTAATTTTGCGGGAATTAGCTCAAGTTTTTTTAGATATAGTTCCTTATGAAGTTTATTTGAGATTAGTGCGGCTAAAAGTGATCTACAATCATGCCGAAGGTGAACAAGGAGCATCATATTTAGAATACTTCAAGGAATTTGAAGATTTTCAAGCCCAGGAAGAATTTCTCTATCGCATTTATTGCGAGAAACAGGTGATATATAAAACTTTTTTTCACTCAGAACACGTTAGAGAAGTTTTGCGTGGTACAAGGTTTTAGTTTCTAAATATTATCACGCAGAACTTTGTTGGGCTTAGTGCACACTTTATCAAATTATTGTTATCGAAGGATATGAATAATTATTATTGCTCTTGCATAACAATACAGGGACTTCTTACTTCGAGAGCAATAAAATTAATGGATATCGTAGAGGAAACATTGAAGAACAGATATGATACAAGGTATTATGAAGAGTTAAATTGCATTTTGGTGATAAACAAAGGTTTTGAAAAGATAAAAACAATCAACTCAATTTTGACTCGTGAGATCTCTGACGCAATGGATGAATCCATAAAGGAATATTCGAACTAACTTGCTTCACTTTTGCTCCACTTGTTTCTTGATTCTTGCGATGTCGAGTGGAAGTTTTCGCAGTGTAAAACTTGGCTGGCAGATAATCGTAGAAGATTTGTTTTTAAAAATCTCAACTACCACGCAATTATCAAGAGCAACCCTCGAATTTGATGCTAAAATATATTCCTCGTATAAAAGAAGGATTAAGAAATGTTCCTTGCATTCATGAAAAAATATATAGTTCAGAACCAGCTTTGGATTAGATTACTTTTTTTTCGTTCGTTATCATCGTCCTTGACTCGTTCAGATTAGAATTATTTTTGTTTCAAAATATTTATGTTTAGATAAGTTATAAAAATTAGTTGAGAATTGTATACACTCAATTATTAATAGAAAATTATGAAAGAAATTATTTTTTCCGTGTATGAAGAAGTACACTGTATCCTGTATCATTGTTTCTGTACAATTTTCCTCACAAAAAATATAAATTTGGAGCTATTCAAGTGAAGCATTTATATGGATGCATATTTTTGCTTAGCATGTAATATGCGCTTCCACAATTATGCATAGAGTGTAGCATATATGCATCGAGTGTTTCTACATATGGTTTTTCTAGCATAATTCTTGCCGAAGCCTTCATATTTTATGCTGCCTATGCGCAACAAAAATCAGCAAAAACAAGAACATTGAAGAACGTGCAATCAATGACATACGAAATAAATTATTAGCGCTATTCTACTAAGCATCAGCAGCTCCTGGCGAGAAGTACTAGAGCGCGGAGCGCAGTACCTCCCAACGTAGCGTCTGGATTGCAACTGAGCAGTGTGAGCAACACACTCTGCCCGCCGACTTTGACGCTTCTGCTGCCTGCTAGCGCTGTGCCAATGTGAACGATCGCTGCCCTTTCGCTGCGCGCGCTTGCCCGCGCCCGATGATTGTGAGCTTCCAATGCGAGTGTCAATGTATCCCCAGCTAATAAGGGTACGGCCAGACTAAACGCGTTGGCGCTGACGCGTGCGTACGCTTCACGCGTTCTGACGCTGTCATTCGAATGGAGGCGGCCACACTGCACGCTGGCGCGCGCGTTCATCGAGAAGCATCGCGCTTAGGGGATAACTAATTGTCACGATGACTTCGAGTGAGAAGGTGTTCTTGTTGGAGTCCTCATATGTAGAGTACCTAATTCTTGATGGAAATCAGTGAGTTGCCTTTCACCCAATTTTATAAAACAAGATCCGAGCATGGAGAATACCATCATTAGTTTTCTGATCTACGGAAATGTCCAAAAAAGTTTAAAGAATATACAAGGATGAGCATGGCTATATTTGATGAGCTGCTCAGCTTAGTGACTGAGGATATATACACACAAACCACTAACTTTCGGCAGGCTATCTCGCCAGAGGAACGGCTGATGGTAACAATAAGGTGAGTAAAATTACGATAGTTCAATCAACAAGATATACTTAATATCACATTACAATGAAATTAAATAAAAGTTAATTGTTCATAAAGTAATTCTTTACGCACTTTTATTTGCGCAGCAATTCCATTTCAGGTTATATAATTATCTATTAGTTATGTCTGTTATCCAAAAGGTTATGGATTACTCTCGATTTATGTAAGTATCAGTATAATATTTGATTGTTTATTAAACATAAAAGTAATTGGTAAATCTTTATGACCAACACAAAAATATCCACTGGAAAGTGCTGAAAAAGTTGGGGAAACATATAAACATTCGAATGCCAAAACTTACATTTAAAATAATGCGTCATTTTCTTCATGTAAAAACTTTTAAACTAGTTCTTGAACAAAAATCTTAAACATGCATTGATTTCTTTTGCTCATGCTCTGCATTGGGGTACAACACTCTAAAGAAAGAGACTGCATTTATCAGGTTCACTCTTTCCTTTGAGGTATGCAAGTTTCTCTTTTTCTAATTGCAAAAAATGCTCCCTGATGCCACTCTGAACACTTCCTGTTTTTCTATAAGGTTCTTTGGAGCACTCTCCCATATTTCCTCCCGTTTCATCACTACTTGTTTCCACAAGTCCTTCGAATGCGTCATCAGTGTCCTGAGCAGAAGTCGAAGTAATGCTTGCACTCATCGACTCTGATTGCTGTCCAGCAGTGCAGTTTTGCTTCGAAGCCATCTCTGAAAAATTACTTGCGTTCATATGATTCAGGAGGAAGTCCTGCGTTTCCCGACTTTCCTTGCGGAAGTTTCTTCAATTCCACTCGAAATTTATCACGCAAAATTTTATACTTCTTCCTTGTTTCTTCTTCTGAAAAAAGAAAAGATCTATTATTTAAACTGACTAATGTGGCGTTTTAAACATGATTATTATGCTTTTCAGATATGTGGCAACTGTATCATCATTTTGATCGTTAGCTTTTCAATTCAGGATGAGGAAATCAACAGTTGTAACTATTGTGACCGAGACGTGCAAAGCTATTTGGAGAAACCTTCAACACATATTTATGCCTTACCCTGATCAAAAGTTGTGTAGTGAAATTGCAGAGCAGTTTTATATAAAATTGAACTTCTCTAACTGCTTTGGCGCGATAGACGGCAAACACATTCGAATCACATGCTTAAACCAAACTGGATCCCTGTAATGAACTAAAAGCATTTTTTTAAATAATTCTCAAAGGTGTTGCAGATCATGAATGCAAATTTGTGTGTGTTGACGTTGAAGCATTTGGTAAGCAGAGCGATGGTAGAGTGTTCCCTAACAGTGACTTGTATGAATGCATGCTGGAAAATAAATTTAATTCCCTGAATCAATGAAGCTACCCGGGAGTGATGACGAAACACAATTTCTTTTTGTAGTAGATGAAGCCTACACATTGCTCCATTATTTGATCCGCCCATGCCCACGCCTTAATTTAAATGAAACCCCCAAAAAAATTAATTATCGCCTATCTAAAGCTCGGCGTTGTGTAGAGAATGCAGTGGAAATCACAAAAGCAGTAACAGCTTTACACAATATGATTGTTGTCAGGGAGCGAGTAGACATAGGGATGGAATTTACATCACACGAATTCTTTGAAATAATTGAACAATATGAAACTGCTCATGCTGACAGAAATAGCTCACGAATTTCAGCAAATGTGAGAAACAAATTGAAAGATTATTGTTTTGCTGGTGTTGGAAAAGTCGCATGATAGATATATGCATTGTAAAGAAACATCGTACATGTTTAAATTTGAATGTTATTTACACGAGTTTAGTTTAAGTGACATCATATTTTCTGCAATAAAGGAAATGAATTTAACTAAATTTCATAATTCACCTATCTTTATGTCATGGAAAACTCTCAAGCGCCACGAGTATGCTAGAGGTCTTGAACACAGCTACAACTCTCACCTGAAACTTGCAGTGCATCCGCTACTATCGACCAATGATCGCTTATGAATACCCTGTCACTATGCTGAGGGTGAAAAACGTCCCAAATTGCAGGCACAGCTTGAATGGAAGGGAGTAGCAGCTCCGCATCCAACACTCACGGCTGCTCGAGATGCACTGAACGCGCCGCGCAGCGTCAAATATAATGCTCCATCAAGGTTTCCACGCGAGGCGACTCTAATTACCCTAGCTGAAGGGTGTTGATTACCCCAGATTACCCTAAAACAGCTAATCCTGACCTATGATCTATTAAGCAACTAAAAGGTAAATGGACTGGTTTCCAGAGCTCTGTCAGTTTGAATAAGTCCTGTGTTACATACTGCATGAGCGTCAGGAGGGAAATCCAGTCGAACGACGTTAGAATGCTGGTTTGATATCCAGACGAAATCACGTACAAGATGTTTGCCAAAAACCTTTCGAATTAATTTTGATGCCCGCTGTTTTCCAAGGTGCCCTTTTTTTCTGGGACTCCTGATCTGGGAACATAGTTTTCATCAAACTAAAAGAGGCGCACACAATGAGATAGGTGGTGCTTAGCTAAAAATGCACAAACTTGCAGTTCCACTTTACGAGCACGATTTTCGAGAGGATCATTGGAAAGCACATAGCTGGCAATTGATGGTTTTTTGTCACCATGGATCGTTGTTTGTGTCGCTGAGAGCATGTGACGCCTGATCTTCGATTTCCTACAAGTAACATAGGTTCGACAAACCTTGCAATGTTCCACATCCTTTTGCTCTGTTGATTTTGAGAATCTGACCATCCCTCAAACTCAGGTTCCGATGTCAACGAATCTTTAAATTTCTGCTGGTAGTTTCTAGCTTTCAAGTGGAGCTTTCCTTTTTCCGAGGTGGTTTCGTTGGCTCTTCCTCACTCGGTGCGCGATCATCTGCTATGTTGCAAGAAATGCAATAATATGTGTATTTAATTATAAATTTTTCAATTTTCCATCCATTCACGCACTTCAGCCATTTTTTCCACATGCTCAATCTAACTTAACACTTTGCTCCACTCTCTGCGATGACTTTCTGGTTTCCCTCACACATGACCTTCGTCATATCTTTTCATAACGGATTTTATCCAATCTTGTTACACCACATCTGCTTCTCAGAGACTTTGTTGCAATCACATTCACTTATCAACTCATAAAGTTGATCGTAAAGTAATCAAATTTCTTCATTTCCTGAAGGGCGGGTGAGGAAATTCAGAGGTTTTTGGAAAAAACTAACTTGCCTTTATTAATATGCATAACTTTCCTCAACACTCAGTTGTAGAACCCCTAGTGCAGTGGTTCCCAACCTTTTTCAGCTTGTTACCCAATTTAGCATGCCCCATTAAGCATGTTACCCATTTCACAAAATGTTGTCAACATTAATATCTATATGGCTAAACTAAAGCACTAGAGATATTTTCTTTTCTTAATTGTATTCGTACATTTTGCATCTCTAATGACTTACCAAAGATGTCAAGAGCATCAGTGAAATGGTTGGAGTTGCATATTTGAAGCTAGTTGTGGAATTCTTGGCTTCGTGGTTGAAAGTGCCAGCCTGGCATCGTTTGCAACATTCAAGCGAGTCCTCTTTTTTGTTTTCATCCCCAGCACAGTTGAGAACCCCTTCTCGCACAGATACGCTGTTGAGAATGATACCAACAACTTCCAGGCTCTCTTTGACTTGTGTCTTGAAGCATACTTGTGAAAATACTTTTCGGTTACAACACACTTAGCAATGTATTTTTTCTTTTCTAATACTGTGTATTAGTTTTTGATATTTATTGTTATTTGGTTTAGCTTTCTTACTTACTTATAATAGGTTTACTCTACAACTTAAAATACTAAGACTAAGTTTACATTAATCTTAATACAATGACTACTTGATTTTCAGAATTCTTAACACTTTTCCATCACCCCTCCATTACCCCCGAAAAATTGCTAAATTACCCCCAGGGGGTAATTTACCCCCAGGTTGGGAACCAATGCGGCCTAGTGCTTCAATTTTGGTTGACGGAATTCTAGGCATGATCACAGCTATATCAAATTTACGTCCGTGCTACTGCGCCTAAGAAAGAAAGTGAGAATACAAACCTATATTGCAAGTTTTAAGTCGACAACTGTACTCTTTTGTTTATATGAATTTTTGTAACTTATTTTATAGCATCTTCCTTTCGCGCTTAGGACCTTTTGTAACTCGAAGTGTCAAAGAACCCTGTCTAAATTTTTTTTTGCATCGCTACAATAACATACTTCTTTGGCGTGCAACATGGCTAAGAAATAGGACGCCTTCCATCTAATTAGCTGGCAAAATACCGGCGCTGTGAGGTAACTCTGCTGGTAATTCAATGACTATCACAAGAATGAACCTATTAATTATTTCTACAATGAAATATATTAGCAGTTGAATTTAACAATACAACAAACATACCTGTCAATATTCTGTTGAAGCTTATAACCACTAGTGCAATCAGAATAGGACAGTGACTTTCGTCGACTGGCT
The DNA here is from genome assembly GCA_030386875.1 of Morinoia aosen. NCBI lineage: Eukaryota > Metazoa > Arthropoda > Malacostraca > Amphipoda > Talitridae > Morinoia > Morinoia aosen. Next base: position 2,391,066 of record CM059572.1, on the reverse strand, counting down.
GTTGCTGACACCGATCGAGTTTTATTAGCAAAATGCAACTCAGAATCATTTGTCAAAACGAAGTGGACAAGAGATATTATGGCTTCGTCTCTTGACGCCGTCTTTCGTGAGCGATACCCGATGACATTCAAATATGCGACACTAACCACAACAGCAGTGCAGTTTTGTGAACACTAAATTCTGACCCGTTTCATTACAGTTCGTTCAAGTGGTAACCAGTAGGGTGCTTGCATATTGGCTTTCAATTTTCTAATTTTCGTAGATTAGGCGGTCACTTTCTTCACGGAGCTCTGATTACCCTAGATTTGTCCATATTTTTCACTACCCTAAACATTACCCTAGGGTACCCCTGATTACCCTAAACTGGGGTAATTACCCTGCTCGTGGAAACACTGCAAATATTTCTCCCAAGTAATCCTGAATTTTGACAGCGCGACGCGGCGTCTGTACGCTTTGGTCTGCTCGCGTCCGCGCGCGTCTAGTGTGGCCGCTCGCATAGCAACACCTGTATTTAATACTGCAGCTACTGCCTGCGTACGCGCGCGTCAGCGCCAACGCGTTCAGTCTGGCCGTACCCTAAGGCTTGCGGTCGAAAGTGGCACGAAGAGTTCTATTGAGATCCTTGAAGTGATGGTTGGAGTAGCCTCAATCAACATTACAAGTAAATCCAGACTCTCATTATCAACCTTCTTCTTGCGACCACAAGCCTCACGCCGGCTGGCAACAGACTGTCTTTGTAGGTAGGACCTAACAATGGAATAAGCGGTGGTACGCTTCACTCCCAGTTCTTGAGCAGTAATAAGGAAGTCTTCATTAGCCAGGTACTTGTCTACGATGCGTTGTTTGTCAACTTCTAAAATTACGGTGCGGCGATGAGGAGGCATTTTTACGAGCTACATAAATTTGTGCAGCAACGGTCAACATCTGTGGAGGAACTAACGCTGTGTATCATACGTGAACCGGCCACGTCAGAGTTGTTCTGGAAAATTCCAGTATGTACTTACCGGTCGGATATTACATCATCCATTGACCGGAAAGTAATGGAATGTACGTACGTAGTCCCATATGTATTATTGTAGGGTGCCATTGATGCTCCCGAAAGTGAAAATATCGAATGTCGAAATCCCGAATATCCAAATCCCAAAAATCAAAATCCCGAATGTTGTAATCAGGGTTGCCAACTGGCCTGAACAGTATGTATTTCACTGCCAAATATGGTCGGGAATTAGATATTCGAGATTTTGATTTCTGGAATTTTGACATTCGGGATTTCAAGGTGTACCCATTATTTTCAATTTTTTTAACAAGGAATTAAAAAAAAAGATTTCTCTCGTCAATAGGGATTAAAAGATGTTGTTACATTTTATGACTCTTCGTTACTATTTTTTGCATCTGTTACATTATTTTGAACCTGTGATACTGGCTATTCGAAGCATTGTTACAAGATTTGACTATTTGTTAAAGAAAATGGTCGTCTGTTGCAACATTCTGAGAGTGTCATACAATTTGAAGCAACGTTACAGTTATTTGTCTCTGTCACTACATTTTGCATCTGTTATCAATTTTGCAGCATCGTCACTAGATTTTTACTCGATGTTGTTATATTTGAGCCGCTGTTATTAGTTTTTATTCGCTGTTGTATGATTGTGCAAACTGTTGCTATATTGTTCTGACGTGTGGTTATAAAACGAGAAAAGGTGTAAATTGCTGATTCAGTATAGCCTCATTTTATTTCCTCTCACACAATTAATTTATCAATCCATATATTTACACTTACTACCTGCATTGGATTATGGGAAGCCGGTAATTTCAGTAATTACGTGCAGGAATTTCGATTTATTCTTGTACGGATCACGGCTTGTGTTAGAAAAAGAATTTGTGTTTCATATTCGATACGTGAGAAATCATCAGAAGAACTGTAGAAAAGATTGTACAAATGCTTTGTCCATTGTCGAAAACAAATCTCTCACCAATCTGAGTCAGATTTCTCCGAGGTATGTATGCTGAGGAGATACGGGAGCCAAACGCACCCCTTTCTCGCAGCGTTTCCGTTGTTTGTGAGTGACCATTAAGGAGGTTGTGGGTAACCGAACGTTTTTTTTACCATTCACGTTCTCTTTCGCTTGTCATGGGACTTTGGTCTCTCATAAGAAAATTAGAAAGATTTGTCACAAAGAGATATTAACGTTTCTTGAAGAGCGATGAGAACAGCGAAGGAGAAAAAGAAAAGGTACGCGGGGAAGACAAACAATCACAGGAATAGGTGCGACTGACGCGGGGAAATAATAACATGTCATTAATTGGTGAAAATTTTACTTTAAGAACGGCACATTTAAAAACGACTTTCATAAATAAAGCTAAGGATTGTACAGGCATATATAAGTAATCACGAAATGTAAATGTAAAAGTTCATGGAGGAGACAAATGCACAACATTGTTGAACCAATTCTGAAGCTTAAAACACGTTTTGCGAAGCAAATGGTTTATTATAATAAATCAAAATCATTGAAAATATTGTCCTTAAATGTCACCATAAAAAGCAAAAATAACTGAGCTGTGCGTTTCAAACGTTTTGAAACTTCAATTAATTCTTACGTAACGAAGCGACGTTTTCCGAACAACCAACTCGACGTAATTAATGTATTGTAAGCCTGCGGGAAATACTTGGCCCTCATTGATTCCATGACACCAAAAGCATCCAACATTATCGGCCTCGGTGCGAGCACAATATGGCTATCTATCATGAATTCCAGTCATTCGGCTTGTTCATAATGAATTTTCGTCGTGTCTCTGTTATTTATAAACACACTGTACTGAGTATTGGATTAAATTTCAGTTCTGGGCTCGTCTGACCTAATTCCCAGTGATGTAGATTTCTGAATTTTCAGTCGTTATCATGGCCTCATTAATGCATGGTGAACGCACCGCCTGTAGCATCATAGAGCACCAACAGTCGATATTTGGAGTGACTCCTCTCACAATTTGTGAGAATCGATGCTGTAAAACGCTGGACTACAAGCAGACCACTAGTTCTGCACCCTCCTTGATGTAGCGGGGACCGTATTGAACCGACGAAAATTTTGTCAACACATAGTCATCACCTCAACTTGAGGCAGTTCGTTAAATGAATTATTTACCAACATAGAACAGTAAAGGAAAGCGTGCAAAGAAGAGCTTTCAATGTACTGTAAAATAATTATTTTTTGAAACACACACTAATTCGCTAATTTTCATGTGAATTCATGTTAGAAAACATGCATCTTTTTACTTACAAAATTGAAATTCATTTCCTCAGATTTCCTCGCAAAACTCATGTACTCATATATCCTTATGTATAACTACCAATTTGAAACCCATACGTGCTCGTAAATTCGAGCATTCACTTTGCTATGATTGAAAAAGCTTATGCGATAAAATCCATATAAAACCGTTTTGATTTTTATTCCCTAGAACCTACTTTTAGAATTGGTTGCATTTACTGCACTAATTCGATTGACAACGCTGTTTAATGGTCGCAGAATAACACACTCAGACGCCGTTTAACGGAAAACACTAACTGCAGAGTAAATATTAAGGAATGTAATTCAAATTTTACCTTAAATGATGTAGTTTGCTATGGAGAACTTATATGAGTCCTAAGAATTCGTATGCCTATATTTCATGTAAATACAAATAAAACTTCTGAAAATTCACGCCTGCGATCCGCTTGAGTAACTACATTTTTGCGGCTTGTTGCTGAACTTTCTTGCTACTGACTTCCTTAACATTGCGCTGCATGCTGCAACTAATAAACTTTGGTGAACTCATGGCCATGTATTGGCAGTGTAAGCAAACCCTCCGAAATTTATTTTTTTGCCTGATGCCAGTGCGGTCCCTGCTCTATTGACCCATCTTTGGTGTCTCATTTTTATCGTTGAGCATCGGCTTGTTCTGTGCGCAGAACTTCCTTCGGTAGCTTGTTATTGAGAACCCCTTCAACAATAAACGAACCAATGTAAACGGTCGTGGCGCCTGACTCTCTAATTGTAATACTCCTGCTCCTATCGCTACTGCTTCTGTCCTTGCTGACCTCACATTTTTGTGGAGCAGTTGAGCTTGAGACCTTATGCTTTAAAGATGTACCGTGGTAGCTAGCGCTCAAACGACGAAGTGTAGCATCTGGTATACCGCCAGTGACCTCGCTACCAATCCTAATCCATGCTTGCAGTATCCTACTCAGTATGAGGTCCGTAATTACGCGTTGTATTGCGTACAAATATAAAATTAGTACAATCACGACATATTCACCACACATTTTCCCTAATTACGATGGTTCAGCATAAAACATGAAGAAACATGTATTTCACTATTTCAAGTGATAACCAATAGTGCGCACTAAAATATCACAAAGCAATGAGGAAAGTAATATTTTAAGTCTCAAGGATAAATCAATTAAGTATCAACCAAATTTCAATATGGCGTTGATAATACGGGTGAGAGGGCCAGGAACTATGACAGTTGTCTGTATAAATTAACGCGATGAAAAGTCGTGCTCTCATCCTTTGAGAAAATCGTGGAACAAATGAATTCCGATACGTTTGACTTAAGACCTGATTCAAACACTCTCATTCTTGTTAAGAGATCACCAAACGGCGATGTCCTGCGAAAACGTTAAGCTCGCAAGTTCTTCACTCATATCACGTCCAACGCCCCTTGGATGGTTACAGCGGGTAAGCCATCCGGCTCCTTCCAGATTGAGAACACACGCGTTGGAGTAGGGCTGCCGAAATTGGTACGTTCGTACAAATTTGGTACGATCTGCTCCAAATGTCACTTAGCTGTACATTTGGTACTTCGGTAGTCTAAAGCGCCGAATTTTGGTACGTTTTAAAGATTTTTATAGTTTATTTCACAAACTTTGCTGTACCAAGAAATATTAGCCTTTTTTGGCAGTTCTTGTACTTTTTGTAAGCTTTTCATGTAAAAGAGAGGTAAGTTAAACGGATCGTGTTTAAGAATTTCATCATATCTACAAGATCCCCTTAAAAAAATCTATTTTGCTCTCCTCGCTTACATTTTACCACTCGTAAATAAGCTCAATTTAGAAATCCAAGCTTAGATATTCAGAATTCATACATTAAGAAATAACAATACAACTGAGATAAAATTGTTATGAACAATTTCATTATAAGTGATTTCTTGATTTTCGAATAACATTAGCGAAATACAGTAAATGTTGGCACCCCCTCAAACTATGTCAATATAAATGAAGTATATTTTGTGCGGCTGCAGAAGGCATTCTCCTGGGAAATTTCATCACAAAATGTCCCCAAAAAGTAAAAGAGTTTAGGTTGATAGTTCGTAACTTTTACGTATGTCTACCAAAATAAATGATGCAGCATTTCCTGTCTCACGGTATGTTCAGCAAGTTGGAACGATTGGAAGCATTAGATCCAGTCCGTGTATTTGAAGATAAATGTAAATCAATAACACCACTGGCAATGTATTTCTCTAATCTCGTGTAAGAAGAGCAGTAAGAAAAGACTAATATATGTTATAGGAAATCGATTGCGCAAAATGGAAGCCACCACGGGCGCTTAGTCAACAATTATTCAACAAAAAACATTGGTAAAGAAGGAAGAAAAGGAGGAGGAATCTTTATTCCAGTTGAAAGAGTAAGTAAAACATTTGATTTTTGCATTTTATTTCTAGTTAGAAAGGTTTAGTAGGTTTTAATAATTTTTGGTACGTTTTCATGGAGGTTTTGGTACGATAAGAAGAAAAACTTTCGGCAGCCCTACGTTGGAGATGCTCAGCAAGGATCAAAAGTGTAGCTATGAATTAATGGAAATACCGATAACCTGATCGATTAATGAATCCTACACTTAACCTTTAAGCCATGATTGGATTGAATGGTAATTGATACTAAATAACAAAGCGATAGAATTATATTCTTCTAAGTGATGTGGCATTCGAAGTGCGGCTGCATTTAAGTCGTCATTTCTTCGCATTTAATAGGAAGGAAGGGAGGGATGTATGCAGGCCAGGGTTGCGGAGTCGGAGTCGGGAGTCGGAGTCCCCGGAGTCGCATGTTTTAGGGTGGAGTCGGAGTCGGAGTCGCTTCTCTGAAGCGTGGTGGAGTCGGAGTCGGAGTCGGAGTCCCTACTCTGATGTGTGATGGAGTCGGAGTCGGAGTCGCTTTTTCGAATGAGGTGGAGTCGCTATTTTTTGGTGTCTTCGATTCTAATTTTTGCTAAAAATTATTTATAATTGTTTAAAACGAAAAGTAAACAAACAGAGTTAGAATACTTTGCTGAAAAATCTAAAAAATACGCAATGTTTTTGTTGATTATTTTGTTTTAAGTTTGAAACAACGTATTTATACCTATCACCTAATACCGTCATGTTATCTATTCATAGTAGGTTTGCATCACTATATATGTATATATGATACATACGAGATAAAAATATAATTGCACTGAAGTAATAATGCACATTTTGCAGTTAAAAAGCAAGAATTAGTAATTGAAAGCATTGCAAATTCGTTCTGTATATTTCTGTTTCGTTCATTTCCCCTTCAATTAACACATAGGAAGTGGAAAATAGTAGAAAATGTGTTGCAAGTTACTTGCAGAACATTTCAGCTGATGCAAAACATTGTACTCACATAAGGAGTGGTAACTCTGTATGCTCTTAATGATACATTGATTGATAATGACTAGTCTTTGCAGAAACTTAAAGTTATGTTGTGATCATAAATATTTCTAGTTTTTAGGTATGATTCATTGCCATGAGTAGTCCTTACCAAAACCTGAAGCTATGGTCTGGTAAATAAAGACTACTAGTTTTCAGGTTATGTGATCGAAATTGATATGGCTTCCTTGTCTTTAGGTCAAGTTAACATGTATTAATGACAAAAATTTCTGCTCATTTCTAAAGTTATTCCTTCAATGTTGTTTAGCTCTTTCAGAGTTATATTGTATTTCAGTATATCATCATAATGTTTAATTTTTATCTTCGTATCACTCCCCAGTTTCTAAGTAAGCATACGCTGAAATGGAGAATTTTATAATTGTGTTGATACAATTTTAAAAACTAAAATAGTACCCGTTTTGTAGCATTATATAATTAATTACTTCTTGTTAAGGAAGATTTGGAAATGTTGTAAGGTTATCAATATCGGCATTGAGACACTTGAAAAAAATTAAAATACAATGTAAACGAGCTGAAATGAAAATAATTACACACACTAGCAAAAACTTCACTTATAGTCACACACATATTGTAACTGAAAACAATGCACTATCTCAGGTGCAATGGTTGTTGCATTTATGCGATAGTTCAAATTCTCTTGCTGGAAACGTTTCAAATTGCTCAAGAAAAACACGAAATGAAAAGAACGTGGGCGTTTATTGAAATAAGAAAGTGTCAAATCCAAAGTAAAAAGTTAGACGAAAATAAGAGATAGTAACATATTACACGCAACGAAGCTATAAGTGACTTTTATTCGCAAACAAAACGTTCCAAAAACGTCAGGCCCCTGCGACGAAAGCAGAACAAATTTTGCTTGTTATAACCGAAATGTAACATAGAGTTGAGCAATAATATGACATCTTTTCTGCATTGTTACCCTGCATAGTGTAGATACAAAAAAGAAAAGGCAGTGTGCAAATCTGGGCTACCTTATCTACACGTATATCATAATTTTGGCAATTTGAAGCATAGGCATTGAATTAACTATTATAATTTCACTTAATTAGTGCATACTTGGTAATAAAAAACTGTTGATTCATGTCTATGCTTCTCAGTGTAGACAGTGCCTACATTACCTACTCAGAAAACACTTGCCAGTAATATACAGGGTGTTTCAGATTCAGAATGAGGCAAAAAATTACACACCAAGTAGAAGATGTCCAAAAAAAAACTTTTTCTTCTATGAAATTTTCCGAAGAAAGAGACATTGAGATATTAGCCGTTTATTGTTGTATAGGATGAAATTTAATGACTAAATTACTCGCAATATTTATTTTTAATTTACGTTGACCGGGCGAAATGCTCTATTTGCATGACCTCCTAGAACTCTTGACATGACTCCACTCGTTTTAAATTTTTTGGGAAACGTGAAGAGCCTTGTTTATGCTACACCCATTGAGTCTGAGGAAGATCTTGTGGCCAGAATTGCAGTGGCTGCAGGTGAGAAACCTTAATGCCAGACGTGTTTCCTAATATCCGGCAGCCGTTAAGGCTAACATTCGAAAAGTGCATTGATGTAGATGGAACGCATTTTGAACAATTTTTGTAAAGTACATTCAGAACAAATATTGCGAATAATTGTGCCATTAAACTTCATCCTTTAAAACAATAAACAGCTAATATCTCACGATCCCGATTTTTTGGGGAAAATTTCATAGAACAAAAAGTGTTTATATGGCCATTTTCTATTTGATGTGCAATTTTGTACCTCGTGTTCTGAAACACTCGGTATACATAATTGTGTACACGACTCGTCATATATGACGGGATTCGATATTGTCTGTATACAAATCTTCCAGATGTGGATCATAAAGAAATATTTTCATCCTAATAGCACCCGCGATTAAAATATTCTAGTACTTGTGCACTGGTGAGACTCGCATCACAGATACAGTCATTAAGCATCTTTAAGAGCGAGAAAGGGAGACAGACCAACCGACAAAGACGGACGGCCAATTTTATTTGTTCAATGAAATTTCCTGATGAATATCTTCCGTATTTCTGATGGCGGCTTTGTGGAAGAAAAAGTTTTCTTCAGTTGGCCTCTCTTAGTTCACAGACAAGAATTTGAAGCTGTTGAAATTAGTTCTTTCTGTTCTTTGTTTTTTGTTTTGCAGCCGCATCTTTTCTTTCCGTTTTTTGTGTTTAAGTTTAACTTTCTATAATTTAGCATGTTTGAACTTCTAGCAGACCTTCATTAACCTTAAATCGCTGTAATTAACATTACTCGTGACGCTATGGCGTTGACTCATTAAATTATCTTTGACCATGCTCTGCTTGGGCAGCATTTCGTCCTTTTAATAAAAGTGGGTCTGGTAACTCTCACTTATTTCTCTTGCGTAAAATGCAGTCTCTTTCTGCGACTTGAACTCCTCGACCCGGCTCTTGCAGCCTTTTGAATAGGCACTTATTGTTCAAGGTAATTAATTGTCAATTAATTGTTAAAATCTTAGTGCTATAGGCAATCTTGCAGTGAAATACTATATTCAGCTAGTCGGCGACCAGAGATCTTAAAACTCTGTATCTCTTTACTCAGAATGCTTCTAAAATTTCCTACCGGAGTACATTGCTGATGACCGGCCGCGTCCATTGGTTGTCTTCTATTTTTAGCGAGTTTCGTTTTAAAAACTAACCTTACGTTAAAGAAGATCTTCGGTCTTCATTTTAAAGGAATTTAATAATAAAAATACTACAGAGGACGATACTGTGCGTACTGTTGGAATCCTCAAGATACGCCTAACTTGGGTACAGTTTCTCTTTTTGCGCATCTCGGGAAACGACTTGCTGTCGTTCCCTTGAAGTTCTTCTGTATTTGAAATAAATGTTCGAACAGTCGCCCTTAAGTTTTAAATCCTAAAACTCCATGTTAATAACATAGGAGAGATTACGCTCACGAAATAGCTAAACCTATTTATTTATTTGTTTAAAGGAGACATTTGATCTTTTATTGTTAAGAACAATCAACACTCTACTGGGTGTCCCACAAAAATGTCGCGTACTTTTTAATTGATTATATATCTGCTTTAAATTTACATATTTTAATTGTCTTTCATTAACAATGTAGTCAATTTTGTTTCCTTTTTAAATGATTTAAGTTTTTGAAAATCAGTTGAATAACCACTTTAAGATGATCGAATTACTGAAAGGGATTGAAAAATTGTTCAAAGGGAAAGTTTCTCTCAATACCTACTGTTAAGAATAATTTCATAACGATTTATCCTACATACCGCCAAGTATTCAAACCCTCTGAGAGGTTTCAAGTTTCAAGTGTTCTCAATAATAGTGTTTCATGAACTGATAGAAAGCCGTGGAATAATGGGTAAAACTCTTCGTTCAATGGTGGCTAGAAGTAATACTTGCCTTGAAAGAAATGGAGGGTATGTCGAAGGATACTAAATTACTTTATTTATGTAAACGTTATTTAAGGTAACGATTTGTTACTCTTTGAAATTTTTGTTGTTCAGTTTTATGGAGAGTACAAAATAAGGAACAATATCAATATTGTTTCAAAAACTTTTCCTTTGAACAATTAGTTTTTCTACCCCTCTCAGTAAATTGATCATTGTAAAGTGGTTATACAACAGATTTTCAAGAACTTAAACTTTTCGAAAAGGAAACAAAATTTACTCCATTTTGAAAAAAGGCAATTCAAATATGTTAATTTAAAGCTGAGATATAAGTAATTGAAAATCGGGGTCATTTTTATGGGACACCCGGTATACTAAAAATCCAGGTGTCCGTTAATTTATAAATAAGTATATGTTTTCGTGCGCAATTTCCCCTATGTCATTACAATGGAAATCTGCTTGCTTGGACAGTATCATAAATATCATTGAAATATTATGAAAAACCTGGCATCTGCTCACTTATGTTTATAAGTAAAAAACATTGCGTGAAAATCGAATCTGCTGTCAAGAAAATGCGGCTTATCGCATTTAAATTTAAAAAGACATTTAAATGCGTAAAAGTTGTGGCAAATTTTTTAAAAACTTCTTGCGAACAATAATTTAAATTATAATGCACAGTTGTTACTTGGTTGTTGTGTGCGTCTGTGACGTTCTTAAAGATGCTTAATGACCGTATCTGTGATACGAGTTGTACCAGTGAACAAGTAAGAGAATACTGTATTTTAATCGCGGGTACTCTTAGGATGAATATATTTGTTTGTCATCTTTATTTTGAGATTTTTTTAAAACGATACCATCGAATCCCGTCATTTTTGACCAATCATGAACACTAGTATATCTTGATTATTAACATTCTGTATTCTGTTTAATAGTCGTTCGCTGATAAAGAATATAATGAACATATGCACAGGTTTCAACACTTACAACCGTTTACTACGAAGAATGACTGTCGTGTGTTTATTTATACGTTTTGTGTCACGCTGTTAAGAATAATTGATAGGAAGAAATTAACACTGGCGGTCTTGGTTTCAGTTCGCGGTCAATTAATACACTCATTTTCGTTGTGCAAGTGCTCTATAATAAGTCACTTTAAAAACAATTAGAGCGATCCAGAGCATTATATACTCGAGTTTGTGTCGTGAACACCGAGTTCGGCGGGGTATTGTATATTACAATGTAGCGTATTGCATATTACAATATGCTGTATTGTATATTACAATATACTGTATTACAATATACTGTATTACAATACACTTTATTGCATACTACAATATACATGCAAAAGCTTGCAGTTGCTTTCAGTAATGCTGAATTTTTCTGTTTCTAGGATAAGACACGAATGGCTATAACTGCTTCTTTTGCGGCTCAAAAATACTGTGTTCTGAGTGTTTATTACTCTTTTAAGAAAATTAAGTTACCTTTGGAATAAGCTGGAAGCATGGAAACTGCACTTGAACGAAAATTTGTTGAAGAAAGGTATTGAATCCCGTCATTTTCGACGGTCCGTGTACACTAGTTAAGAAATAAAATATTCATCTTATAAATTATGAATAGGTGAAGTTGGAGTCACAAAATTGTGAATAGGCGGAGTCGTTGTTGCAGTCGCCAAATTCTGGAAAAGTGGAGTCGGAGTCGGAGTCGCCAAATTCTGAAAAGGTGGAGTCGGAGTCGAAGTCGGAGTCGCCAAATTCTGAAAAGGTGGAGTCGGAGTCGGAGTCGTCAAATTCTGTAAAGGTGGAGTCGGAGTCGGAGTCGCAAATTTATTCCTCCGACTCCGCAACCCATGATGCAGGCGGAGGGAAAGTGCAGGGGCTTGTAAACGACGCTGATAGTAAATGAACGATCTCAATTTAACTTTAGCATTTTTAAAGCATTGTGTGTGAAGCTGGGATGTCAGCTCTCTTCGTAAAAATTATTCAGGATGAGGACAAGTAAAGTAATTGAAGGATTGCAACGCAGACAGTTTTCGATGTCCATATAACGAGTCAGGGCTAATCTCCTCAAATTTTAATGAAGACTTCCGGGGACCAGACGTTTTCTTGTGTTTAGCGTCGATGTTTTCTCGGGTGAACATAGGTAATTGTGTAATAAATCACCGACAAAATAAAGAGTTTTGCATTAATATTGAAACCTCAATGATGTGAAAATAAAGAAAGCAGTATTAATATCGATAAATTAAATTATATTTCATCCAAATGTTATTCTACTCTCAGGGTGTTGTTGAAAAGGGGTCAAATCAACCCCGCCCGCTTTCTCCCAATTATAGATCCAGACAAACATCTTCGTGCTTATCGAGTCTGTGGCGGTAGACTCAAACGAGCTGGTGTGCCTGAATACAGCAGCTGACCACGGTTTATTCCTGTCAGGTCGTAGTATAACAGCTGTCTCTTCAGCCACTCCTCTGAATACAATGGTGATCAGAACATGTGGACGAGATTGTCACACAGTGAGAAACTTGTTCAGGCGCTCGTAGGGTCTCACAAATATTTCATTTTAAGCATACCTCAATTACCTAACACAATGATAAACTAACTCGGATTTCATGGATATGACTTTCATAATCTTTCCCGTTATTACGACCTTTCCTGATTCCCGTAAGCAAGTGGTCAACAACGTCACCAGCCAAATCTGAAGCAGTGCAGTTTTATGCCAATACGCTAAGCAGTAAGGGTACGAGTATGAGAGAAATACTAAGGGAAAGTTAAATTTCTTGCTGAGTTAAGAATAACTGTGTTTAATTTATCTTCTGTAGTTATCCTCGGCCGATGGCACTCCTCAACATCTTAAACGGATGTGTGGAATTTACAGAGGGACCGGTACTTCGTTGATCAAACTTCAACATAAAATTAGGAACGTTCAAGTGAATACCTACTGCTCTGTTACCGTGCGATCGAAAAAGCTTCGTTATAGCGTTACAAGGACATGAAATTTGAAAAATATTGGAAAATAATTATTACTCTGAGGGTAGCAGAGAAATGAAATGTAAAAGTCAGCAAAGCATTTTTGTTATGAACATATGAAACAGAATAACGGCCTTAATTATTTCTATCATAAAAATAGATTTTTAAATTAGGTTTGGTATTTAAAGATGTTCAACATGACGCCCTTCTGTTGCAAGTCAGACGTTCAAATTCCATTGCAATGATTGGAGAGGCTTTGGTAATTCTACCGATGAAGTCTTTTCCGGAATGAATCGGTGTATTATACGCTGAACTCTTCAAAACTCCCCAAAAGTAAAACCTAGCGTTTTTTGTTAACCAAACTCTTCAAACTCCCTAAAAGTAAAATCTAGAGGTTTTTGTACACCAAATTCTTCAAAACTCTCCTGAAGTAGAAATAAAACGACGTAATATCGGGACACGTTGTAATGTGTGCAAATTCCAAGCCCTTGTAACTCTTTAACGAAGCCTTTTCGACCTAACGGTTATGGAGTAAAAAGTGTTTACTTCAACAGTCCCAACCATATATGTTCAAGTGTGTTCAACGAAGTGCCGGTCACCCTTTATAGATTAGAATTTCTATCTTACAAACACTGGGTTTATTGAAATAAGCTTCATTATGAGCAAGCAAAGATTTCAGTAACAATTTTCGTTCACAAGAAACCTGGTAGCCGAAAACATAAAACACTTCATTCACTTTACATTGTGGTCAGTTAAATGACACAGAAGCGTTCTTGTTCAAAGGTTCTTCCTCTAAAGGTCAGAAATGAAAACTTTGCAATACTGAAATGAAATTTACCCCTGATGGCGCTTTAGCTTTAAGCCGCCGATGTTGTGATACTGAGCGCTTCATCTTCTTACACGTGTTCTTCGAAAAGGCAGGTCTTTGAATGTAAGATCGTAAGCCAGTGTGCCCAGTGTCGCTCACTGAAACACAACTCACTCTGAAACAACTTGCAGGGCGCACTAATGGCAATGGTTAAATTGTGATCTAGGTGTCCATTACGCCCAGCTGAAGCAACGTGGGAAAGTTTCCTATGATTGAAGATGTTTGAATGGCAACTGTACTGCAACAACAGCGTTGCACGGGCGACAGCTTTAGAAATTTTTTGGCAGTACGAAGTGCTCTACACTTTCTAAATCATGAGTTTGGTGTTCTAATTGCTACCATTATTTTTAAACGTAACATTGAAAAATAAATTTTAGAAATGTTACCAGCTCTGAAAATTGAAACAAAGAGGAAAATACACTATGAAAAAATTTGAGAAACTTGTAGTTACAAAACTACCACACGAACGCACGTCTCTCTGAGCATTCAAATGAATTCCCACCGAGAATTTGTATTCTTACATTTATGTTTCATTCGGGCCAAATTGAATGATTTCATGCACTTTGACCTCACTGAGAATGTTGTTCATAAATATAATGTAAGACCGCTACGCAACAAACGACGTGCTCTTCAGCCCTCACGTCAAGTTCCAAAATAGGCTATTAAATCACAGCATTTTTTTCACGATGTCTTATAGAAACAGCTTAATGGTCGTAAAACATGAAGAGATTTTGGCATGCAAGGCAGAGTATTGTATTCAAAACAGAGTTCTGTTTTCTAAAAATGGTTTCAAAAGTCACAGAGGGCCTATATTTTTTTAATAATATCCTTTAATTGACAGATAATTAAAAAATTTTTAGACAAATTGCAGAGCATTGTAGTTTGCTTTGCGTTAGTTAATCCTTATGACTCGTTTAAAATAGCGTTAATAATATGTTATTGAAGTGATTTCCATTTTTGGATTCGCACAACCAAACCTGTAATGTGTTCTTTAACGGAGGTTGGCCGGTTGGTTGACAAAAACTTTTTTCAGGTCCCCCTCAAGATTGAAGCTGCTCAAGATAAAGTAAGACTAGTGAAGCCTAGGCATCACAATGACTAGTTGATATTACCGGAATAAAAGATTCTTCCCTCTCCTAAGCAGCAGAGTAACATTTGTACGGCATATGTTGTAGGAATGTAAGGCCTTTGAAATCCTGAAGTGGTACCTGATGCCCTCGCAGCTGCCATGGAAAGAGCACAGTTAAATGAAGCCAAAAATGGACTTAATTAGAAATGTAATGTAATAATGTAAAAGTTGAACATGGATAAACTAATGCAGCATAATTCCCGTAGTGTTGTCGAGTTGTCTCAAAATGATGTGAATCTATCACGAAATTTAGAAAGCCTCTCTGTGAATTTTGGGCCATTCTAAACAATTAGTTACTTAGATTACTCATTATCACTGTTCAGAAAAGAAGGAAGATGTTCTGTTTTTCTTATGGAAGTAAAAATGACATTCTAACCAAAAATAGATCAACGCAAGCATTATGAGAGGCTTATGAAGCTATAATTGGCTTGTATGAAATAGAGACTATGATGAAAGAATAATAATAATGGTTATACTTAGATTCATTGAAACTAATCACTTAGTAGTCTGTAGTTAATTTTACTATGTTACTCGATTGTGGTTGATTAATAACTGGTCGGAAGATGAACAATGGATTCACCAAAAAACTTGTAATTTTCACCAAGATCAGCCCGGTGCTATCTCTAAAACGTCACATGAGGACTGGGGCTTCTTCCACACTCTCGCATTCTTTTGACAAGGTATGAACTGAATTAAATCGATGAAGTAAATTCTGAAACCAGTACAAAACGACACTTGAACTCAGAAAACGAAGGAAATAAAGTGAATATAACCTCGCCTTAATAAAACTTATTAATCGCTAAACTGTTTTTCAGATTTTCTCATAATATCATAGTGAACTCTACATTGGCTTAGTTTGAATATGCAGGTGTGAAAATCTAGTATTTTATAATGGCAAACATTTCCTACTCAATCGGTTCATGGGTCTCAGGAATTTTGAAATGTTTCCTCCTCACCATGATTTCAATGAATCTAATAATTCGTGGAATGTTCATCGAACAAACTGAAATGCAAGAAAGCAAAATGAAAATCTACAACATTACTGAGTGTGAGTTGCCGTGGTGGGACGGCGGACTGGACGACTGCGGTTTGGTGATGCAGACTTTCATCGACCAGAACTACACGACGCGAAGCTTATGCGGTAAAAGGGCTGACATTCTCGGAAAAGGACAGAAAGTGATCACTTACTGCTTCTTTGGAAACTTCGAAGATTACGCTTCAGGACTTCCAGATATTCTTCATAGTGTGAGAGAGCTATACCCTGGATGGGTAGTTCGATTGTACACAGAACCTCAGAACTATGAGCGAGAGCTCGCACCACTGCTGCTTCAATATCCCAATTTCTACATCTGCGACGTAGCAAACTTACCAGGTAGCATCCCGGACATACGAGGAGGAGATGCTAAACTGTGGAGAGCAGCCCCCATTGGGGACGAACTGGTGGACGTAATTCTGTCACGCGACATCGATGCTGAGGTGAGACCTGAGTCTACATCAGCGTTATGTTTATCTGACTCTGTGCTTCGAGCGAAAAGGGATCACTTTAATCATTGAGTACTTTTATAATATCATTAAATGTTGTACGAGGGTAGGCGAAGAAGCAGCAACACCCATTAAAATAAGGGACTGAAAAATTTGAAAACCAGAACAAATTTTTATCCATCATCAGTGATGCACTGGATTATCAACACCTTTAAAATAGTTTCAGTTCTCCAGGAATGAGATTTGTACAGTGTCTCGAAAGTTTCTCAAACATCATTTTCGATATTATATTTTTCAACCATCAATCAATTTCTGTAGCGATGAAAGTGGAGAAGTCCAGCACGCACATGGGTCTCAACTCGAATTGTTCTCGATGTGGTTAATATGAAAATCGGACGATTGCACTGACCCTGAAAGAAGCTTGAAACCCTTTTGTTTTAAATTCAGTTTAGCAGCGAGCATAGTTTCCCACTAAGGAATTCCATCGCTAAATCAAGATGATAGCCTTCCTGTGAACTTCAACGTAACAAATGACGAAACATGTTTATTTTACTCACATTATCTTTTTACCATGAAGTATCATGCTTTGTGCGACCTGCCGTCCCGATATAAATCATATCCCTCATTGAAGTAAATAATTTGTTCACGTGTTCCTTCTCACAAATATTTCACAGGAAAAACAAAATCTACAGCGTTGGAGTACAAAATAAATCAGTAAAGAAATTAGAAATCAGAAGGTACGCTTGGTACCATGTGTAACTAATAAAAAATCTTAAGGTGGGAAATACTGAATCGCTCCTAGCAATAAGCTCGTAAACAATACTAAGGCTGTTGAAGTAATCTTGATAATTTGATATTTGTGTCGTATAAAATGAAGCGCAATCCACGCGCTATCTTATGTATCTACATTCATTCTCATTTTATTCAATAACGTTTCATATGTTAGAAGCCGCAACGTAAATTTACGAATTCGATTACAAAATCTTAGATCGCCAGTTTTGTTCGACATGAGGTTCAAAAAATTATTGTTAACGCGCTTGCACGAAATGATAAATAGGCTGCCTAAAATGAAGCATTCTGATGGAAATGGCACGTTTCTGAAGGTCAGCCCGAGAGCTTCCTTTAAAAGTTTTTAACTTTGATACTTGAAATTTAGGTTAATTTTCCCAAGAAATTTTTAAAAATTCGCTGAAAAATTTAGATGTTGAAATAATTTCTAAATACAAACTAAGTTTTTTAAATGATCAGTTTTTTCTACTTTTATTTAAAGGATTAATGGTGATAATGCATCAAGAGGCGGTATTTTCCATTCAAGACCCAATCTGGATCAACTCGTATTTATAATCGTTCATTCATTGTGTTATAACAGTTTGTTTCGTTACAGATTTTGGAGCGCGAAGTGAGTGCTGTGAATGAATTTTTGGAGTCGGGCAAAAGTCTGCACACGATGAGGGACCACCACGCCCAAGGCGCCCTACTCATGGCCGGCATGTTTGGGATCAGGCAGAAGCCTCACAACCTCAAAAAACTCAACTCCATTAGGGAGCGCCTCTTTGCACCTACGGAGGGCGACAAAATAATCGCGGATCAAGGCTTACTGAGAGTCAGTTCATTGTTTAAATGTTCCATTGATATTATATAGATTTTTGAAATTTAATGCGAGGGATTCTTCAGAAATTCATGGGTGAAATTAGTTAAAAAACAATAGATTGTAAAGAAATGTTTAAATTATTTTGAATGAATGAGAACAATTTGTTAATGAGTAAATTGCATCAGATTGGCTTGAACTTTCAAACTACTGTGCGACTATGAAATTTTCCTTTCGAGTTCAATTACGATTCTTGTACGAACTGAGAATGAAAATGCTCCTCAGAAGTGACAATTTACTAATATCTTTCAAAAATTTGAACAAAAACAATATTCCCTACCTGAATCAGTAACTTAAATACAACGTTACTGTCGAGCACGCCATCAACCACTAATAATTAGCGATGATTCAATTTATTTCATGATAGATTACTTTGAAAATTTACTATGCGTTATCAAATGTAGCTCGTGGTTATTCAATTCTTAAGTATGCTTCAAACTTACCCTATGCAGAAGTATGGGTTTTTCACGCTCCGAAATGAGGAAAATGATTTTGTTTTCATGGAAACGCAAGTTACTTTTGACAGTTTTCAACGCTGAACCGAAGTGGATTGCGCACAACAAGGAGGACCAAATTGGTATGATTGTTCTCAAACCAATTTCCGCCTGACCATGAGGTATGAACTGCATTCATATTTATACAATGTCGAATTCAAGAGTCGGGCACATATTCGGGCGCGCACACTGGTTTGAAAGACCAAACCAATCTGATGTCATTTCATCATTAACAAATTGTTCTCATTCATTCAAAATAATTTCAACATTTATCAAGAATCTATTCTTAGGGCTTTATTTATATCTACATAATTTAAAAATTATTGGCTTCCCATGCCTACTAACACAACAAATTCTACGTATGCAGATGATACCCAAATTTTGGTGACAAATTCAATTTCGGAATAACTTGAAACGTGTAATGGGTGGAATCAAATAATTCTGTATCCACAACTAAAAAGGTAATATGGCGTAATTCGAAACTATGTTTCGAGAATACGTATCAACTACTATTTAGTAAATAGCTCAGAGAACATGTTTTTCCACACAGTTACAACAAGAAAGTAAGAATGAAATAAAAGTTACCCTCTTAAATCACTCTCTAAATGCTTTTCACTTCTCACTGATGGTATTGATTTGCGAACTAATACTTGGTGATTGTACACCATTAGAAGATTGTAGTCGTTTAAATACACAAAAGTATTCTGCAGTCAAACGTAGATTTCATTTGACTTGATAAATCAATGATCGCAGACACTTGAAAGACAGAGATTGTGAACAAAGAAACTATAGATAGACGTTGTGTCTCAGGTATCCATTCCCATTTATTCATTTATGATCCCAGGTGTGCTGTAACAAAAGAATAATTGAGACCTGAGGTGCCTGGGCCAGTAGAAACCAGGATCCTCAATAGACTGACTCAAGAAGAGAAGAAGTTGAGTGAACTCCACAGACGTCCAAGGTTGAGGAATTGGTACTTTAAATGAAAATCTCTGTGCACCATTCGTGTGAAGTTTCTCATGTACTTTTCGTTTCTGAGAATTTACATTTAATGGGTGCAAGACATTTACGATAACACTACAGCGAAATGACGATCAGAGTAAAATACGGTAGTTGATGCGAAAAATACGCCATTTAGAATGGAAACTAAAGCCACTGGCTGAGGAAATTTGCCAAACTCCTGTACAAATATACATTATATATTGTAGCATTAAACAAATCCTATCACGCACCCAAACAGCTCATACTGGTAAAATTTGAATCGCTATAAAGCTTCGTAGAAGAATGAGAGGAAGCATTTCATTATTATTCTTTGCGTTTGTAAAGCATCATGTTGTAATTGATGAGGCACAAAATGATGTGCTATTTTAGCCCAGAAATCTGTCACTGACCGAGGAACATTTATACTCGGAGGAAGTTTGTTCAAAATTGAAACACCTTATACCGAGAGCTTTTTGCCCGATATCGGTTTCAACGGTAGCGCGATAAGACATCATTTTTCATTTGACTTATGGTTCATGAAAGTATATGTATGAAATTATACTTTATCAACATTGTATTTTGAGAAATAAAAAGAAATAATACATACTGGGCTTCACAAGTGAGGAATCTTCCTGGAATTGGGGTCACTCAAGTTTATTTCGGACCGGTGTTCCATGATCACTTTTTTTGCGTATGCTTTAACATACAACTTTAGCTGAAAAATTAACAAATTTTCTTACGCTTTTTGATGACATTGAGGAATGTCTCCTCAGGCTAGGCTGCAGTAGTCAAGATGCACTAACGTTATCATTGAATGGTTAATAACTTAAATTGTTCGTCAATCCCACTTTTTATACGATGAAATACATTAAGGTTGTGTTAATTCTATTGAAAGTTTCCTAAACGTGTGATTTGAAGAACAAATTTAGATCGAATCGAATACCTAAATTTATTTCTTTTTCTAATGACTCGATTTTACCATTTTATGGCGGTAAAATCACTCTTCATAATTTTTAACTGCATCTTTGAATTCGAAAATGATGGTCTCTGTTTTGTTTGCATTTAGTTTGAGACTGGTTTAGTTATACCATGATTTCAGGCTGCTTCAGAGGCGTTTAGCGTTTCTCCGCGTACCGGATAATTCAGCCCCAGAACTCATTATCGCAAGCTAGACATCATTCCCACCCATAGAAATTCTTGTATTAGAACGCATTGAAAGAAAATCTTCAGTGGAAATTGAAAAAATAGGGAGAAGAATAGGCACTCGAGGAACACCAAAATTGTGCTAAATGAAAGGGAATAATTGTTCTCGAGACGGACTGCATTAGATAAGTTTGATAGGTAACTTTCAAAGGATAGGTAACTGTGTGCTTACTCTGATTCACGTCATTTTCTGTGAAAGTCGCTCGAGTTCGATGCTGCCGAAAGCTGTTGAAAAATTCAGCAGACTTAAAGTATTACATGATTGTAATCGATCTCACTGCATATTTTTTCTAGTCTAGTCTTGGTTACTCGTGTTCTTTCTGTAAGCATATTGATTTCGATCAAGAAAATTTGATTCATCCAATTAAGAGAGAGCTTATTTTTTATCCCTTTCTCTTGTTTTTCTGACATGATAGGTAGAAGATTCATGGCCTTGTAATTTGACGCCTTCTCAAAATCGCTAGTTATATACACCGGTTTAATAATGAAGTATTTATATTATCCGGAAAATATTCGCACCTATTTATAAATATTAATTATAATTATTTAACGAATCAATGCTGCTGTAATATAGAAACTCCCTTTCATATATTAAAAACTGATACCCTCATGTCCAACTGCTTTCGTGTTTTTTAAAAGGGGTGAAAATTTCCACATTTCAGGTATGTAAATGAAGTTAGGCTCGTAAATGAAGTAAGACACTGGTTTACAATTGAAGTTTGATTCTGATTGTTTTTAGAGACTTCGTTTAAGGGAACCATGTTCAGGGCATCTGCAGTCCTCTCCCGATTTTTTTAATTGCTTTAAATGAGTTTGAGATATGTCCCCGAATGTCTGTAAAAATATCAGGAACGTATCCCAGAGCTAGCGACCCCCCCGGGAGAGGGAGAGCATCCCCCTTGCGGACCTTTTTTTTCATTTTTGAACCTAGAGCACTGAAATTTGGTATACTGATTTGAAATGCAATTTAGAATCATTTATCATTTGTGACAAAATGCGATTTTCTTGAAAAGAAAATGGGATATCATAGAAAACGACATTTTTGGGTGGGTTTTCTAAATGCTTCTCCTCCTACAGATTTTGAGCTACAGTGATGATTTTGGTATCATTGGATGCAGAATAACGTGGAAAAAAAATTCTTAAATTTTCAATTTCATTTTTTTTTTGTTATTTATATATTTCATCATTCGTATTCCTCAAGGTAAGCATCCCCCATCCGAATATTTTTTTTATTATTGAATTTAGAGCAATGAAATTTGGTATACTGATAGGAAATGCAATTTAGAATCATTTATCATTCATGACAAAATGCGATTTTCTTGAAAAAAATGGGAAATCATAGGAAACGACATTTTTTTTGGGGGGGAGGTTGCTAAATGCTTCTCCTCCTACAGTTTTTGAGCTACAGTAATGATTTTGGTATCATTGGATGCAGAATAACGTGGACATTCCAAAAACTTGAATGCTTTTCCTCAAATTTCCAATATAAAAATTTAAAAAATTAAAAAAAATAAAAATCAAAATATTCTCAAGAAAATTCAAATTTATGACGTCATAACTTTGAAACAAGAATGAATTCTGAAAAACTTCCTAATACATTGTAAAGCCCTTGTTGTTCTGCATCCAATGATACTAAAATCATCACTGTAGGAGGACAAGCATTTTTGTTCTTAAAATCGTCGATATTGAACAATCACAATTTTCAATACATTCGTTATAATGGGGCCGAAGTTTACACAGCTAGAGCAATGTGGTTTGCTGCATTTGGAAGTCACAGGTGTAATCTACAATTTCTGTGTTCTTGATTTTCAAAAATTTTAACGTGAAATTTTTTCCGTAGACTTTTTACCCTAAATTCAAAACTCTGATTATAGCTTTTTCAAAAAAAATTATATAAATTCAAAATGAATTCAAATTCAAAAACCGGTACACAGCATTTCTGGAGAATACGTTGTACTTTCGCATGCAACAAACCGCATTGCTCTAGCTTTCTAAATTTCGGCCCCATTATAACGAATTTTATACATATATTTTTTATTATTTATCATGAATAACTCATTTTCTATGTCCCAATGCAAAAAAAAAACTCGTAGCAGAAAAGTTGTTGAAAATCTAGAGATCTAGTAGTCTGCAAATTTTCATAGACGTAAGTCCGATAGAAAAAAATCTACGGATGGAAAATCAAGTTTTGGCCGACCGGTGGACATGGTTCCCTTAAACTCCTACTTCTAAAAAAGAGGTGAAATCAGTGGCTGTTGCAAAAGGGTTTTAAAAATTACTTTACTAGACACTTTGTCAACAATGTTCACGTAACTATAATGTAATACTCAAATTGATAGCAATTTTTCTCCAGAGATCTGCAATCAGAGACAATCAGCGCACCTGTGCCTCAGCTAAGAAAATTTCATCATTTCCTAGTTCTAATTTTCAGCGGCTTCCTGATACTGGCGACCTCAGTCACCAATATCCTTTATTAAATTGTAAGAATAGTCATCATTAAAATTCTTTACAAGCACGTCCTGCGTGCCTTGCAGTGATTCCTGCGATGAAATGTCGCGTAGTAAATTTTCGATAATACCGTTCGACTACCTAAAAAATTACGCTAATTATTTTTTCATATTTCTCATAGGACCATGTGTACAGGGAGCTGAAGGATGACATGATCACGCACGACAGCTACTCTTGCAACAGAGTTACAGGTACTCGACCTTTCCGCACCCAGCGAGAAAATGGGAAATATATCGGCAATCGAAGGTGAGTCTTTTGAAACCATAATGCAATAAAAAACATTCGTAGGGAAATCGACGAAACGCAACACACGTGTTTCATGAACTAAGTACATCTCTGAAAGGATTTGGAAATACAACCAATGTTTATTCCGAACTGTATGATTAAATGCAAATTGAAATTATACTTTGAATGCTAATGCAATTGGAGTAAGTTGCAAATACCATTAGAAAAACATAAATTATTTTGAAGCCACAAGATTCCAAAAATCTTCCTTTTTATCCATATCGAGTGGCTGATGGAGTTTGAGAGTTTAAGCCCTTGTGATTTATTCTTTTGCTGATACCTTAAGGTTGCTAATACCTAAGGGAAAATACGTTCTGATCGTCTTCATTGAACCTGAGCATTTGAAAAGTTGCAACAAATCAATGCAGTATCACTTCGAATGACGTTGGGAATTGTGGAAGTTCTTCTGAGAACGGCTCTGTCAATTTATTGTTTACCAAGCTGCCGTTTATCTGATGAAACAACTCTATGAAACAAAATTACATTTCACATAATGATCAGGAATAACATAATTTTCAATTTTTGAGTGGAATAAACAGCGACAAAGCTGCCATTTATCTGACGAAACTTTGGAACTCGTTGAAGTGACATTGTTTTTCTTAAAAAGACCAGAAATGTATTAATTTTTCTTGTTTCTGCTAGTGGAATTCATTACGTTAAAAAAATTTTCTGCTCCCTCCATTATGGGGCTTATTACCCATCAAGTTTGTTGAATTAGTTTGACATCACAAGATTAGGTTTTGAACTGAAATAAAAGCATTATATTTTGACGCACACCGTATGTGAAAATTTTTGTGCATTAAATGCACAGATGTGCAAGGGTATTGCAAAATTTTTGGTACGTACTTCACCTACTAATAGAAAATATTGGTATAAACACAATTTCATCTATAAAAAAGTTTAAAAAACGCTTCGTTTTTGAGATAACCTGATTTGTAAAATCACGATGCTGGTTATTAGCTACACTCCGTTTATTAATACACAAGAGAATAATTCAAAGACAATTAACAACAGATGATTTATTAGTAGGGAGGACCTTATTACAGTAATTCTTCAAAATTTCTACCACGAGCATCGATACAAGTACGACATCTTCGTCGGAGGTAGTTGTAAACGTTGCCGAAGACTCCAGGCCTCTCCAGCAGCAACTGCAGTTCTGGCGGCAAGATCTTCTTCTGACTTGACAAGTGTTTTATAGACAACACTTCTCATGAGTCCCACAAAAAAAAATTAACGGAGTCAGATCAGGAGATCTCTGCGGCCAGGAAATAGGACAATTACGACCAATCCTTCGATTTGGAAATTGAAGGTCAAGAAAACGTATTACATTCACAGCAAATGTGCCTGAACTCCATCGTGCTGAAACCAAATTCTTCCACGAAAATCCAATGAAACATAGGCCAATAAATCTGGAAAGACTTCAAGAAAGATTCTGCAACAATTCCAGTGAGACGCTGTGGCAGAATGTATGGGATAATTTGATTAGGAACGATACCTGCTCAAACACTGAGAGTGTAGCGATGTTGGTATCCCTGTTCATGGATGACTTGAGGATTTTTCGTTTGCAATTCGTGAAAATCATGGAAATTGAACATTCCATAACGGTTGATGGTAGCTTCATCCGTGAACAACATGTGTTCTGCGAAATGGGCATCTTCTAACTCTTGATTCAAAAACCCCTGTATGAATCGTTCGAGAGGAGCATAACCTGCAGGAAGTAGTCCCTGGATTCTCTGTAAGTAATACGGATGATAATTATTCCAATTCAAAATTCGCCACACAGCAGTGTGAAATTGAATTCCCATAGATGTTGCTGCAGCACGAGTGCTAGGGTTTTGACGGAAACGTTCCAACGCACCTTCCTCTTGATTCAGATCAAGCTGTCTTGGGCGACCAGCATTCCCTCTGTTTGCACTGAAACTTCCATTCCCACACAACCTTCGGTGCATAGCAGTGAATAATCGATGATCAGGCACCTGTCTATTGGGGTAACGTTCTTGGTACAATCTTACGGTACGTCTTGCATTGCCATCAGTGGAATCATAGACGAAAAGCATATCAGCCATTTCTGCATTTGTTAGGCGGTTTATCTTACCAGTACAGTGTCAAGATGCTAACTGATGAATGATTACGGTTCAAACTAGAAGTTACTAACGTTGACTGGAAAGTTCTATAAATTTTTTTTTTCTGGATTTTTTTAAAATTTGTGATTGGTAAGTTCTTAGACATTTTACAAAAAAGAGTAAATGGGTATGGCGTCAATTCTGCCTAAATTGATCAGTTTTAATTCTCCTTGTCACTCTTTTCCTGTCTTTTGCGAATTCGCCGTCGTGCTGCGAAAAAAGAGTCTTAAAGGTTTATGAGCACAATATCTCATCAATGAAGAGCTTTTTGAACATTGTCCATTGATATTATAGTGCTCATATCAACATTTTCCATAAGTAGCCAAAGTTTGTACCAACAATTTTGCAGCACACTGTATATTTAGTCTTTTACATAAACGTTCCTTCTGATGAAACTTATCTCGTCAGCGTAGCCTCCACGATCCAACTCGTACCTGCTAGGTTTGCTTTCTGCACAAATTTTCTCGTGTACATTATGTTACTTTTAAACAAATTGTTGGCGTTCTTCATTAGGCCGCAGTTTTGATTAAAGTACTTCAGCTGACAAAGCACCTTTTTTGTTGCTATTTTTGTGAATTTTAATTTTCTGTGTCGCAGCGACGAGTCAATTCTTGTCTGTTCATAGAAGTGTAATAATATTCTTCTTTTTGACTAGACTATGAGAGGCAGGAGTGTGAATTAATGCTGAACTGGAAACTCGATCAAACCTGAAGACAAAATATTTTCATTAGATGCATTAAACTGTAAAATGCGATAAGGATAGTGAGAGTTGGTGAGCAAAATAAAAGGATTTTCAGTAAATAGCAAAAATTACAAACTAATGCATGGAATTAGAGTGTCTTAAAGAAAATAATTCGAGTATCTGGGATAATATCTAGCATATCTGAAAGATTATTTATTATGCAGGAAAAAATTCTTTAGGACTAAATTTCATTCATATTCTTCTAAGTAAAATAGTTTATCGAATAGATTAGATGTTAGTTCAAGCCTCCCTAACCGCAAAAAGGCGTTTCAAAGAGGGGAAGGATGGAAGTACTGTTTAGAATGACATTAAGGGAACGCGGAATCAATGCACAACGTGTCCTGCCACACAAGTTCCCCTACCAATAGAAACAGTAAGTTAAGATGGAAGGCCTTGAAAAGATAAAAGTTGAAGAAGGAAAGAAGTGAGAAGTGAATAAAAAGAGGTCAACAGTGAATCGAAGAAAATGTGATTCTTAATGGAAACAAAGTCCACATTTTATTTCAACAACAACAAAAAGCTTACCCAACTCTTAGTTTGGGACCTTATATTTTCCATACATTTTGTATCTGTCCTCTCAAACAGACACAAAAGTTTTATCTGTCTAAGGAGACAGTGCATCGTATTTATCTATCCTTATGTCGGGAGAAATGCATCACTTACATCGTCTCAGCAAACCCAGACGCGATGGTACCTTTTAACAAGGGAAAGCGATTGAAATGGACTTATTTGTGAAGACAACATGGGTTGGCGCAGCCGGTCACAGGTTGTGCAGTGAACTTATTTAAATTGCAGCAAATGCTGCCGCCTGGCCTGCTCTGACTGCACGTCGCAACACCGCTCAACTTATGATTTGATTTGGTGGCAGAACATTGCACGATATGAAGTTGCAGCGCCCCGCTCGCCGGAGCTCTAGCTCTCCCACCACCGGCACAGCTGGGTCGCGCTCGTCGGCTAGGAATATAAACTCTTACTTTCGTTGTACATATGCTACGTTCCATAATCGTAAAAACAAAATTATACGCTTTTGAATAAGAACAATCAAATACTTTTAAGCATTATAAATATCAGTCTTCATTGGTGTGATTTATTTTACGCTTGCGGAAGACATTTAGCCATTGTAGGTATTCAGTATTTTCATATTTTTATGTTCAGTATTTTGCAGTCTATGCCAAATAACACAGCACGAAAAGCGGCTCGTACGGAGCGTTTTCCTACGAATCATGCTAATGCAAAAAGTCAGTCGGCTCAGAGATCGATGACGTTAATAAATCCATATTAAATTGCATAATGGAGCCTTGTTATTTTAGTCTTGGATAAGAACAAGAGTTATGAGCAAAACACATGAGAAACGCACTTCAGAAAAATATAATGTATTAAAATAACTTTGAAATTCAAATTACGCCTGATTGGCTCCCACTATCAAACTAAATGCATGTTATCGAACAAAACTAGATGCTTTCGTCCAAGACCTGTGAACTCAGTACAAATTTAGGATCTTTGAAACGTTCCATCTCTACTATAAAAAATTAAACAAACATCCGGCTTTTAGGCTCATAAATATAGAAAAGGATTTCATTATTAGAGCTCAGACAGTTTATTACCAGTAATTAATTTGCACAATTTTTACCAACTTGAACGATCCCCAGTACGAATCTTCTAGCAACTCTCATCCTGCATGTGAGGTAGTACCACGTAGAAGTAGTTTTACTCTTAGTAATAGAAGCAGCATTTGTTTCACGTTTTGTGCGTTTATCTTGCTCGTGCAAAACGCTGTTTGCAAGCATCAGAAAATGCATCAACTTTTCAGCGTTAGTAATTTGGGTATTTTTGTGCACAGAAAAAGATTCCTGATGAAATGACTGCCATCGTCTATATTCACCTTGTACCTCTTGCGAGCTCATGCAGACGAACATCGCCGGTAACAAAACAAGCTTGAGTTCTAATCGTGAGCAACCTGCCTAGACAGCGTGAAATTTCTCGCTATAATATGTGATTTAGGTGATTTAATTACGGAGTAAAAATAAGAAATTCCTGGTACAGGTAGCGGCGGAACCGATTGAGCTATTTTGAGGGGTCAGTGCCTGGAGGGATGAGGGGAGAGGCTGGTACGCGAGGTCACATTTTGCCTATTCGATACCACCAATTCAGTAGCAAACATGGTGCGGATAGGAACGAATTGCGGCTTAGCTGAGTGCGCGTATTTTGAGAATAATCGGTTTTGATTTCAAATAATCAATTAGTAATAAGCTGCGCGCTCATTTCTGTGATTTCCGGCGATGGTTAAACATTGTGCGCAATCATTCCGTTCCTCGGGTTACCACTATTTTGTTCTCTAGCTGAGACACTTGGAGAAAACAGGCAGCACTCTAATAAATGACACACTTGACCGACGCAAGGCCATCAGAACACCAAAAATATAAAGCTGGTGGAAACAGAGGCTTGGCAGTCACCGAAACCTTCAGCTCGAAGAGAAGTCGTTGCTTGAAGAATCTTCGACCGCATTAAGAAAAGAATTCTGCGAACGGATTTGAATTTTCATCCTTAAGAATCACTGATGGATCCAGAATTGGACCCAGCAGATTACGCCAACCGCCAAAACCTGTTTAGGCTAATGCATGCACTGGTCGCTCTCGGGGCAGCTTTCTTCAGTGGAGAAGACGCACATTTAATTTTCTCTTAAGTAAGGCTATCAATTAGCAAAATTTCCGCTCCTAGACTGTATAGACGGTGACCGGCACTTTATAAAACAAACTTTTACGTAAGGTTTGGACCGTGGAAAGTTGGGATAAACGCCTTTTACTCAAAAACTGTGTGGTCCAAGATCTATCGTTAAAGAGTACTTGAAATTTGAAATGTATAGAGTAAACATTCGTCCCTATAGAGTGGCAGGGAAATGAAGTGTTAAAATCAGAAGAAGATTTTTATTATGAACTCAAGGAATAGAATAATAACCTAAAGTATCATGATCTCAATCGAACAGATTTTTTTTCAGATCAGGTATTTTCAAAAATATTCAACGTGATGCCTTTCTGTGGCGAACTTGCGATACAGACGTTCAAACGCCTGGGCAATGATTGCCGCGGATGCAATCGAGCATGCCAGGAATTTCACGAATCCTTACAGAGGCTTGAACAATTTTATCGAAAAGGTCTTCTAAGAAATGAATCTGTGTTTTGTACATCAAACTCTTCATATGTCCCCGAGAGTAGAAATCTAATCGCAGAAATTAGGAAACATTTCTGGCCATGTGCGAATATCAAGTCCTTGTAACTGTTAACTAAGCATTTCCCACCACTCGGTTATATTGTTTATTTTAAAGTTAGCTCAACAAAGCTAACCATGTACACACATACATACAAACATGACATACAGACCCACACAGATGCACACACATACCCAAATGACATGTGGACGCACAG
Source organism: Morinoia aosen (assembly GCA_030386875.1). Classification (NCBI taxonomy): domain Eukaryota; kingdom Metazoa; phylum Arthropoda; class Malacostraca; order Amphipoda; family Talitridae; genus Morinoia; species Morinoia aosen. The sequence goes on along the minus strand of CM059572.1, from coordinate 2,361,142 downwards.
ACTTAGGCTGCGGTCAGACAAACAGCAGTGGAGCAGGGCAGAGCAAAGCAGAGCAGTTGCGAGCCTCTGGTAACTGTTAGCTTATGCTAGCAGGATAAGCGGCCAAACAAACAGCAGTGGCTAGTCTTGAGTCAGCAGCAGTTGCAATCTTGGCGCCACAAAGAGCGCTACTTTGTGACTGTGGTTAGCTCAAATTTTTCTTATTAAATAGTTAAAATAGCGATTTCTCGGAAATTTCACTTTCCGGATAAAAAGGGAAGCCAACGTAGCTAAGAAAATCATGATAAAACAAACGTTTTGGATCATAAAAAATCCATCCTCAGTGTTCTGAAAAACAATAAGTCAAAGTATTAAAAACTATTTCTGAACTCTAATTTTCTGAATAAACCAACCGATAACATAATGTCATTAAACAAGAACAGACAATAGTAAAACAAAACCTATAAAACGATTTAACAAACAATAGAAAGCTTGACCGCCGTGTCACATTCATTTATTGACGGACGGTTTTTTTAAAATCTACAATGGTTTTTTCGAATCGATGTATATTTTAAAAAACCGTCCGTCAATAAATGAATGTGACACGGCGGTCAAACTTTCTATTGTTTGTTAAATCGTTCTATAGGTTTTGTTTTACTATTGTCTTTTCTTTCTTTAATGTCATTATTTTATCGGTTGGTTTATTCAGAAAATTAGAGTTCAGAAATAGTTTTTAATACTTTGACTTATTGTTTTTCAGAACACTGAGGATGGATTTTTTATGATCCAAAACGTTTGTTTTATCATGATTTTCTTAGCTACGTTGGCTTCCCTTTTTATCCTGAAAGTGAGATTTCTTATTAAATACCTGTAGAACTGACTATAATTCATCTAATTGTGTTTATTTAAAAAATTTCAGAACTTAACTATGCTAGACCGCTGTTCCGATTGTTCATCCATTTCAGAGCTGTTGCGATACCGCTGTACTTAATTTTCGGGGATATTTTCCAGATGAGCCCCGTCACTAATGGAACACCTTTGCAACACCCACTTGCTACTTTCGAAATAATTTACCAATCGACTTCAAATTACTCTCAAACGAAATATTGAAACATTCTTTCGTTTGAGAGTAATTTCAAAACGATAGGTTGCATTAGAGGTGGGACATATCTCGAAAAGATCCATTTTTGGAACTTTACCTTTGACGAGAAAAAATGCGTTTCAAACTAAAAATAATCGGTCAATGTGAAGTTTCATGCAATCACGGAAAATAATAATGCCGATCCCAGGAATCACTAAAGGAACCCATTTCAGAACGTTTTTCAAGAACGACATTCTGCTCGCTGATGCGTTATTTTCGAATTATTGAACTTTGAAGTTGGCCTTGGCGCCAAAGGAAGCGAGCGCGTGAAACGGAATTTAATTAATAACGGAAGCTATTACAAACGTAAAGAGGTTGGGTCGTGAGGGGGAGGCACAGTTCTTCTAGTGAAAATTATAAATAAAGCTTCTAACCCACCCATTAGAGTGACGACCGCAATCTTGTTGACATCAGGTCCAAAATGGCGGCGCCCATGGTGGTCGCCATGTTAGACCCGATGTAAACAAGATTGCGGTCGTCACCCTAATGAGTGGTTTAGAAGCTTTATTTATACTTTTCACTAAAAGAACTGTGGCTACCCCTCACGACCCAACCTCTTTACGTTTGTATTAGGGGGTTAGCTTCCGTTTTTAATTAAATTACGCTCGCTTCCTTGGGCGCGCGACGGCCAACTTCAAAGTTCAATAATTCGAAAATAACGCATCAGCGAGCAGAATGTCGTTCATGAAAAATGTTCTTAAATGGGTTCCTTTAGTGATTGCTTGGAATATAATTATCAATTTCCGTGATTGCATGAAACTTCACATTGACCAAATAATCAACCAATCGTGGTAAATCCTCAGGTTAGCCATAGCGAATGTCAGCCCAGATGGGTTTAAATTTACTTCGCGTGGGCTAACATTTACTTCGTTCAACAGCTAGGTTCAGGGCCTTAGGTTTGGTAAGAGTCAGAATTATAAAATGGTATGTACAGCTCACCTCCCTTGTAAGGACATTTACAGTACTTGGTGCTGCCATTCCGTGAGGTCTACCACACTATAGGATGAGATCTACCTCTAACTAGTACTATGACGTGAGGTTAGGCTACGAATGGATATAACTTATTTCCATACATTTAATTCAGCGATACACACTTCATTTGTTCATATCGAACTGGACCTGAGTAGGCGATATATGGCGGTAGACCTCACGCTATAGGAGCACCCATTACTTCAATTTTATAACTCCTCAAAACCGTCAGATTCTCCTACATTTGATACATCATTGAGACTTTTTCGCGCGGTTAGCTTGTAAGCAAAATCAGCATTGAAAAATGTAATTTGACGGACTGAGAGAATGCCGCGGATAGTTCACTGCTGTGACACCTATAACGGATCGTCCACACCAGCAATTCCTACACTGTGGTGTCGCGTACCCATACACCCCTGAGCTCGGTGCATGGGGGTATGCCGTGCACCCCTTGTTTATTTTTTATGCAGCATACAGATTGACAATTTTTTTCAAATGCATTCAAAAGGGGACTTGAGCATAAAAAAGGCATAGCAAAAGTTTCGGAGAAAATGTTGAAACTATTACTACAGTTAACTTGAGGTTGTGATAATTTATGTTCAGAATGGTATAATATATTAGATGTTCCTCGGTGTGAAATAATTTAGTTTCATGCGCCATAAAAACCAGGATAATAACGCAGTAGACGAGAGTTACCAGTTACTGCTATTTTAAGCTCAACTTCAGTTTACGTTAGAGGTATTGCATCATTCTTTCTGTAACTACCGTCTTAAAGAGGTGAAGGAATCTGCCTCACGATTTTAACAAGTTTCGTACATAAACAACGTTATGTTGCTAGAAACAAAAATAGACACCAGTGGTGCAGTTTAAAGCATTTTCTATGACAACAGCCTGTCAGTGCGCTACGTAAACTAGTCTATTTTACTCAACTCTCTAAGTTTAAAAGAACCAAAACAATACAAACATCGGCATCTTTGGGATGCTTTATTTCCAATCAAGCCTGATACATATGATCTTAAGCATTGGTTTTTCAAATGTCTTATAACTAAGCCTATATATAGGACACCATGACGGTTCCCCCGTAAAGCCGGTACCCATTTCCGACACCTGGGTTGAGTGGGGTATTGTGCTTGAGCTTTCCCTCATACCCAACGGGGAAAATCCCCGCGCCAGCGCCGGGATACGAACCCTCGTCTCCAACATACAAGGCTGATCCCTCAACCACTGTGCCACGGAGAGCACTAACCAGCACCATATTTGCGGTTGTGTTTACATATCTGTGCTTCATCTGTGAAAATTTATCATTGTTCTAAATATTTAGAATGGCTTAAACTATCTGTAATGAAATTATCCCTTAAGCTTAAATGTTTCATCTACTTCTATCAAACACATTTCCTATTCTAAATAAGTCCTACCTAAAATTTTCTCGAAGAAAATTATTACTGTGTAAAGCTGCCGATTTTGAACACCAAACGAAGTCTATGGCGAACTTTCATATCTATGTTATGCGGCGTACCCCCATCGTCCGCTAAAACGCGTACGTCATGCGCAGCACAAAAAAAAATTGGAATACACTGGTCACTGTCCAAAAATGTCACCGTAAATTTTCATTGTCGGCTCCCAAGAACGAAGAAGATATTATGTGTCTCAACTAACTCGGAAGTGTTTTTTTAGCTTTACGAAAGAAAGAAAAGAAAACAGTTTATTCCAATGAAGATGATATGAAAAGTACATCATTGGTTTTTAAAATATATTGATGTAAGGATCCTTGGTCGATATACACACATGAGCATGTATAGTACCCAAGGCCCAGAGTCAAAACAGAAATTTACTCATCGAAGATCTCGATGAAAATTTAATGGAAGTTTAAACTCTTGATATACTGAAAAACGCCAAAATCTGTGAGAAGTGATTACCTGACCTTTTTGATTAAAAATTCAGGATAGCAAGACAATTAGTATTAGAAAGCTTTACTAGTACTATATGCAATTTGTTGGAAGGTTCACAAAATCACGTGGTAGAGTAAATGAATTAGCCATTTCATCAGGAAAATAAATTTCCTTTCCCAATTTAACGTTTTTGTGACATCCAACGAAAATTCATCCCAGCAACGCTGTCTGATGCCTTTCAATATTGAATTATTTACTACATGAGTGAACGATTTAAGACACTGTACGATTGACGTTTGAAGATGAATATTCTTGAACTCGAATGAATGGTGCCTTGTGAGACGGAAGCATGCTTACAGTTTTGGACTAAATGAACAGCGTTTGTACAGTTAGATTTCACATAACATCAAGTCGCCAAAATTCTGTTTCAGGAACCTCAAATGTATTTGGTTACTAGACCTACTACCTCAACTCCTACTTTGGCCTTACTAGTTCAACTAATCTTGGATGAATGATGGACCACTTAGGTTATATTGTCGTATTCTCTCGCAATAATACTTGGATCAAACCAAGAATTGGTTTTAGCTCTGAAATTTTGAATGCGTTACGATCTTGATCTAACTTCGCATTCTGATTCCTTAATATGTCGCCAGATACAAGCACCCACATCGAAGGAGAAATGAAACAGTGAAGCTGAAGTGTCCGATCGAGTGCCGACCTGCTGACCATCCCGACTGGGAATATTGCTGAGGGCCAGCAAGACAACGCCTGCCTTCACACCAGCCTCGACCGCGGATGCACTTCTGCTTCTATTGCTTCAGGGATACTCGGATCTTAGCATTTTACTACATGCTTGCTATAGCAATCAGGAAATCATGAGACATTATACAAAATTAATTTGCAACTAATTTAAGAGCTGAAAACTACGGTGTATGCGCGCGTTTTCATATTGCTCTGCTTGCTTCTCTGGAATTTCAGCAGCAACGTCGCTTATAGGTGTTTTTAATTCAAAGTTTGGGGCCGAAAGTTTTTGTCCCGTATCCAAACCAACTATCATCACTCTATTGTATCAGTGGGAAAATAGTTAGGGCCTACATATTTACACGTATGTATTGGCGACCATTCATCCAAATGTGTCGAATAAGAGAACGATTATAGGCTGCCGTAGTGACCTGTTGAAGCATACAAGATCTAGCTATTCCCCATACAATCGACGTAGCTATGTCTTATACAGCTCCATCGCTTGTTAATATTGTCGATGATGATTCTAAAGAAGAATGCACAGGTCTTGGAATCGCTAAAAAATAGCCTAGCCCCGCAATGCTCTTGGGATGGCCAGTATAATTGTTTTAAAGTAGATTCAATATAACTGATAACTGAAGATTCTTGCTATTTTGGAAACGTAATCACACGTAAAAGCGTGCTGTTATTGTAAAATTTCACTTTCTTTTGTAAAACTTATCCATAAACAGTGTTTTGACTTTTGACGAACAGGATATCGAGCATAATTTCTCGAAATTTTTCGTCGTGATTAATTGTTTAAATTCAATATAGCCGTGCGTCTATGCTTAGGATCAATACCTGCTACATACATTAGAAGCATACCCTCTTAAATTTCCATTAAAATCTTACTAATCGTAGTCAAATCTAAATCCTGATATGATCCGACTAAATTAAAGTCAGCTATGTTTGCGATAAACTTTATTTTCCTATAGTCTTAACGATATGCGTTATTTTATGTTCATTGGTGTGAAACAAGTATGATAATTCGCTAATTTTCGAACTAACCGCGTCTTTCCTCAGAAAATAGTTTAAAAACAGCTGCTAAGAAGTTAACGAGAGTAAACTCCCTATCAGTAAAAAAAGGTTGTAGTGGCTAGAACATTGTTCATTTCATTCATTATTCAGTAGAAAAGACTATTTGTAAAAGACTCACTGGAATCATGTGTTGAAATCACGGTTGTGGCTCCCAGAAACTTGAAATATCATTCTGTAAGTAACCTAAGAAGCTTTAAAATAATATTCAGCCCCAATAGCATGGAAGATTTAAACCTTGTGATAGTCAGGAGCACATATGCATAGGAGTGACAAAATATAATAAAACGCATAAACGAGTTAAATACATATCGTAAATCTCTTGCTTCTCAAAGCTTTGTGCTTTGTGCTTCTCTTGCTTCTCGAGAACAGAGGGTTTTCCTTCACCGCCCAAAAATATGAAAAATGAACTGCCAGCATGCATGTTGCTTATTGAAGACAGTATTATTGAATTGGAACATTAAAATCGTTTCTTATCACTTGGGCGTCAAGCCAGCTCCAATATCGGTCAAAACAGTAATTATATCAGAAAGCGTGAGAAGTCCAATTTTACTGAATCTACAGTAGGAGAATACAAATGTTCCTTACTAAGAATTTTTATTTAGACAATTTCAGAGTATCTGAAGCGAAGCTCATTAACAAATTTTTGCAACTAAATTCTTAAGAATTTAGAAATTAGAAATAAGAATTTCTAAATTCATAGATAATGCACGAAAATAACGCGGTGAAACTTTGAAAATGCATATACATATTTTATACATATGGGAGAAATTATTTCTGCAATTCAAAACAAATACAAAATCATGGCACAATACTCTACTGCAAACTCATACAATTCTACAGTATTCAACCGATATCTAACACCCATAATTAATTATTTGCACTTTTATTTTCGATGTTTTTGTACTCTCTGATGCATACCTTTTTCAGATAATGGATACATTTTAGAGATCTCGATAGGATTTCAACTTTCAAACAACGCCGCAAATTTTCCATAGCGCTTGAGACTTTGGTTTGACTCGGCCATTCAAGTTTTTTCCTTGGTTATTACTTAGTAATTTCTATGTGAATTTCGCTGTGTACCGAGGATCGTTATGTTGCTGAAAATTCCAATCAATTGGTAGACAGTTTTACCAAGGAAGCATGTAAGATAGCGTTCAAAAATTTGGCAAAGTTTTACATTCATTCTATAATCTGCTGTGTATATTGTCTCGATATTAAAAAATTAACATCACGATATTAAGAAATTCACGTCATGATTTCAGAAAATTAACCTGAGTATAATATTTTAGGTACATGGCTAATATTACAAAGTTAGTGGGACCACAGCAGGAAGTCACCCTTCGTCTTTCGCGCTACCGTTTGAAACTAAACATCGCTAGCGCATAGGGACTCGAGCTAACTTGGAACGTAAGGTGCAAGAGATGTTTTTTTCGCATGCCCCCGTTTTACAAGAAAAGCACGACATGAAAGCAAAGTCAGTATACCAGTGTTCTGAGGCCGACGCTGACGGAACGAAAACACAGATGGGTAGCAGGCATCATTCTCGACAAGCTGTCTAAACAAAGGCCAAGTAACAACCTAGGCACGCGTAAAGTTCTGCGTTCTTCTGCAGCTAACATGCAGTATATAAGTCGCCTTTCGAACGTAGGCAGGGTAGTAAACGAAGTGCAGCAATGAGTAAAGATGTAATTTATTGGCCTATTTCGGGCGTAGAATTATATGTTTTGAATAGTTTTCGGAAGTCAAGTAATCTAATTTTTTCACTGGAAGCTATAGCAGTTAGAGCAAAATTTTAATCACGGTAAATTTCCCTTCGTATTCATGTGATCATTTAAACTGAGTTTTTAGCTTATTTCTCAACGGTTCTACGGCATATTAATTCAAATCGAGCGTAGAAAATATGATTAGGCCTCTATTAGGTTGTCAAGGAGTAGCATTGAATCTCTAAAAGAAGAATTTCTCCAATAGTGCACTTCGTATTAAATTCTAATTCAATGTTTCACTCTCAGTTTGTTCTAAGCACGTATAGTTTACATCCTTAACAACATGTATTTTAATTTTTATTGGGAAAACTTACAATTTCCATAATTATTTCAAAATTTCAGCTGAAATATTTGTGTTCGTACGTTTTCATTAAGGAGCGGTTTCGAACCAAAAAAATAGTACGTATGAAAAAATTTATACGAATTAAAAGTTATTTTATTTCATTGCACTGCAAGCTGTCCTTTGAAACGTGTTATCTGTCCACAGGGCAGTTTCCCCTAATGTTTCCGATTTAGTTTTATATTCACTAACACATTTTAGCCGAGCATCCCTTCGTGGTTTCAACATAAATGGATTTTGTCTTAGACTTTTGTCTTGTTCATTGCTCATAGTGCGTAGTGAAATACTTGTGTCTGATGCAAACAAAGCATCTTGTAATCTATACGCGTGATCATTGGATTGTTTAGAACTTTTTGTACATTTTCCTCAATGATCTTGGAGATACCTATAATTGTTCATTAAATCTTTCACTCTTTTCTTCAGTTTTTCAACTCCGACACCTAGAAACTAATGAAGCAATGATCGTAAAGAAAATTTTAAGCTCTTTTATATCCTCCTCCAAGTTTGAGTTTGAAAGTTCTTTGCTTGCTACCATGTTTGTAGCACACTATGGGAAGCAGCAGTATTGACTGATGATGAAAGTCTTCACACTGCAAATGTCATTTACTGGGCGCATAACAGGAACAATTTAGAAATTTCTGCACAGAACGCTATCGATAGGAGTTTATTTAAGCCTTTTAAAAGCTTGACACCTATTACGTACGAACTTTTTTTTCACTCTTGTATGAAAAAATTGCATTATGTTCTATAGGAGCTGCGTTCCATTGATTTTTCTTGCAAATGCTATTTTAATTGCACTAGTATTCTGTTCATTATTCTTGCTTCAGTTTGTTAGAAATTTGTTTAAGAAAGAATTTCTTGGTGTACGAAATTTGCTTCCTCCCATCGTAGAGTTTGGATCACTGGGGTGTACGAAAGCTCTGTAGGTCTCTAAAGCAGCGTTCACACGACCAATATTACTGATAATATTTACTAATAGTGTATCGAGAGTTCAAAGTCTAGTCACCCTCAGAAACAATTAATGAATCTGGTACGAGAAGACACTGCTTCCACAAGGTTTTTCAAATGAAATAAATGTACGAGGAGTTCGCGAGAACCTATTCTAGTTCCTGAGTTTGAGTCTCGCGAACTCCTCGTACATTTATTACTAATAGTGTTTAAACAATTTAAACAATTTATTTACCCCAGGAGATACAGAGGTAGAATGTTTTTTAAGTCTAGTACAATGGACAAGTTTGAATATAGCTGTGGGCCCGAATAAGTTCAGCGACTTTTGGGGCAACCTACCATCAACATTATTCTAAGGTGTACAGTAATGTTTAACCTAAGTCACTTAACCTAGTTTCGCATTAGACTCATCAGTGAGATAATTTACTCGATACCAGATATTTCATTTTACAATATTGATGATATGGACTATATTTAACAGTATATTCGACAAATGATTTAATAGCAGACTGAAGGTAAATTGCATATTACCTATGGCAAATTTCATTATTGGAAACACTCATGTGGGAGACAAGATTTGACTTGGTGCTCTTACACGACTAATATTCCGATAGGAAGTGAGTCTCAAGATTTATTTTGAATACCTTGTAAGAATTACTATCACGGATCTCCCCAGGTATTGAGTTCCAAGCTTTACTTCCAACGAAGAGGATACTGTGTTGCGACCGGGCCTTTGAATAATGAGGAAGCATGAATTTACTTCTATTTCGGGTTAAATGGTCGGGATGAATAGCTTTCGCAGTTAATAGTTGTTTTAGGCTACTGTCGCCATCATTTGTCAATGTTTTATAAATGAAATTGCAAATGGAGATTTTGTAGAGATCTGAAAGTTCAAGTATTTGTAAATTTTGAATGAATCATTTGTGTGAGCATTATATTCTAGATTCTTTACCGCTCTGATTGCTCTTTTTTGCAGAGTAAAAATTATATTGGTTTTATTTTTATCAGTTCCGTGCCATGCTTCTATTCCGTACTGCAAGTATGGTGAAATGAGCGTTCGGTAGAGCATTCGTAAAGCTGTTTCAGGCTGGTAATTTTCAACTTTATTCAGGATTCCGATGGATTTCGATAATTTAGAACTAATATGAGCGATGTGCTCTTTAAAGGTCAGATGTTTATCTATTATGATGCCCAGAAACTTGCATGAGTTGGTTTCTTCGATTTCACCTTCGCCAATTTTTATGTGTGGGAGAGATATGCTTTTCTTGTATGAGAATGTAATATATTTTGTTTTATCGATGTTGAGGCTTATTTTATTAGCTTTAAGCCATGATGAAACCTTATGGAGTTCATTATTTATACTCTCCGCAATCATAGCGGGATTTTGGCTCGGAAGGACCGTAGAAAGCGTGCTGTCATCGGAGAAAAATATGAATTTGAAAAATTGTGTAGATTTGATAATATCATTTATAAATATCAGAAATAGGAGAGGCCCTAGGACAGACCCTTGTGGAACTCCATGGCTAATTGTCTGTGGGTCTGATTTTGCGTCGTCAACGACAACGTATTGCTTCCGATTTGTTAGATATGATTTGAACCAATCATGGGCAATTCCTCGAATGCCATAACAGTGTAATTTCGAGAGTAATATCTTATGGTCCACACAGTCGAATGCTTTTCGAAAGTCAAGAAAAACGGAGAAAACAAGCTTTCCTTCATCTATATTCATCTATATACATAACACTGGTTATATGCGGTCGTAATAGTTTCAGTTAGATTTAGTATTGCTAGATATTCGTCCTTCGTATAGTAAGGCTAAGTATGCTTGACGTTTTTTTATATTGATAACGATATCTTCAGTAATCCAAGGCTTTTGTCTATTTTTCGGCCCAATTGTGCGGGTGATTATTGGACAACACTGGTTATATGCGGTCGTTATAGTTTCAGTTAGATTTAGTATTGATTGGTTAATGTTAATCCCATTATTGTCTAGTTCATAGATGTCCAATGATGGCATTAATTCTTCTAGAACAGTTCGCATTGTTCCCATGTTATATTCGTTTATACGACGATATGAAAAAGTCTCAGCATGTGGGCTGTTAGAGGGACTATAGACATTTTTCTTGATGAGAAACACCGGAAAATGGTCAGATAAGTCAGAAATTATTATTCCTGTAAGAAAATCAGTCGGATCTAACATAAAAATATTATCGAGCAACGTTGCAGATTCAGATATAATACGCATAGGTTTCGTGATGATTGGAAGGAAGGAGTTAGACTGAAAAACATTTATGAAGCTTGAGATTTGCTCACAGCTTTCATATTGCAGAAGATCTTAGTTGAAATCCCCGCAAATTATTATTTCACTGTAAAAAGATTTGTTAAACTGAGATATTATGCTTTGAAGCTCGTTCAGGAAAGAAACGTTGCACGCTGTTGGGGGCCTATACACAGTCCCAAGTAAAATCCGTTTACCATTTTTCGTTAGTTCTACAAATAGAGTCTCAATATGTTCACGATTCATAGTTGCACTTATAATGATTTTCGATGATATGTGTTTAGATATGTACTCACTGATGCCACCACCACGTTTGTTGCTAAGGAGTGAATGATGGCTATTATAGTTCTGAATTTGAATTAGGTCTTTAGTTGAGTCATCTAGCCAACTTTCGGAGAAACTGAGAACATCAAAATTGCTGTTTAGCTCAGTGATAGTACAAGATATTTCATCTATTTTCGGATAAATGGACCTACAGTTCCAACATAATACTGAGAGATCGTTACAGGTTTTTCTCATCGATTCATTGATTTTTTCAATATTTAGGTATTTACAATTCCCAGTTTCATTTAGGTTTGGATGTAGTCGATTCAAAAAATTGAGATCTGGATCAATATTATCGAATATTTCAACATGGTCAGTCATGACGATTAGGAAACAGTAAGTAAAATGTGACGTCAAAAATAAAGAAGATGATACAGACTACAGGGTCAAGTTAGAAGTAAAGACATTCCTACTTATAATAAAATTTAAGAAATAGAGAGAAACTAAAAAACACAGAGATCATTAGTCTAAATTGTCTAAAATCTAGTATGATTTCATAAGGAGAGCGCTAACTCAGTCCATGAGTGGGAGCATTAGAGATCATAAATTGCGAATAGAGTAGTTACAAGGCTGTCATACCAGTGGTATCTGCATATAACACATACGATGTAGCAAAGGACGAAGTGGATTAGAATCGAAGTAACAGCGAAGTTATTTAATTATTATAAAGATCTTGAGTTGCTAGATTATTATCAGATTTAGAGACATGTGGTAGCATATAATTTAAGTCAGAGTAGAAAATTCGGTATGAGCCTCTATAAAAAATGCGAAAAAGAAGTAGATATAAAAAAACAATTTAGTGAGCAGTAAAACAAAGTTTCAAGTTCGGTGTGGTTGCCTTGAAGAGGCAAAGGCGATTCTATCAGAAAACAAAAAGAAATCATGTGGACAGAGATCAAAATGCTATTAAATTCAGTCCGTATGTCTCTAATTATGAATAATTTCTTCTGAGGACTTGCCGACATGTTGTAGTAAGTACTGGTCAAGTGATTCAGGTGTCTGGATGGTTTGAGGTCTCCGAGTTGCTTGTCCAGGTATCTTAGGAGGGTAGACGTTCTTGCGAGACCTATTTTGTACGAAAATTTTCGTTTTGCCAATCTCAGAGTGTACATAATATTAGCTCGCGCAGGGATGAGGTATTCGTTTACGTAGAATTTCGGTTTAGTCACACGGCAGGCAGACAAAACTTCTTGTTTCTTTTCGTATTGTCGTAGCTCATAAGTAATGTTTCTCCTATCGACGTTTCCAGGGGCAGGTTTTTTACCCAGTCTAATCGCTGTAGTGATGTCAGAGTTACTAAGGTTGACGTTGATTTGGTCCTTCAGGAGCTCCCGCACAGACTGTCTACAGTCTTCATCAGAATGTGATTGCGGTAGTTCCCCTGTGATAACCAGAGTGCATTTTATGTTTTCAACTCTTCCCGTTCTTCTTTCCTTTCGAATCGCTCTAGACGAGAGACTAGCCTATCGATCTTTTCATTTTGCTCTTCAGTCACTGCCTTTTGATTTGATTCTTTTTTCATTAGTGTTTCAATCATCGTTTTCAAGTCACTAATTTCGCTTTGAAATTTCTCCATTACTGAGTTAAAGTGATCAATTATGATGGAGATCATTTGCGTATTCGCTTTTGACAGGTTTTGTACGTCTGGACAGTCAAGCTCCAGTGTACCCTCATTGTTCTTCTTGCTTGCCCCTCTTGCCGCCATCTTGTGAGAAAGGAGACACTTGCGAAAAAGAAGCAAGGGCTGAGTGCGGTTTTGAGGGAATATCACACTTTTGGTTCGATTTTTTGGATTTTGGTTAGATGAAATTTACTCTTGGGTTCTCATGGTCTGAGTGGGCACTCTTTTTGGTTAGAAATGCATGTTCATTTTAACCAATTGGGCACTTAGCTTCCGAGCAAAGACAAAGTACATTACGTCCTCACTTCTCGGAGACACTGTTGACACTGTCAATATATTGATCGTGCGAACGGCGTACTGATGGACTGATGGAAATATTGATGCGATCAAAAGTGCTCAGAAATCCCATCAATATTTGAGCATTCTTGGATTGATTGAAAGTACTATATTGATCGTTTGAACGCAACCACAATATTTCTATCAGTACAGGCGTTGGTAAGAGTTTTATTCGAGTGCTCTAATCATGAATAGCAGTGACAGAAGTACTGTTTTAAAGGAATTCATCAATTTATATAGAGAACTACCTGTACTGTGGGACTGCCGACATGATCAATATTTCAAAACAGATGTTAAAATTGAGGGTTACAGGAGTCTATTGCAGTGTTCGTTACCCTTATGTTATTTAATAAATTCACATTAGTGCACACATTGCGTTTCAAAATCCACTCCTTCGCCCATTTCTTCCAATTTCGTCTTTTTTCTGTAGCAAAACAGTTAGCGCAGCGCAAAACTTTTTTGTGCCTCATTTCAGAACAATACATACCACATCCTAGGGAATCCGAGGAACTAATGATGGAAATATTAACAGAACATCGTTCGAACTCGATACTGTCAATATTCTTTACTGTCAATAAAAATACTGTCAGTACATATTGATCGTGTGAACGCTGCTTAAAACTTCCCACTAAGAAGATCGTGCTGCGATTGGGATATCCCATAGGAACCATATCGAGACTGCTTCAGTTATTCAGCGCGTCTTACTGAAAAAAACTCAACTGTATATACACAGGTTCATGTTAAAAGGATGTAGCAGTTTTAAATATTAATAATAACGAAACATGATATAAGAAAAACTTCTTACCGCTTTGACACACATTGAACGCATTTTTATAAGTTTTCAAAAGGTTACCGCGTGTGCGGAGGTCATCGACATCTATGATTTTGAGGCTCTTTCGGTAGTCTACCTTAGTTATTTTAATATTTTCCGGGGTCTCAACCCTACAAAGTTACACAAGAATTAAAATAATTACTCGTGGTAAACTGGACCAGTTATTTGAATCACGTCTCGTGGAACCACACAAATTTCTTGAAGCATTGCTGCCTCAAGATCGTCTATACTTGTTGGGCAGTGTAACCTTTGTGATTTGAGGTGCCACGAGTATAAACTCAAGTGGAATTAAATCTGGGATACGTGGGGAGCACCTAACTCTATATTCTTGACGCTCTTCACTTCACTTCGTGATGCTGTGAGGCCTATTGGTGAAACTATGGAAATATCATACTCTGGCTGGAATATATAGGTGAAGAGGGCACCGAAATGAAATGCCTTTAATGTGCTCCATAATCGCAAATTTTCTAATCGTATCTACTTTTTTAGCAGCCTTCGCAATCAATGTAGTGTTTTCTTTGAACCGTGTATTTTGTAGGATAAAAAGATGAATGAACGAAATTATTACACGTACTGAAGAGTTTCTTGCGTATGCCATACAAAAGCATCACCAGATATAAATTTTAGTCTCGTTCAATGTCGTGAGATTATCCAATAATATAACGTACAAATTTTTTATTGAAAATCTAGAATATTGATTTGAAGATTGTTCCAACGTTAAAAATCTTTCCGACACAATTTTTGTTGAGCGCATATTCGATAATATTAAAGAACTACGCGTTAAAATTCAATGGATAATTCTTCTGACAAATTTATGGAAACGACAACAGACCTACGTTAGCCCCGAACTGTGCTATTTTAACCGTAGCATACCGAGAGAAAACATCGTAAATTAATGGAGCATGCAGTATGTTAATGCTCTCCGAAAGCTGAAAACTTAATCCTGAAAAAGCGCCAAGATACCTTAGCCTTTTAAACCGCCAAAGAGATGAATTAAAATATATAAGTGAAGGTTTATTGATGCAGCACATAGGGAACGAATTGAAGTTGCTAGACAAATACATATACTACTTTCAAGTAACACTCATTGGTAAGAGCAACTAAACTCGAGAAACGCCACAATTTTAATAAATGATTCTTCAACTAGATAAGCAATATCACTTTGAGTGATATTCATGGATCACAAGAATTTGATTCAGGTCCCCGACATGTAGCACCAGAAGTTAAAGCGCAAAAATACGACAGACTGTATATATTGTCATCAATCGTTCGCTTATAAGAAGCAGTAAGTGGGTAGATCCCTTCAATCTGAAAGTTGTGACCCTATCTACAGTAATTTGGGATATTGTGTATCAAGAGCTGCGCATTTGGGCTTTGCTTTATTTTTTCTGTTATTCATAGCTTCTTTTTTCTATAACTTTAATCCCGTTCTCCGTATGAGTCACTTCAATAAGTTACGGAGTAAAAGCTGGTGACGGTTTCACAATGAATATTAATTTCGTCAATTCAATAATTTATTGAATGATTGTCATGATCGGATAATTCGTTTTGGCAAGCGTGCCGATTATATCAACTTTATAGTATGATCGAAGATATTAATTAGGAGTGTGAACTCTACTTCTTCATCAATACATATTATATTATTAATGTCTCTATTTTAAACTCATTTTTTCTCTCGAACCAGTAAATTACGATGAGTAAAATGAATACACTACAGCATACGCATTTCGGTGTTTCAAATCATGACCAATGGTACACACAAATATGTCTAGGGTGACCCACAGGATGTAGAACAAACTCCAACACAAAGTTGGGACAGTTGAAATAACCACTTTTTACTCATTCACCATGTGGTCGGAAATACTTCGGAAATACACCATGTGAAAATGTAGTCCTTGAACGCAGCATAAGCAGCGTACTGCATCTCTGACTAAAAGCTAATGGCAAAAACCTAACTATTAAAAATCTAAATTCTCTTAAACATTCGAAGCCATACATACACATGCACCCGAATTCAAACTATTAAACAAACACAAAATAACATCTACAGAAAGAAACATAACTACACACATACACATCCGAACACCCTTTCAATTTACACCTTTGGGGCAATATTTAACTTCATTGCACTTTGATCAGGATTTAAACAAGGTTTATGAGTAAAAATGAACATTGATTCCAAAATTCTGAGATCAAATTCATCTGTAGCTCTGCACAGCGTTGAGAAATTAGAACTTTAAAAAAGGTGGTTTGAATTATGACAATGATCTCTGATGGCTGACTGGGAGGGAGATAAGTATGGACTGCCGATTCTATGGGAGAGACCAGAGTGTTGGCTGTGACGAATAAATTGCTGGAGTGTAGTACTTCCTACATAGGACTGCAGGCAGCAATCACATTTATACAAGTAGACACAACTATTTCTCAGGCACTCTTCCAAACGCTCCTTCCTATTAAAAATGAACCTATTTTAAAACTATTTCTATAAAATGGTAGCACGTCGATTTTAAACCCATTTTCTACTGAAGGTACTTTGACGATACATTCGTTGGGTTTCGTTGACAGGAAGGGGCCCTAAAATTTTTTGACTACATTAATGAATTTCACTCAAACATAAATTTCACAATGGAAACTGAACAGAATGATCAATGACCATTTTTAGACGTTCTCGTAAAGAAAACATATCCAACATTCACCACTTGTTTATAGAAAACCTATATTTACGAGATTATGTTCTAATTTCATCAGTTGCATTTACATGGGTTATATTAAAACAAGTGTCACCACATTATTGCATAAAGCATATCGTATCTCAAGCTCTTCTAAAACATTTCATGACGAAGTGGAATATATCACAAAGGTATTTGTACAAAATAAATACCCAGTATCTTTTGTCAACAATCTGGTTAAAAAGTTTTCAGACGAAAAACTTTTCCCTCTTACAATTCTCCCCGCACCAAAACAGAAAGTGTTCATCGAGTTCCCTTTCTCGGGCTACCAGAACATGGAGATAAGAAAAAAGCTTTTATCCCTGATACACTCTCATTTCACTTTCATTTGCGTGCTACCATTTTATAGAAATGGTTTTAAAATAGGTTCATTTTTTAATAGGAAAGTGCGTTTAGAAGAGTGCTTGAGTAATGGTTGTGTCTACTTGTATAAATGAGATCGCTGCCTGCAGTCCTATGTTGAAAGTATAACACTCCAGCAATTTGTTCGTCACAGCCAACTCTGGTATACCCCATAGAACCGGCCGTCCATACACATCTCCCTCCCAGTCAGCTATCAGAGATCATTGCCATAATTCAAACCACCTTTTTGAAAATTCTAATTTCTCCACTTTTTTCAGAGCTACAGATGAATTATAAAAAATTCAGTGCGCTCACCTCCGTAACAGAACCGTCTAGGCCTCGTTTCACCACACGCTTGAGGTTTGGAGCACGGACGGAGGTGAGGTCGTGAACTTGTCCCTCGTTTTAAACATCATTATTACCAATATTATCATCATTATCATCTTGACCATCGTTTTTGAAAGTCACCCAGTGGTACCTGTGCCAGCGGAAGTTACTCTTTGTGCAACGTTCAAGGGTCGTGAAGTTCCTTCGGGGCTGCCATCAAGGCCCGCGGTTTAGCATGAGGACGAACATTTCTGTTCCTCTTGTGCAGTCTTCACTTTTCTCCTATGCTTCTATCTTCAGTTGGGTGATCATAATTATTAATGTTTAACCTAGCAATTATTACCTTACTTGAACTGTCCTTCTCGAGAGGCACTTATAGTCTTACCTTTGCTGTCCTCGAGAGGCGATTATTGTCTTACCTGTGCTGTCCACCTCGAGAGGCGATTATTGTCTTACCTTTGCTGTCCTCCTCGAGAAGCAATTATTGTCTTACCTTTGCTGTCCTCCTCGAGAGGCGATTATTACTCTAGTCATCAAATGGGCTGTGAGTAATTCAGGTAGTATTATTTACTTTAAGTTAATTTTAATTCCAACGGGATTATCTCTTTTCTGTGTTCTGTTGCTATACTTGAGCCTTTCACCTTACTTGCCATTAAAAAAGGAGATACCTCACTGAGGATGAATTCCTTAGGTGAGTTTCAATCAACCTTTGAATAAGAATAGTTTCTAAATCATATTGACTTAATTACTTCAACTCGTTTTTTACCCAATTTTTACGATTAAACTTTCTTCTACAGCACTTCACTTCACTGCCGAGGCACCTTTCTTATGATCCTGCAACTTCCTTTGTTTTGTCACATAGCGCAAGCATTTTGCACCGGATGCAGAGCGTTAAGCGAGTGAGAGTGATAATCTCAGATTTGTATAATTATTTTCATTAAACGTGCTATTTACCTTCATCCAGTTAATTTGAGAAATTAAATATCCCAATTTCTATCTATCCTCTTGCAATGAACCGTTGTGCATCTCCTCTTGTGCTCGAGACCAGATTCAAGACGTCTGGGGAAACTTCTTTCCAATCGCTGGCTGAAGGAGACGAGTGCGCGAGAGAGCTTATTAAACAAAACGTTACATTAAAATTTTTATTGGTAATCAAAAGTTACATTGATAGTTAATTTGCTGGCCACTGTTCTCCTACACCATTCTCGATTTTGCTTGTGGTCGGTGCTCTAATTTTTTCTCTGAAGCCAGTTTACTCAGGCTGGCTCGCGTTGCCGCATCAGCTCTTTCCATTCCTTTGTGCGGATGACTCAGATAGCTCTCGGCACGAGACAGCTCCTGGTGTTTTGTGCAACCGTGTTTATCAGCGAAGGATGTAGTGATGCTCAAGTCCTCTTCATTCGCACGACTGCATCTGCATCTACCACTGCCGCCTTTGTCTTCGTAAAATTCCGCTACCGCTTCATATCCTACCTCAAGATCTGGAACTTGGGAGCCAGACCTTCACGACTCCGATGATGTCGGACGTCACGGGATCCTCTGCTAGGAAGATGGAGTGAGATCTCTGCACCGACTTCCGGTGCGCCTGTGACCTCGTCTGGTGGACAGCGCACGAGCTCGACTGTTAGCAAGGTGAAACACCGTCCATGAGTAGCGTCGCGGACTGGTGTGTTGTAACAGTTCAGTGGCCTGCCTAGCGCATCCTTAAATGAATCTGGAGAGATGTAACTTTGAACTAATATTATTGCGGCCTTGTGCCCTTGATTCAATTTACCTAATTATCTTGTTGCGGCCTTGAGCCCTTAATTCAATTTACCTAATTATCTTGTCGCGGCCTTGTGCCCTTAATTCAATTTCCTAATTATCTTATTGCGGCCTTGTGCCCTTCGCAACGTAATCCAATTGCTGATCAGTCTCTCCTTCGACAGTAGTAGGGGCAATTCAGGAACCGAGGGAGCGATACTCGAGACGATGCCCAACCGGCCAAGTCTCCATCCCTCCTGTCCATAGTTGGGACTTCAACACTATTTAAACAATTTAAACCATTTTAAACGATTTATTTACCACATGTAATACAGAGGTAGAATGTTTTTTAAGTCTAGTACAATGGTCAAATTTGAGTATAGCTACCTGTGGGCCCGAACAAGTTCAGAGAATTCTAGGGCATCCTACCATCACGTTATTCTAAGGTGTACAATAATGTTTACCCTAGTTCACTTGACCTAGTTTCGCATTTAGACAGATCATTGAGATAACTAACACGGTATTTTATGCTATATTCTACAATATAGGTACAATCGGTTATATTTAACAGTGTGTTCGATAAAATGATTTAAGAGCAGACTGAAGATCGGTTATGTTACCCATGGCAAGTTACATTATTACATTATCATTAGTTACATGCAGGAGACAAGATTTGACATGGTGATCTTACACGACTAGTATTCTGATAGAAAGTGAGACTCAAGATTTCTTTTGAATACTTTGTGCGAATTACTTTCACGGATCTCCGCAGGTATTGAGTTTCAAGTTTTAGTTCCAACGAAGAGGATACTGTGTTGCGACCGGGTCTTTGAATAATAAGGAAGCATGAATTCACTTCTATTTCGGGTTAAATGGTCGTGATGACCAGTTTGCGCAGTTAATAATTGTTTCTGGCTATTGTCTCCTTCATTTCTTAATGTTTTGTAAATGAAATTACAAATGGAGATTTTGTAGAGATCCGAAAGTTTAAGTATTTGTAAATTTTTGAATGAATCATTTTTGTGAGCATTATATTCTAGGTCCTTTACCGCTCTGATAGCTCTTTTCCGCAGAGTAAAAATTTTGTTGGTTTTATTTTTATCAGTTCCGTGCCATGCTTCTATTCCGTATTGCAAGTATGGAGAAATGAGCCGTCGGTAGAGCATTTGTAAAGCTGTTTCAGGCAGAAAATTTTTAACTTTATTTAGGATTGCGATGGATTTTGATAAATTTAGAACTAATATGAGTGATGTGCTCTTTGAAGGTCAGATGTTTATCTATTATGATGCCCAGAAACTTACATGAGTTGGTTTCTTCAATTTCACCTTCGCCAATTTTAATGCGTGGGAGAGATTCGTTTTTCTCGTAAGAGAATGTAATATAATTTGTTTTATCAATATTAAGGCTTATTTTATTTGCTTTGAGTCACAATGAGACTTTATGAAGTTCATTATTCATACTATCCGCAATCATAGCGAGATTTTGGTTCGGAAGGACCGCAGAAAGCGTACTGTCATCACCAAAAAGTATGAATTTGAAGAATGATGTAGATTTTATAATATCATTGATAAAAATCAGAAACAGGAGAGGTCCAAGAACATATCCTAGTGGAACTCAATGGCTAATTGTCTGTGGGTCTGATTTTGCGTCGTCAATGACAACGTATTGCTTCCGATTTGTTAGGTATGATCTGAACCAATCATTGGCAATCCCTCGAATGCCATAACATTGTAGTTTCGAGAGTAGTATTTTATGGTCCACACAATCGAATGCTTTTCGAAAGTCAAGAAATACAGAGAAGACAGGCTTTCCTTCATCTATATTAGAATAGAGGAATTGTAAATGCTTTAATATAGCCTGTGCTGTTGATTTTTTAGAGCGAAAGCCGTATTGTTTATCGTAAAGAAATGATTTTTGTTCAAAATAAGAGTACACTTTTTCATACACAATCTTTTCGAATACTTTGCTAATAATTGGTAGTACGGAGATAGGTCGATAACTGTTTACACAGGTTTTTTCACCACTTTTAAAGATAGGGGTTACTCTAGCAACTTTGAGGGAGTTCGGGAAAGTGCCTAGGATGAGAGATTGGTTAATAAGATTGGATATCAGCGGGGCTACAATATCAGCAATAATTTTAAGTACTTTTGTCGGAAACGTTTGTAACCCACTCGATTTATTTTTTAGGTTATTCATGCACGCAATTACATCGGAAGAGTTGGTAGGCGTAAAGAAAAAGGAGTTGTGTTCTTGAATATGATCCATGTATTCAAGGTTATCAGCAGGTTCACTTGGAATACCATCAGCTATAGTTTTCCCTACGTTTACGAAGAAATTGTTAAAGAGATTAGCAATTTCTTCCTTCTCATGGTATTCTACATTATCTTGAACAATATGTTTAATTTTCTTTTTATCGGCGTTATCCGGTTTACAGCAAGAGTTAAGGAGGTGCCAAGTCTTTTTATCGTCAGCTTTAAATTGAGTAAACTTGCGCGTGCAGTAGTTCTTTTTTGATGTCCTTATCTGTATCTCCTTTTTTGGTGTCCTTATCTGTATCTCCTTTTTTGGTGTCCTTATCCTATCGATCTTCTTAGCGTTTTCTAAACGCTAGTGCCATTAAAAGATCTTTCGCTGTATTCTATTTTTTATCTCTGCTATAGTTGTCACGGCATATTTTTTGTCACTTTTCTTCTAATTTGCGCAACCTTAAACAAGGCTGCCGACGCTGAGAAATTACCAGCCTCTTTAGCTACGACTTATTGTCGAAGACTCGCATTGGCAAAGACTCGCATTGACAAGCAACATTAAACCAACTCGCACTAGAGAGTTGTGTCGTTCCTTTTCACGATTTGTCTTTCGACTTCGTTCCACTTTATTTGTCTGCCCTGTGCATTAAAATTAAAAACTTAAGCCTGAAGTGTGTGTTATTCACAAAATTTGATCTCAGAATTTTTGAATCATTGTTCATTTTTACTCATAGACCTTGTTTAAATCATGGTCAAAGTGCAATTAAATTAAATATTGCCCCAAAGGTGTAAATTTAAGGGTGTTCTGATGTGTATGTGTATGGTTTTGTTTCTGTGTGTAGATGTTGTTGTGTGTTCGTTTAATAGTTGGAATTCGGGTGCATGTGTATGTATGGCTTCGAATGTTTAAGAAAATTCAGTTTTTTAATAGTTAGGTGTAGCTATTTTTCGATGTATGCATATTGTCATTAGTTTCTAATAGTTCTTCCAATTTGTTCATTATCGTTTTTGTTCTTTGTTTTACAACACTGATGATGGAATCGGAGATTCCGAACCGCATGCGATCAAAAGAATGTTCCCTTTTATATTGGTTCTCCTTTTCATTTTAACCTCGCCGATGGTAAATTTGCGCGTTTTTACGCCATGGCAGCCTCACACAAACACAGACCTCCTCATTGTTAGCGCATCAGCCCTCGCCTGAAAAGATTAAAAACAGACATGTTCCTCTCAGTAAAAAAGAAAGAAAAAAATCATTCCATTTTGAATAAAGTTCATCGGTTACTAAAATGTCTCAAACTTTAAATCCTATAGTTTATATTCATATATGGGTACCGTAATCCCCATGTCAATTGTTGGATAATTGATTGAGAGAAAAGCACGTTAATCTTATTTTAACAATGTGTGTAAATGCATGTAACAAAGAAAACATTAATACTTGTGACGCATTGTTGAAAACACTTTTGTTAGTGCGTACTTACATTGAAATACGAGCTTGGGAACTTGCAATAAAAAGGATTAATTCTAAAGTAAAAGGGACAGTTTTAAACTACTCTTCGAAGATTATAGGGTCGACATTCGGTATAATCTTTTCACTCCTGTGTATCAACTAGTATGCCAAATAACGAGTTTGATGACCCTATTTTAATTGAGCAAAAATTTATACAATTTCATAGACATATAATTCTGGCATTAAAAGTTCAGCGGAGTCAAAAAGGAAGTTGTTGTACATCGTAAATCAGATTCTTTATGACATAATTGAGTAATTCGTTAAACTATTCGAAAACTACCTAAATAATATCATAGTGCACTCACGAGGCTAACAATAAGTTAATACGACATGAATACGAAAAGTAAACACATAATGTTTTATACTTACCTACACAAAGGTAAGAAGAACATTTAAGACATGAATAAGAAAAGAAAACGTTACTGTCCTATAAAGTTGAAGTGGGTTGACTCATTTTCGGACGAACTTTTTTCCTATTGAGTAGATAAATCTGAAAATTGCATCACATATGTATATTAGAATTTTTAAACATTTCCGTTCTGACGTACTTTCGAATTTTTGCACAGAAAACGATTTTTTGGAATGGAAATATTTTAGGGGGAACTTCTCAAGGCAAAGTACGAACCAAGCCAATTGATTTTAAAAGTTTCTTCTAGTGTCATTGCACTCAGAAAACTATATTCTACGATCTCTATTGAGTCAAAATTCAGATTTATTGCTTATACAAGGAATTTTCGGAAAATACAAAAAATCAGTTTCATACGACTTAAAATATTTTAAAAAATGACTATATTAAAAAAGTAATCAATAGAATTTGTGATACATCTAATTTCTAATAAAATGAGCCCTAAACCAAATCGCTACGTGAATAAACATGAGAGGAATAATTCCCAGAATTATAAAGACTTGTACGTGGCAGGGGAGCCAATTGATTGAAAATATCGACCTATAGCATAATTTACGTTTTGTAAGGACGTAATTAGGGAATGTTGATACAGCATTTGATAGACCATTTAATTCACAATATAGTGCCTTTTGAACCAAGTCGCTATGTCAATAAACAACGAAAATATGCTAGATTGAAATTGACAATGTATTACTTATCGGTACACCTATGAAAGTTAAAAATTGACCAATCGGCTATACCTACGTTTTCTTAAATTATACTACATAAACATATCATTATATGTACTCACCAAGGCTGTGCGACGTGAGGCGACGGGGAGGGATACCAGCTCAGGGGAGGGGGGTCCTCCTTAGAAGGCCCCAAAGAGTAGGAAGTTGTTGATGGTTCGTCACCAACTTGTTTATTCAATTTTTATTCACTCCAAATTTTTTGTAACATAATTATTTATCAATTGAATATTACTGTTATCAGGATAGAATAAAAATACTGTAAGAATAATCTAATAATCTACAATACATCGCGCCTCCACCTGTGGGGTCGAATTGCGGGTGGAGCGCATGTGTAGGCTACCAGCAAAAGCGTCTGTTGTGTTCGCAACAGGCGTTGTGCGGTAACTTATTCACACTTTTCCTAATAATTCACAACTGAAACACGAACTAAATTTATTTCAAAACATAGTTATATCACTTCCTAAGAAACTTATATTATTACACACATGTACGGAGCTAAGTATACGCAAAATAACACGATTTCCAAAGAAGCGCTCGGTGACGCAACATCCGAGCTAGATGGGAACCAACGTGTCTTCTCAAGTCATGAGCTCTGATTGCCTGATCGGGAAAAGTTTTGACCAGTAAGAACTCCGCTTCCATCAATGCTTTTCAAAAGAATGAAAGCACTGGAACGCTAGCCAATAAGGTTGCTCTCCACCGCAGCGCGCCCTGTAACGCAACTTCGACGATCGATATCTCCCGAATTGTTATGTCTAGAAACATGAAATTAAAAAAATTGCAGTACTATTAAAAATGATGCACTACTAAATGAGGCCTTTGCACACGCATTCGAATAAAAAATGCGATTTTTTTCGTTCAAAAATGAGTCGCTCCCTTTTACCATGTTAGATGAAATTACATTGCTTTTAAAAGTGTCTTGGTTCCAAGATCCTTAATTGATATTCATGTATGGGTGCCATGACAGCCCATGTTAATGCTTACACAATAGACTGAGAGAAAAACATAAATGTATCCGGTAAGAAGTTATTTTAAGTTTAAAAATGTTTTTTGATAAGTGTAATAAATGAAATATAATGATAAACTAAGTGGAGTGAAATGCTATTGAGTCTCCATGTACATTGACATTTGAGCTTTCTTCTGTGACATCAGGGAATTATGTGCTAAGTGTTTATAGACAGTGTATAATCGGATCAGAATTCAGGGGTCAAAATAGCATGAATTACAAAAATATCTTTTTGAGCGGAACATATAAACATAGAATTAAGTTAACTCCCTCAAAGAACATGCCTCAAATCGCACAATAAATATGGGATGTTGCTTTTATAAATGCTAAAAAATGGCATTTATTGAACAAATGTAACATCGCATACGTACACTACACAGGGTGACGTGTTTTGTTCTCAAGTTCTATTATTGTGCGAGGGATAGTAAGTTACTATTTTTGCTGAGACGCAAGATGCCGTGCTATTTTGGTTTCATATTTTTTCAATGTTTAAGAGGTTTTGATACTCTGGGGAAGTTTGTTCCCAGTCAGGCGCCTGTTATTGACAGAATTGCTATCCAATGTCAGATGAATGGTAGTTAACTATCACGTTGTTTCTTCGATTCGGCTTTTGGTTGGTTACAGTTAGAGGATGGAATTTTACAGTGTCTGCGCTGCTCTGACGGAGATATAAAGAGGAAAAGTATTGGGCTTTACGAATTTGAAATCTCTCTTGAACAGAGGTCCAGCCGGGAGTTATTGAATTAACCTTTGTACACCACTCTGGCTGCGAAATTCATACATTTTTGTAACTCTCTATGAAAACATTGAGGTATGCCTCCCCAAACTAGGTTGCAATAGTCAATAGGTGATAATACTAAAGTCTGAATGGATGCTTATCTAATATTTTGTTGATCATACTTTTTATTCGATGAAAAACCATTAAAGTTGTGAACGACAAAAACTGTGGTTCTTTTTCGTAAGAATTTCTTTAAATAAAAATACCTTTTCAAATCCTAGGTCTCCTGGGTGATCATGTGTGTGCGTTTCGTGAGCGAGTGGCGCTCGGCTTCTAATTTAAGCCCACTCCCCGTCTACACTATATTACTGTTCGTCAGTCACAAACACACCAAAAGGCGATACCAAAACGCAAACTTTTCTGAATCGTGTACAAACGTCCAGACCACGTTTTCGGCGGCGTGAAAGTGTTCGAGAGCAACATGTAAACAAACAAGATTGCTTCCCGAGTAAGTTTCAGTTGATTGATGCATATTATTGGTAAACTTAATTTGTTAGGTGTTAGTAAACATAATCTAGCCATGTGTGCATGTGTGAACAGAAAATATTAAGAATCACTAACGTATTTTCAGAACATTTTGAATACTACCACTGTCACAGTAGGATGGATCGATCCCTGATATACGTCTACCTTTTCAGTGCTCTTCATAAAGGTTTAAATCTATGGACTTTGGCTTAAAACTTTAAAATGTGCTTCCATGTTGTCTAAAGAAAGTTTATTTTTTGTGACCTATGTTCTTTAGAAGTGGGGAAAAAAGCTCATATTTTCAATTTTCAACATAAGATATTCCTACAATATATGAAATGATTTGCCAAAGTTATTTAATTTATCTATATAACTAGACTAACAATTTGTGTTAAAATTTGCAATTTGGCTAACGCATTTCACTAGTGTCTTTTAAGTGATGTTATAAAACAATAATTGCATCAATCCTTGGGTAATTTTTCCTGTGCTATATGTAGTATCTAAATTTTTGACACATTTTTGAAGCATCTATTTCTCAGTGAAGCAAACCTGAAGGTATTTTTATTATTATGCAATAAATTTTTGTGTGCTTTTTTGTGATATTTTTCTAAGATTATTTTTAACACCTAAATCTGTTATAACTACTGAACATATCTGAGAATTAGTTGTTCTAAGGGAAGAATCTGAGAGCTCAAAGCTAAACGTCGAGACAGCCATCTATATATTGAAAACTTTTTTGCTTATTAAGGACTATCATTTTCTAGTTCATCATCATTTTCATTAGCACCTGCTCACTTACATATTTCATGAAAAATATGACTGTGAATTCTGGATTATTGTTAGACAACCCATGTTGATAATAAATAATTTGCTCCTACTCTGGACCTTATACCAATTATATTCCAAAATTTCTGATGCTAGTACAAGACCATTTTTACGAGTTCTTCATCAATGGATTATTTTATACAGGTGACCGGCAGGAAGTGGTTCATACACTTTTCTACAGTATTTGACGAGAGTATCGAAGCAGTCTCTCTATCGTCATACTTGAAACTTGTGCAACCATCTATACTGTACCTAAATTTAAATATAGTTTCTCAAAATCATATAATCCTGTATTAAAAA
Organism: Morinoia aosen; assembly: GCA_030386875.1. Classification (NCBI taxonomy): domain Eukaryota; kingdom Metazoa; phylum Arthropoda; class Malacostraca; order Amphipoda; family Talitridae; genus Morinoia; species Morinoia aosen. The sequence goes on along the minus strand of CM059572.1, from coordinate 2,333,499 downwards.
AGGTGATAAACAGACAAATACTTTCCTTGATGTATTTATCATCCCAAACGAGCAGAACATTGATGGTGGTAGGGATTCTTCGGAGGTAACCAATTCCAGGGAGGCCTGTGGATGGTCTTCTATGTCATTTCTTTCTTGGGTGGCAATGGACTGAAGGTCATCATCAACCTGATGGAAGAAAAAAACATTTATTTATTAATGATAAAAGTCTAACTAAAAATGATAGAAACTAAACAATCTTTTATGATGAACATGGTACATTAGAATTACACATTTGAGCAAATTAATGTTTCATTTCAAAACATTTGAATCAAACATAGATGTTAGTTCATTACAATAGTTTCTTTGTCGAGATGTAACAAATCCTAAATTTTAATAAAGCTTAAGCCGTGGATGCACGATATTATATCAAACAAAGTTACACCGTGGGCTCAATATGAGCCCAACCTTTTCATTAAATTAGCGAAGCATATAATAGATAACCATTTTCTGTTATTTGGGGAAAATTAAAAAGCCACGTTCAAATATAGGGATTAAGCCCACAGTTATTCGAGTTTAAAATTCAGGTGGGGTCATTTTGACCTCACCATGCATCCACGGTTTAAGCGTTGGTAAACGTTGAAACTGTCACCTAATACATATACTAAGACAATATGTAAAGAACTTCGTGGTTCTTTGGGTGCGTATAGGGTATTCGAAAACGCGCAGGCTTATCCAAACGGTTTTTAGCAATATGATACAAACACACTTAAGATCTAGCTCTAAATACAAAGTTCATTGCACTTCAATTTCACGATTTTCACATATTATGCCTTTTAATAGACTAAATACACATATTCAAAAAAATGTTAAAACCTATCCTATACACGAAATCAATTTAGGGATTATTGCACTGTATATAATAGTTTATGACAAAATAACAAATATTAAAACCTCACCGAATTATTAGCCCCTTCCTACGTGCTCTTCCGTGCATAGACAACAAGTGAAATGGCTCGAGCCCACACAGAACTTAACGAGCTATAGATTAAGATGGAGCTCAAACTATAAATGTACCTACCGTACGCGCATGAGCTTCGCTAACACAATAAATGTTTCTCATAGCATTTGCAATAAATAATCTTGATTAAGAAAAAAATAATGCAATTTACAACCTTCATCACGGGCTTGCACGTTAAACTACTGAAATTTCAGTTCAGAAATTAATGGAAAAATAAATTGTAATTCCCACCCATTACCACATTTATTATTGTTACATGCCATGAAAACCAAATACTTAAAAAGTATATTCTTTTATACAATGCTGGTGGTTCATTCATCCCCTATGAATAACAAAAAAATTATAATAATAGTTTTTTGTGCGATATTACACGAAAATTCACCATTATAAATTCTTTGTTATTCCTTTAGGGTTGAAATAAACCACTAGCATTGTATGAAATAATAAACTTCTTAAAAATCGTAACTACAGCTGTGCTTCAAACTTTTGCAGAAAATATACCTGCAAAATTTTCAAAAATTAGAACGTTAATACATTAAGAAATCAAATTCACTATAATGCCTGTAATGATGCCTGTGTGTGAATTAAAAAATTGGTGATTATTCTTTCAGGGCATGGGTGATGGATAGTAACTCTAAAATGAGCTAAGCAACTAATTTCTGCAGCTGTCTTACACTTTATTTCATTCTTAAGACTAGACTTCTTATATGTGAAAATAATTATGTAGCAAATCTTTTTTGAAGTCCTGATTAAAAATGAAGTCTTGAAATACAGGTGAAAATAAAAAAATTACTCCTATTTAAATGACACTGCTTTACAAACCTTCACACATCTCTAATCTCAATTTTGATGAATGAAGTTTTGGAGAAAAAATATGCAAATACATAAAAACTAACCACTTTTGAAGAGCCTGAAGTCGCAGCTAGCAGTTCCATATAAGGCCCGTCCACACTATCAATCTTTTGCCCGAAGTTCGTGTTTTTCGGCTCTCCACGAACACGAACACAGATAAAAAGTTTGCAGATTTCGGTGTGTTTGTGTTTTCCATCGTGATGGAAAACACCGAACACGAACTTTCCATCAAACAGCAAACACTCGCTTGTTTATGTATTGTGGAAGGTGGTTTTGCGAGTGAATTACTTGGTTTCTATGTCTTTTTTCCTATTTTATCGATTTAATTATGTTTTTGGTGCAAATTAAGTTAATTGTAGGGTGGCACAGACATTTATTTACCAAAATGAACTACGTAACGTTGGTATTTTATTTTATTCAGATATGGCTGAATATGTAAGGAGGTTTGAATTTAACTGATGTGAATGTAATTGAAATATTAACTGTCTGAACTAAAGCTGAACATGCATAAAATTATCAAAGTTTAGTAATTTTGACATCTAAATAAAATTTTGGATATATTTCAGTAGTATTTGAACAATGGTAGCTACTATTACAGTGATAAAATTGCCACAAAAATTCCTTTGCACAATATGTGGCCTTTATTTATGTTTTTTCTTGGTAAGTTTATTTTATTTCAATAAAATACTTCATTTCCCTTATAGCCTGATGCTTACATTAGAATCAAGTCCCCAGACTAGAAATTGTGTTACAAAAGAATTATCAGGGAGAAATGTGCAATCTTTTACAAACTTATAGTTGTAGTTTTAATAAGCATAACTGCAACTATTTTAAAAATTTACCTTCCCTGTTGACCCAATTAGTTGGTAACTAAGTTATAGCTGTATGTAGAATCATTTACATATATGTTTAGAGTCTAAATATTTTCATGAAAAAGCATTAGAAAACTCTTCTCATTCATGTTTCTCTTTGCATTTTTAAAAACTGCATACTGGGACTAAAAATTTTATCTGCTTATGCTTGCGGATCCAAAAGTGAATTGCTTTAATATAAGCTTTTTCCAAAATTATGATAATAGCTAATGCTATTTAAATCTGGCTTAACATCCTTTGCTTTGGGTAATGTATTGCTTTCATTTGTTTTATCATGAATGTGGCCCCATTGACAGTTTGATAAATCAGTTGTTCTAAACTATTATGTCTCAAATTTAATTCAAAAGATTTTTGTTATCTATCTACAAAAGTAAATTCATCCAACATGCCATTCTTAATGGTAAAGTGTATGCTGTAGTATAAGCATCAATTATCATTATATGGAATTGATGTATGTTGGTGCAGACTTTGCTGTAACAGTAATAATTAATATTTAGGGCTGTTTCTTAAATGTCATATGTCATAGGCACGGTCTGTGAAATTAAATTGTATTAAATTGTATTTATGTATTTTTCAGATAGTTTTCAAACATTTGGCTATTTTGCATAAAAGACGTTCGTGTAGGAGAATCAATTATAGAAAAAATTATTTTGAATGAAAACTAAGGCAGTTTTCTTGCCTCTGTAGTGCTTCAGAGCATTTCTTGAGCAGTGGTGACTCAATGTCATTAGGTGTCTCTATATATACTATGGAACTGCAGAGCTGGGTCTTCAGAATCTTCAGTAATGGTTAGTATTTCATTGCATTGTAAAATTTTCCTTCCTAATTTCATTCATGACTATTGAGGTTAGAGAGATTGGTATGTATGAAAGCATTATTTAAAAATATAGACCATAAGTATTTAGTTTTCATGGCAAATAACAATAAAAAATGAGTGCAAAAGTGTAAATTAAATTAAATTTTTCCATTTATTTGTGAACTAAATTTTTGTATTTCAACAACCAGCCTGCTATGCAGGTTGTAAATTGGATACATTTTTTCTTAACAAATATTATTTGTCACAAATACTATTGGAAATGATTGTCAACTTTTAACATCCTGTGGCAGTTCCAGTGCTTTAGCTTTGGCAAAATTCTGGCTGTATCACATCTCTCCACAAAAACTACTTTGAGTTTTTCTATGCTTGATTGAAATTTTACAAAATTAAACTTCAATTTGCTCCAGCGTGTTATTCTAATATACCAAGTTGTTCATAATTATTTAGAGTTTCTATCATTTTTAGAAAGCCACCTATAGTTAATAAGCTAATTATTTTCTTCTCTACCGTCAGGTTGAGAAGCCCATTGCCACCCAAGTCCTTCAGTCTATTGCAACCCAAGAAACAATTTAAATCATCGAAGACCATCCACGGGCCTTCCTCGAATGGGTTACCTTCCCTACAGGTCGTTACAAAGGCCCTGCCTTCAAGTTCAAGCACCTCTGAATCCCTACCACCATCACTATGGCCCTTTTCTCTGGTGGTCGTCTTCTCCCAACACAAGTCTCTAAGCAGACTTGTGTTGGGTATGTTTTTGGTTAGACTCTACATGAAGTGAAAAGTGAAGGTTAAGAATTTTTAAGAGAATGAAGCAGGTTGCCCTTTCTTCATCCCGTCAAAATGATTTGGCTGTTGTGTAATTTTTTGTATTATAATTCCACAAAGGAAATTTTTCAACTGATGAACATAAGCCAATCATACGCGCATAGTAAACAATTTTGTTGCCATTAGCATCCTGATGCTCTTAAACAAAATGTACGTGAGTATTTACTATGGTAGTACAGATGTAAATCAATGGTTTATGAAGTAATAAAAATATTTCCTGCAATGATTAAAATAATTTCGAGATAATGAAATGAGTGAAGTGCTGGATTGATGAAATTCTAGTCTTTTTGTACCTTGCTTATGATGTGCTTGACTAGTAATTACAAATTATGCTTTCGTTATGCTACATTATATGCTATTTCGGCTTTACTTTTACTTTACTTTTGTTATGCCAGTTATGATTATTTAACAATACAATACCAAAGGGTATTTAAACATTGCTTTAATATACCTCTTTATTAGTCACCGACAAGACAAATTATCTGTATTAGACATGTGGTATATAAATACCATAATTCTAAGAAATATTTTTCCATTGAGCTAAATGTTCACCAATTATTTACCAGAATGTCAGTTATGTTCTATAGTGATGATTGTCAAAAAAAATAATTATTTGCCATATACTTTTCATCAGTTTCATTTCAGAATTAGATGGCTTGCGGTGGACTACTTATTACTGAAATATGTTATTATTGTTGGTGGATTTTAAAACATTGTACAATCTCTGTTTAAGTGTTTGTACTCGATTATCCCTACTTTATTTCTTTCTTTGGAACACCGTTGTTGTGGTTAAGGAGGCTCAAATGACCATATGTTCTCTTCTTTGGTAATGAAAATAGTGCAAGGTATGGGCAACAACAAACATTTAATCAAAGCTAAAAGAAACTATTAACAACTTATGAAAAACCTTTGGAATAGTTCAAAAATTATATCTTTGGTGACGAATTATCTTTAGACAGCACTGCATTTTGTTTAATAATAGTTTTTGTCAATGGATGATAAGATATTCAAGATCTGTGCATGCAGCACGTCACCTTTGCAAATTTGTACCTTTCAAGGTATCTCTAAAACTTGTTTCTTGTGCCTCAACCTTTGACTTACCGTTTTTATTCTTCTGTAATTTTCATTGTAAATATTGAATAAAGTAAATCCACACACTTACTCTTTAAGAACACCTGTTTTGGGTTCACTGTTATCCTTATGCTAATGAGTTTTATGAAAGTGCATTCTTTAACTATTATGGTTGTAGTCTACGGGCCTACAAAATTGTATTCAGAATAGGTTTATCATCTTCTTGGTGATTGATCTATATCCTGCACTTCTGGGATGATACATAAAAATATTCAACTGTTTTTTCCCTTGGCTTGAATACAGGATTACATGATTTTACAAAATTAAGTGGTTAAGAATGCACCCTTCATGGGAAGGTGCATTTTTTGAATTTTTGAATTGGTCTTGAATTTTCTGATACTGTTTTTAATTGTACCTAAGGCAGTTTCCTTGCATGTGTAGTGCTGCAGATACCTTCAATTTTTGAGCTGTGGTGGCTCAATATCACTTGGTGTCTATATAAGGCCCGTCTACACTATCAAACACTTCGTCAATCACGAACACACCAAAACGCGAACAAAAACACAAACTTTTCCGAATCGTGTCCAGACGTCCAGACTATACGCTTTCAGCGGAGAGAAGTTGTTCGCGAGCAACATGTAAACAAACAATATTGCTTCCCAAGTAAGTTTTGTTTAATTGATGTATATAATTGGTAAATTTAATTTGTTGAGAGTTAGTAAACATAGTTTATCTGTGTGGACATGTGTGAACAGAAAATATTAAGAATCGCTGATATATTATGAGAATATTTCCAATACTATCAGTGTGACAGTGGTAAGATGGGATCAGCTGATGTCCTTGATCTTTTTCAATGCTCTTCATGAAGTTTAAATTTTTGGACTTGAGCTCAAAACTTTAAAATATGCTTCTACTCTGCCTAAAGAATATTTTTTATTTACTTTTTGTGACCTAAATTTTCTAAAGAGGTGAAAAATGCTCATATCTTTCATTTGGTCATAAAATATTCCTACAATGTTTGAAGTAATTTACCAAAGTTATTTAATATTTTTCTGTTTAATTAAGCCAACAATTTATTTCAAAAATGTAAAATTTAGTTTATGCATTTTATTGGTGTCGTAAACTATATGCAGTATCTTTACTTTCTGTGCACATTTTTGAAGCATCCATTACTCAGTCAAGCATACCAGAATGTATTTCTACTATTGCGCAATAAATTTTTGTGTGCTTTTCTGTGATATTTTTCTGAGAACATTGTTAACACCTAGATCTCTTATAACTATTAAACATATCTAAGAAATAGTTCTAAGGAAAGAATCTGAGAACTCAAAGCTGAATGTCAAGCAGACCATATTTATATTGAATTTTTTTTGCTTTTTAAGGACCATATTTTTTTAGTTCATAATCATTTATGTCAGCACCTGCTCACTTACATATTTCATGAAAAGTATGACTGTGGAATGTAAGTTATCCATGTGTATAATTTTGTGTATAAAATCTGTGTATAAAAATACAATCCATGTATGAAAATATATATTGAAATATTATACGTATATAGAAAACAAAAGTATAATAATTATTCTGAATTATTGTTAGACATCTCATGTTGATTATAAATAATTTGCTCCTATTCAGGACCTCATAACAATTATATTCCACAAATTTGGATGCTAGTACATAATCATTTAAATGTGTTCCTCATGTATGGATTATTTTTTTACAGGTGGCTGCCATGATGTCATTCATGCACTTCTCTACAGTATTTGACAAGAATATCAAAGCAGTCACTCTCTATCATACCTGAAACTTGTGAGGCTATCTATACTCTACTTAAGGATGAAAACAGAAAGGTATGCATCCCATTGCAGTGTTGGTTCAAATATTACTTTGCAATGAGTATTGTAATGTTCCTCAAATAGAAAACTAATTTTTCTGGAATATTGAAGCCATTGTGAAATTTGCAGTAGGTTGAAATCTCTTGAAATATGGTAATGAAATGAGTTAAGTGACCCACGTATCGTTATAAATACGGTATTGACTTGGTACAATAGCAGAGCTGAGCACTATGTTTTGGCAACACTGTCTGGTCTTGGGGTGCTACTTAAATTGATGAACTCTCGCACAAATAAGTAGTGGTGTGCAAAGTACATATATATATTTCAATTGTTCTCATAGTTGATTGTAACCTATTACAATTAGAACTACTTTGAAACCAAACTAGTTCCATTATTTGTGAACTTTCGGGTGCATGAGCAAAATGTATATTGTGTGATATCGATGGGAATCTATATAACCACTGTTTTCTTCCAGTAATATTGTTCACATCTCATGAAACGATAATGCATAAACCATCAAAAAATGTTGCGGTGGACTTCCATCTGTAATTCCCTTTGTTGTACTCATTTACAGACTCCACAGCGCAAGCAGAGTCGGAATCAGCAGCCAGTGATTTCTAGCTGAAATGAAACTTCCCATAAAACTTCTTGAATTTCATGAACTCTTCTCTAGAGATTGCATGCTACTTTAGCATCACTATGACGGAGTGAGAAGAAGGCTGGCGGCAGCGGTGGGCGCTGCGGTTTCCTTGGGCTGGCGGCAGCGGTGGGCGCTGCAACTGAGCTGCTCCGCGATGTGGACCATGTGGTGCTGCAGTGCCGCTTTCATCTGTGGAGGCTAGACTGCTGCTGCGTCCTAGAGCTGTTATGAACTATGGACTGCCTCAACTACCTACATTGGCATTGCACAAATAGCGTCCCCGTGAACTTCCTGTGGACGACTGCCGCGGTACCAGAGACTTCAGAACGGTTTTGCTTTTGAGGTGGGTCGAAGTGACATGTAGCGCTGGGTTCGGTCGACCTTTTTTTGAGAATTTCTTATCAAAATTGTTAATCCTCCATTCCATCCCTTTCCATAATTTCTGTGTTGGTTGGATTGGAGTTTGGGGTCTTCAATGATAAGGGATTAGGTTTTATGTACACATGCTAGTATGCCAAGAATGATCATTTTAAACATTTTCTGGTATTCAAACTACTCTAATTATCGTAATAATATTTTGATTTAGGGAAGCTATAGTTCTGTCTACAAGGTATTTTGCAAAGTAAACGCTGCGATATATAATAATTATAATAAATATTGGCGATTTATAATAAATATTGGCGATAAATAATAATTTATGAACAGCTAAAATATTGCATTTCTTGAATTATAAACTTAACTTCTCTCCGCTTGACATATTCATTTCCTTGGGACCTTGTTTGACGTTAATGTTTGTTCACAGCCCGAGCTCGACCCTCCTATTCGTTTGTGCTCGTGGGCCAGCCGTGGTCCTGTCCTGCGCTGGCAAACCTTCCTGGTTTGGTTTTCTACGACTGGCGAGGGGCATTTGCGCTTCTGGTGTAAATGATTCATGACTTGACAATAATATCAAATTATAATGCATTGGTGTCTAAATACCTTCCTTCACCGGCCATCATATCATCATGCACTTTATGATTATCTTATATATATATATATTATCATATATTTTTTCAAATACTTTATGATTATCATCAGGATACAATGACGGTTACCCGGTCAAGTCTGTACCAATTTCCGACACCTGGGTAGGGTGTATCTGAGTTCTCTCCTTCCCCAACGGGGAGAAATCACTTCATGGCGCTGGGATTAAAAAAACCGACACCTACCCATGAAGGGTGCGTTCTTAATCACTTAATTTAGTAAAATCATGTAATCCTGTATTCAAGCATGGGGAAAAAACAGTTGAATATTTTTGTGTATTATCCCAAACGTGCAAGACATTGATCAGTTACCAAGAAGATGATAAACTTGTTCTAAATACAATTTTGTAGGTCCATTACCTAAAACCATGTTAGTTAAAGAATGCATTTTCATGAAACTGGTTAACATAAGGATAACAGTGAACCCAGAACAGGTGTTCTCAAAGAGTAAGTGTGTGAATTCATTTTATTCAATATTTACCATGAAAATAACTGCATGAATAAAAACAGTAAGTCAAAGGTTAAGGCACCAGAAACATGTCATAGAGATACCTTGAAAGGTAAAAATTTGCAAAGGTGACTTGTTGTATGCACAGATCATGAATATCTAATCATCCATTGACAAAAAACAATGATTAAACAAAATGCAGTGCTATCTAAAATCAATTCACCAATAAAATTTAATTTCTAAACTATTTCAAGCGTTTTTCAAAAGTTGTTCATTGTTTCTTTCAGCTTTGATTGCAAGTTTGTTGTTCCCCATACCTTGCACTATTTTTATTACCAATGAAGAGAACATATATGTTACTTTGAGCCTCCTTAACCTAAACAACGGTGTTCCAAAGAGAGGAATAAAGTAGGGATCATTGAGTAAAAACACGTACACAGGGTTTGTGCAATGTTTAAAAATCCACTAACAATAATAACATATTTCTGTAATAAGTAGTCAACCACAAGCCATCTAATTCTGACATGAAACTGATGAAAAGTATATGGCAAATAAATATTTCTTATAACAATCATCACTATACAACATAACTTACATTCGGCTAAATAATTAGTGAACATTTAGCTCAATGGAAAAATCTGAATAGAGATGCGCATCCCTTAACCACAGCCTCATCTTATATTTTGTACGCAAAGTAACGTCACTGCATAGAGCGAAATAGGATAGACTATCATGCTTCGCTTGACGTGCACTTCGATGGATTTTCAATGCAGCCTTGACAAATTCTCGGGTATCAAATTGTAGGGTTTACTTCAGCTTGAATTAAGTTAGAGACGTGCTTAATTTATACGTCTCCTGTATGGACACAAATGTAGCGTGAATCATCACAATACAACATTAGTGTCATTCTGGTAATAAATTGGTGAAAATTTAGCTCAATGGAAAAATATGTCTAAGAATTATGGCATTTATATACCACATATGTAATACAGATAATTTGACTTGTCAGTGACTAATATAAAAAGTATATTAAAGCAATGTTTAAATACCCTTTGGTATTGTAATTGTTAAATAACCATAACTGGGCATAACAAAAGTATAACTAGCATATAATGTAGCATAATGGAAGTATAATTTGTAATTACTGGTCAAGCACATCATTAGCAAGGTACAAAAAGACTAGAATTTCATCAATCCAGCACTTCACTCATTTCATTATCTCAACATTATTTTAAGCATTGCAGGAATATTTTTTTAATACTTCATACACAATTGATTTGCATAGGTACTCCAAAAGTAAATACGTACATTTTGTTTAAGCACATCAGGATGCTAATGGAACAAAATTTTCCACTATACGAATATGATTGGCTCATGTTCATCAGTTGAAAAATTTCCTTTGTGGAATTATAATCAACAAAAAATTACACAACAGTCAAACCATTTAGACACTATGAAGAAAGGGCATCCTGCTTTATTCTATTTGAAATTTTTAACCTTCACTATTCAATTCATGTAGAGTATAACCAAAAACATACCCAACACAAGTCTGTTTAGAGACTTGTGTTGGGTGAAGAGTACCACCAGAGAAAACGACCATAGTGATGGTGGTAGGGATTCATCCGATGTGCTTGAACTTGAAGGCAGGGCCTTTGTAACAACCTGTAGGGAAGGTAACCAATTCGAGGAAGGCCCGTGGATAGTCTTCAATGATTTCCATTGTTTCTTGGATGGCAATGGGCTTCCTAACCTGACGGAAGAGAAGAAAATAATTACCTTATTAACCATAGGTGGCTTTCTAAAAATGATAGAAACTCTTTAATTATGAACAACTTGGTATATTAGAATAACACGCTGGAGCAAATTGAAGTTTAATTTTAAAAAAAAAAATTAAATTTCAATCAAGCATAGATGAAGCTCATCAAAGTAGTTTTTGTAGAGAGATGTGACACAGCTAGAATTTTGCCAAATTTAAAGCACAGGAACTGTCACAGGATGTTAAAAGTTGACAATCATTTCCAATAGTATTTGTAACAAATTATATTAAGGAAAAATGTATCCAATTTACAACCTGCATAGAATGCTGGCTTGTTGAAGTACCAAAATTTCAGTTCAGAAATAAATTAAAAAATTTATTGTTATTCACACTTTTGCATTTCTTATTTTTTATTGTTATATGCCATGAAAACTAAATACTTATGGACTATATTTTTAAAATAGTGCTTCCATACATACAAATCTCACTAACCTCAATAGTCATGAATGAAGTGAGGAAGGAAAATTTTACAATGCAATGCAATACTAACCATGTTGAAGATTCTGAAGACCCAGCTCTGCAGTTCCATAGTAGAGACACCTAATGACATTGAGTCACCACTGCTCATCAAATGCTCTGAAGCACTACAGGGGCAAGAAAACTGCCTTAGGTTTCATTTAAATAATTTTTTCTATAATTGATTCTTCTACACAAGCATCTTTTATGCAAAATAGCCAAATGTTTGAAAACTATCTGAAAAATACACAAAAAGGGATAAAACATTTGGTTTAATTTCACAGACTGCGCCTATGACACATGACAGTTAAGAAACAGCCCTAAATGTTAATTATTACTGTTACAGCAAAGTCTACACAAACATACATCTATTCAATATAATGATAATTGATGCTTATACTACAGCATACACTTTACCATTAAGAATGCAATGTTGGATGAATTTACTTTTGTAGATAGATAACAGAATTCATTGGAATTAAATTTGAGGAATAATAGTTTAGAACAGCTGATTTATTCAACTTTTCAAATGGCCACATTCATGACATAACAAAGGAAAACAATATATTACCCAAAGTAAAAGATTTTGAGCCAAATTTAAATAGAATTTGCTATTATCATAATTTTAGAAAAAGCTTAAATTAACGGAATTCACTTTTGGATCCATAAGCAAAAGCAGTTAAAATTTTTAGAAGCCTAACAAGTCCCAGCATGCAATTTTTAGAAATGCAAAGAGAAATATAAATGAGAGGAGTTTACCAATGCTTTTTCATAAAAATATTTAAACTCTAAACATATATGTAAATGACTCTACATACAGCTATAACTTTTTTACCTAGTTACTAATTGGGTCAAGAGGGCTGATTAATTTTGAAATAAGTTGCAATTATGCTTATTTAAAACTACAACTACAAGTTTGTAAAATACTACATATTTCTCCCTGATAATTTTTATATAATTCAATTTCTAATCTGAGGACTTCATTTTAATGTAAGCATCAGGGTATAAGAGAAATACAGTATTTTTTTGAAATAAAAAAATTTTTACCAAGAAATACAATAAATAAAGGCCACATATTCTGAAAATGAATTTTTGTGGCAATTCTATCATCATATAAGTAGCTACCATTGTTGAAATACTACTGAAATATTTTCAAAACTTTATTTAGATATCAAAATCACTAAACTTTGATAATTTTATGCATGTTCAGTTTCATTTCAGAGAGGTAATATTTCAATTACATTCACATCAATCAAATCTAAACCTGCTTACATACTCAGCCATATCTGAATAAAATGAAATAACCACGTAACGAAGTTCATTTTGGTAATTAAATGTCCGTGCCACCCTACAATCAACTAAATTTGCACCAAAAACATAATTAAATCGATAAAATAGGAAAAAACAAATTATTCACTCGCAGCAGAACCACCTTCCACAATACATAAACAAGCGAATGTTCGCTGTTTGATGGAAAGTTCGTGTTCGTGTTTTCCAACACGATGGAAAACACAAACACACCGAAATCTGCGAACTTTTCATCTGTGTTCGTGTTCGCGGACTGCCGAAAAACACGAACTTCGGGCAAAAGATTGATAGTGTGGACGGGCCTGACCAGACATGTAGGAGGCAAGATTTGACATGGTGATCTTACACGACCAGTATTCTGATAGGAAGTGAGACTCAAGATTTTTCTTGAATACTTTGTGCGAACTACTTTCACGGATCTCCGCAGGTATTGAGTTCCAAGTTTTAGTTCTAACGAAGAGGATACGGTGTTGCGACCGGGCCTTTGAATTATAAGGAAGCATAAATTTACTTCTATTTCGGGTTAAATGGTCGTGATGACTAGTTTGCGCAGTTAATAGTTGTTTTAGGCTATTGTCGCCATAATTTCTTAATGTTTTGTAAATGAAATTACAAATGGAGATATTGTAGAGATCCGAAAGTTTAAGTATTTGTAAATTTTTGAATGAATCATTCGTGTGAGCATTATATTTTAGGTTCTTTACCGCTCTGATAGCTCTTTTCTGCAGAGGAAAAATTTTGTTGGTGTTATTTTCATCAGTTCCGTGCCCTGCTTCTATTCCGTATTGCAAGTATGGAGAAATGAGCGTTCGGTAGAGCATTTGTAAAGCTGTTTCAGGCAGAGAATTTTTAACTTTACTTAGGATTCCGATGGATTTTGATAATTTAGAACTAATATGAGCGATGTGCTCTTTGAAGGTCAGATGTTTATTTATTATACCTACATGAGTTGGTTTCTTCGATTTCACCTTCGCCAATTTTAATGCGTGGGAGAGATACATTTTTCTTGTAAGAAAATGTAACATAATTTGTTTTATCAATATTAATTTTTAAGGCTTATTTTATTAGCTTTGAGCCACAATGAAACCTTATGAAGTTCATTATTTATACTCTCCGCAATCATAGCGGGATTTTAGTTCGGAAGGACCGCAGAAAGCGTACTGTCCTCAGTAAAAAGTATGAATTTGAAGAATGATGTAGATTTTATAATATCATTGATAAAAATCGAAAACAGGAGAGGCCCATGAACAAATCCTTGAGGAACTCCATGGCTAATTGTCTGTGGGTCTGATTTTACGTCGTCAATGACAACGTATTGCTTCCGATTTGTTAGGTATGATCTGAACCAATCATGGGCAATCCCTCGAATGCCATAACAGTGTAGTTTCGCGAGCAATATGTTATGGTCCACACAATCGAATGCTTTTCGAGAGTCAAGAAATACAGAGAAGACAGGCTTTCCTCCAACTATGTTAGAATAGAGGAATTGTAAATGATTTAATATAGCCTGTGTTGTTGATTTGTCAGTGTGAAAGCATTATTGTTTATCGTAAAGAAATGATTTTTGTTCAAGATAAAAATACACTTTTTATGCACAATTTTTTCGAATACTTTGCTTGTAGGGTCTATTTCACGCTTACATGGGGAGAGCATCGAAGTTAAGATTTTGCCAGGTCGTGCGACTTCGCATCTCCCTAACTCTACGACCTGATTTGGTTTACAATGTCTATCAAACACGTGTAGCAGCAAGTCTTTATTGTTACTACAAACAGGTCATAAACATTGGTCTGAAAAGAATACATAAAGTTACACAAGCGAATATGCAATAAATGACTAATGAACAAACGAGAGAAATGAAATAAAAATATCTATTGCGCAGCGACACAGACGCCCCTACCGAAGTGCAACATATGCAACACCGGCGGAGGCAACCGAGCCCTACGCTAACTAACGCCAAGTGACAGGAACAGGCCAAGAGGCAACGAAGTTCGAACTAATTCAAACATAAAGGGTCGCGCTGCTTTGTGGATGACAGAACTGCGGCAACACCAGCCCCTAAAATTCTAGATCCTAAATTTTACAACACTTCATTTGAACGCAGCAAAATCAACTTAGAAATAGGACGAACGAAAACATTAGTTCCAAAGCTATTCGAAGATTTACATCGAAATTTAGGATTTTTATTTTTGCCGATCGGATGAATCCGAACTTATCCATATTAACATCAACAATTCTACCTAATGGCCATTGGCTTCTAGGTAACTGAACATCGGCTACGAGCACCAGGTCACCGCACGCGTACGATCTTCTTGAAACTTGCCATTTTTGCCGTTCCCGCATCAATAAGAGATAATTTCTCTTCCATCTTGTCCAAAAGAGGTTAGTCAAGCATTGTACTTGACGCCACCGTCTCCGGCCGTAGTTTTCTTCTTTTTTGAGGAGCCCAGGTGGGTAAGTGACGCCGGAGTTCAAAAGCAGGAGCTGGTTGGGAGTAAGGGCTTCTGCATCCGTGGGGTCGTCGGAAACAGCGGTTAAGGGACGACTGTTCATGATTGCTTCCACTTCGCACATCAAGGTGCAAAGAAGTTCCTCTGTAAATTTGATGCGCTGTTCATTCAGGAGCGACGTCAGTATTTTCCTGACGGTCCTTATTTCTCTTTCATATACCCCACCAAAATTTGAGGCTGTAGGAGGATTGTAGACCCAAGAGATGTTTCGTTGCTTCAGCCAACTTTCTACCACCGAACCGTTCCATTCTTCAATGGATTTTTTGAGTTCCTCGTTGCCTGAAACGAAGTTCGTTCCGTTGTCGCTGATGAAGGAGGTTATGTTGCCTCTCCGACAAAGGAAGCGTCTTAGTGCACTAAGACGCTTCCTTTGTCGGATAAACGAATCTGTAGACAGAGAACTTGCGATTTCCAGATGGACAGCTCGGCTGGCCAGGCACGAGAAAATTACTCCGTACCTTTTCTCCGTCTTCTTTCCGTGGGCAACGTGAAACGGGCCGAAGAAATCTACGCCCGTATTGGTGGAAGGAGGAGAGTCTCCGCTCACTCTAGCTTCTGGGAGCTGAGACATCAGCTGGTCACGAGGTTTTGACTGAAGCTTGCGGCACTGGAAGCATTCGTTGACAACCTTGCGTGTCAACGAATTTGCTCTGACAACCCAGAATTTCTTGCGCAGATTAGCTAAAATACTCTCGCGTCCAAGATGGCCAACTGCGATGTGGACGCCTTCAATCAAGAGTCTTGTTAACGGAGAAGCTGCAGGGAGAATGATTGGATGTCGCACTGCAAAGCTAAAATTTGACCGTTCTAAACGCCCGCCGACTCTCAGTACGCCTTCTGCGTCAAGAAATGGGGTAAGTTTTCTTAGATTAGAACGCTTTTTTACATTTTGCCCCTTAACGAGGAGAGCGATTGACTCTGAATAATATTTATCCTGAATAAATTTCACAATAACAATTTCCGCCTCCTTCAGGTCGTGGACAGATATTGTGGCACACTTCAAACCTCTACGAGAGCGCAACGCCTTCTTGAGTTTCAACAACCAAGCTATTCTATATTTTAGTTTACTCCAACTAGAAACAGAAGTCATTAAAAGATCTATCGGAGACGACTTGTCGGTAATGGTACTGCATAGTACAACAGATTCAGCCTTTACCTCACTCTCTCCGTCAGGCACCGAAAGATCGAGTTCCTGCGATGGAAAGTTTTCTTCCAACGACGTTAGGAAAACCGGACCGGATGTCCGACACTTGGTACTAAGCAACTGTTTAGGAGTACATCCTCTACTAATAATGTCGGCACCGTTTAATTTCGTTGGTACGTAATACCAATCATCAGGGCTCGAAAAATTTCTGATGAAACGAACTTTATTCTCTACGAAGCGGTGAAATCGCTTAGATTCATTTTTTATGTAACCAAATACGGTTAGGCTATCTGACCAAAAGTATTCTTTGTCAACAGTAAATTCAAGTTCCGCTTTAACCTTCGTGGACAACTCTACTCCTAGCTTCGCGCTACACAGTTCTATTCTAGGCACAGTTTTAAGCGTCGAATTACTGAGTGGCGTCAATCGAGACTTGCTCGCTAGTAAGGAACACGACACAGTTGAATCTGAATAGAAAAATGTCAGATAAATGCAGGCTCCATAAGCAAATTCACTACCATCTGTAAAAACGTGCATTTCGACCTTATAATGAGACAGTACAAGTTTGAGGCAACGGGGAAGTACAAACTGCCCCAAGTTCAAGATCTCACTATACCATTTATTCCAAGCAAGGCTTAAATGCGCGGGTAACTGATCATCCCAACCTATTTTTAACTTACAAGCCTCCTGGAACCAGTGCTGCCAGCGCTAGGTTTTTAAACCTAGATCTAAGTTTTTTAGCTTCAGGCTAGGTTTCTAGGTTTTTTCTTCGAGAAACTAGCCAAATCTAGGTTTTTAGAATGAGAATGCATTAAACGCAAAAATCAAAACAAGAATTGAGGCTTACAATACAATTTTGCTTATGAAAATTAAGTATCCCTACGTAACAGATATACAATAATATTATACATGTCGAGAAAACGGAAATATTACTCGTTTCAGCCAACGAGTTTTAAACAGAGTGACCATTTAAACCGTGTCCCGGACGGCGTGAGTCGCTATTGTAGTCACTGTATTATAAGGTGGAAGGCTGTCCGCACTGTTCGCAAGGGTAAAATCGTCGTTGTGTTTCGTTAGCTTGTTTTTGCCTATTCTGTATAATTAGTTGGTATAAACAGTGCAGTGCAGAATCATGAGCGAAGAATCTCCAAAAAACAAAAGGAAAACATGGTACCTACAGTCTTTCAGAGAAGAATGATTACGAATGACTGGTTGCAAAGAGACATAGATAGTAAATAATTGTGCCATTGTAAATGCTGCTCAGGTACGCTATAAAATCTAACCAAGTCTATGCTACTAACTCACATAAATACCGAAAAGCACCAAAAATCCTTTGAAATTGCCATATCTAACGTACGTTTTAACGAGTTTTTTTTACAGTACTAAGTCTGAAACTAATAAAATTGCTATTGCCGAAGCATTAATTACAGGTTTTTACGAGTACCATGTCCCTTTTGTACATATTGATCATTTTCTTAGAGCTTGCAAGCGAGCTTTCGGTGACAGTACTATTGTCAAGAAGATTGACTTTAAAAGAACAAAGCAAGATTAAATGTATAATTCAAGATGTAATTGCGCACTAAGAAAAAATGAGCTAAACATTTGTAGGAAACAAAAATTTTCTGTGTCAATTTATGAGAGCATGAGTGTATCTGTAACGCAAATGTTAGCTATTTTGGTGAGGTACGATATATAGATCCAAGTGACAACAAATTTTCAAACCCCTAGATGATATATTTCTAGGTGGGCGAACACTGGCATTGTCGGAGCAAGAACCCCTTCCCATTAATGAAATCATCAGCAAATTTAGAAAAAGACTGTGTGCATTTTTCAACAGCATTTTGTGTTCAAATTAAAAGAAGATTTTCATAGGATGAGAGAAGCATGACTGTGCAAGTTAAAATCTTAAACCCTAAAGCTTTACCAGCTAATAATGCACCGATATCCATTGCAACATTGGCGGCGCAGGTCAAAAATCTGGTACCTCAGAGCGAATTAGATGATCTTGACGATGAATATCGAAGCTTCAGAATGACTAAAGACTTGCACTGCACAGAGAACACCGAAAATGTCAGTATTCCTGAATTTTGGTTAAACATTCGATTCATAAAAGATAGCCTTGACCAGCCCAGGAAAAATTATCTAAATTTATGACTAGTTTAACAGTTATGCCGCATTCCTCAGCTTGCGCTGAGAGAATTTTCTCGGAAGTAAATAGTGTAAAAACGTCGCAGACGAAGTCCATGAAAGCTATTACAACCAGAGACCGAATTCTGGCTAAGCAATTAAAATATGAAGACGCATGGCCAATTATGCCCTTACGTGGGAGCCAGACAGATAAATGCATGAGGGAAAAGTCGTCATTTTGAGGGAAATGACGAGGAACAATACATATTGTGATAAGTGAACTGTATTTTATTATTGATTCTGTACTATTTTTGTGTCACAAGTAAAAGTTTATTGTCAAAAATACATTTTAGGAGGCTAGGTTTTTTTGTTCAAATCTAGGTTTTTTCCCAAGTACGATCTAGGTTTCTCGAAAAGTAGTCGCTGGCAGCACTGCCTGGAACAGTTTTTTGCCGGCAACAACACAAGGAGTTACTAAGCCAAGAGGATCGAATATGGAAGCTACGGTTCTCAAAATGCTACGCTTCGTCACAATTTCAGTCGATTGATCGTTTATTCTAAACCCAAGCTCATCTTTGTTTTTGTTCCAGATCACGCCTAGAGCAGAGCATTATGAATTATGCGAGAGGTCGCGCACGTCATCGTGATCTGCATCACAGTTTAGAGCTCTCAATACGGCTTCAGAATTGCTCGGAAACCGGGAAAGTTCAAAGCCACCCGCTCGCAGCACAGAGTTAACCTCTCTAGCCAAAGCAACAGATTCGTTTTCAGTTTCACAAGAAGAGAGGTAATCGTCTACGTAAAAACGTTTTAGAACGGCGGCTCTAGCTCTTTCACTGCAGGTTTTATTGTCAAGAGCTGTCTTTCGCAACGCGAAATTCGCTATGCTAGGAGAGCTGGTTGCTCCAAAGACGTGAACAAGTAATCTATACTCTACAACTCTCTGAAATGTTGAATCAAACCAAAATAAACGTAAATAACCAGCATCATGTTTTGGTACCTTTACTTGATAAAACATTTTTTGAATATCGGCAATGACTGCAACATTGTCTTGCCTAAACCTAAGCAAAACACCAAACAAGTTGTTTGTCAGGTCAGGCCCCTGAAGCAGTTTGTCGTTCAAGGATACACCTCTCTATTTTAACGAGCAATCGAAAACTACTCTAATTTTACCCTTTCTCTTGTGAAAGACTGCATGATGAGTCAAATACCAACAACGCTTGGGGCTAACATCCAGCTCGTCTGGTGGCACAAGTTCCATGAAGTCATTATCTAGCATAACTTGCATGAAATCTCTATACTCTTGGAAAAGTAAGTCGTCATTGCCAAACTTTCGCACAGTTGACTGAAACCTATTAAAGGCTTGTTGCCGATTATTGGGAAGATCGTCATCTTTGAGAGGCAGCCTAATTTCGTAATGGTTATCTGGCAATTTGCGCACACTATTGCCTACGCTAGCAAGCCACTTTTTGTCATTTTGTGACATGGCCAATTCTCTGGTGCTATCAAGGAAATCCTTCTCCAAAAATGCATCGATATCCTTTAGTAGCGAGTCTCTCGTGGCGACTCGGCAGCCCTTGCCTTGCTATCACTACGAGACAAAGGGCCGTTCAGAGACCATCCTAGAGCGTACAGGGCCGCAAAAGGTTCGTCTGCACCTCGCTCAACTATTTGGGAAGGTTTCAACAATGCTGGCATGTTCATGCCGATTAACACGTCTACAGGCGTATTTATGAAACGAAACGGGACATCAGCCAAATACGATAGGCCTTTAGTATCTTCTGAAGACACCAAATCGCTTGAAGTGAAGGGCCAGCTCTCTGTGTCCTTGCTATATAGCACAGGTATGGTAGTCACAAACTCTTTGTCAAGGTTGTAAACCTGAATGTTATTCAAAACGAGAGTCTTCATATCGCTAATTGCGCCCTGCATCGTTGTTAAATCAATTTTAGACTCTTCAGCTGCAACGCCTAACTTTGTTAACAAACTCTCATTGAACCAACAGTCTGATGAAGCATTTTCAAGTGCGCAATTCCCTATTACCTCTTTACCGCCGCTCACCTTGATTATTGCAGGTACGATTGGCGTAGCAATTTTAATGAAAAAGCGACCCCCATCCTTGCCAGCCCCACTGATGCGTTAATTTCCAGCCTTGCACGCACTGACCCCAGCATCCGCTGCCGTAGCTGCCGGCTCATTACCTTGTCTATGGGAACTAGGCGACATTTTATATGGGTCATGGAGGACAGTAGGGTGCCCCTTTTTACAAATAGCACAAGTCAGCCTACTACGACAAGTCTTTGAAAAATGGTTTCCTTTCAAACATGCGAAGCAAAGTTTACATTTTTTGACAAACTTGACCCTATCAGCAATAGGCTTACTTTGGAACAAATTACACTCGAAAATACCGTGATCTAACTTCTCGCAGTACAGGTACAATGACTTTCGTTCTGCTAATTTTGTAGCTGTAGAATTAGTTAAAATTTTCCTAGTGCCAAGTTTTTTAGCTTTGTTATCTTGGGAATCAGAAATGATACCAAACCACGGTTGCTTGAGAACAGATACTTCTAGCTGTACAAATTCTGTCAGAGACTTGAAGGTTACATGCCCTTGAACAGCGAGCAACTCATGAGTTCGTCTCCTCCAACGTTCACGCATTTTATATGGCAATTTTTAACAACATTCATTATTTCTTTAGGACTCTGGAGTTTATTACAAATAGACATACTTTCTAGAAAGTGACAACAATCTAACAGGAAGATAGAAAGGTCCTGCAGGGCATCAACGTCGTCATTTCTGATCTCAGGCCATTTATCTAGCTTCTGAATATAAGCATGGGCAACGTTAAATTCATTTCCGTACTCTAACTAGAAGTTGCTTCGCCGCAGTAAAAGCGGCCGACGGATCCTTATGGGAACAACTATGAAAAAGTTGCCAGCCCTTGCCTGCCGTGTACTGTTCCAAATAAACTAATTTGTCACCAACCTCACTGCATTTAGACTCTACTATACGTTCAAAGGTCCGTACCGTCGTAAACGGTCAAATCCTTTTTAGGGAGCGAAGCCCTATCGTAACATTGAGCCATAGCCAAAGATATTTCATTTTGCCGCGCCAAAATGTGCAAAAGCCTATCCTCAGATGCCGAACTTACAGTAGACAACTGTGCTGGCGCTCCCAGCACCGATGGCTGTGCTGGCGCTCCCAGCACCGATAACTGTGCTGGCGCTCCCAGCACCGATGGCTGTGCTGGCGCTCCCAGCACCGATGGCTGTGCTGGCGCTCCCAGCACCGATGGCTGTGCTGGCGCTCCCAGCACCGATGGCTGTGCTGGCGCTCCCAGCACCGATGGCTGTGCTGGCGCTCCCAGCACCGATGGCTGTGCTGGCGCTCCCAGCACCGATGGCTGTGCTGGCGCTCCCAGCACCGATGGCTGTGCTGGCGCTCCCAGCACCGATGGCTGTGCTGGCGCTCCCAGCACCGATGGCTGTGCTGGCGCTCCCAGCACCGATGGCTGTGCTGGCGCTCCCAGCACCGATGGCTGTGCTGGCGCTCCCAGCACCGATGGCTGTGCTGGCGCTCCCAGCACCGATGGCTGTGCTGGCGCTCCCAGCACCGATGGCTGTGCTGGCGCTCCCAGCACCGATGGCTGTGCTGGCGCTCCCAGCACCGATGGCTGTGCTGGCGCTCCCAGCACCGATGGCTGTGCTGGCGCTCCCAGCACCGATGGCTGTGCTGGCGCTCCCAGCACCGATGGCTGTGCTGGCGCTCCCAGCACCGATGGCTGTGCTGGCGCTCCCAGCACCGATGGCTGTGCTGGCGCTCCCAGCACCGATGGCTGTGCTGGCGCTCCCAGCACCGATGGCTGTGCTGGCGCTCCCAGCACCGATGGCTGTGCTGGCGCTCCCAGCACCGATGGCTGTGCTGGCGCTCCCAGCACCGATGGCTGTGCTGGCGCTCCCAGCACCGATGGCTGTGCTGGCGCTCCCAGCACCGATGGCTGTGCTGGCGCTCCCAGCACCGATGGCTGTGCTGGCGCTCCCAGCACCGATGGCTGTGCTGGCGCTCCCAGCACCGATGGCTGTGCTGGCGCTCCCAGCACCGATGGCTGTGCTGGCGCTCCCAGCACCGATGGCTGTGCTGGCGCTCCCAGCACCGATGGCTGTGCTGGCGCTCCCAGCACCGATGGCTGTGCTGGCGCTCCCAGCACCGATGGCTGTGCTGGCGCTCCCAGCACCGATGGCTGTGCTGGCGCCCCCAGCACCGATGGCTGTGCTGGCGCTCCCAGCACCGATGGCTGTGCTGGCGCTCCCAGCACCGATGGCTGTGCTGGCGCTCCCAGCACCGATGGCTGTGCTGGCGCTCCCAGCACCGATGGCTGTGCTGGCGCTCCCAGCACCGATGGCTGTGCTGGCGCTCCCAGCACCGATGGCTGTGCTGGCGCTCCCAGCACCGATGGCTGTGCTGGCGCTCCCAGCACCGATGGCTGTGCTGGCGCTCCCAGCACCGATGGCTGTGCTGGCGCTCCCAGCACCGATGGCTGTGCTGGCGCTCCCAGCACCGATGGCTGTGCTGGCGCTCCCAGCACCGATGGCTGTGCTGGCGCTCCCAGCACCGATGGCTGTGCTGGCGCTCCCAGCACCGATGGCTGTGCTGGCGCTCCCAGCACCGATGGCTGTGCTGGCGCTCCCAGCACCGATGGCTGTGCTGGCGCTCCCAGCACCGATGGCTGTGCTGGCGCTCCCAGCACCGATGGCTGTGCTGGCGCTCCCAGCACCGATGGCTGTGCTGGCGCTCCCAGCACCGATGGCTGTGCTGGCGCTCCCAGCACCGATGGCTGTGCTGGCGCTCCCAGCACCGATGGCTGTGCTGGCGCTCCCAGCACCGATGGCTGTGCTGGCGCTCCCAGCACCGATGGCTGTGCTGGCGCTCCCAGCACCGATGGCTGTGCTGGCGCTCCCAGCACCGAAGGCTGTGCTGGCGCTCCCAGCACCGAAGGCTGTGTTGGCGGTCCCAGCACCGAAGGCTGTGCTGGCGCTCCCAGCACCGAAGGCTGTGCTGGCGCTCCCAGCACCGAAGGCTGTGCTGGCGCTCCCAGCACCGAAGGCTGTGCTGGCGCTCCCAGCACCGAAGGCTGTGCTGGCGCTCCCAGCACCGAAGGCTGTGCTGGCGCTCCCAGCACCGAAGGCTGTGCTGGCGCTCCCAGCACCGAAGGCTGTGCTGGCGCTCCCAGCACCGAAGGCTGTGCTGGCGCTCCCAGCACCGAAGGCTGTGCTGGCGCTCCCAGCACCGAAGGCTGTGCTGGCGCTCCCAGCACCGAAGGCTCGCCGGTAGACTTCCTTTCAACTCCGTTGATGCTCGCGTCCTCCAATTCATCGCCGAGAACTTTTAGCTTTACGTCAGCTTCTTCACTGGCCAAAATTTGCCTTTGATGTTTCAATGAGAGCAAACACCGTTCATAATTCGTCTTCAAATCGAATTCTTGAATTTCGAGTGCTAACGTTTTCTGAAGCACAGATATTTTCGCTACGGCATCAGCTCGCTGTTCAGCCAAATGAATCCTCGACGATGATGCAGAAACTGCGCTCCGTGAAGTTCTTGAAGCGACCGCTGACCTAACCACAGCCACCAAGGGCTGATCGATGACATGTTGTACTGCATCTCTGAATTGAGAAATACCTTCTTTGTGGTGATCTAACCACTCTTCATGCTTCTCATGGCACGCCTCGTAGAGCCTCTCTACTCTCGTCAGATACTTCGTGTAGAAGGACCTGATAGACGCCAAGTTTATTTTCGGGGTCGTCGAGCAGTCCTTCAATCTCGTGCTTAATACGAGTCACCGACGCCAACTTGGCTGAGGGTGGATCACCAGCAGCAGGAAGCGTCTTGCCTGGAGGAGAACGTACGGTTGCCATAGCTTTACCGTAATTTCAGAATTTCCATAATTTTCACCACGTTTCACCACAAACAAGTCTTCACCACAAGTGCACACTGGAATGATTACATGCACTTCTATGGAATGTTTATGACTAAATGTAGGGTCTATTTTACGCCTACATGGCATCGAAGTCAAGATTTTGCCAGGTCGTGCGACTTCGCATCTCCCTAACTCTACGACCTGATTTGGTTTACAATGTCTATCAAACACGTGTAGCAGCAAGTCTTTATTGTTACTACAAACAGGTCATAAACATTGGTCTGAAAAGAATACATAAAGTTACACAAGCGAATATGCAATAAATGACTAATGAACAAACGAGAGAAATGAAATAAAAATATCTATTGCGCAGCGACACAGACGCCCCTACCGAAGTGCAACATATGCAACACCGGCGGAGGCAACCGAGCCCTACGCTAACTAACGCCAAGTGACAGGAACAGGCCAAGAGGCAACGAAGTTCGAACTAATTCAAACATAAAGGGTCGCGCTGCTTTGTCGATGACAGAACTGCGGCAACATTGCTAATAATTGGTAGTACGGAGATAGGTCGATAATTGTTTACACAGGTTTTTTCACCATTTTTAAAGATAGGAGTTACTCTAGCAACTTTGAGGAAGTTCGGGAAAGTTCCTAGGTAGAGAGACTGGTTAATAAGATTGGATATCAGCGGGGCTACAATATCAGCAATAATTTTAAGTACTTTAGTCAGAAACGTTTGTAACCCACTCGATTTATTTTTCAGGTTGTTTATGCACGCAATTACATCGGAAGAGTTGGTAGGCGTAAAGAAAAAGGAGTTGCGTTCTCGAATAGGATCCATGTATTCCAGGTGATCAGCAGGTTCACTTGGAATACCATCAGCTATAGTTTTCCCTACGTTTACGAAGAAATTTTTAAAGAGATAAGTAATTTCTTTCTTCTCATGGAATTTTACATTATATTGAACAATATGTTTAATTTTTTTATCGGCGTTATCCGGTTTACAGCAAGAGTTAAAGAGGCGCCAAGTCTTTTTAAGGGAACCGTACTCCCAAAAAAAAAAATCCTAAACTATTCAACCGATCTTCATGAAACTTGCTATAGGTATGTAAAATTGAACAAGGATTAAGATTGGACTCATGTGTTTTTCCAATTTTCCCCATAGAAAACGTGTTATTCAAAGAAAACGTCAAAATAAGGGGTCTGGGGAAAATCTATGGACGTAATCAGATTTTGAGATACAGAGATAATATTGGTATCAAAAGAAGCAGAAATGTATTCTCTACAACATGACGTGGAGTTATGTTGAATTTTCAAAATACTTTTTGAAAAAAATGATAAAATACAAAAATTTGACCCATTTTCACACTTTTCCCGACAAAAGAAAATGTAGCTAATTTTCTATTCCGAAAATGAATAAAAGCTCACGTCATCTTGTAGAGGATTGAATTCTGGTTCTTTTGATACTAAAATCATCACTGTAGCTCAAAAACTGTAGAAGACGCTATATTTTGAAGCCCCACATTCCGGTTCTCCAAAATAAGGCAAAACAGGTAAACAAAGATAGATAAACAATTTCAATTTTTTCTTTATTATTTTTTTTGGGGTCAGCTAGGACCCTTGAAATCATTATACAGTAAAGATGAGACATAGAAGAAGGCATAGCAACGTCCGTGAAGAAAGTGCCAAGGGGAAGGTGTAACATGATAAAATATCACTTCCCCTCCCCTCCCCCCATACTTCAAACCCCCGTAGCGGGCGAAACAATGAACGTACGAACTTCATTTTTTCACAGGATGTACCTGACATCTTACCCTTCCTATGGCAGCTAAAACCCAATATCTCAAGAAAATTCGATTTTCTGGGAGTACGGTTCCCTTAACGTCAGCTTTAAATAGAGTAAACTTGCGCGTAAAGTAGTTCTTCTTTGATGTCCTTAGCTGATTTGTCACTTAGTTTCTGAATCGGTTATATGTTTCTCTAGATATTCGACCTTCGCAAAGGAGGGCTAAGTACGCTCGACGTTTCTCTATGTTTATCACGATGTCACCAGTAATCCAGGGCTTTTGTTTATTTTTCGGGGTAACTGTACGAGTTACAATTAGGCAACACTTATTGGATGCGGCCATTATAATTTCAGTCAACTTTACTACTGCTTCATCAATGCTCGTTGCATTATTGTATTGAGAGATGTGCAATGCTGGTATTGATTCTTCTAGAACGGTGCGCATTTCTTCTAAATTTGATATGTTTACTTTACGATATGAGTAGGTTTCAGCCCGTTGCTTGGTGCAAGCAATATAGACATTTTTCTAAACAAGAAAAGTTGGAAAATGATCTAATAAGTCAGAAGTAATGATTCCAGAAAGAAAATCACTTGGGTCTCTCATCAAGATATTGTCAAGTAGCGTAGCAGATTCAGAGGATATTCGTGTAGGCTTTGTGATGATCGGAAGGAAGGATTGAGACTGAAAGCTTGTTAGGAACCTAGAAATTGGTTCATAGTTTTCATGTTTCAGTAGATCATAATTGAAGTCACCGCATTTTATTATGTCATTGTATAAGGGCCTGTTGAACTGAGCAATAATACGGTTTAGCTCATTCAGGAAGGATATAGGACAGGCTGTAGGAGGCCTATACACCGTTCCAAGCACAATGCGTTTACCATCTCAAGACAGTTCTCCGAAGAGTGATTCTATATGATCCTGATTCATGGTTGCACTTGCTATGGTTCTCGAGTCTATGTGGTAAGATATATATGTGCTGATGCCTCCGCCTCGCTGTTTTTTTCGTAGCGAATGGTAACCATGATTATTTTCAAATCGAACCATGTCTTTGGTCGAGTCATCTAGCCAGCTTTCGGTGAAGCTAATCACGTCTAGGTTATATTTAACTTCAGTAATAGTACATTGTATCTCTTCCAATTTTGGATAGAGTGACCTACAGTTCCAACACAGGAGTGAGAAATCATGGCCAGTTATTCGAATAGCTTCGTTGAATTTTGATATATTAGTATACCTACACTCGTGAGAGTCGTTTAGGTTTGGATATATTCTGTTCGAATGATTGAGATCTGGGTCGATCTCCTCGAATATATCAGCGTGATCAGTCATTTAAAATTAGTAAACAGTAAGAAGTAGGTACTATATAGCTTAAAAACGATATACAGAGTCAAGCTTAAAGGGATATTTATGTCTAAAAACTATCTTATGAAGTAAGAGAGAATAGAGTAAAAATCTAGCGCGATTTCGTGAGTACACACAAACTCAGTCCATGAACGAATAATATTGGAGTTCGATATCACAACATTGGTGTAAACAGATTGCTGCATGAGGGCGTTTTCACAAGTTCACATACAACAGGTAATAAGTTTTAAAGATTATGATGACAATGATATAACCAGCTAATATGGTTTACGCGTAATAATAACTTTAGTGTTAAAAAAATCACAGTAACATTGGTAGGTAAAAAATTACTGATTGCGTTGTTACAAAATTTCACATGCAGCTGTTATTAATGCTTACACACATCTGTTATACATTTGTCAAGATTGAGGTTAAACTGATATCTAACTGATGTGAAACTGACAATTGAGGTGATCACCCAGTCTAGTCACCTATGACCTGTTTCGATGACATGTTCAGTTGTTGCATCAAGTAGTGCTCGAGGTTTTCTGGCGTGTTGATCTGGCTGCGTCTTGAATCTGGGTTTCCGAGGTTAGATACGAAAATGTTTCCGTCCTGTGTTATCGGGATTCCAATTTTTTCCGGGAATTTCCTTTTGGCCATTCTAAGGATGTACAAAGCGTTAGCTCGTGAAGGTATGAGGTATTCATTTATAAAGAACTTTGGTTTCTTTTATCGGCAGGCAGTGAAAATTTCACGTTTCTTGTTATAATGTTTTAGTTCAAATGCAATTTTTTTCGATCTACATTCCCTATTACTGTTTTTTCCTCATTCTGGTAGCTGACGTGATGTCATTTTCGCAGAGGTTGATGTTGATATTGTCCTTCAGGAGGTGACAGAATGTTTCTCTACAGTTTTCGTTTGTGTGTGTTTTCGGTAGTTCCTTCTCAGAAATGACGAGAGTGCATTTTCTGTCTTCTAAATCTCGTCGCTGATCATTTTTCTCCAAGCGGTCTAGAAGGGAGGCTAAGCTACTTATTTTCTCATTCTGTTCTTCGAGAGTTTTTTTGTGTTCTGCTTCTTTCCCCGCAATTGTTTTAAAAAGCGTTTTAATGTTGCTTATTTGGCTTTGGATATTTTCTATTTTACTATTAAATTCTGTCATCACTGAGTCGAAGTATTTTATTAGGACAGACACCACTTCCTTGCCATCTTTCGTTAATCTAGACACATCAGGATATGGCCCAAACTTCGACTGAAGCTCACTGCAGTTGTTGTTGCTGACGCTGTTGCTGTTGCTGCCTCGCTTCTTGGTCGCCATTTTGAAGATTGAGAGCACTCGGTTCCTTGTTAGATGATGGTTGAACACTTTCACTTCCACACTCTTTTTAGAGGGAATATTATACTTTTAGTTTAATGATTTAGATGTATGTTGTGTTTAAATCACATTCGAATCCTCATGGCAAGAGTGGGTACCCATCTAGGTTAGGAGTACATTCTTTCTAACCAATAGTGGCACTTAGTTCCGTGAGCTAGGACACAAAACGTCCTCACTGCACGAAGACACGGAGTCTACTCTGGAGTCAGTCTACTTGCAGTTTTTTAATAGCTTTTTCATATAAGAAGCAGCATCAGTAGTAACTATCAGAACGTTGTTACAGTTTAATTGCTAAGGCCAAATGTATCGCAAGGAATCGTGGAAGAATGCAGAAATAATTATCGAATGCTTCACTCTGTCTAAGATCTGTACATTTGCCGAGTAGCTTTTACATCGTTCTTCGTCAACTCCCAGTACGCCAAATACTGAGGAGACAACATGTTGTTGGTCTATATCTGTGGTTTCATCTAGAGATACTCATACTTTCTATCCTGTCTTCTTCCTTAACACTTTCATTTGATCATCATACACGCGCTGCACATAATACTTTCGGATGGTTGACTGGTCTGGTATGACCTTTCCTGTGTAGTTTTCAAAAACTCCTTGAATACTACATTGCTCAATTTGTTGAAAGGTATGTCCACTGCTAAAAATGCTTCTCATAAGTCATTGGTGAATATTTTCTGAGCAATATGGCCAGAGTTTTGACTCTTAGATTCTTCAGGGTTAATGTCGACACTTTCAGGGTTTCCAAACTCTTCGGGCAGTAGGCCAACCGCAGCCTATTTTTTATTTTTGTGGCGCGCGGTCCCTAAATGTTGGACCACTTGTGATCGTCGCTGAGTTGATATCTGAGAGAAAAGTTCAATTCAGAATTATGCCGTACTTACCAATCACATTAAAAGTCTCCTAAACTCGATATCATGGTGATCAAGATTTTCGTTTAAAAAAATAGATCTAAAGTCAAACATCAATGTTCCAATATTTTTTCATCTTTCTTTTCACTAATTAAATATATAATAAATTCAATTTCGCATTAATGAACGGTAACTTTACAATGAAGACAAAACTACCGCGAATTTTGGTTCCACATGTCAATATTGAATGAAGCTAATTGTACCTACTTATATTTATTGAACTTCTTACGTCAGATTGCATTGACTTAATTTCATATGCCACAATCATTAATTTTAGAAGCATTTAATGTGAGGGAAACCTTTGTAGAATTCAGAAAAATTAAGGATATCGAAGTAACCGCCAGCTTTATTTGCACTTTCACTGTCTTATTGTCAAATTCGAACGAGGGTTGGATTTTCTCGCGACCGATCTTTAACAATTTATTTTTTCGTTTAAACAAAATGAATATCACCAAGACTGTCAGCAACCTTCACTCTATCATTCCCATCCAGCTACCAAAGTCGTGTCCCCTCGCGGGGGTGGCTGGTGCAAAGAGTAGCTATCATTCGCTCACAACTCTTGGCTCGTCAGGCTGGACGAGCGTTGCTACGCAGAACACAACATAATCTTTCATATGCAACATATATCATATCTAGCATATTCTATCATATGCAACAATCAAAATTATTACGTTTATTTTACTTAAAGCTATATAAACAATTTTATACAAACTTAGACTTCACCTTTATGTTGCAATACTTGCGCAATAATTGACAATCAATGTCAATAACATCTGCAAATTCCTGTACGTATCTCTCGATTCTTTGAGAAGTTGTCTTGACAGTTTTCGGCATAATTGCCAACACACGAAATAGAGTATACTGTTCAAGCGAATGATCGTAAGCGACTGAAATACGAGAGAAATTATAATTTTACTCCATCACGGTAAGCATAGACATTAGAGGACGGCAGCAGACTACACTGAGCATCCGGTTGCACCCTGACCGGCACAAAGTTCAACAGTCATTCTTAAGTGCAGTGCACGACCATAGCGCCCTCACCAACTCCCCGTTCCCAATGGAATTAAACTCTATTACACTCTTATTACAACTTATAATACGTATAAAATGAAATGTGGGTATTGATTTAGTTATTTCTGAACCATACTGAAGTTGCATGTCAAACCAGATTAATATTTTATGTCAATGCATATAAATAAATGTTGGGACATTATGTGTATATTAATGGTGCCTTTGCATTTTGAGATAATGCATATGCATTTTAGAAATTGCATATGCAATTGACTAATTTTTATGCCCTATGCAAATATGCACTTGCATTTGCATTTATGCAAGATTCATAATATCACAGCCTTTGTAATGGTACGCGGAAATAAAATTTATGATTTAAAAAATTCTTGACATATGAAGTAACCAGTCCTGAAGGGAAACCATTTTGACTAAAAAACAATTTCAAAAACTCGAATTCGCTATGAATGATTTGAAATGAATAGCAGACACTGTAGGCCCTAGAGAGTAATATTTTGACACTGTTAATTTTAAATATAAATGGGTAGAAACTAAAGAAATTTATTCCTAGGCCATTGAATGTTTGCTTACGAAAAACAGAACTTTGAAAACGGTAATCTTTACGGGTAATTTTACTATATAAAAATGAGAGAGAATTGTGCTTCTCCGTTTCCATTGTAAACTTGATATGGGGTGTTGAGAGTTCAGATACGCCAAAAATAAATTACAATGCATGGGACTTTTTAAACAGTAAGAAAAAATCGTCTGTGTATCGTCTGCAAAATACCGGCTTGAAATCCAGAGGACAAGAGTCAAGTCATAGATGTTGTTCGTGATAGCACATAAAAATATCAGCTAAAGTGGGCCCCAGTGGCAGACCCATACCCAATCCATCAAGTTGTTGATAAAATTTTATTACCAGACATAACAAAAATGAATTAAGAACAGAGAGGTAAAGGAGGGTTTTGAACAGAGGCTTGGTGAGGCCAATGACTAAGTCAACACTAGCAAACAAATGCAAATGTAATGGCAAATGTCAATTGTTTGGCAAATGTCAATTGGCAAACGTCAATTGTTTCATGCAACGGGATATTAGTAAACAAGCTCTCGACATCAAATGAAACAATAAATAGTTCGTTGGCATTATCAAAGGAAGTCACTTCCTCAACAAAAGATTTTGAATTAGGCACAGTATACATGTTACACGCGTACGGTGATGAAATAGGGACTAAAAATTTAGCAAGGTTGAAGCTGGGGGTTTGGTAAGCTGCGAAGATAGGCCGGAATGGATAATCAACAGTAAAATTAGGTTTATGAATTTTTGGCAACCCGTATAAAATCCCTGGACCGGATCCTGCGACCAATAGATTTGTATAATTCATTAGTAATTATAGCCGATTTCTTTAGTTTGCGAAGGAAATTATTAATTATATTTTCGATGCGAAGAGTGAAGTTTAGGATTGGTTCTGTTTTGACCTTGAACTTTGTATTATCAGAGATTAGGTTGAGCATACTAAATAAATACTTTTCTCTGTCTACCAGTGTCAGGGAAATTTCTCTAGGACGTCTGTAAATCACATATCGGTGTGACCCGTTTATCCGTAAATTGTAATTTTCTTCGAGCGGGGTGAAACTTAATGCAGTTGTGTCTTGTCTGCCGTACCATTCAGTAAGTATGGTAATTTGCTAGCATTTTCGAATATTTATTTATGACTTATTTCTGGCACCTAATGAATTTTTTTTTTTTTTTGAGGTCTGAAATCATAAAAACTGTCACTGGTCACTATCATAAAGTTATCAATGTATTCTCTCCATTGCTTCAGGTTGGACTATTAGGTCTGGCCTGCCTAGTACCACACTGTGTCACTTTTATTTTTGGCTTGGAATCTGAAGCAAACGTTTAATCTAGAAATCCCAGTAATATCCTTTAAGCTTGGGTTTTCTTCTAAAATTCTTCCTGTTCAACCGATTAGTAACTATTTATTTCATTGTATGAAATCAGATCTCATCCCCTATTTCACATTGCCGAGTGGGAAGTACGATGTAGAGGACAAGCTCTCTCGTAGAATGCTTTCTTAAAATATTCTTGCCATCCATAAAACTCGAATTGGAGTCTACCACATTAGCGGGGGTAAATTTCTGCGCGGTCGAGAGCGGATACACGGTTCAGAGACGGTCGATGGCGCTCCCAATAAGTGCATCGCTATAAGTCATGAGGATGCCGCAGTACTCGTATGCCGGCCACGTCAACTGGTCAAGGACCATATAAGTTATTAGATGAGTTATAAAAATAATGGGCCGGCTCCGATCGTGTGGGCGACGGACCGAGCGTGGGATCAGTTCTTAAATTAGCCCTGGCTAAATAAAAATGCCGGGCCCCCACGAGAACATACCCCACATCCCTTCACCCCAAAACCTACCCCTCTTTTCACCAACCACACCCCATTTTTGGGGGAGGCGCGGTCCAAAACTGCGCTGACGGGACGTTTGGGAGTCACTAAGTGTCCGGTCGGCGAGAAGAGCGGTGAGGGCTCCGAAGCGAGATAGGAAGTGACCGGTCGAGACAGCGCAGAGCATAGTACGGGCAGAAGTTGTTTTGGAGTCCGAGAGTTGAGTCCCGCACTTTACCCAATTGAAAATTATCGCCCTTTTCAGGTAGTAAATTAGTCGTAAAAGGTCGAAAACGGTCCAAAACGGCCAAAAATCACGACTTCAAACCGACTCCTACCTATACTTGGCCTATTAGGGCTTGAAAATGGCTCTTCATTCAACTGGCCTTTTATAGGTCTAGTCAATGGCTGTTTGCGGGCTCATTCGGGTCGTTTAAAGTCGTTTTCAAGCCTTTTCGACGACCTCTATTTGGACGCGTAATAGATTGTAAAAAGACTCGTAATCGTAAATGTTGTACAAGTCGTATTACTTCAGTAAATGTAAAGAACTAAATGAATTTCAACTAACCTAACTTAGTTAAGTTAGATTAGGTAAGGGTGGCCAAAGTTAGGTTCGATTAGTTTCATCAAATAATTATTACTATAAATTTCGGTTTAGTAGTTAAAAAAATATTATGTTCATGTAGATATCCAGAGCTGGTCATAGATACTTCAAAATGTATCTAGATACTAGATAGTTCTCCAAAAGTATCTAGATACTAGATAATTTTCTTTTAATTCTCTCTGTCTCACTACTTCATCGCTGAGCATTCAACTTGTAGTGCTTTACCCTAGTTACCCCTCAAACCTCGATTCTAGTCCTTCTATGTTCAGTAATCTTAATATATCCCAATGTAATTTTATGTAAGGAAAAGTTCCCGCTTCTCCGCCGCGTATCACCGATACCTACAGCCGGAGAAGTGTTAAAGTAAGGCCGCTGCTTCACTCGCCTCAAATCGGAACTCACTAGGCGAAGCAGCCACAAGACCCGGCCTTACAAATTCTTTATATCGTACTGAAAATCTGATGTAGGAGCGATCTGATCTGTTCCACTATGCCACTGTTGTAAATCAATACTTAGTAATTTTCATATTTATTTCGTTAATAAATGAATTTTTAATTTTTATTGGTATAATGTTTCAATTTGGGACTTTTGATTCCATATGTCTTTTTGTTTTTAAGGCCGGGCGTAAGGAAGCCAAAAAGGGCCGGTATTAGCCTTGATCAAGCAGTAAGGAAGCCCAAAAGGGCCGGTATTAGCCTTGATCAAGCAGTAGGGAAGCCCAAAAAAGCCAGGACGAGGCTCGTTCAAGCAATGGAAAAGCCAAAAATGGTCGTGAATAGCCTGGTTCAGGTAGTAGAGAAGCCCGAAATGGCCGTTGCATTAGCCGTTTCGATGCCCAGAAATAGCCGTTTAAATGGGCTAAAAATAGTAGACATTTGCTCCGAAAAAGGCTAATTTACTGCTCGAAAACGACTACGCTCTTGGCTTATAACTGCCTGAAAACGATCTGTAAAAGGCTCAGAATTTCAATTGGGTAGCAAGTTGTATAAGTCTTGAGTTAAGGCTGGTGTCGTCTTGCTCAAATTGTTGTGTTGGTGATCCGGGTTTGTGTACGCGAAATACTGTTGGGATCGGATTCTCGTGGATCGAGTTGAGTGTCTGTAAAACACTTTATGGATTGAGTTGGGTGTCTGCGAAACACTCTGGAGAGACCGCGATTGAGTATATGCAAAATATCCATCCGGGCTCGAGTTGTCGGCTCTTTGTTTTGGCAGTTGTCACGTTTAGCCTTCTGAGAGCGTAATTACGTGTGGTGCTGACCCTCGGTGAAACAGGGTGAGGGTCGTTAAACTCGCCCGTGCTCACGCTAAACCGCTATTGTATCCCAAATATATGCCTAAAATCTTCGGTGTCATATTTTCTCCTCTCTCGTCTCGCTCTGAACTCGCCACGTAGAAACACGTGCCCTTGTAATCTCGGACGCTACTACTACGAATCGTTTGCGCAGTTTTTAGGAAGTTTTAATCAAATTCATATCTCATTAAATTCGAGGCCTTGTGCCTCTGGTGGCAGCGGCACGTTACCGTCAACTTGCTCATTAAAAATCATGACGTATTCAGAGTAAATAAAAATAAACGTCCGATATAGAGTGTGCAGAAAATAGACTACATACACTGGTGGCAGCGGTGTTATTGTGGCAAGAGTAGAAATTGAAAAGAGCGAGAGAGAGTGTAAAAGAGAGAGAGGAGACGGAGTAAGAACAAAAGGAAGAAGAAAGAATCAGTCAGTCCAGAAGCAGGCGACTCAGCAACTTCTTCCAAGGGCCAAAAAATAACTGTGAGTAAACACCATTTCATTTCAGTTCTTTGTATGTTCCATAGAAGGTAAGTAGAACGTGTCTTTAACTGCAAATTGTTCGTTATTTATTGTTTTTTGTTTGATGTTTT
Source organism: Morinoia aosen (assembly GCA_030386875.1). Lineage (NCBI taxonomy): Eukaryota > Metazoa > Arthropoda > Malacostraca > Amphipoda > Talitridae > Morinoia > Morinoia aosen. The sequence goes on along the minus strand of CM059572.1, from coordinate 2,297,534 downwards.
GTGGTGTGAGCATAGCCCCTAACAGATATTGTGTGTATCGCGGCGCAGCCAGGAAGTGTCATTTTCTGTGAGATTAGAAGCGGGCCAAGCCATAAAACCTTACAGCGATTGTGTAGAACGCGAGCAAGCCAACGAAAGTGAATTCCATTTGTATGTGATTGCTGTACACCGTGTGTAGAGGCATCAAAAAGTAAGTAAGAGTAATAGTGATTCATTTTTTTTGTAGGTCCTTCGGAAGAAACTTGATTCTCGTGCTCTTTGTTGTAAAGTAGGTACATATTGAAAATGATTTTGTTGGAGCAGGATTTCAAATTGCGGGGAACGATTTACGTGAACAAATTGACGCATAGTATCTTTGTGTATGAGTGAAGGCCCGAGCTGCGAGTTAGTTAGGCTTTAGTGTGGCGGGAAATTAGTGACTATTCAAGGACCACATTTCGGTTCACTGATGTCTTGTTTCCGCTCTTAATTCCTTTCTTTCACTTTGTCTTGTCTAATGAACCTTGGTCCCAACTTACTGTTCTATGTACCTCTGCCCAGACGCCGCATTCCCCGAGCTCTGTATCAAATGGTGCCTTCCGCCTTCCTCTCTTGGAGACGCCTTTAAGTTTTTATTAGCGGTTAGAGCGGTTTAAACCAACCTAACATCTAATCTGTTCTTGCATTTAAATCGACGAAACGTATTGTCGAGAATTAACCGTGAGTGCGAGAAATTCAAATTTTTTTTGTTGTGTGCAAAGTTTTTTGTATCAGAGTAAACCGATAATATCTTTTGAGTTTGTTGCATAAAACGGTGAAATTCATGGCTGAGTTTAGAGTAGAGTAAATGGAAACTAATTACGATAATTTTAGAAGAGCATTAGTAAGATTGAGCATTAATTGCTATGCAAGTAATTTCTTAAGAATGCCATCAGCCAACATGAGTGCCTTCTCTCAAAGCCGGTAAGCGCGAGGCCGGACGAGTGTTATAAAATAGACGGAGGCATGAAGGGACTCTCTCCGAGTCTGTGGAAGATGAGAGCAACCGCAGAAGTCAAGTGTAATGGGCAGAGGAGAGGCGTTGGATAAAATCGAAGATCGACGTACAATCTCGTAGACAGCTGTGCTAGGTTAAGATGTCTTATTTGCGCTGCGCAGGTTATGAAGGGCTAGAATAAAGTTTAGAGGTAGAATTGCATTTTAAGGTTGACGGTTCCGAACAACTGCAGAGATATAAAGACTTTCACAGCGTAAATTGAACTTGATTGCGGGTAATTTGACTGCTAGAGATGCTTTCGTAAATGGAGAGGAAATTGGATTTACGCTAGACAGTTACAGACAGAGATAAATTAGACGGTAGGACAGTCACAGATCCGCGCGATCCGCAGCAGATTTTAGGATATAAATATTGCCCGTAGAAGTATGGCTCTGTAAGTCCTAGCACATTTAGTAGAAAAAAAGCAAATAAGTTTACTAACTAAATATTCTTTTCAGAGTAGCCTAAGAAACAACTAGTTATAAGCACTAATAAAATATTGCCTTTCAGGTGTAGTTTAGGAGATAACAACATAGGCGGGAAGTAGAGTTACTTTGATATTAGCTCAGGGTAAATTCGCCCGTAAGGATATTTTCTCTTCGCTGCAGGGAGGGAGGAAAGATTGAGATTGTTGATTCCTTGACGTTTGAGAGATATCGATGTTAGGCTAAACGAGACACACAGACTGGCTAGGCGATGCTAAGTTTCAATGCATTCTTATGACCACTGTTGTACCGTCACACGAGAGCGAGACCTGATGCTAGTAATCGTATGCTGATAACAGTTCAAGATAGCGGCTCAGAGCACATAAAGATCGACGATTTCGTCATGGACTCCTGAAAGCTGTGCAGAACTTCTCCCGAGAAAGTAGATTAATTAAGTTCCATTTCGGATGTAGCGTAGTTATTTAGTTATATTAGTCTTTAATAACAACGTAGCTTAGTGTGGGATGGCCAAAGTACGGAGCGAGTATTCACGTTAGAGATCTGGGGCGAGGATTCCATGAACAATAGTGACCACAGCAGGTTGTAAAATTTGGAAGCGCTCCATGGCTGGGACGCATGTAATGCGAGCCGGAGTACCCTGCTGACTGTGGAATGCAGTTCCGTCAGAGAGAAGCGCGCCACCGGGCGTGCGACCAAAATAAGAGATCTTGATTTAGGACGATAAGGACATAGCAAGGGCAATAAAGGCCGAGCAGTAATAAAGATTGAAGGCTCCTGTGCTGAGAAATCAGAGCGTGAACAACATTGAGCAGACGCTGGAGATAAAATATTTGATGATAAATTGTGCTAAGGCGAATTTTGAAGATTTTTTCAAGAAGGCGATGAGTGAGCGAGGTGTTGGCATGTACGCCGTGCCAAAAGAGCACCACAGCGGCCTCCAACGGAGACAGACCGGAAATAGCGGTCGACGTAAGATGGAGAGGCATTCATCGATGGTAAGATCGGGAAAGCTCCTGTTGCGGAGTATTCCGGGCGTGAACAATGGAGGTGTTGTAAATATCTTGTCTGCTAATGAGCGTGAGAATGGATACTGCGTGAAGCTTGACTGTGAAGGATATGTTTGCGCTTCCAGCGGCATGTGCGCAATGCCTTGAAGGCATCGCAGCTGTTACCCGATATCATGAGTTAATAGAATGCTGAGAACAAGTCATGTGAGACTTTGTGGTTAATGAGAATAAGTCATGTGAGACTTTGAGGTTAATGAGAATAAGAGGAAACTAAGGGACGCCTTGAGTATTGCAACAATACGAAAATTCATGCTTGCTTCTCACGAGTTGATTAGCAAATGCCATTCAGTAAAACAAGTCAACTGATAAAGAAATGGTAATAATGTAGGAACATCTCATTTACCATCATTAATCATACGGACCTACAACTACGAAGTGAATGAAAGGATAGGAAGAATGTTCATGTATTAATTGGGGGTGTGCTGTTCGGGTTGCAAGAGTGTGTGCGGTTCGGGTTGAAGGAATGTGTGCTGTTCGTGTGGCAGGAGTGTGTGCTGTTCGGGTTGCAGGAGTATGTGCATTAAGGCATTTAGGTCCGGTTACGACTGATAGGTTCATAAATCATAAAATGTAGAAATTGTTCATTTCATCATGTAATATGCGCTCATTTATTGGAGCGGAGGAGGTAAATTTCGAAAAGAATAAGCATTATATTGATGTCGAAAACATGTAAGCAGGAAACTAATGCTCGATCTTGTGCCGTAGGAAGCGATGACGTATATGCACCGAGGACGGAGGCGGAGGCCTAGCGAGGTGGTGCGCCAGCTGGGAACCTACGTCGCGGTGCGCCACTACGAGGTGACGTTGGGGCTGCCCGACGGAAGTCTGTCGAGCGTCTCGGGCGAGACGGACTGGACGCAGGAGGCGGCGACCCTGGAGGGGCACGCGCTCGTCATCCACTTCGTCCCGAGGCCGGGATTCTACCTAGCCGGGACGACCCTCAACGAAGTAATAAGACACCTGGTCTTGCCCCGGGACGGCGGAGAGATCGAAGCCAAAACCGCTGGCACGCGAATCTCTTCAGTGCCGGTTTTCCAATTTTTCGCATGGAAGGAACCACTGCGAAATCAAGAGTTCCGACTGGTGATCCGGGACTGAGAAAAGACTTTTCCAGCGCAGAACACTGTTATTAAGAGGTTAATTAAGGGTTCATATTGTCTGGGGGGGGGGTTAATAATCCCCCAAGTTTTAGAGTCAGTCGAGGAATTACTTTCATGCGCCAGGTTCTGCGAGTCATGATGTGTCAACCAAATTTTGGTAGTAGGATTCCGCCAGCTAGACCCAAAGAAGTACTCGAGGCTTGGTGATTAACAAGTGTAGAAACCCATGGATGTGCTAAATTTGTGTTGGGACGATCCCATCTTAATGTAACATGTTCAAGTCTCCTGAGCACGCGAGGCGGTTGTTGTTGTGTGTTAGGTCGTTTTTTTTTTTTGTTGTATTGTAATTTGATGCCATGTTCGTACAAGGTTCGCCATTCGGGTTGGAAATATACTCGGGGCCGAGACATAAAAAAAATTATCATATAATTTTTTTGGGGGTATGTGAGGAGAGGGTGTATGAAATCAGATCTCATACCCTATTTCACATTGCCGAGTGGGAAGTACGATGTAGAGGACAAGCTCTCTCGTAGGATGCTTTCTTAAAATATTCTTGCCATCCATAAAACTCGAATTGGAGTCTACCACATTAGCGGGGATAAATTGCTGCGCGGTCGAGAGCGGTTACACGGTTCAGAGACGGTCGATGGCGTTCCCAATAAGTGCATCGCTATAAGTCATGAGGATGCCGCAGTACTCGTATGCCGGCCACGTCAATTGGTCAAGAACCATATAAGTTATTAGATGAGTTATAAAAATAATGGGCCGGCTCCGATCGTGTGGGCGACGGACCGAGCGTAAGATCAGTTGTTAAATTAGCCCTAGCTAAATAGAAAGGCCGGGCCCCCACGAGAACATACCCCACATCCCTTCACCCCAAAACCTACCCCTCTTTTCCCCAACCACACCCCCTTTTGGGGGGAGGCGCGGTCCAGAACTGCGCTGACGGGACGTTTGGGAGTCACTAAGTGTTCGGTCGGCGAGAAGAGCGGTGAGGGCTCCGAAGCGAGATAGGAACTGACGGGTCGAGACTTAGTGCAAAGCATAGTACGGGCAGAAGTTGTTTTGGAGTCCGAGAGTTGAGTCCCGCTCTTTAGCGAGTTGTATAAGTCTTGAGTTAAGGCTGGTGTCGTCTTGCTCAAATTGTTGTGTTGGTGATCCGGGTTTGTGTACGCGAAATACTGTTGGGATCGGATTCTCGTGGATCGAGTTGAGTGTCTGTAAAACACTTTATGGATTGAGTTGGGTGTCTGCGAAACACTCTGGAGAGACCGCGATTGAGTATATGCAAAATATCCATCCGGGCTCGAGTTGTCGGCTCTTTGTTTTGGCAGTTGTCACGTTTAGCCTTCTGAGAGCGTAATTACGTGTGGTGCTGACCCTCGGTGAAACAGGGTGAGGGTCGTTAAACTCGCCCGTGCTCACGCTAAACCGCTATTGCATCCCAAATATATGTCTAAAATCTTCGGTGTCATATTTTCTCCTCTCTCGTCTCGCTCTGAACTCGCCACGTAGAAACACGTGCCCTTGTAATCTCGGACGCTACTACTACAAATCGTTTGCGCAGTTTTTAGGAAGTCTTAATCAAATTCATATCTCATTAAATTCGAGGCCTTGTGCCTCTGGTGGCAGCGGCACGTTACCGTCAACTTACTCATTAAAAATCATGACATATTCAAAGTAAATAAAAATAAACGTCCGATATAGAATGTGCAGAAAATAGACTACATACATCATTATTCATCTTGAATTATCGTCAGTTATTTATTTCTTCCATAATAATTATATAATTGAAGTATTCTGTATATTTTTTACCTTGATCTCCACTTACTAAAGGACCTGGTATACTGACAACCAGCACCACGCCTCCTCCGAGAGATAATAATGATCTTATCAGCTGAGAATTTCTTTAAATGATCTATGTCAGTTTTGCTGAAGATACTCGAAAATATTTTGTACGGTTAAAAAGAGTGATTGTACCGAAACGCAAGGCTCTTTAGCTCGGATCTCATTTTAAGGAACTGGTCACGATTAATAGATTGAAGATTAAATGAAAGTGTCTCAAAATTTAAAAAATATTTTCGAAATTCTAACTCATAAACAGGCAAACAGAAATCAAAACCGAATGCTATGAGGTATTTGACACCTTTGGTCCTTTGGTGAAGTTCGGACGCTCTGGTCCAGGTCACGCCGAAGGCGCCGCCCCACAGCGCTGTCGCGCCGCTACAGTTGTTGCGCCCTTCGATGGGCGAGCTGCTGCAGCAAACTGTTGCCTGCAGCAGGCTGATAGTAGTGAGGTAGCGGTGGCTTGTCCGGAACCGTCCTCAAAAATTCATCCAGTTGCCTCTTAAATGCCTCTAGCGACCCGACATGCTCTCTCAGGGTGCGGGGAAGACAGTTAAAAAGTTTTGGGCCCATGACTGAAAACGACTGCTCATGCCTACTCCTCACACTTGCTGTGGCTCTGTTATTCAAGGTCGGGACCACACACAATGTACCGAACCGAATGTGCTGTTTCGTCCGAAGCCCAATTCTGCCGTCCGTGAAGTTCGGAACAAGCCCCGTCAGCATCTTCCATGTATATATTACTATATACATACCTCTCCCTACGCCGTTGGAGGGAGTACATCCGATAATGCTCAAGTCGACTCCAATAATCCAGTCGACGAGCACCTGCAATCCTGGCAGTAAAGGACCGCTGAATACTCTCCAGCCGCACTATATCTCCCCGCCCACTTGGGCTCCAAAGTTGGCAGCAATACTCTGCCAGGGGAAGAATTAGTGCTCTGTACAGGGTCAACATTGGGGTCGGCTCTCTGGTCCTAAAGGTCCTCCACACCCACCCCATCTGCCGCCTGCATCTCTTCACCACACCACTGATGTGCTCGCCGAAGCCTCCTCCCTCCTCCACAACAACCCCCAAGTCTCGAAGAGAAAGCTTTCTCTCAATCGTGAGGTTACCCGCTGCCGTGTAGGAGAATGCTTCGTCTGGATGCCGGCCGTACCTAATGAGTTCAAATTTAGCCTTATTGAATTTCATGTTATTTTCCTCCGCCCAGACATAGATCCTCTCCAAATCCTCCTGCAAGTCGACGCAATCCTCTGAGCTGGCCACCTCCTTAATCATCCTGGTGTCATCAGCAAAAGAGGACGCCCGCGCATGTTGCAGGTTTAGATCAATGTCTGCGATGTGGATCAAAAACAGTAGCGGGCCCAGCACTGAGCCTTGCGGGACCCCGCTTGCAACCACCGACTCAGACGAGAGGCACCCATCCACGACCACCATCTGCCTCCGATCCGTCAAGAAACTGGCCAACCATCTCAGCAACGTTCCTCCAATGTGGAAAGCCCGCAGCTTTTGCAGAAGGACACCATGGTCTACCTTATCAAAGGCTTTGGCGAAGTCCAAGTACACGACATCGACTGCCCGTTTACTGCCCAGCTCTTCGGTTATTAAGCGGTGATGCTCTAGAAGCTGCGAGAGGCATGACCTTCCTCTTCTGAAGCCATGTTGATGCTCGTTGAAGAGGTCCGCACTCTGCAAAAGACGCACCAATCTCCTGGCTACCACCCTCTCAAAGACCTTAACAACATGTGACGTCAGTACTACTGGTCGATAATTCATTGGGGCGTGCTTTTCTCCGCCCTTGAATATCGGCGTCACTAAACCACGCTTCAGCGCTTGCGGGACGTTGCCTTCGCTCATCGACGACCTCCACAGCCGAAAGAGTGGCATCTTTAATTCCTCGCAGCAATTTCGCAGCAGTACGGCAGGGATTCCATCCGGTCCCGGCGCCGACGTCTGGGACAGTTCTTTTATAGAGACCACCAAATCGTCCTCCGTAAAGCAGACGTCCTCCAGCAGTCCCGGTTCACGGGTCCCTCGCAGCAGCTCATCCAAGTGTGACCCCAGGCTCTGGAGTCTAGGTACGCTGAATGCGGACTCATATTGCTCTCTCAAGACCTCACACTTTTCATTTGGAGCACTAACAATACTATCACCGATGCGGAACGGTCCAACCGTAGACCTTGTCAGGGTTCTCCTTTTGGCGAATGCATAGAAGTACTTAGGGTTTCCTTGGATTGCCTCCACGGCCAAATCCTCCTCCCTCAAAGCTTCCTCCTCATGCGAACGCTGGAGCAATACCTCAAGGTCACGCACCATTGCAACAATTCTCTGCTTTGTCTCTGGAGTGGCTGGTTCTGATAGTCGCTTTAAGAGCCGTCTCCTCTTGCGCATCAAAGTACAGCGATCACTAGGAACAGATCTACCTTTATGCTTCCTTCTCCTCGGCACGTACTTTGGGCAGACGTCAGCCAGCACACCACAGAACCGCTGATACACTTCCTCTGCCACATCTGCATCTATCCGGTCCTCCCAGTGTATCTCCAACAGGTGCCTCCTCAACCCAGTCCAGTCAACACGATCGCTCATGAAGTTCAGTGAGTCAAGCGCACACCGCCCACTTTGGCGCTCCTCACTACGAAACTTCGAGCCTAGGTCAACGGTGGCCAGGATTAACCGGTGGTCCGACAGGATAGTGTCTTCGACAGCTAGTCCTCTCACCAAGTCCCCGTCATTTGTCAGGAATAGGTCCAGTACACTGTCCAACCGCGTAGGCACAGTGACATACTGCTTCAGGGCAAACTCCTCCATAAAGCTCCAAAGAGCATCCGCCTGTGCTCTGGTATCATTGACACCTCCCTCCATCCTACCAGTGGACCAGCACATTCGAGGGAAGTTGAAGTCTCCCAACACCACCATGGTTGGGGTAGGAGTACCCAGTTCCTCCAACCTCCCAACAAGATGGCCAAGCACAGTATCAAAGTTGGTCGATTCACATGAAGGAGGTCTGTAAATCACAGCCAGGACCAGCCTCCTACTGTCGAACCACAACGCAAGGTGCTCCACCACTCCATTAGAACCGCCAGTGAGGACAACAGCTTCAGCGGCTATATCCTCCCTTACAAACACCGCAACTCCGCCCTTCTTTCGGCCTGGAAGTCGGTCCGATCTAAATAGCTGGAAACCCTCCATGTAGACCTCGGCGTCAAGCACGTCCACGTTCAGATGGGTTTCCACCAAAGCAATCAACACAGCACCCGCGAGAAGAGCTCTGTCCCTGAGCATTCCGACCTTGAACTTCTTCTGACGGGTGCTCAAGCCCTCCACATTGCACATCATTTTAGTGCAATGAGTTTCCTTACTTACCAGACTCGCTTGCAGGTGCAGGTTCGGGCCTCTGTTACCAAAGGGCGATACTCGTCTCGCCCACTCAGTACTCTCTCCAAAAGCTCCTGGATTGCCTGCACCTGTCTCCGTAACTCTAAAAAAGGAGTCGCATTCTCCAAGTTTAGAAGATTAGTCCTGTCCGACCCAAGGCTCGGAACAGTCGCTGTAGGCGGAGGAACTCCAAAAGCCTCAACTCCGCGGCCGCTCACAGCCTCTCTAAAAGAGATTCTCGCCGGTGGAGGCGTGCCAACAGCATTCGGAGTCACCTCACTACCCACTGCGTTGGCAGCTTCTCTGACTTTTATTCCCGCCGGATGGAGGAATTTGCACTGTTTCCTGGGGCAACTCAGACTTTCCACCGCTTTCCAACACAATGGTGGATGGAGGTACTCACATTTCCGGCCTTTGCTGCATCCCTCCTTCAGTTTTCCCCCAAACTTCGCGAATTTATAGCACACCTTGGGGTGGGAGAGCTCACAACCTTCCCCCCTTCTGCCATACTTACACTCTCTCCTCAGGAAGTGCCTACACACTTTAGGTCCAGCTATGCCGTATCTAAGGGTGGGTAGTGAGTAGAACGAGTAGACTTCAACGTGTACTTGACGTAGAGATACAGTAGATCCAAATGCGCTCTGCAGAGCTGAACACGGGGCATTTATACACACGAATTGCTGACTCAGCAGCGCACGACGCCTGAGACGCACCAGGCGTGGCACTGTACTTACGTACTAAACTACTTACGAGGATAAGTGCGTGTCCGTTTCGGCACACACCTCCCCCACCATACCTGATTTATTACTCAAATAAAAATAAATCGCTCAGAATTTTAAAAGTTCATAACTCCAAGAAATGACAAAGGTATCTAAAGGCGTAAATTTCTAAGATTGAAAAGGTATGCAAAGTGAAAATGCGCAATATACCCCCACCAACAAAAAGAAGATGAGAGCCGCAGGTTATGGACATATTTAAAGAGTGAAAGATAGCCACTTTTTTAAGCAATACCCCGTATTGAAAAACGCAATAGTACAACAACAATAATATATTTATCGAAACAGAAAAACATCCGTAAATAAAAGTAAAACGCGTCGAAATAGAGACGGCAAGAATCGCAACAGAACAATATCAGCGTACCGCAAAAAAAATGAAGACACTAATATCGTACCAAAAAAAATCTACGGTACAAGGAACCAACATTTAACTATCTCTACCGTTTGAAATACCCGTAAGGAATTCATCGAAGAAAAATAAACGTTACTGCATTAACGAGTGTATCAATATCAAACAACGTAGGTATCATATCAAATTAAAAAGAACAACGAATTTCGTTAAAAAGAATTTTTAAACTATTAAATTTATTTATTTGTTATAGTTGGAAAAAAATTTTTATATTCATTACGTGTGAAATAGGATAATTTTTAAAGTTCGCCTGTATGTACCTATTACATCCACAGCAACATTCGCCATGAAATCACAATTACCGCAACATTAATTCGTGATGAACAGTGTAAAAGCTAAACGCAGTAAAAATAGAAAACCGCATCTGTGGAACAACAAGGAAAATACTTTTTATTCAAACATAACTAAGAAATAAAGATTTATACTTGCCATGAATTTGTAGAAAGAACAATACATTCGTTAAATATAAGAATAATCACGCATGAAATTTATTTCAACGCATTGTCTATGAAATTTAGTTGATCAGAAAATTCGCATTACATTTACTGAATTCGGAAAACAATTAATACATACTGAGTTACGTTAACATCATATTATTTCTGAACATCAATGCTAAAATTTAGAAGGATTTACCACAATTACAAGACTGGAATCAACTTAATACCTTACAACTAATTCCTGAGGTATATGTTAAACATAAAACTAGAATTCCGTTTTATAACGCATGAGAAAAATAGTGTCGCTTAGAAGACACGCAAAAAAATAAAGTCCCCATATTTAAAAAACAAGGAAAACACATGCTTCACTGACACCTAAACTTCGCTATTTGCTTGCAGGTGACGTAGCGGTTGGTCAGCGTTGCTCGACCTGAGCTGCTGACGGCGGAGTAATGCATCTTCAGCGCGAAGGCGATCCGCCAGCAAGTTAATTTCACGACGAAGATAGAAGAAGGAAACCCCTAATCCCAGAGTTAAAGGAAAGAGAAGGAGAATACCTAAATCAGATATGCGATCGGGAAGAATGTCGACGAGGGCATTTGCCTTGACCCAATCGTTTGACACTCTTCCCTGGTGTTGCTCCAGGGCATTAGTGAGTGCCTCCACCGACACATGGGTCATCCTATTTCCCATCGTGGAGGGCAGGAACGTGAGCGTGCTCGGTCTGAAATTGAAACAAACACAGAGTTCAATTAGCATGGCCATACAAAAAATTTTATCAATCAATCATTATTACGTCAAATTAATTAAAGAAACCAATAGTCACAGTTGGTAACAGCCGCTATGAGAAAAAAAAAAAACAAACATCAAATCTGTACGTAGCTGATCCCACACGGCATCGACAGCTGCACACCTATTTGGAAAACAAATCGGGAGCCAGCCTTCGCTCCCACAGCAATGAGGGGCCGCGTTCCTAAACACAGGATGTTATTGAACCGAGCAAGCTGTTATTGAACTGAGCAAGGCTCTCGGGCAGATGTAAGCCTTGGTGGTAAAGTTAATGGGTACAGACTCAATCACGCACGTAATAACACGGTACACCAAATACGAAACGAAAATATAAGGTAAATACATACGGTTATATAAGGAAAGTTCCGGTTAAAAATATACGTAAAATTAACATCGAAACAAGAATCACACAATAGAATTATGTGGACCTAGTAACATCGTCAGTCGTACGTCGCATAGTTTTCATTTAACACTTTTTACGTAAAGGTAGTACATGGTTTTTATTACTCCTGAATGTTTTATTGCCTATTTTGATTTCTACGTAATTTCGGTTAATTTTTGTTATAATCCCTGGACCGTTCCAGGCTAGATCAAGCTTGTTTTTTCGCATGTGATTGCGCAATAATACACGGTCATTGAGTTCAAATTTTTTATTTTTGCGTCGAAGGTTGTGATACATGGTTCTTTCACTGGTATTATTTATTATAGTAGCTCTAACGTTTTCAACAATGCGGGCAGCTTCCTGAGCTCGAAATCTTATTATATCAACGTTCGTGTCGTGACTGTAATTAGGTTCGAAAGTTACAGCGCTAAAGCTCGGACACGTATCGCGATTGAAAACAATGAACGAGGGTGTATCCCCCAATGTGGTATTTAAACTATTGTTTATCGCGTTCTCTGTGCTGTTGAGACACTGATCCCATTCCGTATGCGCTAACGAATTAATGTATAGTTTAAATAAATTCGTAATTTTGCGATTATTACGTTCAACAATAGCGTTACTGTGAGGACTCCAAGGGAGGACCTCTTTTTTCGCAATACAATGAATTTGAGAGAATTTTTTAACTGCCGCAGACTTAAATTCAAGAGCTTGGTCACTTAGAAGTGTTTTAGGATAGCCAAAAGTTGAGAAGCAGCTGTCCAGACAAGAGACAACTGTATCTGCCAATCGATCTGCTGTCGCGTAAAGCTTACAGTAACGCGAAAATAAATCAATCACAATGAGAATATATTTATTTTGCTGATCTGTGACAGGTAGAGGACCAAGGAAGTCCATTGATACCACCTCGAACGGTTCTTTAGCGATGGGAGCGTCTAAAATTTTAATAGGTACAGTACTGCTCGCTTTTAGAATCTTACATACATCACACATTTTGACAAATTTGCGTATGATATTCTTCTCTAACAAATGAAAATAACGCAACTTAAATTTAAACAACGTATGCGTGGCATCAGTATGGTACAAGGAATGGATACTCAGCACCGCCTTGTGCATGAGCGATGTCGGCATAACCGAAGTGAGAATAGTACTTTCCCTAGAGTCTATTTGTCGTCGTCTATACAGTATGTCGTTCAGAATTAAGTATTTTTGTAAGTCAGGGATCGTAGATTGTCTACTAGATAGTAATGCGTCCTTAACCTCAGAACAGAATGGGTCTAGTTGTTGTTCATTTCGAAATTCGTCTAAAGTCCATGATACGTCTTTTAACTGAGGTACGTAGTCAATCAGTCGGGGTTTTACAGTCGACACTGGCGCCACTTCATTAGAGGGCGTCGCGTCTGTATCGTCTACGTCGGCGGTCAGTGCACCACGGCGTGTAGTCACTGGGAACGCGTCGACCTCATTGAACTCTGCACAGTCTTCGAGATCTGAGATAGTTAAATGCTGGGGTAATCTACTTAGGCAATCTGCAATTAGATTCTGTTTCCCGGGGAAATATTTTACTACGGGTTCGAAGTGTTGAACTGTTAGACACCATCTAGACATAGCAGAATCGTCAGGAAGCTTTTTGAAAAACAAGGGCTGTAAGGGCTTGTGATCAGTGTAGAGATAGATCGGATATCCAAGAATGAGATATTTAAATGCTTTCAGCGCGCTTACAATTGCTAAGAACTCTTTTTTCGTCGTTGAATAGCGCTTTTCTGTTGAATTTAAACTTTTACTGTAATATGCTATAGCCTTCATGGATTTTTTTGAATCATTATCTTGTTGCAAAAGTACTGCTCCAATGCCATAGTTTGAAGCATCTGTAAATACATGAAAAGGCTTGGAAAAATCAGGGTGCTTTAAAACGGTATCTGATGTTAAGACAGATTTAATCTTTTCAAAAGCTTTCTGACATTCAGGCGTCCAGATAAATTCAACGTTTTTTCGTAACAATTGATAGAGCGGATATGAAATTGAACCAAACATCGGGATGTGATTGCGGAAATAGTTCGCCACACCTAGAAAACTTTGTAGTTCTTTCACATTTTTTGGAATCGGGAATTTTTGTAGTTTTTCCGATTCTTTGCAACGGATTCCGTCTGCCGACACAATGTGTCCAAGATATTCAATTGAGCTTTTTAGAAAATGACATTTTTCAAGTTTAAGGGACAGATTTCCACTACGTAGCTTCTCAAAAACACTCTGTAAATCTTTCAAATGTTGGTTCATACATTTGGAAAATACTAGTATATCATCAAGGAATACAAAACATAATTTACCGATGATATTTGCAAGAACAGAAGAAATTATTCTTTGGAACACTGATGGACTCGAGGATAACCCGAATGGCAACCTCTTGAACTGAAATTTCTCGTAACCGATACTGAACGCGGTGAATTTACGGCATTTTTCTTCCAACTCGACCTGATGAAAGGCAGAGCGGAGATCAAGACTTGAAAAAATGCTATTACCACCTAAGGAATAAAGAACTTCGTCAATGCGTGGAATTGGGTAACTTTCCTTGATAATTATTTTATTGAGTTCACGAAAATCTATGACGGGTCGAATCTCGCCCGACTTTTTTTTCACAACGATTAAAGGAAAATTATATTCTGAACTTGAAGGCTCGATAATTCCTTGATTCAACATCTGTTTATTGGCTTCCAATAATTCATTTTGATACTTATGTGGAATTCGATATGGAGGGATGTTAAGTACTGGAGCATCAGGTTTTAATACAATATCATGTCGCATGACATTCGTGACTGCAATAGTTTCGCCTTCTAGAGTAATTACGTCTCTAAAATTGTTTAATAAATTCATCAGTAATGGTTTAGCATCACCATTTTCACAATTTACATCGTCACACGTCAGAGGACGTCTCTCGTTACTACCTCCTTCTGATACAACATCTTTGTCTGCATGAATTCCCACTTCATCAACACGATTATCGTTACCACAATGCCTCGTTTCTGCAGATACTAAACCAACGTCTTTACCAGAGATGGCATTGAACTTTCCACCATTACCACTGTCGACTTTGGGTAGATCCGCATTATCTCGGGCATCGCACAAATTTGCATCTCGCACAGCTTCGTGCACGGTAGACATGTAAATCTCGTGTTCAATTTCCTTGTCGTCAATTTCTTCAATCGTACTTAACATCGTATTGTCGCTCAAATATACCACGTCCTCCGAGACGTTCAAAAGCATTACAGGGACAAACCCATTTGACGTGATATCCACAACAGATTCGGCGACATAAATACCATTCGCGAGAATTGTCTTATTCATAATATACCTTCCGGGCTTAGCCTTTTTGACATACCCATTAATAACACGTAAACAATTTCTGGGCATTTCCACTGCTCCACAATGAACGACTATTTCTCGTTTTTTACTATAGTTCAAACCTCTCGCATGTTCCTTAGTTTCTCTTATTTTCGTCGCATGTTGTTTATTTTTTACTTCCCCATTATTCTCTCGCCCTATCGTTGGGCCTTGGGTACCCTTCTCTTCTGCAGTATTTATCTCTATACTATTATTATCGCCACTTTCCTGGCTCACAATTTTTGATTCTCTCTGCTTCAGCAGATATCTTCTTATTTTCCTCTTATTCGCAAGCATGTCAGCCATTAGACATTCTGGATTACTTATAGTATTCATAAATACCTCTCGTTTGCTTTGCTCGTGCAATTCCTGCACATCATGAAACGGTACTTTAACTCCGTCAAGAACGATAAAACCTTCTTTAAAATTTAACACGGCGTCCTGCAAAATATCTCTGCCAAGGATTACGTCATATCGAAATTCGGCATCCTTCAAAAACAAAGCGCTGGTATTGATTTCCTTACTATTAGGCAGCGTAATACAAAGATCGAGTTCTCCTGATACCTGGCTTTTGGAATTCACACCCCGAATACTCAAGGCACTAGGCTTAATTTGCTCGTTTATACCTTTTAAATTCCGGTAACTCACTAAACATCTGTCGCTACCGCTGTCGATTAGAGCGCTCATCAATTTGTTATCATGACGTAATATAATTGTAGGCTTCTTAGAACGCCGTAATGAAAATAAACCATCGCTTTCTTTCCTTAAACGACCTTCTTTCATTATCGTCGCTGACAAACAAACTTCTACAGGTAGTTCAGAATTTGCACCTACATCCAGTTCTTGTTCGCCTAGTAATTCGAATTTATTTTTACACAAGAAAAGCGGATCCACCACAGAAGTCGACTGTATAATAGTATCTGGTTTCAACACCACAATTTTTTTGACGGGGATAGCAGCTCCAACCCCGGGCACTGGCAACTCCTTCTCTACTGCAAGACACTCTGAATTTTCCGATTTTTCTTTGTCTACTCTAAAAAATTTTCACCCTCGCAAGATGCGGCGTAGTACGCTTCACCTCGTCCTCTACTACGACCCCGCGAAATACATTCACGTGCAAAATGACCCGTCTTCCCACAAGTGTAGCAAGCATGACCTCGGAAATTTGATTTGCTTTGGCCTCTTTTACTCGTGCACATACTTTGAACATGACCTGCGGTATTGCACAGTGAACAAAACGACTTAGATTTATCATTATTAGTCTGTTGTGGGTTTACCACCTGAGCCTCGTGGCACTCCAAAGAACCTAAAGGTCTATCTCCGAAGTAAGCATGCTGTCTTCCCCTTGGAAATCTAGCAGGTCTCCAATTGCTTCTAAAAAATGGTCTCCGACCTTGAAATCGTCGGCTGGTATTTTGTGATGCATAGAAGACCTCGGTGGACGACTCTTTCTCATCCCACTCTCCCTCTTCAGGCACGACCGCAAGATAAGTCTCTCTGGTTTGATACGGGTACTGGGTATTATTTTTGCGCGCAAGTATTTCTCTTCCCTCAGGGTTATTACGCACAGCGGAAACTAGACGAGCTAAAAGCTCCTCTGAACTTATGAATGGTCGTGAAAAGATTTTTTTACAGAAATTCTCTTCCAATAATGGTGCAAGGACTGCTGTAGCAAGGCTGAAAACAACTAGATCTCCAGAGAATTTTTTAAACTCGTTTTGATTTGTACTAGCAGTTACAAATGGATGTCTTTGTATTGCTACTTCATTACTATTAAGAATATGATCACTCAAATTTCTTATTTTTGACATTGCCATAACCAATTGAGCAGACAATCCTTCGTTTCGTAACAGCCGTAGCTGGTTCAGGTCGCAAGCTAAAGCATGTACAGATCGTTCACCTTTCGCTACGTAGATGTCATCGAGAATATCGATAACCTGGTCAAATGAATAATTAATAGCAGGATCTACCAATTTCGTGACGACGCCATTAAAGTCGCCAACGCTTTTGTGGGCGCTGCGCACAAGTAACTCTTTTTTGGCGTCATCTGAAGTGACGTCGGGCAACAAGCACATGTACGATTTCAGATTGGCCACATGCGTTCGAAAACTTTTCGTTTCACAGAAAATCGGGTCTCTGACACGAGGTCTCCCTCTGAATAAGGGAAGCTCTGCACTGGACAGTATAGTACTGCCCCTTTGTAAAGTTGATGTTAAAGTTGATGGAACACTACCACCCGTCATCGGTCCGCTAGAGGACGACATTGTAGTAACACTTGGCGTACTGAACGACATAGTCTGGGTGCTAACAGTGGTCGTGATTACTGTCGTGGTCTGTGGTCCAGACATAGTCACACTTGTTGGAGTATGTGCGCACGTACCAGGTAACGTACCACTAAATGCCGGAACAGAAACTCTTCCGCTACCAGTAATTATACTCGTCGAACGGATAAATTCAGGATCTGAATCAGAATCTCCCATCACTTATCATAACAAGAAAACAGCAAAGACGCAAAACTCAATTTTAATAATCCCATTCACCGACGCAAAATTTCTACGCCGCAAAAAAAAACGAGTGACACCGAATAATTTCTAAATCCTATCACCTAAAAATAAATTGAGCGACGCGGCAGCGCGTTAAAAACCTATCTCTCAAAATTAATATGATCCCACCGTAAGAATTAACCTCTCGGTACTAACCTACAATAAAATTATCGTCAATATAAATACCAAAATCAATATGCTAATGCAGCAATTCACCTAAACACAATACCAAACAATACCCTTATACAATAATATTCGCACCGCCACCAAAAAAAAATTTTTTAAAACGAAAACGATCACTATTACAGAGTATCCAATTACTACAAAATCAATGGAACGTCCGGCAGCAAACCACAAACTATTTTTAAAAATGAATTACCGTAATGACCTCACTGATCCCACAAAATAACCAAACAAATTACTAACAAGGGAATACTGGTACACGATTCCAATGTTATTAGTCACTCAATAACCAACTATCGAAAAGGACTAGACGAGAAAAAAAAACTGACTGAGTCACACAGATTATATCCTAAAAATGCAATAAAAATTTTATAGTTACAGAACTTAACTGATAATTCAGCAACGCCGCCAAGGCAGTGCAGTGGTCACAGGGAGCAGGCAGAACAGCTACAGCTGATGTCAAGGACGCCCAAGTAGACTGCTCAGCAACAGTAGTACCAGACGCGGCGCCGATCTCAAGGTCGTCTGCGTAGCACAGGCACAGCCAGCCAGATGTCGAGAGTGCCGGATGCCAAGGTCGTACACGCAGTGCCGACACACAGCGGAGTAGTAGTTTTTTAGCACGCAGCACGTCTCTTGTATTGTTTACGTATGTTCACGTTTCCTGAATGTGCGTAATTGCACGGATCACTGTTTATTTATACGTATTAATAACGTTAAAACAGTTTCTTTATAAACTTTAAGTAAAGACACTTGGGTATGCAATCTATTTATCACATACACGTTACACAATGTTCTCGAAGATGTAGTATCACAGTAAATGTTCGTAGAATTTTATGAACACAACCACTGATGCATTCAACTGGTAAATGACCACGTTACTTTTTCCGATGGAAATTTACGCACAATTTTATGACGCACTGATCTCCTTCCTGCTCCAGGTCGACACGCGCTTTGTAGGGCACTCCTACGGGTATATTCAAATCCAATTTGTAAGAATCCAGCAGATCTTTTTCAGGAACACGTTTCACTATAAACTTAAAAACGTTGTTATATACTTGCGGTGCTTCTTCAATTTCTCTCCCCGTTGCTTGAGATGCCTCCATAATAATATCGACGCTTGATCCAAAAGATTCTCTTCACACGAAGCGATGAGCAGTCCTCCACACTACGAGAAGTTCCGTAAAAACACGATCAAAGTAGAATCTCCGACGAAGCTTTCGACTCAACTTCCGTTTCCTTCAATCACAGAAGTCACTGAACCACGTTTAAGCACAAGTCTCAATATTACAACACGTCGTGGGTACGTAATTAACTGATCCACCAGTATGCCGTATCTAAGGGTGGGTA
The DNA here is from genome assembly GCA_030386875.1 of Morinoia aosen. NCBI lineage: Eukaryota > Metazoa > Arthropoda > Malacostraca > Amphipoda > Talitridae > Morinoia > Morinoia aosen. The sequence continues at coordinate 2,278,438 of CM059572.1, read as the reverse complement.
GTGAGTAGAACGAGTAGACTTCAACGTGTACTTGACGTAGAGATACAGTAGATCCAAATGCGCTCTGCAGAGCTGAACACGGGGCATTTATACACACGAATTGCTGACTCAGCAGCGCACGACGCCTGAGACGCACCAGGCGTGGCACTGTACTTACGTACTAAACTACTTACGAGGATAAGTGCGTGTCCGTTTCGGCACACAGCTTTAGAGAGCCCAGTGGCCGACAAAGCCTTCGCTGGTTCAGGCACAAACACCGCCGCCGAAACCTCCCCTTCCGGCACCATCAACGAATCATCCGACACAGATCCAGATCCATGGCCCGGTGTCAGAGTAGCAGGAGGACACTCGACGACGACGGATGGGGCGGGAGTCCCAGATCCGGCATTCCCCGCTTTCAGCTGCCTCTCAATTCGGGAAGCCATGACGGCAAACTCCTCGCCGCACCTCTTCACGACACACGTCTCACACTTGAATTTGCTGCGGGAGGTCTCCAACCATACCAGGTGGTATACTGGCAGACCGGAACACCTCAAGTGGACAAAGACTCCGCAGTCTGCACATTTGAGAGCCGATCCCCCCAACTCATCCCCGCACAGTCCACAGCACGTCCCACTCGGGACAGAGTGATACATGGCACTCATTTATTTAAAACGCTTTTAAAAATCAGTAAAACAGTGAAAATACGTTAGAGACGTGCAGGCTCGCAAAAGAAATATCCTGTAAAGCCTGGGTTGCTCTGCAAAACACTTTACCAGCCACGTCTCCCGCCAGTAAAAGTTGGTAAAGGGAACAGAGAAATTTCACGAGAACCAAGATGCACAAAACTAAAGTTGAACACTATTTTAGACGGATTACATGACTGGACACTATGGAAGATGCCCAGGTTTTTCAGTTTTTTCTCGTGGGTCGATTTTGTAGTTGTGTGGAAAGTGGTAACTCTCTTCTTGAGATGCTCGGTGAATAGAATGGCGGTCAGAGGAACGAAATCATTCCTCAGCGTGTCCTGGAGACTCTTCAACTCAACCGTCAACTTCTTCGAAGATCTCTTCTTGCACACTATTTTATTAACAAGCAGCTTCGATTGCCAGGACTTGTAAAAATTTGCTGACATCAATGACTTCTTATAGAGTTTAAGCCGTAGAAACTTTGGAATGATTTCGTAGATTTGGTAGAAAAATCTGTACTTGTTACTGTCTAAATACTTTTTACATGTTAGCATATAAAATGGGATCGCAATTACTAAGGATAAAGGAAAAGGACCGTTTCAGTATAGATTTACTTTCAGCAAGCAGGTTAGCATTAATTATAGATTTGAGTTGGAACTTGAGCTTGGTGGGAAACTGTGCGAGTCAGGGGCACGTTACGCTAGCAGCCACCTCACTGCTCAGGCCAGCCGCTCGCCGCTCCTTCCTTTAGTCTCAAAGCTGACAACATAGAATGATAATTAATAAACAGGCACCTGATCCTCATTTCACTGTAAAGATAATTAAAATAATTAGTGTTAACTTTTCGAAGAGCCACCATCAAACATGCGACCCATCAATATGTTGCTCATAGAATGATAAATAATAGTTTGAGTCCTAGAGAAATCTCTATAATATAAATGGCAGGGGTTCGGAAACTTTAGGGTTTTGGCAAGTCCGGCAAGCTTCCTCACCTCAAGGCAGAACACTTTGAAGAGTAGATCCCCTGGTAGTGAATTTGCGTCCGCCTGTCCCCAGTCTGGTAAGTGGAGTAGCGTTGAAGCCGAGCGCCTCCAGCAGGTAAGTAAGGAGCAGCGTTCAAGACGAGCGCCTCCAGCAGGTAAGTAAGGAGCAGCGTTGAAGACGAGCGCCTCCAGCAGGTAAGTATCGAGCAGCGTTGAAGACGAGCGCCTCCAGCAGGTAAGTAAGGAGCAGCGTTGAAGACGAGCGCCTCCAGCAGGTTAGTAAGGAGCAGCGTTGAAGCCGAGCGCCACCAGCAGGTAAGTAATTACCTATGGAGCTCCCAGTAATTTACGCTGTCTGGTAGAGTATATCGTTTAAATGTGCAGTTGACGCCGATGGAAGTACAGGGTTGGAGGTCTGCGAAAAGTCTGGATATTGGTGCTCACCCACGCGATTGCACACTTTCCATTTACCGCCAGACCTCAAGAAGATCGGAAAATGCCGTGCCAAGAAATCGCTTCCTTTATCCTGCCCTTTACATTACGAATATAAAGGGATTGACTTAATGTTCTTAAATCTCGCTTAAATCTAATAGCCGCGCTGGCAAAATAAAACAAGCAAGCCAGCACGCCGGACTAAGGCCACCCGCCCACTGATGCGATTCTATTGGTGCGACGCCTTGCAAAATCGCACGGTTCATTAGTAGCACCGTAGGAATAGCATTGTGCTACCTAACTCACTGCCGATTGAGGCGAATCGCATCAGTTGGCGGGTGGCCTAAGGCTAGAAAACCTACACATGTCGATTTCAAAATAGTACTGGTTAATGCGTATAAAACAGGGTCTCATTTCAATTACAAGGACAAACTACCTCAAGGCATGCTCTCCTCTGTCATTTATGGATATCGTTGTGCACGGTGTGCGTCGGAACACGTGGTTTCGACAATTCCAGCCCTGGATATTCGTGTGGCTGAGCATGCCGGTAGGAGTTTTCGAGCTAAACAATTACTCTCTTCTCCTCCCCAATCTACTGTTCGCCATCATGCAGAAAGTTGTGACATTCCAGTTCTGCTAGGTGATTTTAAAGTTATTTCTTCTACACCCGGTACAATTAACCTCCGCATTTTAAAATCCCTGTTCATTTTAAAAGATAAGCCTATCTTAAACCTTGAAACAACTCAAGATCAGGGATCTCTTTATCACCATAAACAACCCTTGCCAAAGCTCTCTTGTCTTCAGCAGAGAAACCAATGCTCTGTGGTAGACGAACTGCACTAGACTGAAAACAACCAATTTGATGTTTGCAAATCGCAACAGTATTTCCAGAGGGACAGGTGCGCAAGCCAATAGCTAGGTCAACACTGTACGGCACATCTCGATCACTTTCAGATATTACGTTGAACATAGTGCCTCCCTCGTGAGTTTTAGAATCCATCCTTATCTGACTGTAGTTTAAGACAAAGTGTTCCTTTTTACGACAACATCAAGCAAGCGAAGGCGAAGATAGCTGTAATAAATCTCAGCGATGACAATCAACAGGTGAGACGCATTTCGGAATTTGTTTCTGCAATAATAGATATCATTTACACATGCTGCGTACTGAATTACGTATAAAACTACATATATAATATTTCGTATGAAATTTCAAGAAATTATTCTGAATGTATTGTTATTATTTTACCCTCGTAGTACAATGTCCTTAATCACCATCACCATACTTTCGCAGATATTGTTGGTGTTGTAGTTTTAGACAAAGTGATAGTGTGATTTAGACACAACACCTAATAATTAGAACCCTTGATCTCAATATGTTCTATGTGTTCTAAATGACGCCCAATGATGAATTTTGAATCACATAAATTTATGTTTGTGTCTACGAGCAACTCAATCATATTTCATTTCTAATAAGTGAACGTAATAGTAAAAATAAAAAACGAGCATCATTTTACTCGAGATGTATAACATAAAATCAAATTTCTAGTTTTACCATTGATGTTTCCTCAAATTTAAAGTTTGGGTAAAAGAGTTTTTGGTCACTTTACCGCTCTTGAACGACTGGTTCAGAATTCGATTTTGATTTCAGTGCTATTAAATACTTATCGATGGTGTCATAATTCGTCTGGATAATATTTTCGCAATGTGATAGTTGTAGAAAATGATCGGCAATTTAGTCTTATTTTAAATCAGTATTGATGTCTTAAGATTATGATTTTTCCTTCGAACGCGTCTATTTATGGCATGTCATTTCATTAAAGGAACGGTGGCAAAATCGATAGATTCAAATATGACTAATAACAACGATTCAACTTTCTTTGTTTGTAATTTCACCGAAATAGGTGCAGTTTTTAATAGTTAGTTCCTTCACTTTTAATAATGTCGAAGTAATAATAAAGGAATTGCCTCACAATATGAATTTTCATTAGGAATTGATTCATGAAAAGCATCGAAATAGATACAGCTGAACCAAACTACGTTTGTTACAGGTACCGCAAATTTCACCCCAATTCATTTGCATTTTCCCTTGTATTACCGTTATTATGTACAAACATCTCTCTTACACTAGCAATGGCAGCATCAGGTAGTCACCGACATCAGTGTGAGGAAGGAACTGCCACTCAGCGGTGAACTTCAACAAAGAACACGAAAGGGTATGTATTCGACGAAAACTAAAATATTTTAGAGCTCTTCATTGAAGTGGGCTTTGAAAAGCTCGAGGACAGTAAAGGGTTTAGATACACAGAATCAAAATCTAGGGTTTAGACCTACACTGCAGACCAATGTTTCTGAATTCTAACAACAGCTTAGACATTCTGACATCAATACGTTCCGGTTGTTTTGATAAAGTTTTCTCTCAAGATATTTTGTTTTTTAGAGTCTAATCCCTCAGACAGTACTATTAATGTGTCCATTGGAATTAGTGTACCCAAAGGGAAAAGGTGAGGCTCGACAAGAAAGTTTAATAGAACTTTTTTGCTGCAATGAAATTTGCTTATTGATTTGTTACGGCCTATTGCTTATTGATTTGTTTTTCGGTTTACTGCAGTCCTATTTCTAGCACTGACTATTTTACTTTTTCAAATTTTATTTTGTTTCATAATCTTCCTTCGTAAGTTAGAGTTTCCGAATGCGCAGGAGAACTTGTGTGAGAACACACCTTGTGTATAGATTCCCCGTTCCCTGAACTCCATTATAAATTATGCTTCCCAACTTCCTCTCTTTGGAACACCTTTGTTTGGGGCTTAGGAATCTTAAGGGGTCCTCCCGTCAAATCTAAGTTTTGATCCGATTGGTCTGAAGTTCGGCCAGTATATGTATTTTTGAAAGAAAAACATATTTTGTTCGAGAACTTTTTCGACTTAGGCCTAAGTTTTTCCGGAAAATTTGAAATATTAGTTTTTTGAGTCATTTTTATGCATATTTCAGAAGAATAGAAGTCATTGAGTTTTTTGATAGAACAAATTCAAAGACAGTTTTGGAATGCTTGGAACATTTCCAACAAAGTTGAGTTAATTTCTGGATTTGAACTATGCTAAAAAAATTAGAATGTAAAAATGGAAAAAGTGGCAATATAACTTTGTTATAAATGTTCCAAGGATTCTAAAACTGTCTTTTTTTTCTTGCTAGCATAAAAACTCAATGATTTCTATTATTTTTAATTTTGAAAGTAAGTAACTTTACACTACAGGCCAAAAACAAAATTTTTTGTTGAAGTGTAATATAATGGAAAATTTATGTAATTGAATTATGTTTTCATTTTTATTTCGATAATCTCCATGCATAACTTCATATTCACTCTGTGAATTGTAATTTCCATGAAAAAAAATTTTATTTAAAAAAAAATAAAAATTATGAATTTTTTTGTTTTGAGTCTGATTCCTATGAAATTTGACTATAATATGTAACTTTTGAAAAGAAACACAATTTTATCCATACATTTTTTTTATTCAGGCCTTAGTTTTTGAAAAAAATTGACATATTGGTTTTTAGTCCTTTGGTATTTATATTTCAAAAGAATAGAACTCATTGAGTTTTTCTGCTAGAACAAAGACAAAGATAGTTTTAGAATTCTTCGAACATATCTAACAGAAGTAAATTCGCAAATTTTCCATTTCTTCTTTTGTTTTCTTTTTATATGGGTTCGAAATGGGTCAAAAATTAAAGATTTTGGTCTCCTTACCCAAGTAAGATAGATCCACCTGGGGGGGGGGGGATCTATTGTCCGTAGCGCCATAAAATTTTAGGACCGAATAGTCCACCACCTGAGAGTCCTTTTCCAACAAAAACATGAAAAATGACTATCGGAGAGAAAAGGGGCCTGGGAGGACCCCCTTAAACTAACTTATCTAGTCTAATCGAATTTTAGAATATTAGTGAAAAAAAATTTGTTGGACGAAATCAAAAACTTCTTTAGTTTTGGCACGGTAAAACTGATTACTGGTGGTGAAATGGTTTTATATTTTTTATAGGAAAACGTTATGCTAAGATGACAAATGAGTCAAATACAGTAGCATGATTTAAATTTCAACGACGTGAAACAATTTCATAGCAGCACAGCTTACGCTCTGTGTTTTCAAACTAATGCACTTCTTAAAACGTCTAATACTGATTTGATGAGAAATTTCATTATATTTTGACCAGTTTTTGCCAATTATTTGGCCAATACGCACTGTTCGCATAAAGACAAATCAACTCGAAACACCTAAACCACGTGAAACAAAAGAGAAACTGAACTGGAACGGCACGCCACTACCAAACAAACAACGGCGCCTACGGATGCTTTATTTCCAATTCAAGCCTGATACATATCATCTTGTACATTGGATTTTCAAATGCCTTATACCTAACACTAGGACGCTATGATGCCTCCCCCAGTCAAGACCGGTACCCATTTCAGACACCTGGGTAGAGTGGGGGTATTGTGCTTGGAATTTTTCCTCTATACCCAACCGAGAAAATCGCCATCCAGCGTCGGGATTCAAACCCTCGTTACCCGCACGGATTCAGGTCCTGAAACCGCACGGCTATGACGAGCTACCATCAAAGTAGTACTCTGTACGACTGATACCCAGCCTGGGTCACTTTCTGTACCAACTCTTGCGTCTCCTCTGATATACTGACGATTGAAAGAACTCACTGGTGAGCTCTATTTAATTTCGGACCTGAAGATGTGATGTTAAAGGTGGGAAAAACAGGAGAAATTTTAACTCTCTTGCAATTAACAATGGAGTTGGATTAAAAATGGAGTTAGGTAAGCAATTTCGTGAATTCCAGTTGGCATCTGTCGTAGAGCTTGTTATTAATGCTAACTGGAGTTCATCAGAGCACCGAACAGCCACGAGCTGCATTTGCTGCAGAGGGTCAACGTGAGACGTGGACGGAACGCAACTAAGTTTTAAGTGAACTATGAAAGGATCTTGCATTGCGTCCATATGTACGTTGTTTTGGTAGAACACATGAAGGATACTAGATGCCATGTAAGCTCCCTGCGGCGACGTATTTATATCTGAAATTGAGTTCGATTTCATAAAATGTAAAGAAAGGTCATCGAATACATTCGAAGTTTCTTTATTGTGTTTAGAAATTGTCTCAATGTTTCTCAATGTTGTGCGCACTGGGAAATGTTCAACATCCTATTGTTAGTCCAGGATTTAGGTAGCATTATTTGAAAACCATTTGAAGGCTACGGTAGTTATTGAGGAATCCCTCTCTGTAAACATCATCTATACAACGAAAAATTTCTTGCAATTTATGCTATTGGGATCTCCAAAAAAAAGTTCTTTTGAATTATGATATGAACGTGTGTTTTACAGAAAAATATCTTGGTCAGTTGTGCATGAGTGAGAACGAACACAAACGTACATAACGTTAAATTAAATTGGAGTGAGTTTAATTACTCAGCTTGACGGCCTGTCTCAGCTTCCCAATTAAAAGATTTTACGTTAGATGTCAGCTTCGGCCGACGTAGAAAAGCTACAGAGCATCTCAATTTTACATGCTTTCGTGACTGATATTCAAGATATTAAAGCATTTAAAATTCTATACCTCAATTAATTTTGAACAAAATTGATTACGGCGCTGTAGCCTTTCCATACCACTGAGGTACAAAGCCTCCACGAGCGAGAAATGGAATTACCGTTAACTTCAATTAATTGATGAAGTTATTGCCAAAATTTGTAATAAGTGGAGGTATGATAATATTAGATAACGAAAAACTCTTTCTTAGAGAATTTATGAACTATTTACCGCACGTGATAATGTTTTCCAAGTGTTTCATTGCATGGAGAACAAACGAGTAAAAAGCCATTTTAAGAACGTCAAAAACATTTTTAATTAAATTTGCAGAATCTAAACTATAAGGTGGATCTTGATTACCGAATTTAAATTTTTAACCGTTTTTTTTTCTGGCAAAGCCAATGCCCGTTTTTTTCTAAATTAGCATGACGGTATGGACTAAGCTGGAAAACGATTTCTATCGAAATTGTTACAAAGGGTTACGCTTTTATACACATTCCTATCGCGATTGAGCTGTTGAAAATGAAACATTTTTGTGCCTATACCGCGGAGAGTTGTGTTGATTTAGTAAAGTTTAGGTTCACTGTGGAAATTTTTATTTATAAGTCTCTGAGCACAATCATGTGAGAACAAAATTTATAGCACAAATTATTAATTCCATCATGATTTGGTTTCGCCCTGCCTCTACCCAGGCCGTCGCTCAGTCTGTGGTTACACTCCTGCTGGACAGCTCCGAACTGTCACCGCGGCACTGCGCTGCAGCGCAGATACCCATAAACGCCGCTCTGGCGTTTCATTCATGTACTAAAAGAACTTATTTTTCATCGTTTTCCTAATTTTACTATTAACTTTAACGGTAAACTGGTGAGCTTTGTTCACAAGTTAGCTAAAGACTGGGTTGCGTGAATCGAAGTTTATTTTTGGACTAACAAGTGACAGTTCAATCTAAGTTTTCAATTACCTGAGCTGACTTCGCCAGTTTCATTATGCTCAGGGATAACATGCCATGCAACATTACTTCTACGAGAGTTACTCAAGCAGCTTAGCGAACGGTGAGCAAATCCAGCCTTAAATCATTTTTACTTGTAATCTCATTTCACTACGTTTAGAATTGTAGGAACTACTTACAGCACATAAAGAATCTCGTTAATGGTGAGATATAATTAGTCAAGAAAAACTGTTAGGAAATATGTTGATTAGATGAGAGGGGAAACAAAGAAACAGAAGGAAGATGAAAGAAACAATAAAGCTCAAGAAATCACATAACCTTCTTCTAAATTAGAACATAAAATAACACTAACAAACACTACATCAGATAACTTTCTTTCAAACTACCTAGAACACCATGGGCAAACAAATGAAGTTACTGAAGCACAACAGAACGTTTTTAATGAGCACTAGTATCAACGGATATAAATCCCTAATGACCACGAGAAATTATCTGAAATGAATTTCAACTCAAAAGCTTGGTCCAGATAGTTTCGTTGATAGTACCTAACAAGGAGCTAATTATTTAGCACAACAATTAACCACTTTATTCTTAGATAACATTATTAAAGTCCTTAGGTAGTTTCTAAACCAATTCCCATTAATACAAGTAATTTCTCATAATCGGATACCAGTAATATACCAATCAAAAGTAATACCAATCAAAAACCGAACAAAAACAATAATGTCTTAGTCAACTATCGTACATCTCACTTAGGGCTGAAAGCTCTGTCCATATCAGGCGCTTTACTGTGGAACAAACTTCTACTGAGTATTAAAATCCCTCAAAGACAGAGAGAATTTAAAGCCAAAATAACTCGTCATCTTCTGTCTCAAAATAATTCTTAGTTACAGAACATACTGAATAAGTATTGATGAATCTCATTTGCCTGGTATCTCCATTGCTGAACAATCTCCCCCGATCATTGTCTTGAAATTCAAGACATCACACAACAGTTTTGAAGTATGCGTAGGTATTATGATTTGATTGCCTATACGCTGCCATTTGCAAACATGCTTACTTGTATATGTGTGTATGTACACCTGTGTGCACTAGAGTAGATAAACCAGTCGAAGGTTGCATATTATGTCATCCCTCTCCGTTTCTTTACAAGCATTAAACTAGACCGTCATGGTACCTATATGTGTATGTGTTCATCAATTGCAGACATTCTGCACCATATTACAAAGTGTCACGGTCACCGTGGATTTAACCTTTCTTTGTGGCAACATCCTAGAAGCCGAAGCCCACTGCCCTAATTTAAATGCATTTCTCTTTCGGATCAAGCTGAAACTATCACTCCTGAAATTTCTATTCCGTAATCGTGATTATGGTCTACCTGTGCTACTTAGTCTGTGTTACTACTTAGTCTGTGTTACTACTTAGTCTGTGTTACTACTTAGTCTGTGTTACTACTTAGTCTGTGTTACTACTTAGTCTGTGTTACTACTTAGTCTGTGTTACTACTTAGTCTGTGTTACTACTTAGTCTGTGTTACTACTTAGTCTGTGTTACTACTTAGTCTGTGTTACTACTTAGTCTGTGTTACTACTTAGTCTGTGTTACTACTTAGTCTGTGTTACTACTTAGTCTGTGTTACTACTTAGTCTGTGTTGCTACTTAGTCTGTGTTGCTACTTAGTCTGTGTTGCTACTTAGTCTGTGTTGCTACTTAGTCTGTGTTGCTACTTAGTCTGTGTTGCTACTTAGTCTGTGTTGCTACTTAGTCCGTGTTGCTACTTAGTCCGTGTTGCTACTTAGTCCGTGTTGCTACTTAGTCCGTGTTACTGCTTAGTCCGTGTTACTGCTTAGTCCGTGTTACTGCTTAGTCCGTGTTACTGCTTAGTCCGTGTTACTGCTTAGTCCGTGTTACCTATGCGTTCGTTAAATTACTAGGAGTACGATACGTAAAGACAATTTTGTGAACAAATGTGACAATGCGCACTAGACATTTGCCAAGCCAGCGAACTTAATGACAGTGAGTGTTTCAAGAAGCTGCGCTCCTGTGTGTTGAACTTAGTCTAAGGTTCCGTGCTTTTCTAGTTGTCAATGCGTTGTTCGTGTGCCTGGGTGTATCAAGCGTGTGTGCCTGGGTGTATCAAGCGTGTGTGCCTGGGTGTATCAAGCGTGTGTGCCTAGGTGTATCAAGCGTGTGTGCCTAGGTGTATCAAGCGTGTGTGCCTGGGTGTATCAAGCGTGTGTGCCTGGGTGTATCAAGCGTGTGTGCCTGGGTGTATCAAGCGTGTGTGCCTGGGTGTATCAAGCGTGTGTGCCTGGGTGTATCAAGCGTGTGTGCCTGCTTATAGTAATTAATAACTTGTTTTCTGGTTTATCTCCTGCAGAGTGGACGTTTTAGGGTATATATTTTTCATTGCGGCCAGGCCGCCACGGATGTAAGTGTTATAATTCTTAAGGTTGTGTATTTTTTAAAGGAAAATAAAACCTTGAACTATGTGAAATAGTTTGCCGCGATGTTGGTATTGTTAAGGTCACTAGCTGTAAAATGTTTTTTTTCTTCTTGCAGTTAAAACAAAATTTCATGAGAGGATTCTCCTACACCACCGTGTTTTCATTATACCGAAGAATATCCTCGCACCATGTTCCTGCTTGGCCAAGCCTGAGTGGCTCTTTACGGCTTGGCCAAGACAGTTTTAAATCCGTGACGTGAGCGACGCCTGGATTTGCTGCTTGTACCGAATCTTCACCAGTACCGATGGCTCACGAAGAAGGTCGCCAGGTCTTTTCACAGACCTCTTCCGGCAGAATCGTCCAACCCACGGAGCGTAACCTCAGGGAAAATTTCGACTTGTCACATCAAAATTTAGACTTGCTTAAAACCAAGATTCTGAAGACTCAAAGTGAGGAACTAACGATAGACTTTGTCAAGGTAACAAAGTGCTCCCTTCGTTCCATGTGGTCTGATCACAAAAGCAACTTCTACGCAGTTAAAAACCACCTTTGTAATGCCGGCGCTCTTCAAGAAGCTGAAGAGATTCAAGTTAGGTTTAACGAGAGTTCTCGCACGGCGAAGCTCGCTGCCGACACTCTTCACACGTGGGAAATGGAAGCGTCTTCAGCCTTATCCGTGAGCTTGTGCAGCGTGTCAATTCACTCCCACCGTTCGCGATTGTCCGATCCTGAAAGAAGGGGATTGGAGGTCCAATTGAAGAAGGCTGAATTGAATAAAAATGCTCAAGCAGAGCTGGATAAATTAGAGACTTCCGAGAAAATGTTGGAACTGGAGCTTCAGAAAGAAAAGCAAAAAATAGAGGAACGAAGGAAGACGATACTGAGAGAGAAGCAAGTTGCAGAAATTCGGTGTGAATTGGAGTGTGACGAGTCCAACGCTGACGTGGGGAGTTATGCGGAGACGAGAGAAGGTCGCAGCGGAAGTATTCAATCTTGGATTGACAGTGCTGAACCCCAGCACACACTTGCCGACAGGGGAGGAGAGATCACAGCGGGGAGACGAGAGGGAAGTCGCGAACAACTCCGGAGACCACGAGCTGAGGAAGCTCTGGTATCACAGGCTGGCCCTCCATCCTTGCCCGCCACACCTCATCTTCCCGAACCAACGACTAGATACCTTCTCACCTCGGACTTGAAGAAACCGCCAAGCAATCCTTTCGACGGGCAGTGTCACAAGTTCCACCGTTGGCTGAAAACACTGCAGCATAGAATGGAACCGTTAAAATTGTACCCATTAGACGAAATAGAAATCCTCGAGGCTCACACCGTCCCCGGCTCGGACCCGCATAAGCTCATACAGGCCTTCGGGTCGACAGTGGGCGAAGACGCGAGCAGCGCTCTGAAAACAATATACAAAGAACTGCAACGAAGGTTTGGTTCTGAGGTTGAAGTTGCCATGAGCCTGTACGCTCAACTTCAGAATTTCCCTGTCATCAGAGGAATGGAGAGCGACATATTAGTAGCAAGCAAGTTGAGACAACTATCTGATTTGTGTTCTACAATTTCTAACTATATGAGCTCTACGCCGGATCTCAATATTCTCAATTACTCATTGGGATTAGCGCCTGTCCGTCAGAAATTGCCCGAGTTCATCGATAACGCGTGGCGGAGACACAAGGCGCAAATTTCACAGGGCGGTTCAAGCGTACCATTCACTGTGTTCGTAAATTTCTTGAGTGACAAGTCGAACACTTTGTGCGACGACTTGAAGGCCAGTTCTGCAATTAATATCAATCAGGGAAGCAAGAAATCCTTTTCTCGTCGACCTGATTATACTTCGTTGCTCACCAACGCGTCTCATTCTCGTACTGACTCGGAAACTACACCTGCTCCGCAAAAGTCTTCGATCACTTTCAAGTGCGCGTTGCACAAAAGCAACACGCATGACATCAGCAACTGTGACATGTTCAAACGTGCAGATCCAAGCATGAGGAAGCAGCTGATAAGCAATTTTAACCTATGTTTCCGTTGTCTAGGAGATCATTTCGCAGCGAATTGTTCGGAGAAAGTGAGGTGTTGTACGTGTGGCAGTGAAAACCACTGCACAATTTTGCATGCCAATAAACGAAAGAATTTGAATATAAAGAAAAAATTTATCCATGAAAAAGCGAGTACACAACAAAACTTTGTGCGTCCTAAGGCGGGATTGCGCTCGAACCAATCAAGCACGTTGTGTACTTCGATTTGTGGTGACGTTAGAGGAAGAAGCTGCGGGAAAACTCTGCTGGTCGATATTACTCTTCCCGGGCAATTGACCAAATTGCGGACCTACGCGATCCTCGACGATCAATCCGACCAGAGTTTTGCGACTTCCAAGTTATTCGACTTTTTCGGAGCGGATTGGCCAGTGGAATCGTATTCAATAGCGACGTTGTCAGGAACGTCGAGCACGCAAGATGGAAGGGTAGCCTCTGGGCTCGTCATCCAGGCCGCTGAGGGGAAAGAGACTTTCCCCTTACCTGACCTCTTCGAAAATAATATGATTCCAGACACCAGACATGAGGTCGCTACACGAAAGATGGTAGCCAAACATCCTACACTGTCGAAGTACGCGCAACATTTCTGTGAAGAAGATCTCGCTGCAGAAGTCACTATTTTGATCGGAAGAGACGGAGGAGACCTCATGGCAGCAAATACAAAACAATTAAAGGCCCCGTTTGTCTGCCGCACTCCTCTGGGATTTGCCATCGTTGGGTCAATCTGTCCAGAGCGATGCAGGAATGAACGCAGGAAATTCACTACGCTGAAAACAAGCATCGAGTGCGGTGAGCATTTCAGGGCTGAAAGGAGTTTCGTTCCGAAAATACTGGAAAACGTTTTTACGCGACAAACCAACGATGAACAACAGGGGCTGTCAGTAGACGATAAGAAGTTCCTCGATATTATTCACAACAACGTCAAAGTGACCGACGACGGTAACATCGAAACTCCTCTGCCGTTTCGACGCGAAGACCAAGATCTGCCTGATAACAAAGCAGCAGTCTATCGTCGCGAGATAACCACTCTGCAGCGCCTAAAAAGGGAGCCTGAAAAGCTGAAGCAATGCCTCGAGTCAATGCGGGCAACTATTGAATCTCGACATGTCGAGAGAGTTAAAGGCGATGCTGTAGAAACAAAAGGTAAAGTATGGTTTCTGCCAGTGTTTCCGGTAACTCATCTAAAAAAGGGTAAAGTTCGCCTTGTTTTTGACAGCGCTGCCACCTTTGGTGGGGTTAGCTTAAATTCGGTACTGCTGCCAGGTCCGGACCAAAATAACTGCCTGAGGGGAGTTCTGACCAGGTTCAGGGAGGGCGCAATTGGGTTCGTTGCAGATGTTCAATCAATGTTTCACTCCTTCTCTGTGGTCCCTGCTCATAGAGATTACATGAGGTTCTTTTGGTTTGACGATAACGATCCTAGTAAGGAATTGGTGCAGTACCGATCAAGAGTACACATTTTTGGTAATTGTTGTAGCCCTGCAATAGCAACCATTTGTCTTCGTAAAGCAGTAGATTTCTATTCAGAGCGTAGTGAATCACTGAATTACCTGCCCAGCACCTATCTGCCACAGGCTCGTCAGTATGTCAGTAAAAACTTTTATGTGGACGATGGGTTAGGAGCTGCTTCCTCTGTACGGGAAGCGGTGGCAGTTCTGTCAGTATCTAGAAGTATTTTATCGTCGTTCAAAATACGGTTGCACAAAATAGTTTCAAATGACGGTGCCGTTATGAAAGCATTTCCAGAGTCAGAGAGAGCGAAGGATTTTTCAGAGCTGCATTTCAATGATTGTGCTGTTCAAAGAACCCTAGGAGTGGCTTGGTGTGTTGGGACCGATGAATTTTTGATAAAGACCCACATCGAAAAGAAATCATTCACACGGAGAGGGGTTTTGTCAATAATCAATTCTCTGTTCGACCCGTTAGGCTTTGTATCCCCAGTTGTTCTGGGGGGGTAGATTGATCTTACGATGCATTCTATTTGAACAGAGCGAGCAGGCTCTCGGCTGGGATGATGAGTTACCGGCGGTTCACCTAGAGAATTGGAACCGCTGGTTGAAAACGTTGGGAGACTTGGACACGGTGTCCTTACCGAGAAGTTTCACTCCTAGCGGGTTCGGCAGAGTTGCTAGCGTGGAGCTTTTCGTGTTCTCTGATGCATCCAAAGATGCTATCGGCCATGTCATGTACCTAAAATTCACTGACTGTAGTAGTAAGGTGTCGGTTGCCTTTGCCAAGGGTGAAAGTAAAGTATCCCCTCGAGGAGCAACCTCCATTCCTAGATTAGAGTTGTGCGCGTCCGTAGACGCCGCTGTGGCCAGTCAGCAACTAATTTCTGAACTCTCAGTGCCTGTTAAAAATGTGCACTTCTTTACCGATAGCAGAGTAGTAATCGGTTATCTAACGAATAAAACAAAGATTTTCTCGGTACGTCGAAAGAAGGGTGGAAATAATTCATAATATTTGTCGGCCAGAGCAATGGTTCTATATCAACAGCCAGGACAACCCCGCCGATATAGCCACTCGGCCTCACACCCCCGCAGGACTGCAAAGATCTTGCTGGTTCACGGGGCCGTCCTTCATTGGTAGCAACTCAGCTGAAAAATCTCGTATCGATGTTGTTCATGATCTACCCGAGGAAATGAACCAGAACACAGTTCTGTGCTCCACTGTGCGGTCACAAGAGTCAGCTTTCGAAAAGTTGCTGACTCGCAAGAGTTCTTGGTTACGAATCATTTCAGTAGTAGGCGTAATTCTATTTGTGAGATGCTTGCTGGACCGTGTGAGGCAGAGACTAGGTGTGTGCCTCGCTGAGCGTTGCCCTCAGCCTAACTTCCAGACTTGCGTCTTTACCCTAGTTTCAGATGTGCAAAAGAGATACTATCCTGAATATTTCGAGGCAGCGCTTAAGAATGTCGATTTACCCACCAAACATAAGTTATTGTCATATTCTCCTTTCATTGATAAGCACGGTGTTTTGAGAGTAGGCGGAAGACTAGCTAGAAGCGAATTGCCCGTAGAAATGAAGCATCCAATGATTCTCCCAAAAAACCATCGCATTACGGAAATTATCATTAATTTTTATCATGATGCAACGAAACACCAAGGGCGTCACGTTACGCTTGGTGCCATCCGTAGTGCGGGGTTTTTCATTGAAAGTGGTAACAGACGTGTCAGGCAATTTATCAACAGGTGCTTCAGTTGCAGAAGATTGAGAGCAGCGTGCCAGACACAGATTATGGCAGAATTACCGATCGACAGAGTCTCTACCACACCTCCGTTCGTAAACGCGGGGTGCGATGTGATGGGCCACTGGATGATGAGGGAGGGTCATACTACCAGGCGCAATTGCGCCCTGAAAAAGGCGTGGGCTCTCGTATTTACGTGTTTGAGTACTAGAGCCGTGCACCTGGAATTGTTAACCGCGATGGACACCAATTCATTTATCAACGCATTTCGAAGATTCGTTGCGCTCAGAGGGCCTTGTAAGCTGCTCCGATCAGATCAGGGACGGAATTTCATCGGTGCCCTGAATCAAGCCGATGAATCTCAGAGCGTGGCAGTCGGCGACAAGTTGGCTACGCTCGGCTGCAGGTGGGAGATGAATCCTCCCCACGCGTCTCATTTTGGAGGGGCGGTCGAAAGAAAAATTGGCCAGATTAGACGAGCTCTCGATTTCGCCATGTTGCAGCTTGGAAAGAGAACCCTAACAAGAGACGAATTGCACACTCTACTGTCCGAAGCCATGTCGATAGTAAATTCGACACCCTTGTGGCCCGTGTCGGATGACCCAAATGACCCTGTTCCTCTCTCACCTTCTATGCTCCTCACCATGAAAGAAGGAATTTGTTCGAACGACGACTTCACGCACTCGGACCTAGTGTCGTGCGGTGCCAAACAATGGCGAAGGGTTCAATATCTTGCCGATCAGTTTTAGGTCAGATTTAAGCGCGACTACTTGTGCGACCTACTGAAACGCCAGAAGTGGAAGATCCCGTCGCGCAATTTTCAAGAAGGGGATATTGTTCTCATAAAAGACAAGAATACTAAACGCCTTACATGGCCTTTAGGACGTGTGGAGCGGGTGACTCCTAGCGCAGATGGCAAGGTTCGCAAGTTGTTCGTTCGAGCCGTGCTTCAGGACGGCAAGGGCCACCACGTCTATCAGCGCCCAATAACGAGCCTCGTTTTGCTGGAGGAGGCAGACGCTGGCCGCTTGGGTTAAATGGTGAATAGTAAGCAGACACTAACAATTAACAAAGTGCAAAGGACGTCAACGCATAAAGCGCTGAAGCGGGGAGTGTCACGGTCACCGTGGATTTAACCTTTCTTTGTGGCAACATCCTAGAAGCCGAAGCCCACTGCCCTAATTTAAATGCATTTCTCTTTCGGATCAAGCTGAAACTATCACTCCTGAAATTTCTATTCCGTAATCGTGATTATGGTCTACCTGTGCTACTTAGTCTGTGTTACTACTTAGTCTGTGTTACTACTTAGTCTGTGTTACTACTTAGTCTGTGTTACTACTTAGTCTGTGTTACTACTTAGTCTGTGTTACTACTTAGTCTGTGTTACTACTTAGTCTGTGTTACTACTTAGTCTGTGTTACTACTTAGTCTGTGTTACTACTTAGTCTGTGTTACTACTTAGTCTGTGTTACTACTTAGTCTGTGTTACTACTTAGTCTGTGTTACTACTTAGTCTGTGTTACTACTTAGTCTGTGTTACTACTTAGTCTGTGTTGCTACTTAGTCTGTGTTGCTACTTAGTCTGTGTTGCTACTTAGTCTGTGTTGCTACTTAGTCTGTGTTGCTACTTAGTCCGTGTTGCTACTTAGTCCGTGTTACTGCTTAGTCCGTGTTACTGCTTAGTCCGTGTTACTGCTTAGTCCGTGTTACTGCTTAGTCCGTGTTACTGCTTAGTCCGTGTTACTGCTTAGTCCGTGTTACCTATGCGTTCGTTAAATTACTAGGAGTACGATACGTAAAGACAATTTTGTGAACAAATGTGACAATGCGCACTAGACATTTGCCAAGCCAGCGAACTTAATGACAGTGAGTGTTTCAAGAAGCTGCGCTCCTGTGTGTTGAACTTAGTCTAAGGTTCCGTGCTTTTCTAGTTGTCAATGCGTTGTTCGTGTGCCTGGGTGTATCAAGCGTGTGTGCCTGGGTGTATCAAGCGTGTGTGCCTAGGTGTATCAAGCGTGTGTGCCTGGGTGTATCAAGCGTGTGTGCCTAGGTGTATCAAGCGTGTGTGCCTGGGTGTATCAAGCGTGTGTGCCTGGGTGTATCAAGCGTGTGTGCCTGGGTGTATCAAGCGTGTGTGCCTGCTTATAGTAATTAATAACTTGTTTTCTGGTTTATCTCCTGCAGAGTGGACGTTTTAGGGTATATATTTTTCATTGCGGCCAGGCCGCCACGGATGTAAGTGTTATAATTCTTAAGGTTGTGTATTTTTTAAAGGAAAATAAAACCTTGAACTATGTGAAATAGTTTGCCGCGATGTTGGTATTGTTAAGGTCACTAGCTGTAAAATGTTTTTTTTCTTCTTGCAGTTAAAACAAAATTTCATGAGAGGATTCTCCTACACCACCGTGTTTTCATTATACCGAAGAATATCCTCGCACCATGTTCCTGCTTGGCCAAGCCTGAGTGGCTCTTTACGGCTTGGCCAAGACACAAAGATAATGTGATTTTTTTCTAATATGAAATTGTAAAGCATCCATGTAAAAATAAAACAATAAATTCGTTGTGTGAACATCCATTTATACTGCAGTAGTATGCTTATAATGCTTATAGTTATATGCTTATAATAACGTGATACCCATATGTACATCAGCATGTTTATCAATTGCCGACAATTTGCGCCATATTTCAAAGATAATGTGATTTTTATCTAATATGAAACCCTTATAGGACATTAATGTTTTCTTTCTTATTCACGTCCCACAACCGTTTTCATGTTTCTGACTTAGGTAGACTGTTTTGTGTCACTAATTTCGGTACGGAAATTTTGTAAAATTCATGCCATAATAAAAGAGATTTTTTCCGTTTCCCCCGATTGGAATGCTGGTTTATACTGATTAGATTACGCTGATATTTGCGCACATGCTTACTTGTGTATATGTGTACGGTGTATATGTGTACGTGTGCACGCTATGCGTATGACACTTTATAGAATGCGTACGTATTGTAATTGCCTCGATGAAAGAAATGCATTTGTGTATGCTTACGAGTTTGGTGTAAAAATATGTGCGTGGGTATATGTGTGCATGTGTATGTGTATATATTTACATGTATATGTGCACATATGTGTGTACTAGACTGACAACTAGCATTTTAATAGAGATAATGTTTTTTTTTCTTCTCGCTCTCAACTTGTAACATTACCTAACTCGTCATCTCTTTATTTTTGTAAAGCATTCTTGTACAAACTATACATTTGTTGTGCGATCATCCATTTATATTTAAATAAAATGCTTATTAACCAACGCCGTTATGTTAAAATTGTTGAATTAGAAATAAAAAACTTATAATCTTCTTGGTCCTCATGATTATGTGTACATATATACATATATATGTGTGTGTGTGTGTTTGTGTGTATGTATAATAAATATATATGTATATGTACCTATATATATATGTATATGGATATGTATTGATATATTTTTTTCATGCTTCTTTAAAATGACACTTTTGAACATTGGCCGAATCAAGCGATTCATATATTATTTCCTGGCATCAATAATTGCGAAGTTTTATGTCATGTACATGTAAACTGTCGAAAGTGTTTTCACCCCACAATGAAAATGCATCGTCCATGAAATTGTGTTATCTTTATAATTATCATTACATGTATTATCAAATGTAGATTAAGCAAGATTAGGAGTACATTGCCCTCAATCATTTCTTTTCGACTATTGACATGAGTATTACAAGACGCATGTGTGTGTATCATCTAAGTGTATTAACTTTAGGATATTTAAAAACCAATGATTGTAATATTGTACAATCTCTATTGGAAATAAAGTTTTTTCTTTTCTTTTCTTTATAATATGAGGTGATTAAACCTACCATTAAACCCTTCAATACATGGAATGATATAACTATCAAATACTGGAACCACATATGTTGACTGTGGTAATATTTCCTAAATGGAAATGAGCTTCCCTTGAGAGAATCAGAGTTGGCTGAAAATTTTATTCATCTATTATTACCATCAGTAAATCAAAGGAATTATTCGTTGTCAAGCCATTGCATTAGGGTTGTGGCATTATTACAGCATCAAATTGCTAGCCAATCAAACTTTTCATTATTTTGCCTAAATTTCTACAACTAAATACCTCCATACTAAAACGATTAGTATTACTAAAGTATTTACTGACACTAATCATAACAAGTATTTACATACTGGGCGGAAATCCACTCCATGAAAGTCAGGGAGGAATACTACTTATTATGAACAGTACGCGCTACCCAAGCACATGTTAAGCTGGGGATACATTGACACTCTTTTCAACACTCTGAGTGTCACTTCGACGGGCACATACACTGTTGCCGGGCTAGCAGGCGGGCAAAGTGAGGTTCACTTGGACATTCTCCCTAGCCATTCTTTGCCGCCGCCTGCCCGTCAATCACTCCATCTACAGATGAGCCGTAGCCTGCAGCATGTCATCAGTAGGGATGTGACATTGAACATATTGCATATATATGCTTTTGAGTATATTTTAGATAGCATAAAATATGCCCGCAAGTATATATGCAGTGTGAGCATATCGCATATTTTACTCGGAACAGCATAAAATATGGCGAACATGCATGATTAACTGTTAGTGGCAGTAAACTGAAACCTAGTAAAACCTTCCCATTACTTTTAAATTATATTCTTTTTTTCATCCAGTTTTATTTAATTCTTTTTGAATAACTGGATCAATTTTGTAAATTGAAATTTTTCGTAAATCAATAATAATTGTAAGTTGCAAAGCTACTTCAAAAGTTTACTTTAATTTTGCGGGAATTAGCTCAAGTTTTTTTTTAGATATAGTTCCTTATGAAGTGTATTTGAGATTAGTGCGGCTAAAAGTGATCTACAATCATGCCGAAGGTGAACAAGGAGCATCATATTTAGAATACTTCAAGGAATTTGAAGATTTTCAAGCCCAGGAAGAATTTCTCTATCGCATTTATTGCGAGAAACAGGTGATATATAAAACTTTTTTTCACTCAGAACACGTTAGAGAAGTTTTGCGTGGTACAAGGTTTTAGTTTCTAAATATTATCACGAAGAACTTTGTTGGGCTTAGTGCACACTTTATCAAATTATTGTTATCGAAGGATATGAATAATTATTATTGCTCTTGCATAACAATACAGGGACTTCTTACTTCGAGAGCAATAAAATTAATGGATATCGTAGAGGAAATATTGAAGAACAGATATGATACAAGGTATTATGAAGAGTTAAATTGCATTTTGGTGATAAACAAAGGTTTTGAAAAGATAAAAACAATCAACTCAATTTTGACTCGTGAGATCTCTGACGCAATGGATGAATCCATAAAGGAATATTCGAACTAACTTGCTTCACTTTTGCTCCACTTGTTTCTTGCGATGTCGATTGGAAGTTTTCGCAGTGTAAAACTTTGCTGGCAGATAATCGTAGAAGATTTGTTTTTAAAAATCTCAACTACCACGCAATTATCAAG
The DNA here is from genome assembly GCA_030386875.1 of Morinoia aosen. Lineage (NCBI taxonomy): Eukaryota > Metazoa > Arthropoda > Malacostraca > Amphipoda > Talitridae > Morinoia > Morinoia aosen. The sequence goes on along the minus strand of CM059572.1, from coordinate 2,256,642 downwards.
AGCAACCCTCGAATTTGATGCTAAAATATATTCCTCGTATAAAAGAAGGATTAAGAAATGTTCCTTGCATTCATGAAAAAATATATAGTTCAGAACCAGCCTTGGATTAGATTACTTTTTTTTCGTTCGTTATCATCGTCCTTGACTCGTTCAGATTAGAATTATTTTTGTTTCAAAATATTTATGTTTAGATAAGTTATAAAAATTAGTTGAGAATTGTATACACTCAATTAATAATAGAAAATTACGAAAGAAATTATTTTTTCCGTGTATGAAGAAGTACACTGTATCCTGTATCATTGTTTCTGTACAATTTTCCTCACAAAAAATATAAATTTGGAGCTATTCAAGTGAAGCATTTATATGGATGCATATTTCTGCTTAGCATGTAATATGCGCTTCCACAATTATGCATAGAGTGTAGCATATATGCATCGAGTGTTTCTACATATGGTTTTTCTAGCATAATTCTTGCCGAAGCCTTCATATTTTATGCTGCATATGCGCAACAAAAATCAGCAAAAACAAGAACATTGAAGAACGTGCAATCAATGACATACGAAATAAATTATTAGCGCTATTCTACTAAGCATCAGCAGCTCCTGGCGAGAAGTACTAGAGCGCGGAGCGCAGTACCTCCCGACGTAGCGTCTGGATTGCAACTGAGCAGTGTGAGCAACACACTCTGCCCGCCGACTTTGACGCTTCTGCTGCCTGCTAGCGCTGTGCCAATGTGAACGATCGCTGCCCTTTCGCTGCGCGCGCTTGCCCGCACCCGATGGTTGTGAGCTTCCAATGCGAGTGTCAATGTATCCCCAGCTTTAGACTAAAGGAGGTAAAGTCATTTCTATGGGGACAGCCGCGCACATTCGCTAATTCGATTAGCCAATAGAAAGCTTCATTTCAAACAAGCCCGATGACGTCACCCGCACGCAACATGGCGTCAGCGGCGGCAGCATGCGTGCTACTACGCAGCGGACTCTGCCCTTCCAGACGTACGATTAACATCAGGACCGACTGCCGGCGTGCCTTCGCATGTACGGATTTGGATTTTTGAAAAATTTAATTCCGTCCGGCTACGTACAAATCTACCAGAACTAAAAGGTTATCGAACTTCAATTTAATCAGACCGGCTGCTACGTAAATTGAAAGCTCTATCCAAACACCAGGAAAATTGACTTTATTCAATCATACATGATGTTTTAATACCTTTTACATGCGACTGAAGCTGACGATTGCGCGCCGTGTTCAATCGTAAAAAGGATAATATAAATTCCATATTCAGATATTTATTTGAAATGAAACGTGTGATATATTCCTCTTGTAAGTTTATGAAGTGAATGGCAGGAGTACTGATTTGCAGTTGTATATACATTTTCAGCATCTCAAATTTCAAGCTAAAAATACACTGCAAAAGAAAGGCACCATTTTAGTATGGAGTTACGGGTATGTGGAATCTATCCAGAAGGGGCATAGAAACAGTAAGTTGAGAAAGAATTCAATGAAAAAAGATAGAAGTTGAAGATGAAAGTAATAGGTGCTGAAAAACAGGACAGCAGTGAACCAAAAAAATGGTCAGTAACAAAATCAGAGAACTTCTCTATTTCAACGAGAGGTTTACCTAACCTTTAGCTCAAGACCTCGACAATTTCCTATGGGAACGCTAAGAACAGTTAGCATTGACTATTGTTCCCATTGTGAGGGAAAATTTAAATTACCAGCACTCACATTTCTGTTAAGATTATATGAATAAACGATGAAACGCAGAAAATCTAGAAGAATATGACATCATTTCAGCACTTCTTTCCTCAAAAAAAGGTGTTTCATACAAAGGAAGGAAGAAGGCGCCAATCGGTATGGAAATAAGAAATCAGGAAATCTATGCACAAGGTGTGTTTTCATCTATGATGTTTTGGATGGAAGCATCTAGGTACGAAGTTTGTAATAAAAAATCCACCATGAATATGTAAGGTTCCAGAGAAAAGAATAGCAAAGGGGTGAAAAAAAAGTCGGCACAACCTACATAAAAAATTTTAGGGTTAGATTATTGGTAGTACAAGCCTCCCTACCGCAACAAAGTACAATCAAAGGAAGTTAAAAATTATTCACTATGAACTTGACACAACGGGAATGTACGTACAAGATTTGTTACCACACAAGACTCCATCATACACGTAATCAAATTAGATTATTAGTTACCTTAAACCTCCCTATCCGCAACAAAGGCGATCCAAAGAGAGGATGGCACCATTTAGTATGGAGTTAAGGGAACGCAGAATCTAAGCAGAAAGGGCATAGAAACAGTAAGGTGAGAAAAAAGATAATGAAACCAGATCAAAGTTGAAGAAGAATGTAGTAGTAGCTGAAAAACAGGACAGCTGTGAACCGAAAAAAATATGTTCCTTAACATAACAAAGACATTTCATTTCAACGAAAGGAAAGCCTACCCAACTCTCAGCTCGGCACCTCACATTCCCACGGGGAGTGCTGATTCCAATGGATGCAATAGTTGTATCCCTCTGAGGGGGAAGAAGTGAATAAAAATTCGTTAATTTTGTTCATTCCATTCTGTGTTTCCCTATAAGGGCTACCGCATTCAATATCGCTCATGAGTTCCGCCACAATATTTTCATGTTAAAAAATTATAAATAGTTCAATCGCAAATTAAATACAAATAAAGACAGTAGTAAATCAAGAGATGGTCTGTAACGGAAACAAAAACGTTTCCGATTTTCAATAAATTGATGGTTTATGTAAGCTAGTCGTGGGATTTTAAATCTTCTTCCATAGAACACACACCAAGTTTTTATAATGAATACTGACTAGTTCTACAGATAAGATTACGACATAGATTCAGCCTCTTTTACCACAAAAAAAGCTGTTCACAGCGAGCACAGTCGCGGGACTTTACATCTTCTCACATAGAACACCAAGTTTTTATCATAAATACTGACTAGTTCTACAGATTAAATTACGACATAGATTCAGCCTCCCTTACCATACTACGATAAAACTGTTCAAAGAGAGGAAGGAAACACCGGAGTTAGAAGGGAACGCGTAATTAATACACAAGGTGGGTTTTCACATAAGAGAACCTGTGCATAGAAACAGTAAGTTGACGAGTAACGTTATGAAACAAAATTAAAGCTGAAGAAGAAAGTCATAGCTGATGAAAAACAGTACAGCAATGACCCAAAAAAATTAATCCTTAACTAAAGAAAACGAAGCATTTTCATTTCAACATAAGAAGGCCTACAAAACTCTCAGCTCTGGACTTCACATCTCTTGTTCTATAAGAATGGGGAACAAAATATAGGCCAACAAATCGTCCCTGAATAAATATTCCCATTACTTAAAAATATATTTCGTTTCTAATATCTCGATGTTACATAAATTTTTGACCATAATGAATTAAATAAACTAATTTTTTATCAAAAACAATAATTGGTACACCGCCGACCACTCAAGGCACGTTCAACATTTTCCGGCTAATAAGTTCCGAAATCCCTAGAAAGTATCATGTCAATGATACTTAGTCACCTCTCCTAGGAGGGAAAAATGGCTCGCTAAATAAATAAGTTCCTAAATGTACACGCAAGGCAACATAAAACTAAGTATTGAAATCTAGGTAAGGACTAGTCTCACATAATGACTTACTAAACATCACCGAGCTCAAACGGCAGCACTCTTAATGCATAACGCCATCTTCAAACATCAGGAATATATTGCTCTGCGTACCAGTAAGTAAAGAAAAATAAAACAAAAAAAATGAACAGATAAAATCAAAAAGGAAAATATGCACCATAATGGACTATAAAGATCAGTAAAGGTCAAACTTCCTATTTGGGTACCGATTTTTCTAGCTCAGTGCGAGTGGGAAGCCTACGACGCACCTTTCACCAACTGTGGGAATCGTGCACGAAATCAATCATTCATAACGATAAAATAGTTTTTACACACAATTGTCTGATCATCAATAAGCAGAAGTAAATTCAGCGGAACGTTCAGAAACGAACTGCGTTATTTAATAACAAGACAACAGTCCAGGTAACTTCTTAAAGAGTACGTTAACTTTGTCGAGACTGCCGGGAACTGTACCTATTCCAACATAACCTCAGAATGCAAAAACTTGAAAGGTGAGCATAACTCCAATAAAGGTGAGCATAACATTTGTAATAAAGGTGAGCATAACATAGATGAAAAAGCTTTTTCAAATAATTCGTTTCAAAATCAAAGTAATGCATATGCCATGGGAGTGCGAAGGTTTCAGAGTTTCAATTACGAGAAGAAAACAAGGACAACAAATATGTGTAGCGCGTAGACAGTAAAGCTTATTTATAACGCTTCACCCTAGTAATGCACTGAGCCAAATCAACAAATAAACCTTGCACTACCGTCCGTTAATGTGTTTTAAACTAGACAACATTGAACGACATAATATTTCACTGCCTTAAATTATAAGCAGATAAAGAAAAAAGGTTTATCACAAGCTCGATACAATATAACACATTACAGCCTCAAATTCATCCCACACTAACAAAATAAGGCTAGCACAAGTCGACGACTAAGTGGTTGTTCATTAGCAGTCATTGGGAGCTTAATTAACACCACTTACAGAGCTGAGAGCGAGTAGTGCTCAGGTATATTAGTACAAATGTAAGTTGTAGGTTTTGGTTTTAATTTGGCTTACATATGAGTAGTCGAGTGAGTAGCACTAAGACTAAAATTAAGCTTTTTTGTTATATTTGAATCGGAATGTATGAAGTGCTGCTGTACATACAGCAACGTGAAAGTTATGAGATTTACAGGAGGAAGCAGTAACTCGCTCAAAATTGTTTCTGGTGAAGTACCGGAACTATGGGCATAAATTTATTATGCACACAAAAGTGCATTCAAACAGCTACTCTTCAACATATCTGCCCCATGTGTCCGTAACACCATTGCCAGCAGCGTACACCTATGTAATTATATTCCAAAAACCCTTTAAAATAAACTGAATAATCTTATACAAATAATTTATCATATTTCACTCGAGAACAACTTGAAAACGAGGACTCAGGCGAAAAGTGCAGTGAATCACTTGTGCATCACTTTATCATGTTTATCTTCAGAACAGGTACTTTGCACAAGTAACAAGTTATAGTGCAGTGAGTCAAAGACGCTTTTTCAGCTGCTGGTGATACATGTCTGTTTTCATGGCGAGGAAACCGGAGATATAGTGGCAGCATCTTCCACTGCCACTAAAGCAAAAATTCCTCCAATATTGGTGGTTCAGTTGAATACCACAGCAGCCATTAGCTCCTCATCATCCATCTCGATGACGTTGAAATTACTTCACTGTCATTCGGTACCTGGAAGGCAAAAACAATTAGTGAATTTCTCAAGTTAATAGTTTTTGAATTAGTTTTTGGCTCAATAAGCACACATTTCAGTTGTGCTAGTGAGGGTACGGATTGAAATCTGTTGGTGCAAATATGATGAATTGAGATGCAGGTGAGAGTATTTAATAAAATGGGTCAGTTGTAAGGAGAGATGATGCTGAATATGAAGCAGTATTGAGATGCATACACAAGGAAATGGAGACAATGACAAACAACAGTCTAATGCAGAATGTAAAAATATAAGGAATCTCAAGGGAGAAAGAGATGGGGGAAAAAAGCGAAAAGGAGCTGTGAAAAATATTAGGGAAAAATGGAAAAATGAAATTAAAAGTAATAGGCAGAGAAGTACTGCACATAGCTTCAAGTATAACCAAATAAGGTAGAGAAGTACTGTACATAGCTTCAAGTACAACCAAATTAGTTAACACACTCAAGCTGGTTCTCACAATTTTTCTTTAACGGTTACTGTTGTGTAATTTAAGTCAATTAATCCGTGGTATTAACAATCATCCCAATGTCCGCTAACCTAAACTCTGAAGCAATAAATTAAAAAATATAAATACCAATTTAGTAAGACTCATAAAAAATGACAAGCAAAGAAAATCAGCCCTTAATCTGGAGAATGTTCTAATTTCATTTTTGCTTGTATATGTTCCTCAGACTAATTTTACTTCTATAAGAAACATAAGGGGAGAACAAAACAAGAATACAATCATTTGTCATGTATACATTACATTTACATTTGTCTAATGTATTTATTACAATACAATCGAAATTAGAATACATTAGACATGCTTTTTTCAAGCACGGCTTTGTTGCTTCAGATGAGATTTTTGAAGCACTGACAATGAATTTATGAGGAGCAACATAACTTTGCACCTTATATCTCAAAAATATTGATAACAGTAAATAGAACACCATAAATGGTAAGCACCGACGGACAGTTAGGTATCTTCAAAAATGCATTTCCAGGAATGCGAGGAACAGTATCATTTGCAAAAAAAACTGCTATAAAAAGTAGCACTTTCTTATGGAAAACCATAGACAAGATTTTGCATCTCTTCAGTAAACAGGGGGATGCTTTATTCCAATCAATCAAGCCAAATACATATCATCTAGTACAATGTTTTTTCAAATGCCTAATAACTAACATCAGGACGACATGAAGGTCTGAATTTTAGGTTTGACGGTTTGAAACACTTGAATTTTAGCTTAAGGGAGGAAGTTATTATAAATTAATCTAATAACTTCAGACAAGATAGGCTCCTCAACAAAAACAAAAGCTATTGTGAAGATGCATCTTAAATATTGAACACAAGTTTTACAGTCTGGCAGTCCAAATTAGCTTTCATGCTGAGCACTGTAGGTTCTAAGCTTACTACTTGCTAATTTCAGCATAATGCAGAGATCAAATTTTTAACAATGCCAGTGAAGTTTTTTTATGTAAACGGGGTAAAATTTGATATCACATCCAGCTTCCAGATTAATTTACACACAAAAATTTAGATAAAATTGAATCTAATAGCACCCTACCACAAGATTTAGGTTACCTTTTTGGAATGAAAAGCTTCAAGTTATTCGAAAAAATTCGTAAATAATCAATCTGTCATTAATCGGCATTGAATTGTAGCCCATCATATTAATATTTTTTATTTCCTTCATATTTTAAATTTCAGGCTAGTCAACAGCATTTTTCCATGAAACTAGCATATCAAATTTGACCTGTTCCAACTGTCTCTAATTTCAAAGCTTTGATAGAGAGATGCAACTTCATCAAGTGAAAAAAACAGTTATGAGCCATCCTTTTTAAATTACATTCAAATAATTTTCAAAGTTCAATTTCTTACCTTCCAGGTCCAAACTCCTGTGATCATAAAACGACAGCACTACATCACTTTTCATTGAAATGTGCGTCTTAAATGCCGATAGGATTCTTCGGGAGTCGGTCTTCTTGAAATACTTACCTGTGAATACTTGTGTGAATTCACGCACAATCACCAATTACAGGCAGGAGTGCCTGATGAATAAGCTTTTACCCAGTCCGAATTTTACCGCCGGATAAGCAGCCGGATGTCGCTATAATTTTCCAATCTGTATTTACAGTGTAAATTCAGCATATTACATCTCATCGAGACATGAGCCTGCGCACTTGAAACGTTCCCAGACAATGCACGGCAAAAAAAATGTAAATATGTGCAAAGTCGTCAATTCTTGCATCACATACCAACAATCACGTGCGGCTTTTACACAAGAACATGTCATACTGTAAACTGCCATACTGTTATACTGAAAACGGTTAATTTACATTTACTTGTCGCATTACATTAATGCCTTCTTCAAAAAACTTCGAAACTCAAGCGTGTACGAGGTTAAAATGAAGCACTAGCAAAAATACAACATAAAAACGTAGTTCAGTGCATAAACAATTTAAACAATTTAAACAATTTATTTACCACAGGTGATACAGAGATAAAATGTTTCTTAAGTCTAGTACAATGGTCAAATTTGAGTATAGCTACCTGTGGGCCCGAATAAGTTCAGTGACTTCTAGGGCATCCTACCATCAAGGTTAGTCTTAGGAGTACAATATTGTTTAACCTAATTCATAACCTAATAAGAATCATACATGAACACAGACTTTTTACGGTACACATACACGAATAGTTGTCAAGGTAAAAACCAACGTTGACGTTAAATGCTCTGAATTTTAATCGATCAATCAGTTGTAAATTGTCCCGTGGAAACCTTGGAAGACTTGACGATAAATTGCATTCTTTTACGACTGATATATTTCAAATTACATAGCATAAAGCTTTACTGATCATGAAATTCGAGTGGGCTTGCAACATGACTTGTGACACACTTGATCGTTTAAAATTTGCTCAAAAAACATTAGGTCTCTCTCATTAACAGATAAATATGAAATAAATTAAATTTTGCTCTTACTTTCAATTCGTGTGCACTCATCAATTATTCCTCAATCGTTCAAACACATCTTATTCATGACTACTCACCAGTCCTATTCGTGACTATTCACCTAGTCATAATCATGGTCACGCTGTCGTCTATCCGCTGTCTGAGCACTGTTACAAGCCAGAGTCACCGGAAATACGGCGCTCACGGCCTTGGTCGAGCTCAATGCCTGGTATAGCCTGAGCTGCGTGCTGCTCTGCACACTCAAGCTTTCTATAACTCGTTACTCTTAACTAATTACCAGACCACCACGTGTGGTTAATTAATGGGCGCCTATCACCCCTCTTTATTCCTCATTTGGTACTTCTTCTGTTCGCCAGCACAATGACAACCGCAATATACAATGCTAACCTCTGACCGTCATTGTATCAATGGTATTACTTTCACAATAGAATTTATGATCCAAAGTCAGAGTCCCATCGAAAATCTACAGTACCAGCTTCTCTTAAACTTTAAATCTTATTCACTTGTTTGCGCGCATTAATTCAATACTATTCCTCAACAGTATTACTCGACCTCGCTGGTAAATTTACCTGGCAATTTTAAATCATTTACCAGATATATCCACAGCCTTGTTATGCAATTATCGGTACCATTTACCTCTCTGGGTTTACCATTTACGTACACTATAAGAGTCTTTCTCTTCGTTATTTTTATTCTCGCTCTCGAGCGCCTCGCTCAAAGTTTCTGCTTCTCATTTTGCTCTCTTTTTTTCTCACATATTTCTTTCATACTCAGAGCAATGACATCGGGTATCATCAGAATAACATCCACTGTTATTTACTTCACTCGTAAGAGTACCTTTACTCCTTCGTACTTTTATTTATCCTTAATTATCGAAGTCACATTACATTTCTCAGTACATATTTCGTCATTATTTCCTCATCATTACTTCATATTTCATCATTATTATTTCTCTTGCTAGGCTTAGTCCACAGCTGCATTTTCTTAATCGCACGCTATCTATCAATTCCTGTTCTTTTCATGCAGCGAATTGCCCTCTCAATAATGGATCCCTTGAGCCGAGGCACTTTCTCAAAACTCTAATTCAACGATTCTCTTGCAGCAATTTTCTTCTTATTCTCTAATTCTAGAACATTAAGTTTGACGAAAGTCTTCAGCATTACCTTAGGGCAAAATGACAGACACTTCCCATCAGCAACATTGTACCACACGCAACCAGCAAAAAAAACTTGAATATGAATTTAAAAAATGACACAATAAATGTCCAAAATAAAGTCACCCCCAAAAATGTCCTTCCTGCCACAAACAAGCAGGTTTTACTTGTAAAGAGCATGATTTGCAACTGAATGCTTTGCTCAAATTACAGGTGGCATTACATGACTTACATGTTGCACAGGCTACAGAAGGCATTTAATTAAGGGCACCTACGTCTCCATCGCCAATATATCCACACCAGAAAAATATCCGTGGTAGTGATTGTACTCGCTCCAGGCGAGCTGGTTACCGAAATTTCAGACATTTACGTTATTTATTTGGTATCTAGGTATTACACATATTACATCACGGCTCAACGCAGTTTAAAAAGCAGCTCAAAAGCAAATTTATAGAGCAGTGACTAATACAATACAAAATTACTTAAATCACTTTTAGCAACACTACAATTTAAATGTAGAAATATAAAAATAGCTGCTGACACTCACTTAAAAAGACAGCTGTCTTAAAAACCTGAAAAAAAACTCATGTCCATTGTCCAGGGCTTATTGAATACACTGCTTGCACTCACAGCAAGTGCAGCCTCCGTTTGGCCTTGACGTCTGCGCGCACTGGCGAATGCAACAAACTGCCTGGCAAAAACTCTAACTCTGCTGCTGCACGCTGTCTCACGCGCAACGAATATCTAGGCTGCAACAGTACTGTAACAATTATAACAATTAATACTTGCTGCTTTATTATCTTTTATTGTAGTTTTAGTTGTCGCACGATGTCGCGATCTCCGCAGTCGTAGGCGATGCACCGTTCCTGCTTCGTCCGTAGCACGAAGATAACGTAGCTGTAGTCTGCTGACACCACGTATATGTAGTTTTTCGCTCTGTAGTCGCCCTTTCCGTAGATCTCTGAAGATCTCTGTAGACGCTGTCCTTATTATCGGATTCTTGTTGCTCTGACTGTCTCTGCAGATCCTCTTCTTAGACGTTATAATTATTGTTTTCACAAGGCGATTTTCGCGGTAGTTCTCTTGATTTCTCTGTAGTTATCAGTTATCTTCTCCGCCGTGTAGATTTGCTGTAGTCACCTGATCTTCTTCACAAACTTCTGTAGGTTTCTCGTCGAATTCTATATCTTCTTGATGTCTCAATTATATCTTCTTAACTTCGTGGGTCCGTCGAACCACTGGCCACCAAATGTAAGCCCCGAGACTGTAGCTACCGTTATCGTCAGGTTGGGAAGGAAAGGCTGGAGGTTTCGATCAGTTTTAGTGGTGATCGGAGCTAGCTAGTCAGGTGCTACCGGCGGTCGGTGCTGTCAAAATGCGATTGCTCAGACACGACGAGCGCTTCTACGCGGCTCGGCTGACAAATGTATGAAGGGAGGCATAATATTTCTGTGTAAATGTAAAATTTCGAAATGAATTTTTTCCGAATGAGGAACATATAACACTGTACATTTATAACCAGAAATTACTTTCCAGAGATATTGTGTGTGGAATAAGTTTGAAAATTCTAATTTTGTTTATGAATATGGATAGACATAAAACTCATTACAGAAATGACATCAAAGATACCAGTTTCCAACTGCATTCAGTAGGCAAAATGGATAAAGTTATTGAAAAATACTGTGAAAATGTGAAGCTGGTCAGTGATTGCACACATGAAACTTTTCATTACTAGTACGAATAACACATATTACGCTGTGATGGCTCTCTTGGCAGTACCTACCCTCAGAGGCTTCGAATTATCGCACACAGGCTGGACTGACTGGCCTATCCACCGTTTATTTAGAATTTAACACTCCATGAAAACTTTCCTGTGGAGGTAAAAGCGGCATGAATCTCGATCCTACTTAGATGTCTAAATGTTCTGGCCATTCATTATTCAGTATGATACGGTGTGGTTAGGGTTTTGAAAACAAAGCTTCATTCTCCTTGCAATTAGGCAGTTTCCAAAATGGGGAGCGCTCTTGATTTCGATTTATCACACACAATTGCACTCTCTACTTAATTTCTAGATATGGAGCTTCAGCAATGTGTGGGCGTCAGTCTGCACGTCACCAGCTCACCATGACGTCATGACGGTGGTGTGGCCTTGGAAAAGTCCTACTCGGGGTTAGGACAAGCTCGTCAACGGACGAAAACCTCTTTCAAGGAGCATTCCACCTGTCAGTTAATATAAGGTTCGTGTAAGCTCACACAGTTCTTTTCGTTCATTAAATCTTTCCCCTCAGGGGGTTGCAACTAGTGTATCTATGAGAATTAGCACTCCCATGGGGAAAATGTGTGCGGACCCGAGCTGAGAGTTACGTAGGCCTTTTTTTATTGGAATAGAACGTTTTTGTTATGTTTAGGACCACCAGTTTTCGGTTCACTGCTGTCCTGTTTTTTTGTACCTACTACTGTCATCTTCAACTTTTATCTTGTTTCATGAACTTCTTTTCAACTTACTGTTTCCATGCCCATAGATTCCGCGTTCCCTTATCTCAATACTAAATGGTGCCTCCCTCCTTCCTCTCTTCGAAACGCTTTTTTAGCGGTTGGGGAGGCTCAAACTAACATGTTATCTAATATCTTATATAGCATTCCATTATAATAATAACCCGCCGGGGGAGACGACTATTGTATCTATGGGAATTAGCTCTCCTAGGGGGAAAATATGAGGGCCCGAGCTAAAAGCTAGTTAGGTCTTCTGTTTGTTGAACTAAAATGCTTTTGTTATGTTATGGACCTTCTTTTTTCGGTTCATTGCTGTCCTGTTTTTCAGCACCTTCTACTTTCTTCATGAACTTCGATCTTTTTTCATGAATTTCCTACTCAACTTATTGTTTCTATGCCCCTTCGGCATAGATTCCGCGTTCCCTTAACTCCATACGAAATGGCGCCTTCTTCCTTCCTCTATTTGCATTGCATATATTTTGCTGCGGATAGGAAGCCTTAAACTAACTAATAATTATCTTTCGTCATAGTAATGCAAATAAAGGGATTTATTGATACAAATTTTTTGTAACAAATACTGGCAGATCGGTTGCAACATTTGAAAACGTATTAGCCATGCAGTGGGAAGAATCGATAATTAAATGCTATTATGCATAATCTGTTTTTTCGTTCAGGAATTTGTTATTCTCCAGTATATATGAGCATAGCATGGACGTCAGTCCTCAATGTTACGTTTTAATATCAATTTTTTTTATCCACACAGCATCATTTGATTCAAATTTAACTAGCAAAATAGGTTCAAAGTTTCCTATAAAATAAATTATCAATAACTTAACACCCAGCTGTCCAATAGGTTACCGATATCAAGTGTTGTATTCAGGGTTAGGTTAATCGACTTACTCTCTGATGGCAGCCAAAGCCAGATGGGCCAAATGTTGCGATTACAAGTAGAGCTAGCTTGGCTTGCTCCGAACACAGTCATTCAGCAAATGGTAATTTATTTTATTTGTTTTCATTTGAACAACTAATATTTACTAATGTATTTCAATTTATCAGCTGCTTTATCTGCATTCGGGTATGATGAACATAAGAAACTGAAGGCGTCAGCCATCCAAGGGGTCCTGCGTCGTTGCAACGATTGGGCTGGCTCAGAGACGACGGATTGAATCAGAAAAGTGGCCGGACGAAACCAGTACACTTCATCAAACCCTACTTGCTTCTTCGTCGCTTACTTTGACCGCCTTTCAGTCACCTTATTTGCTAGCTCTGTCGACATCAGGTTATGATGCTCCTCCCTTGAGCTGGTTTTAGACGAAGGGCGCTTTCCTCGGGGCAACGCCCTTTCTCCCACCCCGTCCCTTCAAAAAATCCCTAAATCCCCGATCTAATGCCTCCCACCCATTCCCCATGCGTGTCGTAGCTGCCAACCTTCATGCTGGGAAAACTCAGGGGCAACTGACCAGTGTTGCCAATTCAGCGGATTTTCAGCTAGTTCTAGAGTATTGAGATTCCATCTAGCTCCTAAAAATCACGATCTAGCTCCTGGCGGAAAATCCAAAGTATTTGAAGTACGGTTTGGCTATAATTTACCTACTTTCATATTTTAGGCGCAATTATTTATAATTATAGTAAAAACTGTCGAACTAACGATATAATAATTTCAAGCGGTCAATTTTATTACATGTAACGTTTTTTTCGGCGACACATCATTCCATGCCTGCGGCAGCCAGTGATGGGTTGGTTGCGGTGAGTAGCGTGTGTTAGAAAGTGTGGCGTAATCACTTATCATGCTTAAGCAGTACATGCAATACTTACGTTAAAGTTGGAAGTCTTTTCCTGAATGTAGAGGCAGGCTACTGCCTTACCATGCTGAAAATGCAAAGGCATATTGGGACTATTATAATTGTACAGTACTATAAACGCAAAATTATGTACCCTAAAAACACATGATGTGAGCTAAAAACACGAACAATTTTTCGCATGTTGCCGGGAGTGTTCGTCAGCCAAAAATCACAGCTTGTGATAAAGACGCCACAGAGTGCAGTAGAGGGTGAATAATGTTTCCATATTGCAGAATATAGTTCCTTTGCAATTTCTGACCATCTTTCGTGAGTTTGTTGCAGTTCATTTACTGACTGTAAAACGGCACAGGGTATGAAACTTCATTTCACGAAGTGCATGGAAATTTCAGTGAATGTTCTTTCATTTCATTTTGTAAGTAAACTGTGTGCTGATATCTCAGCATACTGATTGTAAATAGAATCGGGTATCAAACTTCATTTCACTAAGTACAGGAAAGTTGTGAATGTTCTTGCACTTCATTTTGTAAGTAAACTGTGTGCTGATATATCTCAGAAAAGTTAAACATGCTAATAGCTGAAAGCACTGATGCATCAGATAATAAGTTACTTGGTGAGATATTTTAGCAAATCATTGAGAAAGGATGTTTCGACACAACTCGGCTCGATTCTTATGCTACTCAATTCAATGGTCAGTATCTAATGCTTCAGCATAAGCTGTATGCGCAACCCCAACTCCCATGCGCGTCGGAGTCTTTATAAGCAGTAGACATCTTAGACCTGTCGCTTTCGTTCGCGTCACCTCCTCGAAGTAAACACCTAAGATAACGTCTCCGACTTTCCTTACCACGGCCAAGCCGCACCTTTAGCGGCATATTTGGTGGCCAGTACATGATCAAACCCACGACGTTGTGAAGAAGTTATTATACCGTTGGAAGAAGATTACTACTAGATCAAAAACCTACGAGAAATTCCTACGGCGAAGATTTTTGGAGTTCAGCAAGAGTCAAGAAAAGAAGAGACAATTGTTAAATCGCGTCAATGACTGGCAGCAACAACAATACGAGTCTTCGACAACTGCTACCGTCTGTGCTCAACATCAGTTTCAAGATCCCGTATACTGCATTGCTGGAGACCTACGTGCAGTTTTCAGCGTGGATAGATACCTGCTACCCCTTCCGAACCAAAGTTCTCATCTTTGACGCAGGAGAAGACATAGAAGTGGTGCTGCAACTACAGTTTGGAGCGACACACTACAATGAGTGATCTACAACGACTACTTCGTCTACATCTACCTTGCAGTCATCCCAGTGTACGTCTACAGTGGCGAGCGACTTCACTTCCTTCCTTCATCCCAGTGTACGTCTACAGGGGCGGGCGACTTCACAACTTCCTTCATTCAGCCAGTGGAAGCTAAGTAAATATTAGCTTGCACCGAATTAACGGATAGTTTATCCACCTAATCGCAGCAGCGCGATTGCTAGGCAGCACATGCAGGCAGAGTAATAATTTTTTAGTAGTAATTTTTTTGCTCTGCGAGAAGCAGATTAATTTTTGCATCGACTCCAGGCCATGCGCATTGATAGAGCAGGCAGCAGACAACATGCGTCAGGCTTTGCTAGAGTAGCAAGAGCAGAGCAGCCGCAGTAGTAAATTGAAGTTGTGCAAGATAGTTATAGCGTTTAGAAGCGAGTGATAAATTTTTTTATGAGTACTTTACTTCATAAATTGTGTGTTTATTGATGTTATTTCTAGGGTGTGTAATATTGATCTGTTTGCAAATGTTGATTTCAAGGAATTAATATTGTGTAAAAAATTATTGCCTACTGTATGTCGGGCACGTCCGATTCAGAGGAAACTATTAGAACAACAGCGACCAAAACAAGTAGAGGTCGTGTAAGTAAAGCTAGATTTCGTGCTGAGAGCAATCCAGAAATGACTGAACCAGCAGCTAGCGCGGCAAGTGGCCCTAACGCAAATGCTAGCACTCTAGCAAGAGAAATTGCAGCAAACATGCCGAGATCAGGAACAGTCCTGTCGGGCGCTGAGTTGCCAATTTTTCGTGGACGTAGACAAAGAGAGGACCCTGATTTCATTGAGAATAAAACATTTAAAACTCATATAGGAAACTTGCGTGCCTACATGACGCTACTACCGGACGTGAATTTCGACAGTGCAAAAAAGAGTTGTTAGTTAGATCAGCTAACAAACGGGTAGGAGATTTTAATTTGGTCAATCAAAGTTGGTCAATTTCGACCATCATTACTCTTTTGTAGATGTCGTCAAAATCTTGGACGACATCTTCGTGGCTAGAGGCGAAAATTCGATTCACGCATTGGCATGCGATTTAAGTTACGCTTCGATAGGAACGATGCACTTGCGGCCCAGTTGGTTACCGCATTTGCTAATATCAGAAAGGTATCGGAACATTTGTTAAACTCAACTTCAATAGCGTGGTCGAGACACCCATTTTTCAGGGCTAGTTCAAATCAAGTAGAACTAAAACGTTTTGTAGGAGACAGCATTGATCTTAGACTCGCTATCAGCGTGTTAGCACCCTTGCTCGAGGAGTCATTTGCTAAAAAATTATTTGATACGTCGTTCAATATGTCAGAGGAATTATTGGCACGAATTGTTGCCGCTGTTCGCAATCAATCCGAAAATAAACAGATAGTAGCGACTCAGTACGAGACGCAGTACAATAGAGAAGCCTTTGTAGCCGAAGTTGCCGAGTCAAAAGACCATATTGATGAGCAAGATTCCCCTCAGGAAAGTGAAGTTTTCTACGGAAATTACCGTAGAGGGCGTTTTCCGGGTCGGAGGTCAATTCCTCGACCTTGGCAGAGAAATCCTAGAGTAGGAAGGAATGTTAGTGGCTATGTAGGTGATAGAAGAATAGGTTCCCATGAATGTAACACTTTGCGGACAGAAAGCTCGAATCATGCCCCAGTGCACTTTGCAGCAAGAACGAGAGGCTCTCCTTTCTGCAGTATATGCAACGTTTCAGGTCATTTTGAAGCCAACTGTCGAACTCAAAGAGATCCAAGCAAACCTAGAGCCATTGGCCCCTGCTTTGCATGCGGTTCGAAAGAGCACTTCGTTCGAAACTGTAGAGCGTCAGAAAATGAAATCAAGCAATATAAAGCATACTTGCGCAGGTACAATGCATATAGAGGCAATACCCGTGGTAGACACGAGGTGCACTATGGTGAGGAGTACGAAAGAGACAACAGAAATTTTTTAGAGGGAGAGTAGTTAAAGGTGGAGGTAAAAAAGATGGAGGAAAAAACGAGTCGAAGCCCGAGGGTCACCGCACGACTCTCGTTAATCCTAAAGCTGTGGTCGAAACGAATCCAGATACTGAGATGACAAAGTGTAATCATGATGAGAGTGAATCATACATTGATCCATTATTTAAATGCAGAAATAGGTTATAATAGATGAAGAACTGGCTGATGAGATATCACAGAAGAAAGCAGTTTAAGTCTATTTTGACACTACAGTTAAATGTAGAGAACGATGTGAAAATGGAGCCAATCTTGTTACGTATAGGAGAACTAAACGGCCGACCATTATACTGTCTAATAAGGATAAGTACTTAAGCGCTTTGCTGGACAGCGGTAGTGAAAAATGCCTCATGTTACAGTAACATCAAATACCCCCAAGAAAAGTTAAAACCAAGTTTTTTGAGCGTTAGAGGCACAAACGCGAAGAGTAATGTTAGCAGTGAGGTTGACTTAAATATCTCTATACCTGGTACTGACAAAGTACTTAAGACAAGTGCTTTAGTAATTAAAGATGCTAAATTCAAATATGATTCGATTTTAGGAAGAGACGTGCTAACCAATGCAGTCCTTAACTTGAAGGATGGTTCCCTCATATGGGAGGGAACCAGAGTACCTTTCAATGAAATAGAGAGTAAGCCTACAATAAGTAGAGAAGCCATATTAATGGATATAATAAACAGTGACTGTTTACTGTCAGAAGTAGTTACCTGTGATAAGAAGAGCACCAGATGCCGGGGCGTAATGAATTGCCGCGAGAGAAAAAAAGACGCTGTAAGAACAGGCAAGAAAAAAGAGGCTGAACTCGAGTGTGGAGCAGAGCTGCCAAAGCCAGTGGTAAAAGAGAGAAAAAATAGACCTCTGGTGGTTCACTGTGACGTAATAGAAGTGCCTGCTAATTGCATCAAGCTCATTAATGCCTTTGTCAAAAAAGCTAAACAAGGTAATTATATCGTGTTGAAACGAGGATTTGATAATGGAGCACTAATAGCATAATCAATAGTTACAGTCAATGAAGATGGGAACGTACGCTTATTAATACTGAACCCGACAGATGAGGTCATTCCCATTATCGAAAACACATTGATGTGTAACATGGAAGCATTACCTGGGGAAGAAGTTGAGGCAGAATTTTGTCTGACGAATGTACAGGAAGCCCTGAATTAGGCGAATAATGTTGAGATAAACTCTGAGGTTACATCGGATTCAATTGAAGTCATCTCAGGACGTGGTGAAATAAAGACCATGGCCACGGAGAAACTTGAGTCGAAGGTCGATGTTCGCGGCAATAATTGTGAGTGTGAGTTTCCTGGTAGTAAGGAACTAGAAATTGATGCAAAAGTCGAAAGTGTGTCTAATGTACAGAAGGACGTACGCCGTCCGTTAACACATAATGATGTAACATGCGATGAAGTTGACGTAAAACTAAAATTACCGAAATTTATGAACAGTTTTCGTGACGTGATCACGTTACAAGGCGAAACAATAGGTGTCACGAATGTGACAAAACATAAAATTGTGCTTAAAACTGATGCACCAGTTGTAAAGATACCACCATATTGCATACCTCATAAATATCAGGACGAGTTGGCCAAGGTCAACAGAGAAATGCTCTCACAGGGCATAATTGAAAATTCAATATCAGTCTACAACTTTCCAGTAATTGTGGTAAAGAAAAAGACGGGTGAAATTAGACCCGTGATAGATTTTAAAGCATTAAACAAAATCGTGATCAGGGAGTCGTATCCTATACCACGAGTGGATGAAATATTGTCTACAATCGGAGGCAATAGCGTCTTCTCCTCTCTGGATCTGAAATCTGCATTCCATCAAGTAGAATTAGAACAGGAAAGTCGGAAGTTTACAGCCTTTAGTATAGGTTACCAAAAATATCGGTTCAGAAGAATTCCGTTCGGACTCAGTTCGGACTCAGAGCGTTTTTCAAAGTGTCATGGCTTCTGTTTTGGCGCCTATTTTGGGACGATTGTGCTTTGTTTTAATAGACGATATATTTTTTACTCAAAGACTAATGAGCAACATTTGTGCGATATTAAAACTGTCCTAACGGCACTCCGCACCGGTAAACTATCCATCAAACTCGAAAAATGTCAATTTTTCAAGAAAAAAATAGAGTACCTAGGTCATATTATTTCGGCAGAGGGCATACATTGTAAATACTCCGAGAAATTGCAAAATTTTCCAGCACCAACAAATGTAAAAGAATTGCAGCAATTCCTTGGTGCAGCCAACTATTTCCGCAACTTCATAGTGCAATTTGCAGTGATTGCAAATCCCCTGTACAGATTGTTAAAAAATGTGTTAATTTCAACTGGACAAACGACTGTCAAGAAAGTTTTGATTACATAAAATTAGCCCTAACTTCTGAGACTGTTTTGCGACACCCTGGTTTTACTAAGACGTTTCACATATTTACTGATGCATCAAATTGTGGCATAGGATCTGTCTTGATGTAGCACGAAGATTCAGGCGATAAATTAATGCATCCAGTTGCATATTTCAGCAAAAGTTTAAATTCGAGTCAAAAACTTGCAGCACCACGAAACAAGAATTTTTTGCCATTTATAGTGCTCTTTGAGCATTCAAATACCTAATTATTGGGTATCCCATCCATGTGTACACGGACCACCGTCCATTAGCGCCTCTATTCACGAGGATATTGCCAGAGGACACGGCAATGGCAAGATGGTGTATTACCATACATTCATACGATCCTATCGTTCATTATTTACCAGGTAGACACAACGTCGTAGCCGACTACCTAAGTAGGCTAACAAACAACAGTGATCAGCTAAATATTAAAGAGTCAGAAAGCTGTGACACATTAATGCCTGAGCTTGAATCTGAGGTGTACTTGGCGCAGACGCGAGCTAAAGCAAAGCAAGACGTTCTCATTGACCAGACGAGGCAATCACACGATAACGACGTGTTGACACCAAAATTAACTGACCAAGTCCCGACAGAAAAAGAAATTTCCTGGACTTTAAAAGAGTTCATTGACGAGCAAAAGCAAGATCCCTTTTGAATTGAAGTTAGAGCAGCGTTACTTCATAGAAGTACGTCTACAATTCTTGACTTACCGTGTTATTTAATTGTAAATGACATATTGTATCGACGACGACGCATTGACTCCCGAACTAGCACAATATTAACAGCGGTCATGCCAACTTCGTTGTTGAAGAAAGCAATCTTATGTATAAACTATATGTACCATACAGATGCATTGCACACGCTATTCAAATTTAGACTCAAATACTTTCACAGTTTAGAGAAACGATTGAAGAAAATTTGTGCAAGGTTGTGAAGTTTTCAAACTTCTTAAAGCAAATCCTTCCGTACCTATTAAAATACTAACAGCCCCCATAGCAAAGGAACCTTTTAAAGTAGTTTCAATGGACTTTCTTGGTCCCCTCCAAATTACCGATAATGGGAATAAATACATACCGGTTGTGATTGATCTTTTTTCCCGTTTCTCTAAATTATACGCGACCTCTAACCGTCGAACAGACACAGTAATATCATGTTTAGGAAGTTGTTTTAGCACTTTCGGGTACCCGAAAACGCTTATAAGTGACAACGCACTTGAATTTAAATCGGTAGCAGTGAAACAATTTGCCAAAATTCATGCTATTGCAAAAAAAGAAGTTCTAGCTTTTAGCCCCCATTCGAATGCGATTGTTGGACGAAATAACAAAAAATAAGCAATTTGCTAAAGTTGTACATTAATTCCCTAGCCCATACCGAGTGGGACCAGTGTTTGGAGATGGTAGAGAACGCCATCAACAATTCATTCCCAACTGGGCAAAAGGAAGCATCAAAACGGCTATTCAGCCAACTAGCCCCAAAGTATTTAGGGCTTTAAGCATTTTATTGCAGGACATAAACTCAATTTAAAATTTACATTAAAAATGCCTCAGCTCGAGTCAAAAGCGGGGCAGACAAGGAAGGTTAAATTTGGAGTAGAGTAAGACGCATGGGGCGCTCCACAGTGCCTCAAGTAGGCGCAAATCACGATTAAAGACGGGGTGGCCGAAGCGAACTCAACGCTGTCGAAAATGGTGAAGAGAAAGTATCCCGACCAAGAGAAGACAGAGGGTGTTCCCGCTGCAGAAAGAATTCAGAAGAAAATACAATGAGCGACTTAGTAAAACCGAATTGGGTCACTTATATGAAAATCAGATTGTACTTATATTTTTTGAAAATATTTTCGCTTTTTCAGATGTTTAAATTTTAAATAAATTCCCGCTGAGGAGCAATAATTTGCTATGCTAATTAATACTGATTAATTTTATAAATGAAAATTCATTTGCGTTCGATCATTTGTTAAAAAATTTTAAAAAAAATTGCTATGGGTACCTCACTTTGAAAGAGGGAAAGGGAGATATGTATGCGCCACCCCAACTCCCATGCGCGTCGGAGTCTTTATAAGCAGTAGACATCTTAAACCTGTCGCTATCGTTCTCGTCACCTCCTCGAAGTAAACACCTAAGAAAACGTCTCCGACTTTCCTTACAACGACCAAGCCGCACCTTTAGCGGCATAAAGCCACGCTCAGATATGTAGATTTTATTGTTAAAGAAACCTATAATTGATGGCCTCAATCAGCTAAGAGGCAAGCGCCTTATTCTGCCATAACTACAATGGAGAAAAATAAAAAACATTGAAGTAGCATCAAACAAACTGAGCTTGTTACAGTAGAAGAACATTGAATCCACTACAAAACTTAAAGTAGGAGTAACTGAATCTAAAAATGCAGCAGGCAACAACCCATTCAATCTCGTTTCTTCCATAGCAATGAATTTATTAGCATTGCCACTTTCAAACGCCGATGAAGGAACACTGTTTTGTTAAATCAATTAAGTCCATACTTGCTAGTCACTCTTTTAATATGTTTAACGTGCTATGCTGACTTATTATTTGTTGTAATTTATTGTATAAACAAAATATACCATTCAACAATTATCTAGCGGATTCTAGCGGATTTCTGTTAGAAATCTAGCTCCTTGCTGCGCTATAGAGTTGGCAACACTGCAACTGACTTGGCGGTCTTAAGGCGACCGACTAGTCGAAAATCCAAAATCCATCATATTATTTTTTTATTGCTCTATTCGATTGAGAAAGTCCTAAACTTCATTCCTGCAAAGCGGCAGAACGATCCGTCTCACCAAAGTAGGTCAAATGGGGGTTTGAAAGGAGGGTGGAGAGTAGCTCGCTCGGCCAGCTTGTGCAGATATGCCACGTTAGCTCAGCTGGTTGGTGCTGAGTGTCGGTTTGTTCATAATTAGGTATGCATCTATCTGCTTGCAAGTCAAGACTTTTGAGATTTGGCAAGTTGAATTCTCGGTACCTTACCCCTCCCTCCCTCGGGAGTAAGAAAGAGGGTGGGGGGAAGCTCGCCCGGCCAGCTAGCCCAGATTTGCCACACGAGCTTGGCCGGTTGCCTCTGACTGTAGGTTTGTTCATAATTAGGTATGCATCTATCTGCTTGCAAGTCAAAACTTTTGAGATTTCGCAAGTTGAATTCTCGGTACCTCCACCCCTCCCTCCCTCCCTCGGGAGGAAGAAGGAGGGTGGGAGAAGCTCGCCCGGCCAGCTAGCCCAGATGTGCCACACGAGCTTGGCCGGTTGCCTCTGACTGTAGGTTTGTTCATAATTAGGTATGCATCTATCTGCTTGCAAGTCAAAACTTTTGAGATTTGGCAAGTTGAATTCTCGGTACCTCCACCCCTCCCTCCCTCGGGAGGAAGAAGGAGGGTGGGGGAAGCTCGCTCAGCATGCTAGTGCACATATGCCAAATGAGCTGAGTTAGTTGTTGCTGACCGACGGTTTGTTCATAATTAGATATGCATTTATATGCTAGCAGATCAAAATTTTTGAGATTTGGCAAGTTGAGTTCTCGGTACCTCCATAGCTTCCTCCCTAGGGGGGAAAGAGGGTGATTGGTAGCTCGCCCGATCGGCTTGCGTAGATATGTCACGTTAGCTGATCTAGTTGTTGCAGACCGACGATTTATTCAGATTTAGATGGCTTTTTTTCGATAGCAGATCAAGATTTTTCTGGATTTGACGTTGATTGCTCGGTACTAATGTAGTGATATAAGCGTTTGGCTCTGCGTAGCGCTTCCATATCCTATAAGAGGAGCCTACGAGGATGCCAAGGACGCCCCAGCTTCTGCTCCTGGTGCGTTTTAGACATTTTTGGTACCACTTGTGGTACTGGTTCCTTCAAAGAACCACAATAACTTCCAAAAATGATATTCAAAACGTCAACACTACCAATTTCTCCAAGAAATGTAGATTACAAACAAAAAAAACTTCTCTCGGCACTAAAACGCGTTTTCTGAGGAATACAGAAGTCAATATTAAAGCTTCTTCTTCTCAAAAGTGGTTATCGTAGAGCAATGATTTTGATATCATTAGATGCGCAAAGAGTTGCTGCATAAAGAGTCAGAGGATTATATTGAAATTCACAGAAGATTTTCAGTTACATTGAAAAACCTACGGAAAAATGAATGACACTTTCATTTTTTTAAATACCATAACAAATAAATTATTGGGAGTTTTAATATATTCCTCTGACTCTTCATACAGCAGCTCTTTTCGCATTCAATGATACCTAAATCATTTCTCTACGATGACTACTTTTCGAGAAGAAGTGGCTTGAATATACCCCATTTTTTCATTACATTTTTTTCGTTATCTCCGTAATTATGGCGAAAACGGAAAAAGTGCCCAATATAACCCCTATTCATTTTCTAAAATACATACGCATGCAAAATTTCATAGATCTAGATACCATACAAAAAACGGGACAGCCATTTTCATGATTCTTACCAGACGATTCCCTTAAAATTAGGGTGTATCTCTCAGTTGTTCATTTAATTCAAAAGTACGTACCTTTTACCAATCGTAACACATAATTTTCGCTGTTGTGCTATTTTAACACAGGATGACTCGTGATAAGACTTGGATATAATTTGTGCAACTTACTTCTGTAATTCTTGAATTCTTCACGAATACGTTGATGTTCTTGTGCCGGCCTCCGTGGAATAGTTTGCAGGTTAAAAACATGAGGTATTATCGGCATTACAAAAATTTCTGTCGCTGGAATGTCAAAAAACGGATGTCGAAATAACATTTTCATCTACGAATTGAGTTCATTTGGAACTAGTCGTTCCCTCAGGGGGATACAATTATTGTATCTATGGGAATTAGCGCTCCCAGGAGGACGATGTGAGGGCCCGAGCTGAGAGTTAGGTAAGCCTTCTTTTTGTCGAAATAAAATTTTTTTTTGCTAAGTTAAGGACGACCTTTTTCGGTTCACTGCTGTCCTGTTTTTCATCACCTACTACTTTCTTCTTCAACTTTTATCTTGTTTCATGAACTTCTTTCCAAACTTACTGTTTCTATACCCCTTTTACATAGATTCCGCATTCCCTAATATCCATACTAAATGGTGCCTTCCTCTTTCCTTTCTTCGATACGCTCTTTTTTGTAGCGGTTAGGGAGGCTTATACTAAACTATATCGAATCTAATCTTGAAACTAGTCTTTACTGATCGTACTAACTTCATGTCGGATCTGTTCATCTATTTCTGGAACCGAAAAGGACCACACTGTATTTTGCTTATTTCTTTTGATTTCATTTTTGTTTTATTGAACATAAGGGATCGGCATCACGAAAACTTCAGTGGCTGGAATGTCAAAAAAGGATGTCAAAATAATATTTTCATCTACGAATTAATGAGTTCATTGGATACTAGTACTTACTGATCGTACTAATTTGATGTGGCATCTGTTCATCTATTTTTGGTACCAAAAAGAACCCAATTAATTCTACGGATTTTATTTTCATTTAATCGAACAGGAGGTATCGGCATTACATTTCTGTGCCGAATAGAACCAGTTTTATGGAAAAGTTCCATTTGAAAAATTTGAGTTGTTCATTTGTTTATGATGTGAAATCTTGTACATTAAAAATCCTATAGAGAGTACAAACGTCGGAGCCGCATAGAAGCGTGAGTTGGAGGGTAACTTCTTCTGAAGAGGTATAGCTGCGGAGGATAATTCCGCCCTCTGCTACTTGTGACTCGATAGCATTAGTGCGGGCTCTGTCGTCTCCTCATTTCAATTAAAGGACGAAGATGTGTAGAGGTTGAGAGGGCTGGTCATTGTAGATATTTGATGTCTAAGAATGGAAGTGTGGAAATTTAATTTAAAATTATTAAAATTTTCTTAGTAATTGGTTGCTTGACGAGTCCTTTTGTGATGGGGGTTAATTTTAAATGTAAGTTATATATGTAGTGTTTGCAGTGGTGAATCTTACAAACAACCTGTGATGGAATTCTTTGCGGGCCGAAAATATTTTTGTAAGAATTTATTTTAATAGTCAAATGACGGCAATTGAAAATGAAATAAATATATTTGTTAAACATCTGTAATGTTTTAACCTATTTATAAATCAGTGGCGATTTGAAATGACTATATTGTACTCTGAGACTTATCGTAATTGTCTCGTGTTTAACAATGAAGATAACAATTTGAACCCTCTTACTATAGCATTCATCTGCATCGCAGCTTTTTTTTCTAATAATGCATTGTTACTTGTTACAATAGGCCTCACCCTGTAATACTAATCTGTTCAATTATCGCAATTTGTAAGAAACTTGATGAAATATATAGACAGTATTAAACATTTGTTGAATTTAAATAGGTAATTTCGGTAATTTTTGTGACGTCTTCAAATTCACGGTAATTGGACAGATGCGGTTCACGAGGTGTGGCTTAATGTTTTTGGGAGCAATTCGCAATTTTTGGGAAAATCGTTGCATTGCTTATGAATCTCCAGGAATATAGTGGTTAGAGTAACCATTTTCAACGTTAAATTAGCGGTAATTATCGTAAGTTTTGAACGAAGACCGACTATAATAACCGTTTAACTACCGGTAATTAACTGGTTAATGTCGCAGGTCTTCGTCCAAAATTTACGATAAAAAACGGTAATTTAACGTTAATCGGACGATAATATGAGTCATTCCCGACACCAATTCCGACGATATATCGTCGGTTGATAGGAAGAAGAAAATGATAATTACCGGTAAATTCAGACGTGAATCATCGTCAGTCAGACGATAAATTTCAGACTGGGTAGGACGTGGGGCATTTTATATTTGATTGACAAAGTTGAGTTTGTCAAAAAAATTCATTATCGGTTCATGATTAGAGGAGCAACTCAGAACATTTTCCAAGTTGAATTGAAATTTATTTGCATCTGCATAGTTCTGCAAATTTATTCTTTGTGCAGCGTATGCAGGGCAGTCAATCAAAATGTGTCCAACACTGAGCACACATTGGCATTGACGACACATGGGCTGTGGATCTCTCGTATAAGATAATTATGAGTAAGTTTAGTTGTAAGTAGTCTGCATCGCATCAAAACCACTTGCTCTTTGCGTGATACAAAGGAATTTACAGTTGGCTCCAATTTTGATTTGATTGCATGGTAGTGGCTAATGCTCGAGTCTCAGGCATCTCGCTATTTTTGACTGAAATTTTGCCTGACATGTGGTGTGAGATCAAGGTACGGAAGATGGGCTAAACAGATTGTTTTCAAGTTACATGCTGCTTTTGCCAGTTGATCAGTGTCGATACCGTCGTGCGGTCGACGTGAGGGTTCGGGGAAAAGGGACTGTCTTCTGTGCAGCTTCCTTCTTCCGGGGCGCTAGCTTTTCCGCGCAGCTGCCCTTCCTGAGGTTCGGGTGGGTACCACCTACGCCGTAATTAGTCCGCTAGGCCAACAGAAGTAGTTTCTGTGTGTGCCGAACTACGGCGGTATCGTTAGGGTGAGTTTTGTGTGGGTACCGCCTACGCTGTAATTAGTCCGATAGGGCAACAGAAGTAATTTCTGTTTGTGCCAAACTACGGCGGTACCGCGAGAGTGAGGTTTGTGTGGGTACCGCCTATGCCGTAATTAGTCCGCTAGGGCAACAGAAGTAAATTCTGTTTGTGCCGAACTACAGCGGTACCGTTAGGAAGACGAGCAGCTGTCTGCGCCGTAATCAGTCCGTTAGGGCTCCTTAGGAAATACCTTGATTCGCCAAACTGCGACAGCGTCTTCCTTTACGAAAAAATATGCGGAATAGTTTGTCCTCCCGGGGTAGTTCCTTAGGCCCCTATTAAAGCGAGATATCGTTTTAGACTAAAGCCTGAATCAAACAGGAGAAAAGAAAACTCTTTTTTGACCTCAGGATATGAATTATTAATTGCAGAATCTCTTTGCAGTGCCTCTTACATACACAGATACATTTTAGCAAGGAACATGATTTATTCACTTTTTCCCATAACAGCGTACATAGACATGAGTTTCCGCATAACATGGTACAACACGCAAAA
Organism: Morinoia aosen; assembly: GCA_030386875.1. Lineage (NCBI taxonomy): Eukaryota > Metazoa > Arthropoda > Malacostraca > Amphipoda > Talitridae > Morinoia > Morinoia aosen. Next base: position 2,229,187 of record CM059572.1, on the reverse strand, counting down.
TTACATTTAAAATATAAGTACTATTAAATAATAAATAAATAATGAAGGCATCTACGGATGCTTTATTTCCAATCAAGCCTGATACATATCACCTTGTGCATTGGATTTTTAAATGCCTTATATCTAACGCCAGGACGCCATGACGCTTTCCCCCGGTCAAGACCGGTACCGATTTCAGACACCTGGGTAGAGTGGGGTATTGTGCTTGGGATTTTTCTCCTATACCCAACAGAGAAAATCGCCACCACCAGCGCCGAGATTCGATCCCGGGTCTGCCGCACGGCGGCAGAAACCTCTAGCCCCACGGCTATGGCGAGCATTAATTTATATAGGTAATCAGAGTAATATGGAAATATTGAAATACAAACAAATGACACTTGGGGCTAACTAGAGTAAATGCACAGGCGAACCATCGGCGCAGTGGAACAGACCTTAGGGGGGTTCAGGGAGCTGAACACATAAAGAAAATACTTAAGAATATGGGTAACTATAACAAAAGACTCGACAACACTTGCGCGGCCTGACACGCCCGGGGGAGGGTGTCTCTGCTATGACAGCCGAGACAGGAAATCCGCAAGATGGTTGTCGACTCCGAAAGGTGTTCTGCTCGGAACCTAAAAAGGCTGAAATACAAAGCCCAGCGTTTCAATCGGGGGTTCAACTTGTCTGCCTGTTGCAAATAAGGGAGCGGTCGATGGTCGGTCTGTAACACAAATTCTCGTCCATACAGGTAGACCTCAAACTTCTGTAGAGCCCAGTAAATGCTTAGCGCTTCTTTTTCAATGGTAGAATGATACGAAAAACTAGGCGAAGTGGGGAAAATAAACCTTGATGGTAGGGAGAATTTATTCGCGATAATTTACAGTTCAAAGGCGGATAATTAAACGGACAACATAGAAATTGCCAGCAGCTCGTTAAATTTGGACGAAGCTGCATACGGCCACCAAGTAGAGAAGATCAATGGGCGCAATCTTCTCTGGCCACTTCAGTTAGTCGTGCCCTGGTGAAAATGTAAAGAAAAATACATGAATTTGATATCAACGGAATTATTCCGTTATTGCGATCGCTGTAGGCAGACGGTTATACAGTTGCGTTATAGTTTATAGTTCAAGGTAAGTTATAGTTATAGTTATACAGTTATAGTTATACAGTTATAGTTTATGTTATAGTTATAAGTTATAGTTCAAGTTAAGGTATAGTTATAGGTTATAGTTCAAGGTAAGCTATAGTTGTAGGTTATAGTTCAAGGTAAGTTATAGTTGTAGTTATACAGTTAAAGTTAAAGGTAAGTTATTGTTAGTTCCTTCACCAGGTAAATTTTTTGGAACGGATCTTATGGAAGCTCAATAACAGCTAAATCACTGGTAGACGTGCGCCAAGTCTACGTGAACTAACCTCAGCTGCCATCGAATAGGGAGTTCCGTAGACGACGCAGAGGAGACGTTAAGACTCCCGTCCAGGCACGGACTCCCACACAGTCATGGGTGCCGAGAAGAGGAAGGCGGGTCAGTGCAGTGCGGAGAGGAGTAGGTTAGCCTCTCATGATTCCCCCACGAAGTTAGGTCTCATTCCAACCAACAAAGCTCACGCTCAACGTAGCCCAGGGTGGGCGGTCAGAATGGCCCGGGGAAACGCCTCGAAGTTACGAAAAAATAGAGGTAACGAGTTGAGGCACGAGGCAGTTGCTCGGTGAAAGGTGTTCTGCTGGTAGGGCTTGTGAGAGATTTACCAGATGTATTGTTCTACCAGCGTTCAGTCGTAACAAAAGTAAACCGGAAAAATTACGTGACTAGAGCAGCCTACCAGTGAATGAGCTTCTTTTTATTGAGATTATTTTTTTTCTTTTAATGGTTCATTTCAGCTCATCTTAGTCGACGTGAAGCATATGCTACCGGCGCGTAGTGACGAAAGTCTCGTTTGCTTGGCTGTAGGCGAACTGCTCCGAGTCCAGTTTGTGAGGCATCTGTCCTTAGAATGAAAGGACATCTGGGGTCTGGTAACTGTAAGACCGGTCTCTTGACTAACGCTGTCTTCAAACTTTCAAACAGGTCCTCTGTTTTATCGGTCCAAGGTATTTGTTCCATAGAATTCTTCTTTAGTAAATCATGGAGTTTCGATGTCAGTTGAGAGTAGTTAGGAATGTACTGTTGGTAGTACCCAACTGTACCGAGAAAACTTCGGTGCTCCCGTTTTGTTTTTGGGAGGGGAGCTGATTTTTAGGCTTCGACTCGGGTCTCATGGGGCTGGATCTGATTACTGCTCAGTTGATGACCCAAATACTGGAGACTGTCAAATCCGAATTCGCACTTGGACGGCTTCGCTTTAAGGCCATGTCGAGAAAGAGCTTCGAACATTTTAGCCAATGCAGCGCAGTGGTCTGCCCAGGTAGTAGAAGCAATTAAGATGTCGTCCATGTAGACCTCGGTATCTTACAGTCCTGCAGTGACTTGACGAATAAGGCGGGAAAAGTGGCTGGAGCATTTGCTAGCCGAGAGGCATGACGTTGAATTCATAGAGGCCAGACCTAGTTTTGAAGGCGGTGTATTGGCGGGACTCAGGGTGTAGAGGTACCTGCCAATATCTACTGGTCAGATCCATTTTGATGAAAATTGTTTTGCCACCTAAATTGGTGGAAATAGCAGTGGTGTCTGCTATTGGCTCGGCATCGAATACTGTCTGGCTATTGAGGTGCCTGCAGTCCAGACAAAATCGATGGGTACCGTCTTTCTTCCGGACGGCAAGGAGCGGTGAATAGTATGGTGATGTGGATGGCATTACGATTCCCATCCTCATCCATTTCTCTAAACTTGACTGCAGTTCAGGCTCCAGCACTAGGGGAAATGGATTCGAATGTTGAAGTCGAAAACTGGAAGGATCCTTCAATTTTATTTCATGAACTGCCGTGCTGGTTCTTCCGGGAGTACCTTTGAAGAGATCGCGATATTCTCCAAGTAGTTCCTGGAGTTCTGAGCGTTGTGTTGTAGTCAACGTAGAGGAGATGAGGCAGTCTTCAGTGGTTTCTCCGACGGGTGACGGTATCTCTGGTTCGTTCCGATCGAGCTCTTCTTCTTCGCATGTAGGTTCTAGGGCGAGGCCAATCGCTGCAAAAGCTTCCTCTACTCTCTCGTCGTCCTCCTCGCGATCGCTCTCGCTTGGTGAGGCGGAACTTTGCTGCTCCTGGTCGTGGTACTGGCGAAGGAGGTTGATATGATAAACTTTGTGGTTTCCATCCACGTTTAATGTATAGGTGTAGGTTCCAAGGCGTGATTTTACTGTATAGGGACCTTTCCAAGTCATAAGTAGCTTTTTTCTAGAATCGGGCAGAAATACGAGGACTTTTTCTCCTTGCTTTAGAGTTCGCATCTTGGTATGTCTTTGAAGAACTTGGCGCTTTTCACTTGGCTCCTGTTTAGATTCTCGAGAGCGATTTTGCACGTTTCTTTCAATCGGTGCTTAATTTCCATTAGATACTGAGCAGTGCTCGTGTCGTCTTACAAACTTCCGTCTGTCCAGCATTCTTTGAGCACGGTTAAAGGTCCACGGACGCGATGGCCGTAGATGAGTTCGAAGGGAGAATACCCTGTTGAGGCCTGAGGAGCGTCTCGATAAGCAAAAAGGAGGGAAGGCAGATACAGGTCCCCGTCTCGTGGTTGTTCTACGACTAATTTCCGCAACATGACTTCGAGCGTACCATTGAAGCGTTCGGCTATGCCGTTCGATTAGGCATAGTATAATGACGTCAATCGGTGATGGATACCTACGAGTTCCAGAAATGCTCCCAAGGTTGCGGCTGTGAATTGAGTGCCGTTGTCGCTCGTTAGCGTATGAGGGAAACCAACTCTGCTGCAGATTTCGAGTAGCTCCTGGGCGACCGTTTCTTCATCTATATGTCTGAGCGGGGCTGCGTCTGCGTACCGAGTTGCTTGGTCCACCACGGTGAGAATTTACCGGTGGCCACGTGCCGAAGCTGGTTGCAATGGGCCTACTGAATCAACACTGCGCGGAGAATGGAGTGGTGATCGGTGGGGTTGAGATTGGTGCCTTTCTTGGTCGAGATAGAGCGTGCGTCTAGCAGGTATGACAGGAGTGACAGTATAGGACCACATCTTTTGCTAGGGACGGCCAGTAGAAATCTCGTTCCAGTCGAGCCTGAGTCTTCTTTTGGGAATAATGGCCTGCAAGTGGATTGTCGTGAGCCATTTCCAAGATTTGTGGGCGCACGCTTGCAGGTGCTACAAGTTGATGTGTTTCCTGACCGTCTCGTAACGTTTTCCGATGCAGAATGCCGTCATGGAGTTCATAGGTAATTACTCTGCCACCCTTGTGCGTTTCTTCTTTGTCAGCGTCAACTTTTTTGAATAAAAACTTTAACACTCCCGTTGTTATTTCTTGAAACCTTTTTGTTGTGTTGCAACATATCGACATTGCTTGGTGCTGCAGGGCTGCAGGGGGATTTTCGATCGCTTTTGCTGCTGCTCTTGTGATAACGTGAGAGACTTCTGCCGTAACTGGTTGCTCTTCATGGTCGGTCATCTGTTCTTCGAAGGAGGTGGTTCCGGGAACTCGGCCGAGGATGACATCGTGGGAGAGCTCTTCCATAGCTACGGCTGTAACCTCTCCGTGGTAGTAGGGGCAAACGAGAGAGACCCGGGCAAGAGGCGCCTCGAAGGAATGATTGTTGGCCAGCCGAACGGTAATTTCTTTCTTCAAAATGGCATCAGCTGGGACGAGAGCCTTCTTGACGAAGACCGCCGTTGCTCCTCCGTCGAGTAGTACTTGGACGGGTTGTTGGTTCACGGTGCCAGAGCATGTTTTCCGCTGTCCCAATTCAATCAGCTTGTTCGAGGCGATGTGATTGCATGCGACTGGGGGAATATCGTCGTATTCATCTGCTCCTTTATGCGTTGTTAGATTGTTTACTCGAGCTGTAGTACTGCAGATAGGTGGGCTTGCATGGGCTGCTCCATTTCTGTGGTTATCAACTTGCCTCTTCTGTAATTAGCGGCACTCATCACTGGAATATGATCGGTTGGGGCCATGGAAAGTGCAGTAAAATCCAGTGTGAGGTCCTCGCTGTTCCTCGCGCTGCGGAGTGTTAACCGATCTTGAGCTGGTGGGACCACCACGTGTGTTAGAAGTTCTTGGTGACGTTCCTCGAGAGTTGTTGCTGGAGTTGGGTGATCTTGCTGGGGTGCTCGGGGCTCGGACAGGAAATGTCGAGCGTCGCTCTGGTACTACTGATGCTTTGAGTGCTGGAGGGCCCGCATCCGTCGTTGTTGTCAGTGTGCAACCCTTACAAAGCTGATGGAGCGATGTATGAGGTCTTGCTTGTAAGAAGCTATCACCCTGCTCTCCTAGGTTTGCGACTGTGTTACCACCCCTGTCACGCAATTGAGTAGCGAGGAAAGGAGGCAAGCTTGAATAAGCTCGGTCAACAAGAAGAAAGTCACGAAGTGTCTCGTAGTTCCCTTCGTCGTTGCATCCTTTTAGCCAAGTGTCGAAGGCTTGTTCTAGTCGCCGTAGGTAACGTAACATATTGTCGCCTTCTTCTGGCTTCAATTCGTAGAAATTAGCGCTTAGTTTTGCCGGAGTGACTTTATGAGCATCTAGTAAAAGCAATTTGATTTCAGGAAGCTTGAAGCGATCTACTGCGGGCAGGGTATCGAAGAGTCGACGTTCCTTCGGTGTGATCAAATTATGGAGCATGACAACAGCATTGACTTCAGTGATTCCCATTGCTGTTGTGTGACTGCAAAAGCGTTGCAAAAATTCGTCCATCCTTTCTTGCGTGGGATCGAATGGAGCCGGTGGAGGTATTTTCACTCTAGCATTTTGAGGAGCGATTTGAGGATCGATTTTAGCATCGAGTTGTCTGAGTCTAAGCTCGTGGTCTCGTTGTGCTGCTCCTCGTTCAGCTTCTCGTTCCGCTGCTCGTTTTGCAGCTCCTCGTTCCGCTGCTCGTTCTGCGGCTTCTAGTTCCGCTGCTTCTCGTTCCGCTGCTTGTTCTGCGGCGTCTCGTTCCGCTGCTCGTTCTGCGGCTTCTCGTTACGCGGCTTCTCGTTGTGCTGCGGCTTCTCGTTCCGCGGCTTCTCGTTGTGCTGCGGCTTCTCGTTCCGCGGCTTCTCGTTGTGCTGCGGCTTCTACTTCTTCCAAATGCCTCAGGCGGCTGGTAAATTCTTCCCTGTACTTCGCATCGTTGGGAGTGAGGCAGAGGGTTTCGACATATTCTCGAGCTTAAGCGACGAGGTTCATCTTTTTTTAATGATGCGGTGTTCGCGGGGTTGAGTGGAACCCAGAAATCACAGGCAACGTTGGTAGTCGCGCAAAGCTTCTGGGTCCCTGTTCGGGCGCCAAAATATGTCGATACCGTCGGGCGGTCGACATGAGGGTTCGTGGAAAAGGGACTGTCTTTTATGCAGCTTCCTTTTACCGGGCCGCTAGCTTTTCTGCGCAGCTGCTCTTCCTGAGGTTCGGGTGGGTACCACCTACGCCGTAATGACTCCGCTAGGGCAACAGAAGTAGTTTCTGTGTGTGCCGAACTACGGCGGTACTGTTAGAGTGAGTTTTGTATGGGTACCGCCTACACCGTAATTAGTCCGCTAGGACGACAGAAGCAATTTCTGTTTGTGCCGAACAACGGCGGTACTGCGAGAGCGGAGTTTGTGTGGGTACCACCTACGCCGCCATAATTAGTCCGCTAGGGCAGCAGAAGTAAATTCTGTTTGTGCCGAACCACGGCGATACCGTTAGGAAGACGAGAAACTGTCTGCGCCATTACCAGTCCGTTAGGGGCTCTTCAAGAAATTCCCTGATTCGCCGAAATGCGACAGCGTCTTCCTTTACGACAAACTATGCGGGATAGTTTATCCTCCCGAGGTTGTTCCTTAAGCTCCTTGTTAGGCGAGATGTCGTATTAGACTAACGCCTGTATCAAGAAGGAGAAATGAAAACTCTTTTTACCTCAGGATATGAATTAGTTATAGCAGACACTCATTGCAGTGCCTCTTACATACAAAGATACATTTCAGCAAAGAACATGATTTATTCACTTTTTGCCAAAACAGCCTACATAGACATGTGTCACGAGAAATGTACCCTTCACCTCCTTGTTAACATTTCATTAACAGGAAGATCCGGCTCTCGGAGTTGAGGAATGGCACACCTCCAAAGAATGCATATACGACACAAAATTCATGGAAAATAATTGACACTACAGTATATATACTAAAAAAAGAAAAGTACTCACCGGTGATTGCTGACCCACTTACGTAGCGCATTTTCTGGGCGCCCTCCGTGGTATTACGATGGATCGCTTCTAATATTGTGGGGCATGATACACCGGATGAACTATGCTTAACATTTATAATTTCCAGCTATACGTCATACAAACATTAATGAGCGCACACACAATGAATGGTGTTAGGAATAATGCTAATTAAGTAATGAAATCAAATAGCATATGTCAAATGACTTACATCACATAATTACACAGAAATATTGGCTGGCCGGCCGCCGCTAAGTTTGCAAGAGTTACACATGAGAATTCATCTATCCTGTCCTATTTCTATCTCAGTTATTCCAGCAGTACAGTGAGCAATGGTCACTTCAACCACAAAATCGTCCGCGACTCGCTTCAGTTCAAAGGCCTATCTTATTCACTGTTCAGAAAATGTCTAGTGATGACGTTATTTTGCTTATTCCGCTTCAGAATATTCACACGTCGATTTCCCCTCAGTCGAGCTGATCAATCCTCAGACATATGACTCCGTCCCACCTGCAAGATCAATTTATAACCCATTAATTATGATAGCACCCATTAAGCCCCCTTTACACATTTCAATCTTTACATCACTGTATGCCAATAAATTTCAGAAATTTTATAACGAAGAATTATCTCTTCCCAAGAAATGGCTTCGCTCTTACCCTCCCCAAAGACGTTGCACTTAAATGTTCCATTAAATGATTCCCACGCTGGTCGGGGTTTTAATTTGCTCTCTTCTGCAAGTAAAGAAAACGAAAACATGTGTGAATGCCATGATCACATTTTGGCGTGAAACTTAGTATGATTTTCAATATATCCAATAACCACTTATCATTATATCTTTGAGCACGTTTGTTACAGTGAACACACCCGCGGTTTATCTTTATACTTCGCGTCGCGATCTCACCGGTCGAACTGCCTAATGTTCCTCCGATCCTTGAGCCCTGGCGTATTTTCTTCGAGGGTTGTTCACTCTCACCTTCGGCCTATAAGAATCCTCAGACCTTGACTGTGACCGCCCACCTCTCTTCTCATTGGTAGTCCCGCAGTTCGTCTTTATTTATTTTTTTTCTTAGCCTCATTGTATCCCACGCTCCAGCACCTTCGAAGTCGACCGTTAGTTTGCCCTTTCCCTCGGCCTGAGTATCGATTTATATGTGACTACAAGGCGGCTTTGTTTTGCACTTGGGTAGGCATTTTTTCGACCGTCTCGAGTTCCCCTAGGGCTCGCCCGCATGAAAAAATTTGCTATCACCACAACATAGTCCCCTCCAGAAACAACACACACTGTAAACATACATCGTATGGCTCTCGCACCTTATCGCGGCCTCCTAACATTGCTGAGTTAAAAGAAAACATACAGGCATAAAAACATACATGTTGAAGCGACCCTCCTGTACTGCTGGGATTTTCTGAGATATTTGTAAGTACGCCAAACAAAGCCAAACATTTATTACACACAATTAAAATTTTTCCCTAAATCCTCATTTTTAAATTCGCAAAAATTGATTATTCTTAACAGATTCCCGACAGACCGCCGTCCCATAGTTGAAAAATATTGGCCTGACAATTTTTTTTTTTTTTGAATTAGCTTTCAGCTATTTATATTGAATATTGATCACTGCAGTCTGAAGCCAACATAAGACACACATGGTAACCTCTACTTAAGCCTATTACATTCTAAAATTAATCCGCAGAAACAGGGTTCGTTACAATTAATAATCCTATTCATTACAATTAGCATGGCGTAATATATTGTGTTGTGTTCCACCGAACTGAAGTACGTCATAAATCTTTTGAGTGTTCACCCCTAATAACATTCACAAAGTATTACGGTTACATCTCCTACATTCTCAAACATCCTACAGTATGGATGACTTTATGTCTCGTAGTTTTCAATTTACGCTTACAGGTTCTGTTGACCAAATCCTTGACGCTGTTGTTGACGGTTCGATGTTGACTCCTTTGGTATAGCTGACGAATTTGCTTTTCTTCCATGCCTCTCTTCTGGCATTTCAATAGCATCACACGCGCGTTGAAGATGAGTACTTAATTTCAGGAGGAAGTATTGCGAGCCCAATATGCAGACTCGTATAAAATTTTTATACACCACATTACTACACGATTGCGTTCTGTAAGATGGATCATTATTACGATTCAAATTACCACCAAATCATGTTAAGTGCAATGTTTCACATATATTTTATGACGTTTATTCAACTCAACTCTTAATCGCCAGATTACTCATGAACGTCGATTCGTTGATCAGGCAAATCGTCACGTCAGTAAGTTATATTGATCTGGCGGAAAATACGAGTCGAAACGTCAATAAATTGCATTCACTACAGTTTCCATTCGCAATAAGGTCCTGAATCCCACGATGTCACCCTGAAGAATTCCGAGGCACAATCCTGCGTAGTGCACGCTGGTATCCTGTTGAATTGCTCTCAGTACTCCTTGATATCGACGTAGCATCTCAGTATTCCTTGTTATTGACGTAGAAATTCTGTTAGACACGAAATGATATTTTATTTTCTCTGAGTAACCACTCTTACTTATGCGAGAATTCCATGGGTTAATATGCTTTGAAGATCGTACGCTTCACTCAAAGCCTATCCGACGAAATCTCTTTTAATTTTTATTTCACGTGTAAATGGAGAGGCCTAAAATGCGGCTTCAATATTCCAATGTGATAATTTGCCTAGTAAAATTCACAGGACACTTGCATTCGAATTTCAGGAATGCCTCACCAGGCATAAATGTCACGACGCAAATTCCAAAATACTTAAGTAAATATCAACACTCAATCATATAAAAGCATTGTCATTGTTTCATTTGAGTGCCCACTGAATAAAAGCATTTTTGAACGCTATTACATTGAGGTACCCTAGACTATTATCTTCATTATTTTTCGCTTCTCCTTCCTTCCTCATCCTGGTACTGCGGCGCTCTGTGGTGCTTTCCACTTCGAAGCATTGAGTGCTGCTAATTAGTCGAGAAATCCTTCCTGGCTCGGCTGTTCACTAACGATGTCCTCTTCGCAAGCCTGACCACGGGCGAGTTGGGCAATTACTGGTGTCCTCCGCATTCTTCTGAACATGGTGCGCAATCTCTGGCTACAGCTCAACCGCAAGCTGCTCTGAGCTAATTACTTGTGCTCTCCGCATTCTCTCTTACGCATGATGCGAAATTCCAGCCTCACATACATCCTCGTCGTTTCCCAATGCAACGCTATAATTTGTTCTACAGTCAAATACTTCCAATATAATTTCGATGAATCCCCTATGTCGTACAGTTGTTGTCTGTTCGTTGTTCTTGTAAATAATTACTTATATTCCACGTGATTCTTCCTGAATTTGCTGCTTATACGAGACGCATTCATGTTATGCAATTGTTCTGGCCTGCTTTGTGCTGAAGTACATACTACGCTAATCTACCAAGAAATTAATTCCTTAAGTCTGAAAAGAAATGTACTATACTCTACAGAGTGAGAGGAGAATAATTCCTTCCGGAATACCGTGTTTACGATATTCTTTCAGGGCAAGAGTAAGACACAGAGTCAGAAAATTCAACGCTACAGAACAAAAGACTACGCAAATTTTAATCTGACGCTAAACTTATTTTCCCCGTTGTGAAAATGAACGGTCTAACGGTATTGATAAAATTGGCTAGCCTGAGATAGCCTCAGCCTAAGAACTTCCGATTAAACTAGTTAATTCACTAGAGTAATTTCGTATTAAGCGTGCGCTTTACGAAATGCTGGCGAGGGAATATAAGCATACTACAAATGAAACAAAGTACTCTTCTAGAGAAACACACGAAGTTAACCTACTGAACGCTCAATTTCCTTTACTTAGCAAGAAAGCAAAATGAGAATTAAGCATAGTATAAGATTAGATCACTCGAACAAGATTTTCCGAACGAAATTTATTGTGAGCAAAGAAAGTGGCAGTTGCATAACCTAGAGCATATTTCTACTGAAGGAAGCATCATAATCTAGTGAGTAAGATTAGATTCAATTCACAGCTAGAATAACACAATTCTACTAAAGAACATATTTAGATTAAAGCAATACAACGCTAAAAAAAACTCACTCCTACGCAAGAATTTTATAAAATTAAACACACAAGAACACATCCCGCAAAGTCAAGTTGATGCATGATTTCAGTCACCTGCAGTTCGTTTCTAGTTGGCGGTTCACCTACACCGAGAACGTAAGTTATATTTTCGCTGAGTCACCGACGTAGCCTGTTCATTCGCAGCGTTTTCTGGCATATCTTCGTCCTCGCTGTCGATGGCTTCACATCCGGCATCTGGCGGCGCTGCGGCATTCTGGTTGCAGGGGTAAGCTTCGCCTCTTAAGTGAGCAATTTTCAATCTATCGAGGTGAACCCTTCTCTCGCAGTTACTATAGAGTGCCTTTATTGTGGCATTCGTCTCTGTTTTTCCTGTGATCCTGTAAGGGCCAATCCAGTCTGTAGGCCATGCATTTGCAACTTCAGCCTTTCCCGTTGGATTATGCAGCAAGACAATATCGCCAACTTTCACCTGACTGTTCTTCACTCCGCGCTCTTTTAACTGCACCGATTTATCGTGTGAGGCTTTAGATTTTGCCTTCACTGTGTTGAACGCATCGTAGAGTCGTAAGCTTACCTCGGCACTGTAATTCTCACCTAGAGAGTAATCCATGCGAGGGTTTTTAACCAGTCGACAACAGGAATTTCTGCATCCCTACCAAAGAATAAATAGAATGGAATTTCTTCAATGACGCTCTGGTAGCTGGTGTTCAGTGCCAGGCACGTCCAAGGAAGTGCATCAGGCCACGAAGATTGATCGTTGGCGGCAAGGTGTGATAAAACAGTCTTGATATTCTGATTTTGCCGTTCGGTCATTCCGTTTGATTGGGGATGATATGCTGAAGTGTTGTAGTATTTTATTTTCAATTTTTCACACACATTTCTGAACACAGCTGACGTGAACTCGGTGCCCCTGTCTGAGATGAGAGTCTTGGCTGTACCGTACGTAGTCACGAATTTAGTTAACGCTTTCGTCACTTCCTCAGTTGTCTTGCTTCTGAGTGGGTACGCTGCAACATATCTACTAAAGTGATCGACCACGGTTAGGATGTACTTGTGTCCCTCGTTCGAGACAGGCATTTCAATTAAATCAACTCCTATTCTGTCCAGAGACTTGTCAATTTCAGGGAATGAACCCATGCTAACACAAATGCGATTGTTGATTTTACGTTTCTGACATTGCATGCACGAATCGACGTACTTGTTAACGTCACGCGCCATGTTAATCCAGTACCCGAATTCCATGAGCTTTTTCCACGTTTTAGCAGGGCCTTGGTGTGCACCAATTGTGCTATCATGCGCTAACGTTATTGCTGCTTCTCTCAGAGCGTCTGGCACCACGATCAAGTGCCTTGTTCTGTTAGGCTTTCGTTGCGTCTTCCTGAAATGCAAGATGCCTCCGTGAGTCCGTCAGTGAAAATTTCGGATTTCAGAGCGAGACTTGGTGCGTCCCCTGAGTTGTCACCTTCAAGATACCTCAGCACTGGCCCCCAAACGGGATCTTTCAACTGTTCTGCTCTCACATTTTCTTTCTGCAAGCATATTTTCGCCTCTTGCACATTGGGTGCTTCGTCTAACATCGTCGTGACGAAACCCTGTTTTGGGGACTCCGTCGTCTTGATTTTCTTCTTCGTTGTTGTTCGCAATGTTTCTCGACAATGCGTCGGGCACCACGTTCTGAGCTCCTGGCCGGTAAATCACCTCAAAATCATATTGAGAGAGTGTTAGGGCCCATCTCATAATTCTGTTGTTCTTGGTGTTTATACCTTTGAACAAATATTTGAGAGCCGTGTGATCAGTAATTACAACAAATTTATTACCGTACAGGTAAGGTGAAAATTGATTTACAGCGGCGACCACTGCTAATCCTTCCCGCTCCGTAATTGAATAACGTTTTTCAGCATCATTGAATCTTTTGCTGAAGTATCCAATCGGTTGTTCCTTACCATTACATTTTTGCGCAAGGACCGCGCCAGAGCCCTCATTTGAGGCATCACAGCTCAAGTAATACGTCTCATTTAGAGAAGGCTTCTTCAGAACTGGAGCTTCTATCATGAGCTGCTTAAGTTTACAGAAGGCTTGCTCGTGTTCTTCCTCCCACTTGAACCTTGCCCCCTTTTTAGTCAGCGCATTAAGGGGTGCAGCTGTTGTAGCGAAATGCGGAATGAACCACCGGTAGAAGTTGAGTGCTGCGACGAAGGACCGGACTTTGCGCGCGGTCGTCGGTCTAGGGTAATTCTGCATCGCATCCACGTTCTTGGGATCTGGAATGAGTCCCTCACGACTGATGTAACATCCTAGGTACTTCACTTGTTTTTGCGCAAATTTGCACTTGTCTAAGCCTATTTTTACTCCGGCACATTGAAACTCGTGCAACACTTCCCTCAAATTTTCTAGGTGACTCTCAAAGGTCATAGAGCTGACGCACACATCGTCCAAATAAATGGCGGCGAATTTTCCAAGTTGCCTTTTCAGAACATGACAAATTACTCTCTGGTACACTGATGTTGAGCACTTGAGTCCCATAGGTAGCCTAGAGAATTCGAAGTTGCCTTGTCGAGTCTGAAATGCCGTGTACTGCTTACTTTCTTCATCTAGCTCAATCTGATGGAAGGCTGATTTTGCATCGACAATGGAATAGTATTCTTTGCCAGCCACCTCTTCCAGTGTCCCTACAATGTGGGGAATCGGATAATGTTCGTTTATTACCCGCATGTTAACAGCTCGCAAATCAAGGCAAACTCTGTGGCCTCCTCCAGGTTTCTTCACGAATACGAGGGGGTTCTTCCAAGCACTTGTACTCTCTTGCACAACTCCACTTTCGATCATCTCCGAGACCTTTTTATCAATAATTTCTTGGCTGGAGTACGGAATACGCCATCCTTTCGTTTGAATTGGCCTGTAATCACTCAGCAAAATTTTGTATTTCACTCCTTTCACGTGGCCAATATCCATCTCGTCTGCACTTATCGTCTTGTGATATTCCTTCAGCAGGTTTCTGACTTGTCCTTGTTTTTCATCATCCAAGTGGCTGAGGTCAAGCTCATCAATTTGCTGAAAGCGCTTCTCTCTGCGGCGATTTTCTGCTTCGCTATTTTCCGCATTGTTTTCTTCTGCAGTTGCATCTTCATTCGAGATTTCGTGGCATGTTGCAATTATTGCTCCTTCAGTCAGAGCGATTTCTTCGGCAAAAGGGTTAAGTACAGGCATCAAAACATACCCGTTTTGTACCTTTGCAGCGGTGGCTCCGACGTAAGGCGCCCACTTAATTCTAGGCTCTAAAATTACTTCCTTCCCATTAAACTTGCCATCTGCTCGGCACTTCACCATGGTTTGCGCGCGAGGCTTCACTGTAATATCCTCAGCCAGAGTGACTGATGTTTCTTCCCGCGTTACACACAGAATTTTCGGAGAAGCGTATCCTGGTGCTGAAAACATGTTCACGTAAGTACCAAAGAATGATGCCCTACGTTTTCCGAAGTCTAGCTTTGCGTTGACTTTGTTCATTACTTCCACTCCTATTAGCAGGTCTCCTGGGAATGCATTTTCCTTCACAACAAAGCATCTCTGTACAATTTTCTGACCGTTAACTTTGATTGGCACATTAATCTTTCCCAGCACCGGTACGGGTTCCTCTCCAATTGTTTTTAATGCAGTCGATGTTCCTTTCACACTAGCATTTTTAATTCCCGGAACCACACGCTCTTTTACCAAGCATATATTTGCGCCGGTGTCAAGAAGTGCGGTAACAGGTGTACCATTCACTTGGAGTATTACGCTGGGATTTATTATTGGAGCTAACGGTCTCCTATCCCGTTTTTTGGCTGTCCTGCAAACGGTTGCACTCTGCAATCAGCTCTTAGGTGCCCAAATTTTCCACAGTTGACGCACGGCGGTGGCACTGCTCTATACTGTGCTAAGTCCACTGCAGGTGCAGGTGATACTTCCGGATGTGGCTGTGGTTCTCTTGCGTGGAAAATTTGGTGCTGATGACTCCTAAGTCTGCCTTTTTCGCTCCAGTGGGGTGCTTCATAATTTCCTCTTCGATGATAAGGAGAGTGTCGTATCTGTCTGTTCCTTTCTCTCCAGGGTGGCACTTCATGGCGGTACCCTCTAGGCCGTTGTGGTGAATGCCGCATCGTATGGCCGACACGTGCAGTCTCATGCTGTGGCCTCCTCTCGCTTCGCTGCGCTCTCTCTCTCTCCGGTTCCCTCTTCTCTGTCGTTTCCCTTGGTACTGGTACTACCCGTCGATTTTCCACTTCGATTGCCATGTCCCTCAATTCTTGTACTGTCGTAGGTCGCGCATCACTTCGAAAGGGTCTCGTGATGTTCTCCCTTAATCCGAGCCACATCAAATCTACAAGGACTCGTTCCGGATGTTCCAGATAATTCTCGTTGTACAGCCTTTCCAGGCGCGTCAGGTACTCTGAAACTCCCTCTCGGCTTGTTTGCTTCTTGGTCACTATTTCAAACAGCGCTTGAGTCGGATGTTCTACTTGGTCGGCGTATGAGCGCAGCCATGTTTCTGCTTCTCGCAGGTTCGTTAGTGTACCAATTATTTTATTGCATTCCTTTGCCTCTTGTGGACCTAGGCATAGGAAGAAGGCATTCACCTGCTCGCTGTTATTCAGATTGCCAGTCAAAAACTTCAACCTTGCCATATGTTCCCCTACATCGTCGCCCCTCCTGAATTTGGCCCCTACGGCTCCCACGCAACTGGTTACCACGGGCATGTTTACTGCTTCCTCTTCGGGCTGTGGTGGCGTTGCTGGCGCATTTCTGCGGTCGTTGTTCCTTCTCCCGCGCGCAGGCATAGTGTCGATCTTCTCCAGTTCACTTTTCCCAAAACTCCAAAATTTTGCGATCACTCAAATAATTTTTAAAACTTACTCACGGTGGAATTTCACTGAAACTTTGAATTAATCGTGTGAGCACACTAGAATTTTCTCACTGAATCTTATCACTTTTATAAACACTTTCACTTTCTTTAACTACATGGCAGTGTGCTTGCTAGCTTCTCACACCGGAACACAGAAAATAATCACTACGACTTATGTACCTCTACTGAATTTCTTAACGTTTTGCCCATGAAATAACCAAGCAAAAAAAATACAATGCAACTGTTATACTACACTCACAAATTCACACAGTTACAAAGCGATCGGGTTGATCTTACCAAATTGTGATGTCACGAGAAATGTACCCTTCACCTCCTTGTTAACATTTCATTAACAGGAAGATCCGGCTCTCGGAGTTGAGGAATGGCACACCTCCAAAGAATGCATATACGACACAAAATTCATGGAAAATAATTGACACTACAGTATATATACTAAAAAAAGAAAGGTACTCACCGGTGATCGCTGACCCACTTACGTAGCGCATTTTCTGGGCGCCCTCCGTGGTATTACGATGGATCGCTTCTAATATTGTGGGGCATGATACACCGGATGAACTATGCTTAACATTTATAATTTCCAGCTATACGTCATACAAACATTAATGAGCGCACACACAATGAATGGTGTTAGGAATAATGCTAATTAAGTAATGAAATCAAATAGCATACGTCAAATGACTTACATCACATAATTACACAGAAATAGTGGCTGGCCGGCCGCCGCTAAGTTTGCAAGAGTTACACATGAGAATTCATCTATCCTGTCCTATTTCTATCTCAGTTATTCCAGCAGTACAGTGAGCAATGGTCACTTCAACCACAAAATCGTCCGCGACTCGCTTCAGTTCAAAGGCCTATCTTATTCACTGTTCAGAAAATGTCTAGTGATGACGTTATTTTGCTTATTCCGCTTCAGAATATTCACACGTCGATTTCCCCTCAGTCGAGCTGATCAATCCTCAGACATATGACTCCGTCCCACCTGCAAGATCAATTTATAACCCAATAATTATGATAGCACCCATTAAGCCCCCTTTACACATTTCAATCTTTACATCACTGTATGCCAATAAATTTCAGAAATTTTATAACGAAGAATTATCTCTTCCCAAGAAATTTCTTCGCTCTTACCCTCCCCAAAGACGTTGCACTTAAATGTTCCATTAAATGATTCCCACGCTGGTCGGGGTTTTAATTTGCTCTCTTCTGCAAGTAAAGAAAACGAAAACATGTGTGAATGCCATGATCACATTTTGGCGTGAAACTTAGTATGATTTTCAATATATCCAATAACCACTTTTCATTATATCTTTGAGCACGTTTGTTACAGTGAACACACCCGCGGTTTATCTTTATACTTCGCGTCGCGATCTCACCGGTCGAACTGCCTAATGTTCCTCCGATCCTTGAGCCCTGGCGTATTTTCTTCGAGGGTTGTTCACTCTCACCTTCGGCCTATAAGAATCCTCAGACCTTGACTGTGACCGCCCACCTCTCTTCTCATTGGTAGTCCCGCAGTTCGTCTTTATTTATTTTTTTTTCTTAGCCTCATTGTATCCCACGCTCCAGCACCTTCGAAGTCGACCGTTAGTTTGCCCTTTCCCTCGGCCTGAGTATCGATTTATATGTGACTACAAGGCGGCTTTGTTTTGCACATGGGTAGGCATTTTTTCGACCGTCTCGAGTTTCCCAAGGGCTCGCCCGCATGAAAAAATTTGCTATCACCACAACATAGTCCCCTCCAGAAACAACACACACTGTAAACATACATCGTTTGGCTCTCGCACCTTATCGCGGCCTCCTAACATTGCTGAGTTAAAAGAAAACATACAGGCATAAAAACATACATGTTGAAGCGACCCTCCTGTACTGCTGGGATTTTCTGAGATATTTGTAAGTACGCCAAACAAAGCCAAACATTTATTACACACAATTAAAATTTTTCCCTAAATCCTCATTTTTAAATTCACAAAAATTGATTATTCTTAACAGATTCCCGACACATGAGTTCCGCATAACATGGTACAACACTCAAAATTACATTTAAAATATTAGTACTATTAAGATAGGTAATCGAAATAATATGGAAATATTGAAATACAATACAAATAACACTTAAGGGCTAACTGAGGTAAATGCACAGGCGAACCATCGGCGCAGAGGAACAGACCTTAGTGGGGTTCAGGGAGCTGAACCCACAAAGAAAATACTTAAGAATATGGGTTACTATAACAAAAGACTCGACAACACTTGCGCGGCCTGACAATCAGCTTTTTCACTTCCCGTGATACTCATGTGGCTGGGAACCCACTCAATGAATAATTTCATTGGGGGTACACTTTCATAACTCCTCTTGATTTTAGGTATCAAGTAGTGGTTGGAGGGAAGTAATTGGTTGAGTGCCTGAATAGCGCTGTATGAGTCAGTGAATAAGACAAAATTTCCTGGTATCTTTTCTATGTATTTTATGGCATATAAAATAGCTGTGAGTTCTGCTGTGAAAATGGAGGCCCTATCTGGAAGTCTTGTCATGTTATTGGATTCACTCGACCAAATGTCAATTCCAACTCTGTAGTCGTGTTTAGAGCCATCTGTATATATTTCCTGTCTTGTGGTATATTGTGCTTGAATATGTCTAAAGAGAGTTTCCACTGATTTTCGTCCAGTGCATCCTTTGGGTATGTTTTTAGATGGGCAAAGCATTTCATGTCGAAAGTTTCGTATTTATCAGAGGCCTGAATAGATCCAACACAGTTTGACTTAATGCCCAATTCTTGCAGTAAGTAGAATATATGGCCTGACACTGTAAAAAGATTTGGATTATGTTGAAAGACATGGAACGGGTAATTATCTTGAATTATCAGCCCAACTGGGTGACCAGGGACACTAGTGCTCTGAGACCATACTGACACAACTGTTTTTTCCGTAAGTAACTCAGTGACATCAAGATTGCTGCTATTTCTTGACGGGTAACCTTGGTACATCGCATTGCACCAAGAATAAAGCGCAGTGCTGAATATTGGATTCTGCCTAACGACAGCAAATAAGATTTGCAAGCAGTGTCAAAGAGGAAACTTGCATAAGATAACTTTGGCAAAATTAGGGAAGTGTAAATTTTCAGTAATACAACAAAGTTGGCTGACCACTTCATATCTGAGAGGATACGAACCAGTCTTAGGTCTTTATGATATTTATGTGTTATTTCTTTTATATGTGGGCCCCAACGAAATTGTGGGTCAAGAAGCCGTCCAAGAAATTTATACTTAGTGTAAAATTCTAAGTTCACATTCTGATAGTTAAAGTGGAAAGGGGGCTTAGTTTTTTATAAGTGAAAATCAGGCACTTGGTTTTCTCTGGAAGATTTGACGCCCCTAGGTCAAAAGCGCCTCAGTCAAGTCAGAGCAAGTAACCCAAACAGCACCGTGATCAGCATAAAGGGATGTCTGCAGTAGGGGGTTACAGTCTTGGAAAATATCATTTATCATGATGTTAAACAATGTTGGGCTGATCACTGAACCCTGTGGAACACCCTACCTCAGGGAACATTGCTTGGATAGGGTGTCATTGATTCTGACTCTTATTTTGCGTTCTTTGATGAAAGACATTATGGTTTGAGGTAGGTTACCCTCAAGTCCTAAAATCTGTAGCTTTTGCAATAGCCCATAATGCCAGAGAGTGTCAAAAGCCTGTTTTATATCAATAAATAGTGCAACACAAAAATCTTGTAGGATTATTGCTCTCGGAATGGAGTTTTCAATACGTGCGAGTCCATCCAGAGTGCAATGCTTTGCTCTGAAACCGCTCTGACTCTCATTCAAGCATTTGTTTTGTTCTATATATTTCAGGAGTCTTCAGTTTATTATTTTCTCATAAAGTTTGCATTGTGCATTAGTAAGTGCTTCCGGGGCGGTATGATCTTGGTTCTGTTGGCACTTTTCCCGGTTTAAGGATCGGGCATATTATAGCCTCCCTCAACTGCTCTGGAATTTCTGAGACCCAAACTCTATTGAAGTAATTTAATATGAATTTTGTTTGATCTTCATTCATGTGTTTAATGAATTCAAGAGATATTGTATCTGGTCCGGGTGCTTTAGTTTTAGAGCTGCGTATTGCTCTTTTGAGTTCTAACGCAGGGAGAGGACGGTTGTAATCATGGTCTGTATCCATTGAAAATAAGAAAGGAATTATTTCACAGATGCTCCTGCGTTCATCAAATATTGGATCATGAGAATCTAAGTTGTTATGTGAGGCATACCAATATATCAGAAATTTCATTTCGGCAAGTAATTATTTCATCGCTTGAATTTTTGAGCACTATTTTTCCTTGGCTTTGTTTTCCCTTTATGGCTTTAATTTTGTGCCAGACTTCCGCTTGAGAAGAGGTACTAAGGCCTGACACAAATTCCCTCCAAGTGACAGCTTTAGCCTCTAGAACTGTTTTTCGGAAAATCACTCTTGCTTTTTTAAATGCGATCCATTTATCAATGTTCCCACTGTGATTTTTGTAATGGTTGTAAGCCTAATGGTGTTTCCCATGGGCTATCTTGTACTCATCAGTCCACCAGCAGTTTGTCCTTTTTTTTGGTGAAAAGCTTTGACTAGCCTTGATGTTGCCTTCAGCTGCTGCCAATATTGCTTTGGTTATGGATTGATAAGCAGCAGATATTCTGTTCTGAGCAGCTTGGGAACACTAGAGCGGTTTCAAATTTTGACCAATCTGCACTCCGCAAGTGTCATCTTCTTGGTAGTTGGGCCTTGGGAATTGATAAAGCTGAATCAATTATCAGTGGAAAGTGATCACTTGTAAATGTGTCACTACAAGTGTTCCATTAAACTTGGAGTGCAGATCCTCAGCGACTATTGTTAGGTCTATGTGTGTATATGTACCTCTGGAGGGCAAGAAAGTGGAGGCTGTATTATTCAGTAATATTAGGTTGTTTTCAGTCATCCAGTTCTCTTTTATTTTACCCTTTGTGTCACTGAAGTCAGAGCCCCAGCTATAGCTGTGAGCATTTGAGTCCATCATAATAATAATGGATCCTGTAATCTGATTACTGATGTCCTGTAACTTCTGTATTAATCCATTACTTCCCAAATGGGGTAGTAAATACATATTTATTATATTGATAGGCTTTTTGTTGATAAGTATTTTGTTGAACACAAGTTCTAATGGAGTGGTCAATTGTGTTGTTGTGCTTGGTATGCTGGAGTGATTGAAAGTAATCACCCCACCTCCTCTACCTTCCCTTCTTTCATATCGAAAAGGGCTGCAGTAATTCTTCAATTTTATGTAATGGCGCTGTTGTAACAATCATTCTTGAATACATATAATTCCTGGCTGATGTTGATCAATAAGCAAGTGAAGGTAAGGTAGTTTTGCAAAGTATCCTCTTAGATTCCATTGTAGGATTATTAAGTTCATGCTTGACTGATGGAGAGGTAACATATAATTTTGTGAGTAACTCGGAAATTAGTTCTCCAGCTTCTAATATATTTCCTATTTCTGTTAGGCTTTCTAGTTTTTAAGTTATAGTGTTTGCTAGTAAGATTTTGATAATAGCAGGGAGAAGTTGGATGATTAGATTTTTAAAGAAGCCCACCATTTGTTTCTCCTGGGAGATTTTTGGCAGATGTGGCGTTGCATTTGAGTTTTCTGCACCTCTTTATTGAGATTGTATTTCCAGCATGTTGCTGTGATCCGGAGGATAACTAGAGGCTACATCAGTCTCAGGCAATGTATTTGAGCCCAGGGAAGCGTGTTGGCTTCTTTTAGTGGTTTGTATTGGTGTAGATCGATTCCTGCAGCTTTGGCTGGTTATCACCTGGCTATGTTTTTTGTTAGCAAAAGTCTTCTGAGAGGTGGTTCTGTTGTCAAGTGGGTATGTACTATAAGATCGAGTTACAGCTGCATATGTATTCTGAAAGAAATTTTGCTGCTCTGGCTGAGTCAGAGCCGGGAATATGCTGTGATTCAAGGTCAATATATTCTTCAGTATTCACCTCTAGTTGTTTTTTTTTGTTGTTGTTCCTGAGAGTAGATGGCACGTGCTTCATTGAAAGAAATATTTTCGCTTGCCTTGATTTTGCAAATTTTGTGTTCTTGCACATATATTGGACAGTCTTTGGAGTTAGAAGAATGATTCCCTTTGCAGTTACGGCAATGGTAGTTTTCTGATTTGCCAGTTGCTTCATCATGTTCTGCTGATGAACAGTTTCTGCAAACTTCTTTGTTCCAACAGATGGATGCGGTATGCCCCCACCTCCAACATTTTGTACTGTACAACGGATTAGGTTTGGATAGAAAGGATCTACTTTCTAATTACAATATCCTGCCTTAATCTCCTTGGGGCATTCTGTTCCTAAAAAAGTCAAAACGAACATAGGAGAGTTAGCTGGCTTTGGCTCCATGTACATTTTCCTGATACCTACTATTCCTGAAGGGTCAATATGAAGCAGCAGGTTATCCAGAGACTCCCCAAGAAATTCAAGTGCATAAATCTTGCCACATATACGAGTAGTAGAGGCTCCTCAGGCTATTTGAGTATTAATATAGATTTTATCCAAGGATTTGGTTGCAAGTAATGTTTTTGTTTGTTCAAAGATTTTTACTTTTAGAATTAAGCTTCCTGTTTTTTTGTATTCCACTTTTTCCACTGGAACAAAAATTTGATTGATTAGGCTCTGCACTCAGAATGGACTCAGTTTTGTTAGTTTGATCTGTTCATCTGTGGCAGAGATGATGACATGCCTGGAAGAATCAGGTATTTTATCTATATTTTCTGGCAGGTTCAAATCAATTTTAGCAGATCTGGATTGTGAGAAAGTTGCTTGATTTTTTCTATATTGCTTTTTGCTGTTAGGAATGGTATCTATAGTCGTAATTAGATATCCCTAGATATCACTCCAGATGGATTGCTCTCAAAGGACAAGTCAGTTGTGCAATACTCCAAGTTGTTGCTTAAGTTTCTCTACTTTTTTCCATAAGCTACTTTTTCTACAGGTTCAGAGCTCTGGTCCAAAGATCGTTTTTGTGGATTAGTGGGCTTTTCTGTTTCATTCGTAGTTGCAAATATTGCATTGTTACCAAGACTTTTGTGCATTTGCATTTCTGATACAGATGGTTGAGTTAGGGCAGTACTTTTGGGCGTTGAACTCCTGACTTTTGGATAACCTGTAAAGAGGCAGAATCTTCATCCTCTTAATAGTTTTCATTTTTACTTTACCACGACCGTTTCTCTGAGCCGCCTAATGCAGCATAGGTTTGGTTCAATAAATGCGTACAAGTTCACTTCCTCATTTATCTGCTCGTTGCCATACATACAGGCACATGCAGGAAACACCGTTACCAATAACGGATAGAAATGAAGAAATTATTGAGTGAACAGAAAATAGTCACAAACATTGATGGAAATTGTCTGAAAAAAGAAATACAAGCACTGAAATTACTATCGTAATTATATCGTAACTGACACTAAGGGCTCGAGCGGAGGCGGTTACACGATGCGCCCGTCCCCACGCGAGCCCCAACAATAATGCGTTAGGACTACACACCTCCCTACAGAGCTCGATATCCCTAAGCTATGGAGAGCCGCGAGTTCCTTTTGTATTTATTAATCCCGCGGGACACGAATCTTCAAATGAACGTTTGGCGTTTACACCGCCCCTCAATTTGATCCCACGACAAATTCAATTCACAAGTTTAATTGTTTACAAAATTGCGAACGCAAATAAATTACCAACACAACTACAAACTACCCTTAACTGGTTACAAATTCAAGGCAAGAAACTAGCACTTCGGCAGAGAAATCAACTTTACAATTGGTCTCTCTAATGTTGTAGTCGCGAAATCTTTTAAATTTGAATTCCTACTCTTCGAGATTTTGACTTTTGCAGACCTAACATTGCCATATTTATCAGGAGTGACATCAACAATACGACCCAAAGGCCATTGATTCCTGGGTAGGAGCCCGTCCATTACGAGCAGTGTTTCCACGAGCAGGGTAATTACCCCATTTTAGGGTAATCAGGGGTACCCTAGGGTAATGTTTAGGGTAATGAAAAATATGGGCAAATCTAGGGTAATCAGAGCTCCGTGAAGGAAGTGACCGCCTAATCTACGAAAATTTGAAAATTGAAAGCCAATGTGCAAGCACCCTACTGGTTACCACTTGAACGAACTGTAATGAAACGGGTCAGAATTTAGTGTTCACAAAACTGCACTGCTGCTTTGGTTAGTGTCGCATATTTGAATGTCATCAGGTATCGCTCACGAAAGACGGCGTCAAGAGACGAAGCCCTAATATCTCTTGTCCACTTCGTTTTGACAAATGGTTCTGAGTTGCATTTTGCTAATGAAAACTCGATCGGTGTCAGCAACAGCCAGTCGACGAAAGTCACTGTCCTATTCTGATTGCGCTAGTGGTTATAAGCTTCAACAGAATATTGACAGGTATGTTTTTTGTATTGTTAAATTCCACAGGTAACATATTTCATGGTAGAAATAATTAATAGGTTCATTCTTGTGATAGTCATTGAATTAACAGCAGAGTTACCTCACAGCGCCGGTATTTTGCCAGCTAATTAGATGGAAGGCGTCCTATTTCTTAGCCATGTTGCACGCCAAATTAAGAAGCATGTTATTGTAGCGATGCAAACAAAAAAATTTAGACAGGGTTCTTTGACACTTCTTCGAGTTACAAAAAGAGCTAAACGCGAAAGGAAGAAGCTATAAAATTAGTTACAAAAATTCATGTAAACAAAAGAGTACAGTCGTCGACTTAAAACTTGCAAGATATGTTTGTATTCTCACTGTCTTTCTTAGGCGCAGTAGCACGGACGTAGAATTTGATATAGCTGCGATCATGCCTAGAATTCCGTCAACCTAAATTGAAGCACTAGGGGTTCTACAACTGAGTGTTGAGGAAAGTTTATGCATATTAATAAAGGCAAGGTAGTTTTTTCCAAAAACCTCTGAATTTCCTCACCCGCCCTTCAGGAAATAAAGAAATTTGATATCTTTGCGATCAACTTTATGAGTTGATAAGTGAATGTGATTGCAACGAAGTCTCTGAGAAGCATATGTGGTGTAACAAGATTGGATAAAATCCGTTATGAAAAGATATGACGAAGGTCATGTGTGAGGGAAGCCAGAAAGTCATCGCAGAGAGTGGATCTAAGTGTTAGGTTAGATTGAGCATGTGGAAAGAATGGCTGAAGTGCGTGAATAGATGGAAAATTAAACAAAAAATAAATAATGTACTAAGGATAGGTAAACATATTATTGCATTTCTTGCAGCATAGCAGATGATCTTGCACCAAGTGAGGAAGAGCCAACGACACCACCTCGAAAAAAGGAAAGCTCCACTTGAAAGCTAGAAACTACCAGCAGAAATTTAAAGATTCGTTGACATCGGAACCTGGGTTTGAGGGATGGTTAGCCAAGTTCTCAAAATCAACAGAGCAAAAGGATGTGGAATATTGCAAGGTTTGTCGAACCTATATTACTTGTGGGAAATCGAAGATCAGGCGTCACATACTGTCAGCGACACAAACAACGATCCATGGTGGCGAAAAAACCATCAATTGCCAGCTACGTGCTATCCAATGATCCTCTCGAAAATCGTGCTCGTAAAGTGGAACTGCAAGTTTTTGCATTTTTAGCTAAGCACCACCTATCTCATTGTGTGAGCCTCTTTTAGTTTGATGAAAACAATGTTCCTAGATCAGGAGTCGCAGAAAAAAGGGCGCCTTGGAAAACAGCGGGCATCAAAATTAATTCGACAGGTTTTTGGCAAACATCTTGTACGTGATATCGTCTGGATATCAAACCAGCATTCTAACGTTGTTCGACTGGATTTCCTTCCTGACGCTCATGCAGTATGTAACACAGGACTTATTCATACTGATAGAGCTCTGGAAACCAGTCCATTTACCTTTTAGTTGATTAATAGATCATAGGTCAGGATTAGCTGTTTTAGGGTAATCTGGGGTAATCAACACCCTTCAGCTAGGGTAATTAGAGTCACCTCGCGTGGAAACCCTGATTACGAGGACCAAGTCCCCGACTTCGTATGAAGGCTTCGTTACTTGCCATTTTTGGCGCTGCTGCAGCAGGACCACGTATTCAGACCTCCAACGACACCAAAACTGGTCCGCCAAGCGCTGAACTTGTCGCCATCGACGAGTTGCATAAGAGCTTTCTTTCTCGGACAAGCCCGGGGGGAAGGTTACTCCCGCATTCAGCAACAACAGATGGTTAGGAGTCAGGGCCTCAAAATTGTTTGGGTCACTGCTGACAGCAGTCAGTGGTCTGTTGTTCAAGATGAATTCGGTCTCGCACATTAAAGTGCAAAGTTCGTCGTCGCCCAACTTGACCCGCTGCTCGCTCAAGACAGCTTGGAATACCTTGCACACAGTTCGTATCGCGCGCTCGTACACGCCACAAAAGTGCGACGCTGTAGGAGTGTTAAATTTCCACACGATATTGCGCTGAGTTAGCGAGGCTTCAGCGTCCTTGTTCCAAGCCTCGATAGATTCTCTCAATTCTCTTTGGCCCCCGGCAAAGTTGGTCCCGTTATCACTCGTGATTGAGGCCACGTTACCTCGACGACAGATGAATCGTCTAAGGGCATTCAAAAAGGCATCAGTAGACATTGAATAAATAATTTCTAGATGAATGGCTCGAGAAGACAATCATGAAATTACCAATCCATAGCGCTTATAAACTTTCCTGCCTAACACGGTCTCGAATGGTCCAAAACAGTCTATCCCAACATTAGTAAAAGCTGGAATGTCGCATTGTAGTCTAACTGCGGGCAGTTCAGCCATGATTTGGTTACCAGGTTTGCCTTGAAGCCTACGGCACAAAACACAAGCGCGACAAACCTTTCTAACTACTGAACTCGCCTTCAACATCCAGAACCTTTTCCTGAGATTTGCAAGTATAGTCTCTCTGCCCAAATGACCTAGCCTACCATGAACTTCAACAATCAATAATTCAGTCTGATAGCAATGAGGCAGTATGATTGGATGTTTTATAGCATAGGAACACTGTAGATTATTCGTTCTGCCACCTACCCTCAAGAGCCCCTCGCTATCAAGAAACGGAGAAAGTTTACGCAATTTTGAAATGCGTGACAAAGATTTCCTTGCCTGAACTAGCTCTAAATCAGCTTTGAAATTCCTACGTTGCAGGTACTTTACGATTATTAGCTCAGCTTATTCCAATTCGTCGCGAGAAATATTTGACTTTGAAATTTTTTCTATAGTCATCAACGCTTTAACCAGTCTAATTATCGAAGCAATGCGTTTTTTGAGTTTATACCAATTTGAAACTGAGCACATCAATTTGTCAGTCGCACTGGGTTCAGAGTTATTCTCACTCGTTGAGCGCGTCACTATTGTATTTACCTTGACTTCGGGGTCGCTGTCGCTCAAACTCCAGTCTCCCTGCTCAAATCTAGGTTTGTTACTAGAGTAACCTTTCAAAAATTCAGGGCCGTTATTCCACAACTTTGATTGACCTAGTTGGTTGGGAGTGGAACCTCTGCTAACTATATCGGCGGGGTTGTCCCTAGTTTGGACGTACGACCATTGATCAGGGGCAGAATGACTTCTAATGAAACAGACTTTATTGTGGACGAAGCGCTGTAATCTCGCGTCACCGTTTTTGAAGTACCTGAGGACAGTGAGCCTGTCTGACCAGAACCGTACAGCAGTCCACTTTAACTCTAACTCTGCCTTAAGCTTCAGGTAAGTTTCCACTGCTAATTTAGCTGCACACAACTCTATTCTTGGAACAGTTTTAATTGCAGAGTTATTTAACGGGGTGACTCGAGATTTGCTCGTGAGAAGAGTTGCATGACTATTTTTCCCGTCTTCAAATAAAAGATAAGCTACACACCCGTAGGCCGACTCGCTGCCGTCACTGAACAAGTGCAATGAAATTTTAACGAGAGTTATGCTCTTTCAAGCATCTCTTTACTGAGTAAGAGGCAAGAGTTCTAATGTCAGAGACCCAACGATTCCATTTTTGACGCAAGTCTGGTGGCAGTTCGTCATCCCAGTCGAATTTTCTACGACAAGTTTCCTGGAAAATGAGCCTACCAGGCAAGATGCACGGAGCAACTATTCCTAATGGGTCATAAACAGATGCTAGATTTGCAAGCACATTACGTCTAGTAATAACAGCAGAGTCTTTCAATCGTATCGAAAAGCCCAACTCGTCCGTGCTAGTCTTCCAAGAAATACCAAGAGCTTTGCTCTCTGATTGAGCACTTTCACATTCGTTCGGCAATGGACGATTAGGCGCACTCGATTTCAAGTTTACAGGCAAATTATCTAGGAACATTGCGGAATTTCTCGCGAAAGATTTTAAACAAAACCCCGAATTCTTCAGAGTGCCGAATAGTTCGGCAGCTAATCTCATGGCATTGTTTTCACTCGCTACGGATTTTAGGATATCGTCAACGTAAAAATCTCTCTGAACCGAGCGTCTTACTTCATGAGAGGTTGAATTTAGAATAGTTTCGTTTAAAGCAAAAATGGAAACGCTCGGTGAGCTAGACGCTCCAAAGACATGAACGAGTAATCTGTACTCGACAGTATTTTGGTCAGAGTCGATCCAAAAAAATCTGAGCAGATCGGAGTCCCCTTTGGGCACCCGAACTCTATAAAACATTTGTTCAATATCTGCCATGAAGGCGTACCTCTCTTGACGAAATCTTAGCAATACTCCAAACAAATTATTTGCTAAATCAGAGCCCTTGCACAAGTTATCGTTCAAGGAGACTCCGCGAAACTTCAGTGAACAGTTAAAAACTACTCTGATTTTCCCTTTCTGCTTGTGATACACGGCATGATGAGCCATATACCACACTGGCATACTAGTTACAATTTCAGATTCAGGAATTTACTCGACATAATCGTTATCTATCATGGCCTGCATGAAGTCTGTATAGTCCTTAAAAAGCCGAGAGTTTGAACAAAGTTTCCTTTTAGTCTGCTCGAACAAGCCTAGTACTTGACTCTTGTTATCAGGAAACTCGCAGTTGTCTTTGACAGGTAATCCAATTTCGAGCTGACCATTGGGTAATTTTTTACAATTACAACTCACCGAGGTCAACCATCTCTGCTCATTAGTAGACAGCACGCAGTCTGATGACGTATCTTCGAAATCATTAGCAAACAACTTACGAATGTTGTTCTATATGTCCTCAGTTTTCATAGAGACGCGATGACAAAATTTCGCAGCTGAGCAGCGAGGCACAGGGCCATTCAACGCCCACCCGAGCAAATGACGCGATGCGTAGGGTTCGTGGGGAGCACCACTTATGATTTCTAGTGGTTACATTAGCTCAGGAACATTTAAACCCACGAGCAAACCTATTTCTGTTTGCGTAAAGTTGAATGGAACGCTGGACAGATGGTCGTATCCGGCGATGTCGCCCACGGTGGGGAGTTCAGTTTTTGTGAACGGCCAGCCATCGTGGCGCCTCGTATACACGATAGGAAGCACAATAGAAGAGCTTCCATCAATGCTACTGATCTCCAAGTTGTTCACCACTCTGGTTTTTGTTCTCGTCTCGAAGTTGTACATGGTAGTTACGCTAAGGACAGCTTCGTGCGTGCGAACACCTAGAATATCCAAAAATTTGTCATCTAACCAACAATCCGACGAGCCGCTGTCTAGAACACAATTTACCAGTATTTCGCCCTGACCAGATCGTATTTTCATTTTCACAGGTAGGCAAGGAGCCATTATTTTGTTGTTAGGGTGAGTACGTCTTGCAGACAAGTTTTTTGTGGTCTCTTCAGGCTTTACACTCCTGTGTAGAACAGTCGGATGCGATTCCTTGCATATTCCACAGGTGAGCTTTTGTGGACAATTAGCTGAATAATGTCCACTTCCTAAGCAGCCAAAGCACAATGAGTGTTTCTTCACAAAATCGGATTTTTCCCTTTGTTTTCGACGCTCGAAAAATTTGCAACTTTCCAAGGAATGATTATTCATCTTGCAACACATGCACGATTGCGTCTGTACCCCCTGAGATAGAATCGTGAGGTTTTTCATTTTTTGCCCTTTCTGATCACCTTCACGAATGCGCGATTTGCGATCGGGTATTTCTCCGAAAATCGACTGTTTGAGCACTCTTGTTTCGCTCCTGATAAAGTCGACGATATTTTTGAAATACACCGTGCCGTAATCATTCAAAAGTCTATCGGTTTGTCTGCGCCATCTTTCTTATAGCTTGTAAGGCAGCTTCTCTGCTACAGACTGAATATCTTTGGGAGATTGAAGTTGGTTACGAATGGACATGTTCTCTAGATAATTGTAGCAATCTACGAGAAATACTGAATAGTCCTCCAAGGCTTTGGAGTCTTCAGCCTTAACTGGTGGCCATCTGTGGAGTTTTTCAAGATGAGCGTTCGAAACTCGAAACTCGTTCCCGTACTCTTCCTGTAGAAGTTCTTTAGCTTTCATGTAGGCAAGGTTCGCGCTGCAGTGGGAGCATGAATCCACTAGTTTGAGTGCTTTGCCAGCAGTGAATTGTTGAAGATACACCAACCTGTCTCCATCATCTTCACACTTTCTCTCAATGCTGCGTTCAAACGTTAAAATGAAGCTTTTGTACTCTGTGATATCGCTTCCATCGAAAATATGCAATTGAAGGGTTGGGAGAGAATGCTTCAGATGACCCTGCGCCATCACAAGCGAAATTTCATTTTGTTTCTTCAGTAGCTCTAGAATGCTGCAATCTTCGTTCTTCTCTTTAGAAGTCTCCTTTGTTAATTCAATAATTTCGCTGCTCTCGTCTTTACTGGAATGGGTACTTCTGCTTTCAGAAATTTCTGTGCCGTGTTCTCTCCTTGAAATTGTGGCAACTTCTATTCTCTCTTCCGCGGACATTGCAAGTACTTCTAGCCTCATTTTCATCTCTGCCATCTCCTCTTCGAGTTTAGCCTTCAGTTTTATTTCCTCGTTTCTTAGTTGGAGGAGCTGGCTCATTGCTTTCTTTCGTGCTTCCGTTTCGGATTGCCTCGGTTTCTTCGAAGATGTCGTCACGTCAGAACGTAGGGAACTGTGCCGTGAATTTGAGCAAGCAGATTTCTGTTTTGGGTACAACATTTTCTCAACCCTCTTCCTGAAGTCTACAATGTTTGGAGAGTGTTCTCCGAGCCATTCTGAATGCTTCCTCATTTATCTGCTCGTTGCCATTCATACAGGCACTTGCAGGAAATACCGTTACCAATAACGGATAGAAATGAAGAAATTATGGAGTGAACAGAAAATAATCACAAATATTGATGGAAATTGTCTGAAAAAAGAAATACAAGCACTAAAATTACTAGCGTAATTATATCGTAACTGACACTATGGGCTCGAGCGGAGGCGGTTACACGAGGCCCCCGTCCCCACGCGAGCCCCAACAATAATGCGTTAGGACTACACACCTCCCTACAGAACTCGATATCCCTAAACTATGGAGAGTCGCGAGTTCCTTTTGTATTTATTAAATCCGCGGGACACGAATCTTCAAATGAACGTTTGGCGTTTACAACCTTGTTTTGGAAGATTTTATGTTTCCATTTTTTCCTGGAACAGGTTGCGAGTAAGGATGCATTATTTTTTCCCCCTTGGTGTTGCTAGACCCAGGGCCTCCAGGAGTTTTTTCTTTAGAGGCCATTGGGTAGGTCAATCTTTCACGGACTTTCAGCAGTTTATTTTTGATTGGATCCAAAGTTACTTACTTGAATATGCAAAAAAAGGAATTTCAAGGAATAGGGGTTTGAGGCTCTCTTGAGAAAATTATCTGAGGGCTGAAACTAAATCAGTATAAGTAGGTAAATGCCGAGGGCCCAAGGCCCCAGCGGTTTCAGCGCCGGTAATATTACCTTAAAGAGTAAGGTGATAATTATTTTAACCTTATTTTAAGTCACAAAATAACTGGTACTTGCCAAAACGTTAGAATTCTCTTAGCCACCACGTCCTATCCGCCTTCCGTCACGCTGAATCAACCAATCCCTTCTTGAAATGGCTGTTGCTAACATAAATGAGGCTTATTAAAATTATTTAACTGGACATTTCAACTCGGCGCAATCCATTCCTTAAAATTGAAACCAGGATATTGAAATATCTTGGGTATATTTATAGAATTATTCGGACATTAAATTAAGGAACACTTATTTAATTTAACGTGAAACGGCGACATTGCATTTCACTCGATCGTCAACCTTCGTTTGAACGGCACTGCCAGATTGTCGTACCAGTAACACTAACAGTGATGCCAGATTTCGAGTTGGCAGTGTTGCCGGATGCAATGTAAGCGCTGCTATTGGTTCGATGCCATGACGTCACCTGCACACCACTCAAGTTTATGAAAGACTGGTTTGCCGCTACCACAGTACAATGAAAGGAAGTACGACAACTTGAAAGCGTACATACGCTGCACTCGTGAACCAATCAGGGCTCGAGAATTCGATGACGTTCGAAATTGCACAAATTTTCTTTTATTAACAGTAAAAAATGTATGCAAGGGCAACTAAAGTATTTCTTTTTTCCAACAGTAGAAAATTTAAGCAAGGGTAACTGAAGTATTTTTACCTGATCAACATGTATACGCGTTATTATCTTGCTACATCATTTTTGGGTAAATTAATAGTCTTTGCTCACAAATGACGATTGTCCAACAAAAAAGGATATAAACACACATGGATAAAAAACATTTTTTTACGTAGGAATTAATCAAAATAACCAACAGACACCTTTTGACTAGTAATTTTCTACGCATCATATTCGGTGGTGCCTTCATTTGGCGTAGAGTCTACAATAAATCATGCGTTCTTCTTGAATCAGAGGTTCTAGCGTCACATAAGTAATATCGTACAAATTGCAAAAGGTATAGTGTCATTAACATGAAGAAACCTTGCATATTATTAAGCTTAAAAATGACTTGAACATTTATCATAATGACAAATAAGGATATTAAGATATTATTACGAAAATTAAATTTATGCATCCTACAAAAAATGAGGAGGAGGGGGTGAGTCAGATCATCTCTTAGTAGCTTAAGTGAGAGTGAATGGTAATTTTTGCGGTTTTAGGAGAGGCAGGAGTTGTGTAGACCAGATATTTACAGTGCGACAGCTGTATGAGATAATTGGAAAAAGGTAAGGAATTGTTCTGGGAATTTACGGATCCTGAGAAGGTGTATGACAGATGACCGAAAGGCGATGTGGGAAGTGTGGAAGGTGTACGGAGTAGGCGGTAAGTTGTTTGAGGCTGTGAATAGTTTTTACTTTGGTAGTAGAGCTTGTGAGAGAGGAGGAAACGTGGAAGGAAGCTAATCGAGCACAAAAGATAGACACCTCGAAGGCTGAGGATTCCTAGTAATTACACTTGTGGTCGCAACTCTACATAACAAAAGATGGCAAACTTAACTTATAGCCTATCTTAAGCTTTATGAGTTAAGAGAGGGACCATCTAGCATGGAACGATCAAAAAAGTTGACGTTTTCAAACAGTTGAAGTTTTTGTGCTTCATTTCATACTGTACATTATGAATCGATCGAGTGCACAAAATTCACTTTTTAAGCATGCATGAGCTTTTTAACCTTGTCACTACATTTTGAGGTAGACTGTATTTTTTTTGTTCATTTCTTTAACAGCTTGAAAAGTTCGGCACTTGACAAAGAATCGCTCTAAAAACTGTGTTATCTTAGAGGAACAGAGAGATGGTTGAGAGCAGCGTTTGGAAATGACATTGATAACGCCGGTTGAAAAATTAGGCATGTGGCTGAAATGTTTGAAAAAGTACAAAAAAACTCTCTCGTACTGGGAAATAATGTCAATAAAATCTGAAGAACAGTACTTCAAACCCTTTGACGAGTCGACGGTTTCTTGGTATTCTTTAAACGAAACAAATAGGTGCAGGTTGAGGTCTTGGGTAGTGAGGATTGATGAGCACTTCGAACAATTCATTAGCGTCACGCCATCCATCCGCTGATGTTAGGAGTTCATTTTGTGCGCTAGGTAGCCGCTGAAATAGCCTGTTGCTCCTTCTGAAACGATACACTTCGCGGCACCGCCAATGGTCGTTTGTCCATCTAAAGTCAGAGCTGCTTCTATGTGAGCTTCATCAAGCTCAATTTTCGATGCCCGTTCAGTCTGAAGCTTCTTTTTCTAAGGGGAAAAGAATTGAAAAATATTCATCACATTAGAAGTAAATCTTAAAACTGCTGTTTTAAATAAATTGTACATAAACAATTTTCCAAAGCGCTTGGAATGCTTTCCCGGTTAATGACACAAAGAAAATCGCCTCTATAATTATGGTCTTAGGCGATAACTTCAACAAAAAAGAAAAAATGTACACAAAGGTTAGTTTACTTCGTCAAGGTATTTTGTGTTTCAAACGTGCTATTCAGTGGCAAACTTAAACAAACTACAACGAAATACGGGAATGGAGTTATGTCTAAGGTTTCTTATATGCATTAAGTGGTATTGCTTACATTGAAGATGTATCCGGTGATTTCTTCTCCTGCATTCCCGTCAGTCTCGCAGTTCCCAGACACTGAATGTCCAATGAGTGACGAAACACATAACTGGGAGTAGTTGTCGATAAATTGCTTGCCATTAGGAAACTTTTGAATTAATCGGATTTTGCAGAAAAAGTTTTCCAAGCTGTCTTGACACAAGTTCCTAGTAGCAAGGTGAGGAAGTGACATTTTATCTAATTTATTCCTCAAACTTTGGAGAACATTGAAGGACTGCACCCAACCACGAATGAAAAGAGGTCGACGATCATGATTGGCTTCGTCGAGTTTTTTCAACCAAGCAACGTAGGATGGTATCTTCTTGCATGAAGAACTGCTCAAGTTGATCGGACGCCGAAGAGGAACTACGTACTTCGAAGACGAAGAGTTCAAAACATCAAACATATCGTTGAATTT
Organism: Morinoia aosen; assembly: GCA_030386875.1. NCBI lineage: Eukaryota > Metazoa > Arthropoda > Malacostraca > Amphipoda > Talitridae > Morinoia > Morinoia aosen. Next base: position 2,194,000 of record CM059572.1, on the reverse strand, counting down.
TTTGCAATATGTGCTAGTGCTCAGACGATCAGATCCTATACGACAATTTGCTACGAGATAGTCGATAGCACAAGAACTACTGTTGGACAAGACTTGAGTTGCCAGCTTCACTTTCATTTTGTTTTGAAAGTGCAAATCTGATACATGTTTTCGACTAAGCCTAGGTACCAATCTCATGCTATTCATTTCATTGATGCTGAACATCTCCAGGAGATGTTCCCATTTGGCTGAGGGTCCGGATGAAGGCATTTTAACTTCTTTTTTCAGAAGGAAATTTCTCGCACTCTTAATTAGATGGGGTGGGTCACGGAAAATGTAGCAAGTCTCCCCATCAATACAAATATGTGGTCTATCAACAGAACAGCCTAAGTCCCTGAATGCCTTCTCAAAATTTGAACCCTGGTCAGTCGTTATACCAAGAACAAGAAAACCCTCCGACTTCATAGCACGAACAGCCTCTTCGATGACTTTGATAACCAGGGGGGATTTCATGGGTCCTTTGGTGAGAAAATACCCTATTGGCTGTTTCCAAGTTTTTATCACGCCGACGGCCATTACACACAGAGCAGAGTTTGCAAGCAGAGGAGAACGTGTCTGCCCATCATCTTCATACCCAACAACCCTGTCCTCCTTCGGGTCGAACACTAATCCTTTGCGGAGAGACATTTCATCGAGGAGCAAAAAACAGAGCTTATCTTTCTCTTCAACGATGTCTACTTTTGATTTGATCATTTCAACGCTCAAGGAGTTTATTCCTGGCTTCTCCTTGCAATCTTGCAGATGTTTCTTCAACGTGGATTGTGAAGGCAATGGCAGAAATTTTCTATTGATTTCGTACGCCTTTCGGCCACCCATGAGCATGTTTAATGCTATCCATTTTTGTTTAACAGTGTACCTGGATTTTCGACGAAGTTTCAGACGGATAAATTCAGGCAAGTAATTGCCTAAACGAGGATGAACGTCATTTAAAAAATCATCCACATTGACACGTTTTCGTCGGCATTTTGAAGCATTGGTTTTAGTTTTCACACTTCTCCGATGAACCTTTTTCTCAGCTTTCAACCTTCTGAACTGTATATCAGTGAAAGTATTTGAGGGGTAACCTTCTCCAAATAGATTGCGCCTACATTTGGGCGGTGGCTTACAATCTGGTACAGAAACCGCAATGGGAAGGTTTTTTTCCGATACTTCAACTGTAGATCGGTCATAATTTAGTAATTTTGGAGGAGCAGACTGAAAAAAAACAGGTAATCATCAATATTTCGTAGGTCTAACATTGAAAAACGAAATACTATCAAAGCATCAAAAACTAAACAATCGCAAGATAAATCGGATACAAAATTGATTTTCGATGCTCAAAAATATAAACGTATAAATGCATAGGCATGACTTTTGTCTATCCGCAAAGAAGAGGTAGCTACAACAAGCACAGCAAATCAAATATTTGCAAGAAACCTAATTGTTGTACATTGAATATAATGAAAGAAAACTTCTACACTCATACATTCATACTCAACTCACAATCGCATGTAAACTTGGTATTTCATGCACATACTGTCAGAAGCCAGGCCTGACAGAGCACGATGGTTCCCTCGACCGCATCATAAAAAGCGCGGGAGACCCAGAACTTGTCGGCTTGACTCGCATTCATAGTGACAAACTAAAATGCAACAAAATTGATTTGCACTTCTCTTTTTTGCGTACGCACAGTTGCCTTATCCATTGACATTCCTCTCGCATCCACAGCTTTCTTCACCCCATTCCTCAATCCAAATTTTGGTTTGCCTCTAGCTATCATTCCATTTATATTATAATCGCATTATTTTCTTCACGAGCCGATCTCCACGTATGCGCTGTCCATGTGCCAAACCATCTTAACTCGCTGCAATCAACTCTTTCCGAAATTTCTTTGTATGAACCTAGAAACAACAACTGATTTATTTCATACTCTCGGTCAATTGTATCCACAATTTCTAGTCCTCTACTCGGCACTCTCGCATTCCCCACCCCCCCCACCCCCCCCCCCCCCCCCCCCATCTATATACATATGAAACGAGCGAGTATATCTGATAAAAGGTAAAGTTATGAAGTGCTCAAGAGATGGAATGGTTGAAGAAATAGGAGTGACGCTGAATGGGGAGATACTTGAAGAAGTGAGCTGCTTCAAATACTTAGGTCCCAGTGAGACAGCAAATGATGAGTTGGGTGAGGGGGTGAGAACGCGGGTACGAAGGGATATCAAGCGTGGGGTGGAATTGAAGGCGATCGTAAGGAATAGATTAGTAGGTATGAGAGCTAACAGCAAACTGTGAAAGTGTGGTTGTGCCAACAGTGATGTATGGGCCGAAACATGTGGGCTGGGACAAAGTGAAAGAAGACGAGTTCACTGTAGTTGAAATAAGATGTTCGAGAAACATGGCAGGGGTGACTGGTAGACAGCTGGTGAAATGATGAAGTGCAGAGAACGACTGGTGGTCAAAGAAATGGCAGAACGAGTTGAGTGCAACGTGTTAAAATGATATGGTCACAAGAGAATATTGAAGATCGTCTAGCGGAAAGTGATGAGTTCACAGGTAAATAAAAGGGAGTGATAGAGGTAGGCCAAAATTTGGAGTGAGAATGGGGTGAAGAGATATGAGTGACAAAGGTATGACAGGCCCGACAGCTAACGCTGGTTTACCCCAGCCGCATCGTAGTGGGGCGCGGAGGCCCTGAGGCCGTCTACGCGACTCACTTTCATACAACATTTTTTTTCTTGTAAAGGTCGCGTAAAACATGCATGGGCCCATGTCCTTCCTGCCACGTCAAAATCAGGCATTCATAATTGCTTTCCGTTCCTCTCTATTTCTGCGTACGCACCACTGCCTCTCCATTGACACGCCCCTAGTATTTACAGCTCTTTTCACCCCATCCCACAACCTGAATTTCAGTCTGCCTCTAGCACCATTTCCATTCACACTGGATCTCATCACTTTCTTCACGAGTCGACCTTCACTCATTCTTTCCATGTGGCCAATTTCAATGTGACGATAACAAAAATGCAGAGAATCTTACACTTACCCGAGGTCCCTTGAAACTTGCATGTTCGTTTAAATTAGATGATTTCATTCTTTTGGGATCACTTGAAGCGGAGAGAGCGCCGAATGTGCGCTTACAGGAACAAGAAGAAGCCTAAAAAAGGTTCAATTCATGAATACATCCAAGAAAAACTGAAACTTGTCTAACAATTTAGTCTTTTCAATAATAAAATAGAAATTAAATATCAGCGTCCAAGAACCTAACCGCAGCAATTGTTGTCATTCTAAAGCGGAATGAGAAGGAACGAATTAGTTTGGAATGTGCAGACTTAGTAATTCTGAACATTCCCTGCACGTGAAATCAGCAAGATAAAAAAGTAGAGGAAATGGAGTTCAAGGATAGTCAAGCAAAAAGGTGAAAAGATACAAGAAGCTAGGGGTGAAGAACAGTAGTCCCCAAGCCCTAACTAGAGCTCAGTTCACCTAATTTCCCCTTGAGGTCGCCAATGCTAGTAACATAAGCTAGGTAAGCTTAGTTAATCGAACCTAATTGCCCTACTTGCCTTTGTATTATAATAGAATGTCTCCTGGGAGAAAGCTAAGTAAATAATTTTCACTACACTCTGTCTTCGAGTTTCTCAATTCAAAGGTATCACAAATTCACTATAAACCTCACATGTTCACATTGGAACGCAAAGGCTCTATCACTTAAAAATGCCTTGAAACCCCAATACGTTGCTTGTCATTCCTTTTCTGACTGTTGACCTATTCGCACAACTTAACACAATTGGCACCCGCATACTGGCACCCGCATACTGAATAATCAATTTTTCAAGCATCTTCAGATTTAGCGCCACTTCGAGTCTTAGAAGCATTACATATTTCAAATAATTCAAGACTCGACTCGTATCACAAGTATAATTCTTTCTCGACACACTCTGTTGCAATGCATATATATATTCATTGCACGTACATAAGTAAATACCTCATAATCAAATGTATGTATGTATGTATGTATATGCGAGAGCTTTCTCCCTCCACAAGGGAAGGGTAGCTACAACATGTGCAGAAAACCAAAAAATTTCATAGAAACATAGATAAAAGAAAATTCTTCAACGTTCACACATCTCCATCTAATCACAATCGGACACCCTTTGCGCTCCAGGCATATGTATTCAGCAGCCAGGCCCGACAGCTACCGCTGGTTTACCCCGGCCGCATCATGAGTGGCGCGGGGGCCCCCGAACTTTTCGACGTGACCATCATTCATACTAATTTTTTTTATTAGTTAAACATTTCATTTTTTATTTTAAATATTTCTAAAAGTCACGCCTCAATATGAACGGGCACCTCCGCGCCATGCCCTTCATGCTGCGTCAAAGTCAAACATTCACAATTGCCCTCCACTCCTCTCTATTCTGCGCACACACAGATGCCTCTTCCATCGACATACCTCTGGCATTCAAAGCTCTCAACACTCCGTTTTTCCATCCTAACTTTGGTCTTCTTCTAGCACTCCTTATAATCAAATACCTATCATATATACCTCATAATCAAAATCATGTGTGTATACACAAAACATCTTTGAAAACCTAGCTGTGACATGAAAGTAAAGTAAAGAAGACCAGACCTTGAACGTAGTAAGATCAGTCTTGTGACCCGCCATGAGAGTGTTGGCTTGCTCTTTCTCCTTCTCCAGACGACTTATGGCCAGTTGAGCTGCTGAGTGTCGGGTCTGCAGAGTGGCAGTTTCAACTGTCTTGACGTTTGCCTGCAAAAAACATGTATACTTGAGACCCTATAACAATAGTGCCCTTTATACCAAATACTGTCAAATGTATTACAATACATCCCTGAAGGTTATCAATCAGGTTATCAAAATGTAAAAACAACACAAAGATAAACATTTTTAGAGCTCACGGAGCAATCATGTACGATGTATGTATTGGTTGTATTTCTGCAAAAGGGGTTACAGAAATATTATTTCAGAGCCCACAGTACCATAATTATGAAAAGTATGCGACACTCTTTAGAAATAAGGTTCACAATATGGTTAGCCACGCTGAATGTATTCTCTCACGATTCAGTACATTAATCACCAAATTCATATCCTTTCAAACTAAAATGTTCAAAAGCTATAATAAGTGTTATTGTTTACTCTTCAGTTAATTTGAAGGGTTGTGCAATTCTGGTGAATAGGTTCAAAACAAAAATTGATATATCATACTATGATTGACTATTTGAATACAAGGCTTATCATCCATATTGAAACTATCATGAAAAAACAAAACTATAAAACTAATTTATCAACTTCGAGGTATGAAAGCAATAAAGTAGTCATTATCTAATATTCAATTATCCATACTTGACGGATTTTGAAAATAAAGTGCTTGAAGAAGATAATTGTCTACATTGCAAGGCGAAACTATCATGAAAAAGACTCCAGTGTACATATGACTCAAGATGAAAAAGAAGAAAGATATGGAATGAAAGTCGGAAGTGTAGGAGTAAAAAGCTGCAAATGGCAACTGATAAAAGAATGATGTATGAGCAATAGTTGTAAAAAAGTGAATCTAAGTTGCATGACCATTACAAGGAGAAAAGAAGGGCAGCAAAGACAAACCTGACTTGCAAAAAGAGTGCTGCTTGCTGCCGATTGGCGGCAAGAAAAATCTTGAAGTTGACTTTCAAGTAAAATGAAAAGTATTCTGAAAGGAGGAAAAGGTTACAGACAACTAATGGAAGAAAAGATCACAAACTGAATGTTGAAAAACAAAATATATTATTGCCTGAAAATGGGGTTGCATAGAGGCAATGGGCAGAATTTAAATTATATTTTTAAAAATGTCAAAGCAGATAACAAAGCTGTGATTATCACAAGTACTGTGGAAAAGAGAAATATGCAGTTGCTAGGTTAATGGAATGAATAATGGATGGCAATGGAAGAAGTGAAGAATCAGTGGGAAAGATACGGAATCGTCAGGCGCCTAGTTTTGATAGATATTCTGCTGAATATACATAAAATCACTCTTTATAACACAAGATATGCAAACTTAGCTAACCCAAACTTACTACCTATCTTATCTTTTTGTAGAGATATAGCCATATACATATGCATTAAAAATATAGATACACATGCTTATACTAACAAATGTACATGCATACTATTTTACAGATATATTGATATACAGGTATATGGGTAAAAATAGGAAGATATTTTAGCATAAAGTTATATTTTGTCAGAAAATAAATTAAACCACACTATTCCTCTGTTACTGTAGTCTCAATTCATTCCATGGGATTTTTGTTCACTTATTATACTGCATGCATTCTTCCAACAATACTAAAAAGACATATACCTACTGCTCAAATTGCTACAATTCTATGCATATATATATATACACACAACAATAAAACAGATTGGTCATGTATATGCACAATTATATTTTCTGCTTTAAACTATGGATTGTGGATAACTCAGTAATTATTATGGGTGTATTAAGGTAAACAGACCTTTGCGCTTCTTTTTCGTGATGATGAAAGAAAACCGGATGAGCTTCCTGTAATGATTGGAGCTTCATCAACAGAGGTTGCAGTGCATTGGGAATGAGATGCTACTGATGCGGAGCTTTTACATGAATCAGCTCATCGTTAGGTGGAGACTCATCAACAAAGGACCCTGAAACTGTAATATTTAAGTTATGTTGGATAATGTGGCTATAATTGAGAGAAGGAATTACAGGGAAATACATGGTATTATTTCTCTAAAGAAACAGGCATGGATTTCCAACTTGAACAATCCATACAAATGTACGGACATACATACAAAGATCTAGTTTATGGCTACAGAAAAAGCTTACACCTAAATTTTCATGATAAACACTCTCCCAAGACATCAAATACAGCAAGCTGTATACTACATTTACATTTCTCCATCACGTAAAATGAGAAGAGTAAGATGAGGAAGTTTAACATGATACAAAGAAAGATGGAAGCCCAATTGGCATGGAAGAGAGAAGTCCTGAAGACATATTTAAGGCTATGGGTTCCAAGAAATAATTCTTGGGATAGTCATTTTACTTAGCATAAGAGAGTCAAACCTAACTATCCTAACCTTACTGCTTTTTATGCCCCCAGGGGGTAAATTATATTTCAATAATCTGTGTATAGGCAAAATAGTTGACAATGATTATCAAGTATGAAGATAACACATGGAAACAGCATAAGGATTTTATAGATATACATCTTCAAAAATTCATGCTGCCAAATTGAAATAATGTAAAACAATTGTAATAAAAAACAGTCAAGCCCAATTAATGTTTTTACTTCAGGAACACAGCAAATGAGATTTTTTCATTATGTATATTAAGTAAATTGAGTTATTTTCCCCTGTGGGAAGAGGGGAAAAGAATACTTCCACCGTACTCCCTGTGAATCGTAATAGGCAATGAAAAGTCACGAGCCAAGAGGAATGAAAATCCCCTCTTCTTGTATTACCTTCCTACACACCAACAAGCATAAAGAAAAGGTGGAGAGTGATGCTCTACCTGCGAATTTCTGTGTTTGTTGTAGCTACCCCTCCCTTGTGGGGGCAAAATAATTTTGCCTATGCATTCCATGTTGAGTAAAATTTTCTGGCACAGATGAACTAGTGAATGATAGATATTGGTATTCAAGTTATAAAAATCATCAAAGTCCTTATTGCGATAAACATATAACCACAGTAATTAATATTTTCAATCAACTTCTTCGAAGAAATTCAAACTATTTGGAAAATATACTTATATATTTCTATCATTGTTGAAGAAAATATTTCTTCATCAGGATACTTTGATTGTGGCAAAGTCTTACAATCTTACCTACCATTGAATCTTTCATGACAATTTTAAGAATAGGCAAGTATAATATGCAGATTGTTTGAATTGGTAAAAATTCATTCAAGTGACCGTTAATATTTTGCACTCATTTGTATATCTTTGATAATATAAATTAATATGTATGTATGCATATGAAAAACCTTCCTCCCTCCAAAAAGGAGGAGTAGCTACAACAAGCACAGAAAGAGTAAAATTTACAAAACAGGAACAAGACGGTAAAAGAAAAGAGAGAAAAAAGAAATATACATTTCATTCTTCATAAATTTCCCAGTCCACTCACAAACACACAACTTTGCGTTCCGGGCATTTGTTTCAGCATCCAGGCCCAACAGCTACTGCTGGTTTACCCCGGCCGCATCATAGTGGCATGCGGGGGCACCAAGACCGTCTATGCGACTCACTTTCATACGTTTATTTCATTTTTTTTATTAAAGGTCGTTAAGTTTTTACAATCATTCAATATGTATATCATAAAACGGAATTGAATGAAGTACAATGCCCATTTGTTTACTATTATTCCAGCACTAAAGCAAGCTGCATGCCATTTCCTTCTAGATTCATTAGCTTATGTTCAGGTTCACCAGAGTGTGGTCCAGTCCCACTCTCAGCTCCAAGATAGGAGCGGCTGATCATATTGGCAAAATATAATTATTGTTTTGTGTTGGAGCATCTTTGTTTTTGAGCCTCTTACCAGTGATGGTAAGTTATCAGCATGTCTTTGTGTTGTAAGGGCACAACCCTATGAGTACACTCAAACACTAAAGGTCCAATCTGTCAAATGGTCAAATCAAGAAGAAGAACCAAACAAAAATATAAATAAAAAAAAACTGTATTTCTAACAAAATACTAAAAATGATGAAATAAGTTATTAGTTGGTTAACACCCAATAGTACATAGTTGATGGCAAATGAGATAAATGGATGATGTGAAAACAAAGTCCGTAAACCATAAATCACACAGTTTTTAACAGAACAAAATATTGACTCAACCAATAACACAGGATAAACCAAATAAAATGACAAGAAAGGCAGCTCGGTAACTGAAATAACTGTGATATTGTATAACTATAAATGTCAGAGGAAGCACAACTCAGAAATAGATCAGTGAGGCTGATGCAAAACAAAATTTAGGTAGGTGCAAGGCACAGCAAAGCTAGAAGCAGAGAGCAAAGTAGGAATGAGAGAAGACCCCAAGTTCCATTGAAGAAAAAGGATTTCTATATACAGAGTATGGTCATCACCCTCTTATGGCACAAGATAGGTAACCTATCTAATCAAACCTAACCCTATTGCCCATCCATGCCCTATGAAGGGCTCGCATTCTTAGTTTTCACATTTTTGTTCATTTGAATACAATTCTTCAAATGTTGATAAATTTCTATACAGAATTATATTTCATTCTGACCTGAAGAATTTTAATATAAATCAAGGTATATATAACCATTATCATAATTTCAAGTAAAAATATTTCAATTTTTTATGCTCCATATATGTTATGAAACTTTTGATAAGCAATTCCTTGAATAGGTCAGTATTCAGGATATGGAGTTGAGTATACAAGTCTCCGAATCTTTCAAATAAGTAAATACATGTTGAACATTATGAAAGAAGAGTAGTGGATCAGTGTCATCAAAAAGGACTGCAAATTTATAATATCAACACAATATGAATAACATAAATTGATCTACCTACCTGAAATCCAATAATATTTGCAATAGCTTTAAATACATATTTAGTATGTGTAACAAATAACATTGGACATCACCAGTGGACCTATGCACTTGAAGTGAACTCATACAGTACCCTGCCAAAGTTGGCATCCGGGGTAGGGACTCTATGTATAATACATATTTTAAATACAGACAAATTTTTGCTTATTATCAAGATAACTGCTCAAGAAAAATTAAAAATATTCAAAAAAGTCATCAATCATAACACACATGAAAGCCCCTGAATTGTTGAATACCGCTTTTGGAGACTAATTGTGTGATATATTTATTACAGTAATTATTGGAAATATTAATCAAAAATTTTTTCATTTCATTTCAGAAAATGATGCATTTGAAATAACCAAAGGCATAAGGATTTCTAAAGAAAATGAGTTCTGTAGAAAGTTTTTCAGGACACTGGTTCATTAGAATGTAACAGTTTCAAAGCCTCACACTACTACATTAGAAGCATACCTCAGAGAAAATAGCCAAAATTTGCATGACATCTAATAAACTCTGGAGCATTGAGCTTGTCTTAAACTCTGACACTGTCAAGACTCTGCAGTGTAATTATGTATCACCCATAGGCCCTGATTCACCATTGATGTTAATTTAAGTAAAGGCAATAAAATAATTCCTGTAATCAAATTTTGAACAAGGTTTGATCTGTTTAGGCATTTACATAGACTTCATGGAAGTTTTCCTTTCTGTCATTCACAGCAAGCTGATGAAGGTCAACTCATTTTGAAATCTAGGAAAGGTCCATCAATGACTAGCAGAATTTATGATGAGCAGATCCCAGCAAGTGGTAGTCACTTTTCCTAAATTCTTACTTGTCCACCCTCCTTACTGTCTTTTTCCCCCAATACAACCATACTATCATTAGCTGTGCTCATCATGCCTGTAAAGCTTTTTGCCTATAATGGTCAACAAACTCTGAATTGAAAAACTGACATGTTGAAACTTAAACCATTGCAAGTATTCAGTAGGAAAACAGTAAGAAAAATCCTGCCATTGGAAAATCTCAAGATTTTGGGTACTTTTGAGAGGGTCATGGCATTATATATTGCCTAAGGGTCCTAATAACCCTTACTCAAATGATGCATTCTAAATAGCTAAAACTAGAAAAATATGTTTCGCATTTGATTGAATCTTCTTATGAGATCAGAACAAAAAACATATTTAACCAAAAAAGGATTAGGCAAATTTAAGCCTAATCTAACACCACAAACCCAAGGAAAGCATAACTAGTTAGACATACTACTACCAATCATGTGTTGGCTAAGCATAGCAAATGACAAAGTTAATACTGAGTAAAGGCCTAACTAGATCCAGTTGTTCCGTCCCTTTTCGTGTACAGGTCGAAACTAACGCGAATGAGGTTCGGGAGTGAATCAGATGCAGTAACGTGGTTATCCTTTAATGGCACTTCAGAGTTGACACAGGCTTAGTAATTGGCAAGGAATCTATTAGATCGGATGGTAGGTGCTAATGCGAAGTGATGTTACTTCTATAATGCATCTGTGATCTGTACAGGTGCTTCCTCGACAGTCGCGCTTCCGCTAATGAACAGCGACGTCTCTTTAATGTGCTACCTCTACGGCAGGCTACCGCTAGTGAACGGCGATGTCTCTTGCCGATTCTATTTATATACTCGGCGGGCGCACATAATGCTCCCCCCACCTTTAAAAATTCTTTATTACAATAAAAAATTTTAAAACGTTATTCAATTAGCTTCGATTTTCCTTTGACTATCAATTAATCTTACAATCCGTCAAGTTAGAACCACAATTCGAACAGATCAGAACGTATGAGACAACATGCTTCTGAATTACGAACGGAGGTAGACAGGTATGGCCTTTGCTGTCATCATAAACAAATTTCAACGGTAATCCCACATCTTGGTAAACATTATTTTTAGTGTCAATATTATATTTTAGTGTCAATTCAATACTATATTTATTACCCAAAATCAACCAAATAATCACTCTACGCACTTAGCTCAAACAATTTGTTCATTCATTATCAAGTTATTTATCAATTGATTCTTAGAATACTTGGATACTCCAGATATTTCGGATACAAATGGATACACCACACAATTTTATTAACATATCAAAATATCAAAATCAAACATCAAAACGCGTACTTAATAAATCCTTTCCATAAGGTTCACTTTCTTGAACAAACTGGACACCTACCGTCAGATCGAGAACAAAATTTTTATTTTGGATTAACATATTAACATATTTCGAGAACAAAATTTTCAATGCAATTGGAAATAAAGAAGGAAAAATCCATCATAAGACTATGTTACATAAAATATAGAAAAGAGGTTTAAATGCGCAAAACAATACATTACATTACCACAATTGGCAAGGTAAAAGTAGAATAGGATTCAAATCGTCCTACGATTTAAATTAACATATTTCAATTCAACTAAACTACAAGCGTGCAATTTGGTTTTTTTTTTTATCCGCAGTATAATACTTCGTCTCAATATTTCACGTGACGTGAATACATTAACAAAATAATCTATGAAATAGAATACATAATCCGTATATAATAGAGATTTTCTCCGTATAAAATAGAATTAATCTAAGTAATCTAAGACATGGAAGGTTACTATTCCGTTGGAGATTGGATAATCGGAACATGATACTCTGATCTATGGTATTCAGATTCAGAATGTGGGAGTCTAGCGTCGTAATGTTACGCGCTAACTTGAGGTGGAAGTGCAACTATTTGCCTAGGACTATTACTGATTTCTTTCCAAGCAGATCGACGCAATGCTACGTCCTCACCGCTTAGTCTTCCGATGACTTTGTTGAGATCTCGTTTAATGTAAATAACCATTACAGTAATTATAATTGTGATTATTGTGTAAAGGAGCAACATTATGTCACTCAATCGATCAGGGATTAGGTCGACTGTCGTCTCCTCTGTGTGGCGGATTAGTTCATCCGATATTTGACCATTATTTGCCTTAATGGCTGTTAAAATGGTGTCAACATTAAGATTGGACACCTTATTACCCATCTTAGCAGGCCACAAAGCTACTAAAAGCGCGGGGATTAAAATTGTGATTAATTTTAATCACATAAATGTGATAAATAAATTATAAATTTATAAATCTTGATGTAGAAAACGTAATTCTTCACCGGATGTTTGCTGGGAATGCAGCGATTCTGATTATGAACACGAGTTCGACGTGTTCTCCGGATTCATACACTTGAATTCGAGTACGCAACGGGGAATCTAGGTTCAGGAACACCGTGAAGTTGCAGTAGGCTTCTTGTAATACTTCTTTCGGTACCCTGATTCCGAAAACTATCGTTGTTTTCTGCGGCCGCCAGAGTTGACCGTGTCCCCCGCTACACATCGGGGTTCATGAGTGAATTATTATTGGAATTAAACAAGTGTATCTTGTGAGTCGGAATGTGCAATGTTCTGGAATTGTTCAGGAGTCGCCCAAGGAATCTGAAAGGATACGACACAGGAAATTAGCATGGCCACAAGTTTAAGTAAGCAATTGTCGTTTCATAATAAGGCAACGCTTCATTCTCATTAAGACACATTCATTTCAACTACACTGCCTAGCATTGTTGCCAAACAATTTGCGGCAGAAGCGCAGATCTCGCGGCTTCGCGCTCGCACTCTCGTGTTGACATTTCCAAGATTGCATCTCAGTTTATCAACTCTAGCTGACGGCTTGACGAACACAACTTTGATGGCGCAATAACAGTATGACAACATCCGAAGCTCAACATCTCGTCACAAGGTGTTTTCGCAACACAATATTTCCTAACGCAAGACATACATAAATCTTGAAAGAAACTCATAGAACACTCCTACAAACTAGAAACTCATAGAACGCACTTATAGACTAAAACTCATAGAACGCATATATGGAATGGCAAATTCGGAATATTTGAGAATGAACAATTACAAACTAGGTTGACAATTTCACCGTCTTAACTTATCTAAAGGCAGCACATAGTTTAAGTTCGATCGGATAATCTTGTTACCGATCTTAATATCTGCATAATTTTTGCCTATCCTTTCAATGATACCTGGTCCTAAGAAATTTAGCTGTAATTTGTGTTTTTTGGCATGATTTTTTACTAGTACACGGTCCGTCACTTTTAAATTTTTATCGCGACGTTTCATATTTCTATAGGCAGTTCTTTCGATTGTGGCGTTAATGATCGCATTTCTAATATTGTTCACTACAATAGATGACTCGGTAAATTTTTGTTTGTGAACATCTTCATATGTAGTCGCAACATTGAAGTCTTCTAAATTAGTAGAACTGATATATACACACGTATCTCTACCGAAAACCGTGTATGCGGGTGTATCTCCTAAAGTTTCATTAAAACTATTGTTAATCGAATTCTCCACAATATCCAATAATCTATCCCACTCATTATGAGTAAGAAAATTTAGATATAACTTGAGCAGGTGTCGAATTTTTCCATTACATCGCTCAACAATGCCATTAGAAAAAGGGGAATATGCCAGAACTTCCTTTTTCAAGATAGAAAGTCCTTTTGTGAAATTTCCCACATTAGATGATTTAAATTCTACAGCATTGTCGGATAACAACACGTCCGGGGTACCGAACAAACAGCAAAAATTCTATAGACAGTCTGTAACAGTCTCTGTACGTCGGTCATTAGTCGAATATAATTTAACAAAACGGGAAAATAGGTCGATAATGACAAGAATATATTTGTTCCCATTGTCTGTCATTGTTAATGGACCGTAAAAGTCCATGCTGACCGTTTGAAAACATCGTGTTCCAATTGGAGCATTTAGAATTTTAATCGGCGTCGGTATTCGTGATTTTAGAATCTTACAGATGTCACAAGATTCAACAATTTTGCGTGTAATTGTCCGTTCGTACGGATGAAAATATTTTAATTTAAACTTGAACAAGGTATGATTCAAATCTGTATGGGACAAATTGTGGATGAATAGAATTGTCTTGTGTAACAGAGTGTATGGCACCACAATAGTCAGAATGGTGCTGGGTCTGTTGTCAATTCTTCGTCTTTTATACAAAATGTCATTCATAATCAGAAATTCATTCATGTCAGTATTAGCAACTTTTGTTGCATTCTCTAGGGCGTCCTTTATTTCAGAACAAAAGGGATCACGATCTTGTTCACGTTTAAATTCGTCTAACGACCAGTTGTCGTTAATACTTGAATGGTCTGTAGTCGTATTAACTTTATCCAGTCTGCATAAGCTCGTTTTCTGTCTGCTATTAAAGTCACTGGGTTCACGTCTGGGGTCTGTCTGTTGTTCAGCAGTACTGTCGTTTCTTCTGTCCTTACTTCCTGGCATTGTCTCCTCGAACTCTTCCTCAGTCACGGGCTTGTTACATTTGTTACCCGCAGCAGCGGCTTGCTGCCTGGTTACAACGGGAAAAGTCTCTACATCTGGGGTTAAATCAGAACACTCTGATAGTTCTTTTTCTGTTAAAGGATTTTTGTCATGATTTAATCTACTTAATGCATCGGCGGCACTATTCGCCTTCCCAGAAAAATACTTTAATTTGGCATAGAAAGCTTGCACATAAATACTCCATCTGGCGAGCGTGTTGTCTTCAGGCAATTTCTTTGAAAATAAAGGAACTAAAGGCTTATGATCGGTGTAAATGACCAGATCATAGCCTAAAACAAGATATTTAAAGTACTTCAACGCTTCAACTATAGCAAACATCTCCTCTTTAGTTGTTGAGTATCTTCGTTGGGTGGAATTCAACGTTTTAGAAAAAAATGCGACAGGTCTCATGTTTCGAACTTTATCAGTAGATGATTGGAGTAAAACAGCTCCTATGCCGACGTTCGATGCATCACAAAACAGATGAAAATTTTGATCGAAGTTTGGGTGACTTAAGATTGTATGTGCACATAGTTCATCCTTTAGTTTTTCAAAACCGTTTTGACAATCTTTTGACCAATTGAATTCAACATTTTTCTTCAGAAGATTATAGAGCGGGCTTGCGATACTCGCAAAATTTTTTATGTACCTACGAAAGAAATTTACCAGTCCTAGAAAAGACTGTAATTTTTTTACATTCTTAGGAATTTCTAAATTCTTTACTTTGTCAGTACCGGTGCTTCTGGTTCCCATTCCACTAATGGAATGTCCGAGATATTCAATCTCGTTTTTGAAAAATTGGCATTTTTCTGTTTTTATTGACAATCTAGCGTTTCTTAATAGTTCAAGTACAACTTTTATATCGGCAAGATGCTGTGCCTTTTCCTTAGAAAATATGAGCACGTCGTCCATAAAGACGAAAGATAGTTTTCCTAGAACAGGAGATAGCGTTTGCGTCATTACTGACTGGAAATATGCAGGTGAGGTTTTTAAACCAAAGGGTAAACGATTGAACTCGTATTTTCTGCTACCAACTGTAAACGCTGTTATTTCCTTACTCTCATCGGTCAGTGTAATATTATGATATCCTGACCTAAGATCTAATTTTGAAAAGTATTTTTGACCATTTAAACTATAGAGAATCTCGTCCACGCGCGGCAGCGGGAATGATTCTTCATGAATTACCTCATTTACTTTGCGAAAGTCAACTACCGGACGTATAGTTCCATCTTTCTTATGAACTACAATTATCGGTGAATTATAAGCTGAAATCGATGGTCTAATAATTCCGTCGTCTAACATTTTTTCGTTAACGACTTTCAAGTCTTCCATGTAACGGTGGGCAATACGATAGGGAGGGACATTTACGACATCCACGTTAGGTTTTAAACGTATTTTATAAGGTTTAATTGCAGCAGCGGAGATTGATTCATTGTCTATAGTAATAACGTCTCTGAATTCATTCAACAAACTCAGCAATTCAGGCTTCATTTCGTCATCGTTACACTTGATATCATCATTATTTAATTTCCGCCGACCACGGGCTATTTCTTTGGAATCAGAAACGTACCCTTTGTCGACAACTCCTGTGATCCCGACAGATTTACTATTAGTGTCTTTCTTCTCGACATCTAAATGACTGTCCTGAACAACACTCGCTGCCTCCACAAAGGTACTCAATCCTCCTTTTAATTCTCCTTGTACATCTGACAAGTAAACTTCGGATTCAACGTGATCCTTCTCCACTTTTTCTAAAGTACTTATAATTGCATTCTCTGGTAAAACAATCGCTCTGTCGGAGCTATTAATTAACAACAACGGAATCTTTCTCCTATTGTTAACTCTCACAATCGCTTCTGCGACACAAATGCCTTCTTTTAAAGTTGCTTTCTTTATTATGTATTCTCCATTTTTACACTTTCCAACATGTCTAACATGCTTCAAAATTACATTGGGAGCAATTTCAACTCGTCGAGTATGCACTCTTAACGGCCTTGGCCCTGTGTGGGAATTGGTAACTGCAACTACGCCTCGAACAGGCTGATTTTCTCTCTTACCATCCCTTTTTACTTCCTCGCCTGCTCTCTCAGCTTTGCACGTCCTGAGGTTTTCTCTCTTCTCTCTTAGCTTATTTAGGACTTTTTTCTTAGCTCTGGAAGTAATCGTGTCCGCCATGAGACACTCAGTATTCTCTATTAAATACTCGAGACACTCTGTCTTTCTCTTTTTTCGTCGTTTTACCTCTGCAAAGGGAATTTTCTCGTCTTTGATAATTAAACATCTTTGTTTTAAGTCTACAACGGCGTTCTTGTCTAATAAATCACGCCCAATAATGACGTCATAATTGTAAATACCATCTTTAATTATTAAAGCATTTGTCTTTAAACTTACACCGTTTTTTAACTTTAGGACAAGCTCCACCTCGCCTTCAACATTACTCTTTGCGTTAACGCCTTTTATAGTCAGAGAACTTGGCTTCACGTCATTACTTATCTCACTAATTCTGTGGTAGCTGATTAGACATTTCTCTGATCCTGAATCAATCAATGCATTCCACAGGTCTGCATCTTTTCTAAGCACAATCATGGGCTTATGACTTTTTCGTATTACAAATAATTCATTTTGTCCTGTAACTTCAACTTCTTCATCTTCTTCGTATTTACAAACGTTCGTTGTGACATGGCTTTCTATTTCAGTGCCATGAGCATTCAAATCATCGCTTAATTCCGCCTCTCCCAGCGATTCATATCTATTTTCACACTTAATTAGTGGATCTATCATCTCAACATTTTTAACGAGGGAACCTCCAGACATGTTTAACACATCAACTCTCTCGACATTTTTAACGAGGGAATCTTCAGCACCAGAATTCTCCTCGGGTTCACAGGGATTTGTCGCCGTAGAGTCATACTTAGTTATTGTAGTTTCATTTTTACCATTGACGTTATTTCTATCGGAAATGAAATCGTCTCTGCTGTTTACGCTAAAAAATCATTGCCACTGTTAGTTTGGTAAGTTTCTACCTGGCCTTTTTCTGGTACACTAGTTTTATACTGTCCTCGCGCACGGACACGATCCGGTCTGCCTGGTCTGTTTAAATAGTCTCTTCTGGACCTACAATCTCTTGCGTAGTGTCCTAACTTATTACAACGAAAACAAACTTCGCCACGCAGCGAGTGCTCGGTGGCTGTCTGCGATGAACCTGGTTTGTACCAATCAGTCGGTTTCCTAGCCACAGTGGTTACCGACTCACTTTGTCCTTGACAGACACACACATGATTGTAACAATTCGAGCAACGCTTCGCGTTGTTGGCTGTCTCTACTGCCTGAACTTCTAGAGTTCCTAATTCTCTATCTCCAACATAAGATTTTACGTGAGGTCTAGCACGGAAAGTTGGTCTCGGGAAATTTGGTCTCCAGTAGGGCCTACGCGTCCTACCTCTACCTCGAAATCCGCCTCTTTCTGTTGTATGCACTTCGGCCTCATCATAGGCAGCTTCAAAGTTTGATTCGGACGAATGATCATCCTCAGCACAATAGATTTCCATAGATCTCTCAGATCGAGTCGCTAATATTTGCTTATCCTCGGGAAAATTCATAATTACAGTCACAATTCTCTGAAGGAGCTCTTCCGATGATTTGAAGGGTTTATTGAATAGTTTTTTGTAAAAATCTTCTGTTACTAAGGGGTTGATGATGGCCATAGCTAACGCAACGATTAAAGTATTCTCGACATACTTATCGAGAGCAACAGGATCGGGACAATTTACTACATAGGGGTGGGCTCTGTTCGAACACTCCGGGCTGGTCATTATTCTGTGGGTAAATTTACGGATTTTGGACAGGATAGCCACGAACTGGCTAGCTAATGCATCGTTTCTTTTTAGGCGTACGTTATTTAGATCACAGGCGACCGCGTGCAAAGATCTTTCACCTTTTGACACGTAGATATTTTCTAACAGGTGCACGACTTCTTCGAAACTTAATTCATAACCTTCACTAATTATGGAAGCAACAACCGTATTAAAGTCTCCTACCCGCTTGTCTGCGGTTCGCAATAATAGATTTAATTTTGCTTCCTCCGAATTGTCTGACAGCATGTTGAAATACGCTCTCACATTTTTTATATGCGTTTCTAGTGACTTGTTTTCTATGAAGTCCGGGTCATTTTTCCGTTTTCTACCTCGGTACTGCGGCAGATCCTGCCCAGCAATCACAACACTAGGTATTGGACCTACAATAGAAGTTGTCACCGCGGTAACGGTACTAGTTACAGAGCTAACTGTGGTAATGGCTGCGCTCGTAACAGGGGTGACAGTGGTGGTGGTCGCCATGGTGGTAGGTATTTGAGGAATTGATAATCTAAAAACAGGGACTGATAACCTACCAAAGCTAGTCAAGTACGGAATGGTTCTTATATGCTCGTATCCGTCAGAATCACTGTCCGACATAAACACTCAATTTTCTTATATTCTTAAACCTCCAATTTCCATTAAGAGAAAAATGTTCTACACACAATAAAGTTTTCTACATGCAAATGATAATATTCTACATACAATAAAATTTTCTACGTGCAAATGATAATATTCTACATACAATAAAATTTTAACTCACATTTTCAGTGGACTTAAACCAGGCTAATCCAGCACACAAAGTCAAAAAGTCAAAGCTCGTGAAGGTCGGCAGCAACTGAACAGAGCAAGCCGCTCCAGCTTACTCTTATGTGCCAGGGAACAATGGGCCCGAGAACAATAGCAACAACTTCCTTCAATTGTTCTAGGGAACAATGGACTACCTCTCCACACAACGTTTCCGCGTACACGCTCGCTCTTCCACTCCCGGGAATCAGCTTGCTTACTGCGCTTTTGCAATGCCTACTGCTTAACTTCCTACTCATTAATTTTATAATGATGATGTATAATCATTAATTTGAGCGCATGCTTATTTAATTTGCAAGCAAACATTATCGGCGTACACTTAACTTAATATTTTGGCGATGCGTAGCTCTCGTCGATCTTCTCGTTGCAGATAACGGTGCGTAAATGCGTAGATCTCGTCGACAGACCAGGTTGTTGGTCTGGACCCTTCACTTCATCTTCTCCTTTGAGTAGCGATGCTTCAGACTGGTGAAGACTGCGTAGCGTGTAGATTTTCGATTTTTTCTCCCTCGAAATTCCTTCCAAGAATTTCGATTTTCTGCGCTGACGTCTTTCTTCCTTTTCTCGATGCTCTGAAGTAATGTGATAACTATGCGACGTTACTCCAAACAGGGTGACACTCCTCACACTTAAGATCACGGATCAGCAGAACTGAAGATCAATTCTTGATATCTTTCTTCTTCAATGGGGCAATGTGGCAATGTGGATATCTTTAATGTGGCATCCCCATACACGGGCCACCAGAAATGTTCCGTCCCTTTTCGTGTACAGGTCGAAACTAACGCGAATGAGGTTCGGGAGTGAATCAGATGCAGTAACGTGGTTATCCTTTAATGGCACTTCAGAGTTGACACAGGCTTAGTAATTGGCAAGGAATCTATTAGATCGGATGGTAGGTGCTAATGCGAAGTGATGTTACTTCTATAATGCATCTGTGATCTGTACAGGTGCTTCCTCGACAGTCGCGCTTCCGCTAATGAACAGCGACGTCTCTTTAATGTGCTACCTCTACGGCAGGCTACCGCTAGTGAACGGCGATGTCTCTTGCCGATTCTATTTATATACTCGGCGGGCGCACACAGTTTTGTGTCAGAAGCTGAAGTTTATAAAAATAAATGTTACATTAGAACTTTAAATGTATAGATAACCTAACTACCTAGCAATAATCTAAAAAAAACTAACATTTTCTTTCCTAATCATGAATCCAGAGTACTAGCTTCTAATTGCACACTGATTTTACAGGTTTTTATTAGCAATATCTTACCAGCAGCTTGAGAAAGTTCTTTTTTAGTGTTAGGTACTTCTCCTCGTTTTAAAAATCGTCTGAAAGGTGACAAAATACGTCGATATTGATCCCTTCGAAAATGATCTTCGCACACAAAATGATGCGTTAAAAGTTTTTCCAATTTCACGTCCAATAACTTTTGGTTTTCACACAAAACTATCCATTCTTTATAATTGGCTCTTGGAAATCGGTGAAATATCACGTTACTATTTTCTGAAGTATTCATACAATCACGAAAATCGCAACGCTTGGTTCTCGCGTACGACGCCATGATGAAACTGCATCAGAAATATTTCAAACTTGTATCTGGCATCATCCAGTCGTTCGGTGATTGGTCCGGCGGTGTGATGACGTCAATGATGCACATCTCCCTTTAATTTGACTGTAATTACTATACTTCTATTCATTGTACTGTGCCGCTACCTCCTTTCGTCTACCATGACCGGCAGGCCGCAGCCGAGACGGTACAGAAACGGTTTTTGGAAACTACAGAAATCTCTTGAGATACCTTCCCGACTCGCGCGCCTCCAAAACAAAAATTTCATTAACTTCATTCACTTCTAACTTTAGAAATAATGCACCTATCGAGTTCAAATTACTCTCAAAAGAAAGAATGAAACATTCTTAAGAGAAAATAGTATATGTCAAAATTCCTTAGTATTCACAGACAACAGGGAGCTAAGTTCCCGTAACCCCTCAATGAAAGGCTGATTTTTTCGATGAGCTTCATTTTGTCTCGACTCTAATTTCTGAAATATTGCACCTAAAAACTTCAAGTAAGTTTCAATTTCAACATCAAGCCATTCTACATGCTAGAATACAAGACAAAACTCTCATACGCTTTCTGGGGGGGCAAGGAGCGAAGTTCCCGTAACCCCTCAATGGTCGGTCGATTTTCTTGTAAAATCGCAGCTTGCGCAACTACTGATTTCTAAACAATTGCACTTACATGAAATGTCGAAATTCTTCAACCAAGTGATATTAGTGTTATCAAAATGAGGAATGAGGAACAAACGTGCACGGATGAAATTATACGTCAAATAAAGTTGTTACATGTGTGGCAAATGGTTTTCATCAATGATTTCCTTCTTATGGCGGCAAACACAAAAATCTCAAATTTGTACTGATGACATGCAAATTTCCATGACAAGTTCGACAGTGGATTTGAAAGACGCACAAGCCAACGCTGAAAACCTTCAAAGAAATCTGAAATTGTGGTATGACCATAATAGCCTCAAACTTAACGCAAGTCAAACGCAATGCTTCATTTTCCATCATTTACGTTAACATTTGGAGACGATAAAATTGAACCAGTAGATAAGGGTCGCCCACTTGGTGCGACAAAATATGACTTTCAAATCACACGAATGTGGTGATATAGTTTATAGTATGCATATACAGGGTGTTTTTTTTTACTTTGAACAAACTTCGAACTTAGGTACAAAAATTCAAAATAAATAGCTTTTCATGAATGACAAAATGTCCAAAACTCTTTAGTTTTCGAGTTATGGCGTCGCAAAGCATGTTTAGAAGTGCATGTTATAACTGGGCCGCACACCAATTGTTATTTAAAGTTGTTTGTTTTCGAGATTGTCGAATACAATTAAAGCATTTTTTCTCATTTCATTATGGGTTATCCATTCCATGTAATCAACGACAAGATTTCAAGATGCAATGTGAAACTGATATAATGAAATAAAATTTATTATTAACAATCTACATTACTGGAACTCACGTGTTGCAGTATCAGTTCGCCATTTGTTGATACGCCGTTGGACTGTGACCATGGAAAGATTACCAATGCTGAGAAGGCAGACATGCATTTGATTTATGGAGCTGCAGGCGGAAATGGTAGGCTCGCTCTGAGGATGTACAGAGAAAGGTTTCCTAGGCACGAAATGCCTGATTTCCGGTATTTTGCTACTCTGCATACGAGATTCCGTGACACCGGCAGCTTCAACGTTAACAGAGGGAATGCTGGGCGCGGCCATCATCCACAGGAGGATAGAATTGTGGAATACTTTGAGCAACATCCACGAACCAGCACTCGTGCAGCTGCTCAACGTCTTGGCTTGCGAAACCATACTACTGTGTGGAGGGCACTACATCGTCAGCAATTACATCGGTACCATTTCCAAAGAGTGCAAGGGCTCATGCCAGGTGATTTTGAACCTCGTATGCTGTTTTGCCAGTGGTTAATGCAACAGGAAAGAATGAATCGTGGGTTCTCAAAACTTATTCTCTTCACAGATGAAGCTTATTTCTGTCGTGATGGGGTTTTCAACCGTCACAATAATCATTACTGGGCTGGAAATAACCCTCATGTTATTCAGCCTAATAGTCACCAGCACAGATTTAGTGTCAACGTGTGGGCAGGCATTATTGGCAATAATTTAATTGGTCCGTACCTATTACCTTCTCCTCTCACGGGACCTGCGTACACCATCTTCCTACGCGAAGTTTTGCCTGGACTACTAGAGGACGTGCCCTTGGAGACACGCAGGCCAATGTGGTTCCAGCATGACGGAGCGCCAGCACATTACTTTCGTGAAACACGCCTGTTCCTGAATAACCAATTTCAAAACCGATGGATTGGCAGAGGTGCTCCTGTAGCATGGCCAGCTAGGTCGCCTGATTTGACGCCACTGGATTTCTTCTTGTGGGGAACCATGAAGGACCTCGTGTATGCCACTCCTGTTGAATCGGAACAGGATCTGGTTGGACGCATTGTGGACTCAGCTGGCCGTATCACGGAAATGCCTAGCGTGTTTCAATCTGTAAGGCGCTCACTGGCTGTTAGATGTCGTAAATGTGTTGAAGTTCATGGAGGCCATTTCGAGTAACTGTTGTAATAAAACTGTATTCAAGTTTGTTCTTGCGTTAAAGTTCTTGCATTAAAGTTGTATTGATTATGTTTTTTACCTGTGTCCTGCAATGCTTACTGATTAATGGTTAGCTTACATGATAATATTTGATAATTACTCATTTAGGACAATTTATTCTTATTTGTGAAACGTGTACACGCAAATTTCATTATGAAATTACAAAAATACTACATTAGTTTGGCCCAAAAACCTCTTTAACTATCAAAGGTAGCGCTAAAAATGGTGCGCGCGTGCAATCCTACTTGAAGTTCTAATATTCTTCAAGTAACTATAACTCGAAAACTAAAGAGTTTTGGACATTTTGTCATTCATGAAAATCGATTTATTTTGAGTTTTTGTACCTAAGTTCGAAGTTTGTTCAAAGTAAAAAACACCCTGTATATAAGCAGAACCTACACTCCACAGCCGGCAACCGGAAGGGCGCTGTGCGGGCCGAGGGAGCTTGGAAAGGGAGACAGGAGAAGGGAGGAGTATGTAAGGGTAGCGGCTGTGTTAAAGCTAGCTCGAAAAACCACACATAGTATCACACGAGGGCAACTTGAATGTGTAACATAGAAAAATAGCGGATCAAAAGTAAGTAACGACAAGTAAGGGGACTAGGGAATATATGCATCTGAGAAGAATATGTTAGAGGGAAATGCGCGTAGCAATACCAAGTTTTGTGAAGCAGGGAACACGTCATAGGTGACGCGTGAGAACCATCCAATAGGGAGAAGCCACGCACTTTCAAAGGCCTCCACTCTGCCGGGACGCAGCCATAGTGCGGCGGAGTATAAGAGCATAGAAAGGCGGGGAACCGGTCTATTTTTGCTTGGTGCTGTGAAGGATTTAGGCTGCCTGAGAGGAGAGGAGAGGTGAGAAAACTTTGTTGATTTGGCTTAATAATTTATGTGGAGTCATCGAAGCGTAGCATGTCTAACTTGTGAACGCAGTGATTTCATTTTAAGGCAGAATGCTAATTATTTTATTTTCATTTTTATTACATTGAATCTCTCAACAGGATGCTTTGCATTGGGCTTTCAGTATGAGGGTAAAATGATCATTTCTCAGAGGGGAGTTTTTTTTTAAGATGGCATAAAATGGGGAATCAGAATGTTCGTGTGCTTATTGGAGGGTTTGCATTTGTAGGTTGTTCTCAAGCTGGGAGTGTTTAGAGTTCACTTTAATATTTTTGTGACGATTTCTCAGAGGGGAAGGAATCAGAATATCCGTGTGTTTATTGAGGTGCAGGCTAAATGGTTTTCATTTCAAACTGGTTCCGAATGTCATTAGGCGGGATTTAATAACGTTCATGTCTCGGGGAATAGATTACTCAACCCCGCTTATTATTTGCACAGGCGAGTTGGGAAGCTGGCCTACGCGGCAGCTGAGCCATCGCGGTGACTTGGGTCTCTGCCGCTGCGACGGGAGATTCTCTGCAGCTTGCAGCACGCAGGCTCATTGACGGAGAAATGCCGCTGAGCGGTGTAGCAAACCATCCGAGGGAGAACTATACTTGGTTGGACGAGGAGAGACGGTTTTTTTGGGGGGAATGAACCAGGAAAGCCGGCTGCCGCCGTGATTCCCATAGAGACTGCTGCTAGTGAAGTTTGGTGGCGTAGGAAATTTGAAACCGAGATAAAAGAGTGATACTTGAAATCTAAGTGGCAAGTCGAACAGTGCGTTCCGAGTGGCGCGCAATCAAATGTGGTGTGTGTAATGTGGGCATTTAGCTCATGTTCTGAATCTATGTTTTGTATAATGCGAAGCACTCCATAATTGACACCTTGCTGTGAGTCAACGTTCTAATCTATTTTTGGCATAACCATGCATTGTATGTGTGCGCTAACCAGGATATTCATTTCAAATTTCTAATTTTCTTTTATTGTACGAAATTCATTGTTAGAGAGTAGCCAAGAAATTCTATGCAGCGGATGGAAGTATTGGGTCGCAGATCTTGAGCATCTTGCCTGAGGGCACTGGTGCGCAATTATTGTGGCGATATATATATTTCCCAGTGCCAAAATCCACGTGTTCATCTTAAAATAAATGTATTTTAATCTTCAATGCTTATTATTCTCCATGCTTATTTATGTGGGTAATGTGCGAGCACAAAGGTGTGCATTATATTTATTTGTGGAGGTTGCAATTCCTCATGCATTACGTGCTTAACCAGCAATATTTTCGCGACATGAAGAAACAATGTGCAACAAAATCAACGAAATCTTAATGTTCTTTCATCGCACTAAAAACACACTTGACGAAAAAACTAATTTATTAGTAATTCAGTCTTTATTTTTATCGCATCTGGACTACTGCAGTCGGGTAAGAGGAGATTTACATCAATAACGTCAAAAAGAATTGCAAAAATTTATTAACTTCGCAGCCAAAGTGGTATGCAAAGGAAATTTGAAGAAATACGATTATGCCACCCCTTTTTAAGAAAACTTGACTGGACCCTAATACCGAACAGGTTCATGATCCAAATAGCTCAACGAGTGTTCTCATCTCTGTACCTCCATCAGAGTAACGCAGATGTAAAATTTGTTCCTTCCAATATCTGAAACCAAAACTGAATCGGAGGAATAATATTTTTGTCAGTTACCGTTCATCTAACGTGAAACAAATAGCTCTCCCAGTCTCTGGAGCTCTTTTGTGGAACAATCTTCCCTAACATATCAAAAACTGTAAAACTGAAAAAAATAGTAGAGTAAATGTTGTACAGAATTTCCGCTATCTAGAAATAAAGATAATTTTAGGACGAATATGTGCTAACAATGAGAATCTTTCGTGACTTTTCTTTTGTTTCAAAGAATTACTCAATTTTATTAAGTCATAGCGCTATTCTTTCGCTAGCACCTGAGGCTCAAAGAGCAGCCCTGGCTACTCCAACTAGCCCCGAAAGAACAAAAACGTTCCAAACTCCAGACATGCTTCACGCATAAGCATCAGTCTGTCACCAACCAGAAAGAAAGAAAAAACTTTATTTCCAATAGAGATTGTACAATATTACAATCATTGGTTTTTAAATATCTTAAAATTTATACACTTAAATGATACACACACACGAGTATTGAAAAACTCGTGTCACTAGTCGAAAATAAATGATTGAGGGCAATGTACTCCTAATCTTGCTTAATCTACATTTGACAATACATGTAATGATAATTATAAGAGATAACGCAAATTCATGGACGATGCATTTTCATTGTGGGGTGAAAACACTTTTGACAGTTTACATGTACATGACATAAAACTTCGCAATTATTGATGCCAGGAAATAATATATGAATCGCTTGTTTCGGCAAATGTTCAAAAGTGTCATTTTAAGGAAGCATGAATAAAAAATATAAATACAAATCCATATGCATATATATACGTACATATATATATACATACATACACACACACATACAGATATATATATATATATATGTACGCATAAGCATGAGGACCAAGAAGATTATAAGTTTTGTATTTCTAATTCAACAATTTTAACATAACGGTCGTTAGTTAATAAGCATTTTATTTAAATATAAATGGATGATCGTACAACAAATGTATAGTTTGTACATGAATGCTTTACAATAATAAAGAGATGACGAGTTAGGTAATGTTACAAGTTGAGAGTGAACAGAAAATGACCATTATCTCTAGTAAAATGCTAGTTGTCAGTTTAGTACACACATATGTGCACACATACATGTAAATATACACACATATATGTACACATAAGCATGAGGACCAAGAAGATTATAAGTTTTGTATTTCTGATTCAACAATTTTAACATACCGGTCATTAGTTAATAAGCATTTTATTTAAATATAAATGGATGATCGCAGAACAAATGTATAGTTTGTACATGAATGCTTTACAATAATAAAGAGATGACGAGTTAGGTAATGTTACAAGTTGAGAGTGCACAGAAAAAAGACCATTTTCTCTAGTAAAATGCTAGTTGTCAGTTTAGTACACACATATGTGCACGTATACATGTAGATATATACACATACGCATGCACAAACATACCCACGCACATACTTACACCAAACTCGTAAGCATACACAAATGCTTTTCTATGCATTGAGGCAATACATACGCATTCTACAGAGTGTCATACGCGTAGCGTGCACACGTACACATATATACAAGTAAGCATGTGCGCAAATATCAGCATAAACTAGCCATTATAAACCAGAATTCCTATCGAGGGAAACAGAGGAAATATTTTTTATTATAGCATGAATTTTATAAAATTTCATACTAAAAATAGTGGCACAAGACAGTCTACTTAAGTCAGAAACATGAAAACGATTGTGGGACGTGAATAAGAAAGAAAACATTAATGTCCTATAAAGGTTTCATATTAGAAAACAAATCACATTGACATCATTAATGCTTATATACTCCATTCAGCTGGTTTTCGCAGTGTACCAAGTTCGTAATTCTCGCCGTGACTGGTGAGAGCATGTGTTCCTCAATGAAGCTGATCAACGTGAAGATAATCTGCAAAAAAAGCGGCCGGCTCGCGGAGGGATGGGGGCAGGACGGCGACGCTTCGGGTAAGCGATCGTTTCCCGCAAGCGATGAAGACCTGGCACAGGACTCCCCTCTCGTCCCTACGGAGACCCAAGAACCGGATTACTGTTATGGTGGGTTGCAGTGATTGATATCGCTATGTCCAGTCAACCTGTTCAGTAATTCTTAACTACTTAATAAAGTAGAAATTCCATCACTCTGGCCTAATAAATAAATGAGAAGATCACGAAGGGTTCTCGCTTACTTGAGCACACTATGAGCGATGTATGCTATTTAGCCATCCTATTTCCTAAATGCTATTTAACCATCCTATATGCTATTTAGCCATGCTATTTCCTAATGCTATTTCCTAAATGCTATTTAGCCATCCTATATGCTTTTTAGCCATGCTATTTCCTAAATGCTATTTCGCTATGCCATTTCCTAATGCTATTTCGCCGTGCTATTTCCTAAGTGCTATTTCGCCATGCTATTTCCTAAATGCTATTTAGCCAAGCCATTTCCTAAATACTATTTAGCCATGCTATTTCCTAAATGCTATTAACCAAGCTATTTCCTAAATGCTGTTTAGCCATGCTATTTCCGAGCTATCTGGGAGCTATCTACTTCCGAAGATGTATAAGGGAAAGCTTACTATTTACTCTTAGTGATTTTTCGTAAAACTTTGTTTTACCGCACCGAACAAACCTAACTTAAGTATTTGTTCACAGCCCGTGATCTTCCTCCTTGTGGACGCCCATGGGCTACAGTCGTTGAGCCGCGCAGCCGACGTCACTCCGTCGGTTACCTCTGCGATGCGATATATTTGCTGGGGCTCTGGCTTTTAAGTTGCTCTTAAACTGTCTGTCAAGAATGTACTGACGACTATCAGTATACGTCCAGAGTGTTCAGCATTTCTTTCCTTGCCCCCATGGTAGTTTTTTCAAGAAATATGCCACGTCATTCTGCATCTCTGCGATAGGGCATGCATCGCTTCGGTGTGAATTTCCCACTTACCTGAAATTTTGATTTTCTTTTAAGATTCTGTTAGAAAATTAGTAATTATTTCTTTTTACGTTCGCTAAGTCATTCTATTATTGAACTTAATTATTTCTGCCAACTATAATGAGCAACTCAGCGGTCAGATCAACGAACTTGAACTTGAAGTTGAGGGCCGACAGCGTCGGGGCCTTTTTAACGGCCTACAATTCCCTCTGCAATACAATGCTGCGAAATGAAGGTCGTTTTTTCTATTATTAATAGTATTTTCTCGTATTTCATCATCTTTATTTTTTATTATTTGTTTTTATATTCAACATCCGTATGATAAACAAACTCTGAAATACATTTTTGTGTGTACGTCACTATGCAGGTTTTTAGATGTGAGGGTTGTGCTATGTTTTAAATAAATTAATTTTAGCCAACGTTGTCTCACTGTTTAGAAATCATCCACGAAGATGTTTCAATCGATTTCGGCTGACCTGGGATTAGGGAGGTAATTTAGCATTTTATTTATTTTATATTCATTTTCAATGCATATGTATATTAATGTTTACTTATGTGTGTTGGCCTACATGTGTACGCACCCACATGTATGGATATATCTGTGCGTACCCATGTATGTGTATGTCTTCATATATATATATATATATTTACATAAATATATATAGATGTTTCTATTTCTATTTTTACGCGAAAATAATCCGTCTAATTTATTTTATTGCGTGTGCAAAATAATTGAAAATAGAGGGCGTTTTTGTAAATAGGAAAAATAAAAATACAATTAGAAAATATATATAAAGTCAATTTGAGCTTATGAATCGTAGAAAAATTATCTTTCTGTCAGTGTGTTGAACGTGCTATGAATTTACATTTTGAGCATATGTTTGTTTGCGCGTTTTGCCAAAATTTTGTTGGTATTTGCTACTCATAAGTGATATGCGGCTTTCACTGTATTTCCATTCTATCTCATGTACCCATGTCCGCATGATGCTGCAGAAAATACCGAGAAAAGAAAGAAGAAAGACAAACCGTTTATTTCCAAAAAGGTTGGGACATGAGATATATGACAAACATATTGGCTTTTAAAAATTTCTTAATATAAGACGTCCTTAGACAAACGTACTATACGAGGAGTACTAATAGACAGACTATACGTGGTCTACTAATAGTCTAACCATATGAGGTGTGCTAATAGACAAATTGTACGAGGTGTACTAATAAACAAACTATCCGAGGTGCACAAATAGACAAACCATACGTGGCGTGCTAATAGATTAACCCAGTCAGGGGCTAGTAAAATAAAAAATGTGAAAAATATCATTTCCTGGAGATTTTATATCCCAAGAGATGGCTGACAACTTATGAATAATTCAAAATGCTACTAGAGAATTCTTCGGAATTCCTTAATCATTTGTTGAATCAAAGTAAGAAAAGACAAAAAACGCTACACCGAAACCGCTTGAAACACCGTCGTAAATGATTATCAAGTATTGAGAAAAGTTAGTCATAAAGTAATTTATAAAGAACATCACGCAACACAAAAGAAAAGAAAGAAAAAAGAAAAACATTTTATTTTCAATAGAGATGTTACAAAAGTAACATCATTGTTTTTTAAAATATCTGAAAGTTAATACACTTAGATGATACACTCACACGAGTATTGTAATATCCATGTCACTAGTCGAAAACAAATGATTGAGAGCATTGTACTCATAATGTTGCTTAATTAACATTTGATGATGCATGTAATGATAATTATAAGAGACAACACAATTTCATGGACGATGCATTTTCGTTGTGGGTTGAGAACACTTTTGACAGTTTACATAAACATGACATAAAATTTCGCAATTCTTTACGTCAGGAAACAATTAGAATTTTTTGTTTAGGAAGAAGTTCAAAAATGTAATTTTAAGGAAGCACGAAAAAAATAAATATACATATACATAAGCATGAGGACCACGAAAATTACAAGTTTTGTATTTTTAATTAAACAATTTTAACATACCGGTCATTAGTTGATGAGCATTTTATTTAAATATAAATGGATGATCACACATCAAATGTATAGTTTTTTACGCGAATGCTTTACGATAATAAAGAGATGACGAGTTAGGTAATGTTACAAGTTGAGAGTGAACAGAAAAAAAACATTATCTCCAGTTAAAATGCTAGTTGTCAGTTTAGTGCACACATATGTGCATATATACTTCACATATATACATGCACATACCTACGCACATACATATACCTAACACGCAAACGTACACAAATACATTTCTCTGCATCGAGGCAATCACAATACATACGCGTTCTATAAAAATGCTGTGCGATGTTCTGAAATATAGGACAATGAGCAAAGGAAATTCGTGACAACTTTTTCAGTATATGTTGCTGCTTACAATTTCTAATGAAATATTGAAACGATGTTTTATTAAATATTGTACAGAAAAAGATCATTGGTTCATATGGGTCTTATTTATCATACGTGGGTGATTGCGATATCTCCAGCAGCGACTGCAATTCGAGCGAAAAGGTCTTCTTCCGACTCCATAGGTGTCGCATAAATCAGAGATTTCAAGTGCCCCCATAAGAAAAATATAATGGAGTCAAATCAGGTGATCTCGGTGGCCAGGACACAGCACCACCACGACCAATCCATCGATTTGGAAATTGTTGGTCGAGAAACCGTCGCACATTTAGAGCATAATGTGCCGGAGCTCCATCGTGTTGAAACCAGAGTCGTCTACGAATACCTAATGGGACATTTTCCAATAAACCAAGAAGGACTTCTTCAAGAAAGATTTTGTGCACATCTCCAGTAAGACGCTCTGGCAGAATGAATGGACCAATGAGTTGATTGTACACAATACCTGCCCAAACATTGACAGTGTAGCGATGTTGGTGATGACGTTCATGGATGACATGAGGGTTGTTCTGCTGCCATGAGTGAAAGTTATGATAATCAAAAATTCTATCTCTGCCGAAGGTTGCTTCATCCGTAAACAACACACACTCTGCAAAATTAGCATCTTCTACCCCCCGATCTAAAAACCACTGCGCGAATCGCTCACGAGGACCATAATCAACAGGAAGGAGACCCTGGACTCTCTGCAAGTGAAACGGATGATAATTATTCCGGTTCAATACATGCCACACTGTACTATGGTTGGTCACGAATACCCAAGATGCTGCTACGGCACGGGTGCTCGTACGCGGGTTTTACGGAAATGTTCCAACTCTTCTTGCTCTCGATGACAATTTATTGGGCGACCAACGTCAATTCTGTTTACACTAAAACTGCCGGTTTCCGTCAATCTTCGGTGCAATGCAGTGAATAATCGATGATCGTGGACTTCTCGATTAGGGTAACGTTCGTGATAAATTCTCGCGGCACGTCTTGCATTACCATTAGCAGCACCATAAGTGAAATGCATGTCTGCCATTTGTGCATTTGCAAGGCGATACATCTTACCACTTCAGTGCCACGGTGCTAAGTGACAAAAGATACACATACGCTTCTCACCAGGGGTCGCTAACGTTTACCAGGAATTTCTAGAAATTTCCTGAATCTGTGAATTAATGTTTTAAACTGTAAATAAAACGTGTTCGATTCTGCCAACACTTTTTCATTTTAATTCCCCATATTGCCCTTATTCCTGTCTGGTGCGAAATCGCTGTTGTGTTCATGTACCGTAGCATTAAAAACTTCTAAGCCCAATAATTGAAAAACTAAACGTTTTTCAATATTTTTTTTCACTGATGAAAAAGTGTTTAAATTTGTATTTTCTACTAGTAGCCGAAGTTTATACCAAGAGTTATATTATAAATGATGTACAATAATCATGTGAAATGAAGTATTACGTAGTGACACATTCACCTATCTACGTACGCGTAGCGCGCACACGTACACATATACACAAGTAAGCATGTGCGCAAATATCAGCGTAAACTAGTCAGCATGAACTAGCGTTCCATTCGAGGGAATCGGAGAAAATATCTTTTACCATGGCATGAATTTTATAAAATTTTCGTACTAAAAATATTGGCACAAAACAGTCTACCTTAGTCAGAAACATGAAAACGATTGTTCTACAACGGTTCCCAAGTACAGACTATTTCTAGAAATACGCGAGGCGTAGGTGCGGTTGTTATAATATACTCTAGAGCGTAAGAGATGATATGATAATTTGCACTACACTAGCCTACCAAGAACATTTTTGGACGTGACGAAGAAAGAAACATGAATATCCCATAAGGGTGTCATATTAGGAAAAAAATCACATATCTTCGAAATATGGCTCAAAATGTCTGCAATTGATAAACATACATAGGTACCACATTATACGTGTACAAGACATTTAAGCTTTGGATTGCTTTACAATAATAAAATGAAATGATGTGTTGGATAGTGTTAGAAGTTGGGAGTGAGAAAAAAGTCTGGTATTTATAGTTTATATACCAGTTACTAGTCTAGTGCACACAGGTGTATGTGCACACATATGCACACCCATATACGTCCACACATATACAAGTAAGCATGTTTGCAAATCCCAGCGTATAAGCGATCTAATCATAATACCTACGCATACTTCAAGAATGTTGTGTGAGGTCTTGAATTATTAAGAAAATGAGCAAGGGAGAGTATTCAGCAATGGAGATACCAGGCAAATGAGATTCGTCAATACGTGTTCATCATGTTCTGTAACTAAGAATTATCGTTGAGACGATAGATGACGAACTATTTTGGCTTTAAATTCTCTCTGTCTTTGAGAGATTTAAATACTCAGGGAAGTTTATTCCACAGTAGGGCACCTGATATTGACAGAGCCTTCTGCCCTATGTGAGATGAACGATAGTTGACTAAGACATTATTGTTTCTGTTCGGCTTTTGGTTGGTTACAGTGGGTGGATGGAAACGCACTATCTCAGCATTGCTCTGGGGAAGGTACAACGAGGAGAATACGTATTGTGCCCTCTACATGAGAAGCCTTTCTTGAATAGGAATCCAGCCGAGTTTATTAAGGAGAAGGGTTACGTGATCACTTCTTCTGAAATTACCGTTGCATACCACCTTGGCTGCGAAATTTATGCATTTTTGTAAATCCCTTTGAAGGTATTGAGGTAAACCTCCCCATACTAGGCTGCAGTAAGAAAAGAAAAAAAACGTTTATTTTCCAAGTTGCCACATGAGATATATGCCCACTTATTGGGTTTTAAAAATTTTCTTAATATAGGACGTCCTAAAACAAAAGTTCCATACGAGGAGTACTAATTGACAAACCATCAGAGGTGTACAAATTGAGAGGCCATACGAGGCATAATAAATAGGTGTACAAATAGATAGACCATACGAGGCATATTAATAGACAAAATATACGCGGCGTACTAATAGATAAACCATACATGGTGTGCTAATAGTTTAACTCTGTCAAGGGTAGTTGAATGAGAAATGAAAAATATCATCTCTTGGATATTTTATATTCCGAGAGATAGCTAACAGTAGTCAATGCGCGATAACACCAGGGATTGAATATCTAATAATCTGGATTTTTCGTCATGCATACTTTTTAAACGATGAAAAACATTAAAGTTCCGTGGATTTGGTTGCAAGTATTCTCAACGTGAGATTTCAATGACATGTTTCTATCGAACCAGATACCTAGATTTTTAAATTTTTCTGATGCGACGAAACACGCACATCTAGAAAAGAAACGCGTGAACAAACTTACAGGCAAAAAGAAATTCAAGGCTTGTTCAGTATCCGCACAAAGAGATGATAATTTTTCACGAGCGCTATTGTTTTATTTGTCTGTTTACATTTTTCATTCTTTCTATTCACAGATACGCCCTCTGTGGTAGTGATAGATCTATTTTTGAATCATTAAGCAAGTTCAATAAATATATTTATTTCTGAAGTATGGTTCAGTGTTTACTGGTCGCAGAGCTTTAGGTGAAATGCAATGTGTCTTGAAGTTTCGTTTTTACTCAAAAAATAGAAATAGAAATATATATATGTGTATATATTTGAACATGTATATGTGCGCACACACATAAAAATACATGTATGCGTGCGCACACACACACGCACCCACCTATACACTCATATTCATATATATATACGAATTGGAAATGAAAATAAGAAAAATATTAACAAACATAAAAACAATCTTGCTCATGCTACATCGAAAATGACAGCCAAGCTCAGTGTTATCATAAGAAATAACCTGAAGAAAAAATAAGTAAGAGGAAAAAACTTCGAAGACGTAAAAATGAAATGCTTTTTTTTTAATTTTATGACAAAAATTTTAAGAAAACTCAAGTTGCAGTAGAGGAGCAACAACAACAAAAAAATCTCGAGTTTCATTTCCTCTCGGTATTCTCTGCAACATCATACGGACATGGGTACATGGGATAAAATGGAGATACAGTGTAAACCAGATTTCACTTATCAGTAGCAAATATCTATAAAATTTTGGCAGAAACGCGAAAACAAACATTTACTCAAACTAAAAAGAGTTTGTTCAACATGAGGAAGAAAGCTAATTTTTCCACTATTCATATGCTCAAATTACGCTTTATTTCATTTGTCTAATTGTATTTTTTTAGAGGACAAGAAATATGATGTTCTTTTTTGTTGTTATTCCTCGACAGAAAATTCAGTTTTCTTGAATTTTCTGCTAGGAAGTTAAAAAGAATTTTTTTATTTTCACGTTTTCCGAAGTCTCTTTCCCTTTTACTAATTTTTCTTCGCGTTATTTTTTGCGAGTACACTGACCTTGACTGTCATTTTAGATGTAGCAAGAGTACGAGTGTTTTTTATGTGTATTAGTGTTTTTCTTATGTTTATTTTCAATACGTATAAATATGAATATGTGTGTATAAGTGGGTGCGTGTATGTGTGTGTGCGCACGCATACATGTATGTCTATGTGTGTGTGTGCACATGTCCATGTTCATATATATATACACATACGCATATATATGTTCTCTTTCTATTTTTTGTGTGAAAGAAAAACCTCAAGACAAAAAAATATCAACATATAAATAAAATAAAGCGCTCGTGAAAAAATTATCTCTATGTCCGTGTGCTGAACAAGCCATGAATTTCTTTTTAAATTTTATTTCATACATTAATAATCAACAACCTTGTTTATTCTTTTGCTTCAAACAGCGACTGAAACTGGTCCCCAGCTCAATATTTTTTTGGCCCTCCTTGGCTGCGCTACTGGGTTGGGCAATGGTTGAATGGAATAAGGAGAACAAGTAAACACAGAAATGTCGGAGTCGTTGGTTTCTGTGTTAACTGGTTTTAGTCGTTGGCAATTAATTGTTGTATTGGAATCAGAGTTGAGGTCAGAGTCGGGAGATAAGTGAGCTGACTCCCAGCCTTGCATCCAGGTTTGAGGAGTAATGGGTATAAATACGCTGTTTAGAACTTTGAATAAAATAATCTAACAAAAACCTTGCATATTTTTGAGGTTTTTAGTAAAGAATTTTTCCTCTGTTTTGTTTATTTTCGCTTTTTTTCAGCGTCAACACAAGTCCCCCAATGTAATGCCAACGTACAATGATGATAAATATTTCCATAAGATGGAGGCAGAGTTGCGGAGTTGGAGTCGCATGTTTTAGTGTGGAGTTGGAACCAGAGTCAACTTTCCGAATGTGGTGGAATCGTTGCCACTTCTCCGAATGTGGTAGAGTCAAAATCATTCATTCGAATGTGGTGGAGTCTAGGTCGGAGTCGCTATTTGTTGGTGTTGAGCGAGCGAGCACGCCCCCCTACCCTAAGCACCTCAGAGGTCTTATAAGCGGTGAGCTCTTTAGGGCCCGCGCATTTGGTTCGCGTCCCCACCTGTACAACATCGTTACCAGTAAACTCTGCATTTCTCCATTGTTATCTCTAACCTCGGCCTGTATATTTGGTGGCCAGAGAGTTGACGGACCCACGAATTTAAAGAAGATATAATTGAGAAGTCATGAAGATATAGTATTCGACGAGAGACGTACAGAAGTTTGAGAAGAAGATCCAGTGACTTCAGCAAATCAACACGGCGGAGAAGATTACTGATAACTACAGAGAAATTAAGAGAACTACCGTGAAGATCGTCTGGTGACAACAAGAATTATAACTTCTAAGAAGCGATTATAAGGACACCGTCTACAGAGAGAGAGCTTCAGAGATCTACGGAAAGGGCGGCTACAGACCTAAAACTACATCTACGAGGTGGTTCAGCTACGTTATCTTCGTGCTGCGGACGTAGCAGTAACGGTGCATCGCCTACAACGACTGCAGAGATCACGACATCGTGCGACAACTAAAACTACAATTTAAGATAAGTAAAGCAGTGATTAATTGTTATAATTGTTACAGTACTGTTGCAGCCTAGATATTCGTTGCGCGTGAGAGACTGCGTGCAGGCGTCAAGGTCAAACATAGCTAGGCTGTACTTGCAGAGAGAAGGCAGTTTGTTCAATGACCCCTAGACATGAGCTGTTTTTAAGATGTTATGAGAGCTGTTTTTTAAAGTGAGTGGCGTAATTTTCTCGAGGTGTTGCTATAAGTGTTTCCAGTAATTTTGTATTGTTTCAGTGAAGGTTGTATAAATTTGCGCTTGAACAATTCAGTTGAGCAGTGATGTTATTTGTGTAATAACTAGACACCAAACTAGTGACGCAACTATGCCTGAAATTTCAGTAACCAGCGCGCCTGTAACGAGTACAATGACTACCACGGTTATTTTTCTTGCGTGGATATATTGGCGAAAGAGACATAAGTATCCTTAAATTCCTTCTGTATCCTGTGCAACATGTAGGTCATGTAATGCTACATGAGTTTTTGCTGGTTGCGTCTGATAGGATGTTGCAGGTGGGGACGCGAACCAAATGCGCGGGCCCTAAAGAGCTCACCGCTTATAAGACCTCTGAGGTGCTTAGGGTAGGGGGGCGTTCTCGCTCGCTCAGTGTTTTCGATTTCAATTTTTGCTTAAATCTTCTTTCAATTATTTAAAACCGAAAGTATACATAACAGAGTGAAATTCTTTCCTAAAACCCTCAAAAATATGCAAGGTTTTTATTTTATAATTTATTGAAAGTTTTAAACCGCGTATTTAAACCTATCACTCCTCAACCCTGGATGCAAGGCTGGGAGTCGGCTCACTTAACTCCCGACTCTCAC
Source organism: Morinoia aosen (assembly GCA_030386875.1). NCBI lineage: Eukaryota > Metazoa > Arthropoda > Malacostraca > Amphipoda > Talitridae > Morinoia > Morinoia aosen. Next base: position 2,155,502 of record CM059572.1, on the reverse strand, counting down.
CTCAACTTTGTCTCCAATACAAAAAATAATTGCCAACGACTCCAACCAGTAAACACGGACGCCAACGACTCCAACATTTCCGTGTTTTTTCGTTTTCCTTATTTCATTCAACCATTGCCCAACCCAGTGGCGCAGCCAAGGAGGGCCACGGGGCCTAGCCCACCCTCCAAAAATATATTGAGCTGGGAGCCAGTTTCAGTCGCAATTTCAAATAAAAAAATAAATAGGATTGTTGATAATTAATATCTGCAATCGAAAATATTAGATTATTTTAGGAAAATATTACTTCAGGCTTCCCCCCCCCCCCTCCCCCCCCACACACACAAAAATAGTTTTCTAGGTTCCTGGCTCCCGCGAAATTTTCGGATGGCTGAGCCACTGGTATAACTTGTCTCGCTTTATGTATATATTTTGTACCACTATACAGTGAACCTCATTAAAAAATATTACTACGTTTAATGTTATCGCTTATGTGAAATGTAACGACTTTATTTCAAGTAAGATTTCATCCGTGCCTGTTAGTTCCTCATCCCTCATTTTGATAACGCTAATGTCACTTGGTTGAAGAATTTCGACATTTCATGTAAGTGCAATTGTTTAGAAATTAGTAGTTGCACAAACTGCGATTTTACGAGAAAATCGACCGACCATTGAGGGGTTACGGGAACTTCGCTCTTTGCCTCCCCATAAAATGCATCAGAGTTTTGCTTACATTTTAGCATGTAGAATGACGTGATGTTGAAATTGAAACTAATTTGAAGTTTTTAGGTGTAATATTTCAGATATTAGAGTCGAGACAAAATGAGGCTCATCGAAAAATCTGCCATTCATTGAAGGGTTACGGGAACTTAGCTCCCTGTTGTCTGTGAATACTAAGGAATTTTGACATATATGATATTCTCGTAAGAATGTTCCATTCTTTCTTTTGAGAGTAGTTTGAACTCGATAGGTGCATTATTTCGAAAGTTACAAGTTACGAAAGGTACAAGTGAAAATGAAGTTAACGAACTTTAGTGTTTTGACGGCGCTCGAGTCAGGAAGGTATCTCATGAAATGTAGTTTCCAGAAAACCGTTTCTGTACCGTCGCGGCTGCGGCCTGCCGGTCCAGATCGATGCCCAATAATGGCTAGCTGGTAGAGAAAAGAAAGTAAAATTAAAAAATTGGCAACTAGGTTGAAAAGGTCTAATGCTATACGTTACACAGACTACTTCAAAACCATGTTATATTCTCATTGATTTCACACGTACTTTCCTTGTCAAACTTCATCAAATACGATGAGGCTGAAAAAAGGTTTGCTGACTGGATCACCTCAAAATGTGAACGATTTTTCTGGAGGGACATCCCCAAGATTTTTTTTGGCTTGTGGAAACGGTTGAAGGCTGATGTATGTCGTAACTGTGTCAACCGGTTGCTTGAATTGCTTCGCAAGTAAAAGAAATGAAGTGAATAATAGCCCATCTAAAAACTCGTATGCCAAAGAAAAGACATAGGAGGGGACATGGCTCTACCTCCTCTTCAGGAGGAGAATCTGAAGCCTGACCTCCTCTTGAAATTTCATCTCAGCCTCTTCTAATGTCTTCAACTACAACACCAAATGGTGAGGGTTTGCAGGAGGAGGGAGGCAAACTTGATTTGGACGCACCGTTAGTGACCTCAAAAGTAATTCAGCCAGCAACGATATCCTCCACCAGTAAAAATCGTACATTCTATGGCAGAAATTAATTTAAAGTACCAAATTATGAGGGTTTCAATGGGAGCTTCCATACTAGTTCTGAAAAAGACAACCCAATAACTCCAGGGCAAAGAACAAGAGAAGCAGTCTCAAACAACATCACACCCTTGCAGCCAAAAGTAATATTAGTCCAACCGTAGCAGAGAATCCTATCAACAAAAGCATTTTCTCTAATGAAATCAAACTGTCTACTGCACTGGCAGCATCAACTTTTGGGGACAAAGGCATTGGCAAAATCTCAAGGAACCTGGGAAGAAGCCTTCGTGTTATCACCATGAATGAACACTGTCAGGACCCTTCCGAGCTGTTGAACACTACTCTGGGGGGGACACTAATGAAGAACTGACAGAGGCACTCAAGGATGCACGTTTTGATGGAGCTGTGGCAGAGCTGATATACAAAGGCAAGGATAAAATCAAAACACCAATGTTCAAAGTTATTTTTTAAGCAAAAACCTTACCACCATACGTTAGAATTGGCTCTCAACAATACAAGGTCAATACATTTATTGGAAAACCATGACAATTCAATAAGTGCCAACGATTTGGGCACAGTGCGGCTTACTGCAGATCTGCTCCTCGCTTTGTAGTATGCAGTGGCCTCCACAATAATAGTGAGTGTACAACAACGACTACAAAAAACTGTTGCAACTGTGGTGGCAACCACAGAGCAAACTATGGAGGATGTCCAAAAATTCAGCAAGCAAAAGAAGTGGAAAAACACGCCAACTCCAAAAGCTACCCTACAGAGATGCAGTAAAGGAAGTTCTTCAACAAACTGCAACATCACAAACTCAATCTCAATTTGTGCTGCCTGCCATCGCTGCTTTGACAAGAAGTCAACCAGATTCTGGCTACCTGAGGAACACAGAAGCACCAAAAATTACCAAAACTTTTGGCACCCAAACTAACAATGAACCTGATATGCCTGCTCAAAAACATGTCCTCCCCCCAACCAACTAGTGGATCTCCTGATTAAGATACAACTACTGGAAAAATGATATTCAAATGGATGCACCTGGGATGGTACACAAAATTGCTGCAGAAACTTTCCAACTTCAATCCCTACAGCCTCCATCCAAAAATCCTCAACAACCAGTAGTACAATCTGAGTGTTCTAATATAATTTCCCAGAAAACTGTTCAAGAAATTTCAAAGATCATACCCCAAATGGAAATAACACTCTCTCCTGTAATTGGACGAACCAACCCACACAAAAATGCTTAGCCCAACATTGAGATGCAATTGAAAAATCCAGCAGAAAAATTTCTTCACAACACTAGAAAAACCTTGCAAAATCCTACTGGTGTTGGGTATGCCACCAAAAAATATAGATGTCAACAAAAAAGAACTAATAATATTTCAGTGGAACTGCAGAAGTATTCGCAATATGTTGAGCAACTTCAAATTTAAACTGTATACTCTTTAAGCCACACATTGCCTGTCTCTTTAACCAAATTTTGAACCTCGTTTTGTTGGGTACTCGGCTGTTTACATGCATAGAATAGATATGCATGAAATATCTAATCAATGACTAATCAATGAAATAATCAACTCGAAATTAGATGCTTCATTTTACAGTATAGTTCATATGGCTAGATTTAACAGTATATTCGACAAACGATTCAAGAATAGACTGAAGATCGGCGATATTAACCATGGCAAATTACATTATTAGGACCAGTTATGTAGGATACAAGGTTTGACTTGGGGATCTTACACGACTAGTAATCTGATAGGAAGTGAGACTCAAGATTTCTTTTGGATACCTTATAAGAATTACTTTCACGGATCTCCGCAGGTATTGAGTTCCAAGTTTTAGTTCCTACGAAGAGGATTCTGTGTTGTGACCGGGCCTTTGAGTAATAAGGAAAAAAACATGAATTTACTTCTATTTCGGGTTAATAGGTCGTGATGACCAGTTTGCGCAGTTAATAATTTAGGCTGTATGTCGCCATCATTTGTTAATGTTTTGTAAATGAAATTGTAAATGGAGATTTTGTGGAGATCCGAAAGCTTAAGTATTCGTAAACTTTTGAATGAATCATTTGTGTGAGCATTACATTGGTTCGGTAGCCACAAAATACCCTTACATTGATGCAAAATTTAGGTAGCTCAAAAGATCGTTCGGTAGAGCATTTGTAAGGCCGTTTCAGGCAGGAAATTTTTACCTTTATTCAGGACTCCGATAGATTTTGATAATTTAGAACTAATATGAGCGATGTGCTCTTTAAAGGTTAGATGTTTGTCTATTATGATGCCCAGGAATTTACTTGAGTTGGTTTCTTCGATTTCACCTTTGCCAATTTTAATGCGTGGGAGAGATATATTTTTTTCTTGAATGATAATGTAATATATTTTGTTTTATCGACATTAGGGCTTATTTAATTAGCTTTAAGCCACAATGAAACCTTACGAAGTTCATTATTTATACGCTCCGCCATCCTAGCGGAATTTTGGTTTGAAAGGACCGCAGAAAGGGTAGCAACATGAGATACATGCCAACATATTGGCTTTTAAAAGTTTCTTAATATAGGCCATCCTAAAACAAAAGTTCCATACGAGGAGTACTAATTGACAAACCATCCGAAGTGTACAAATAGATAAGCCATACGAGGCATAATAATAGACGAACTATACGAGGTGTACTAATAGACAAACTATCAGAGGTGTACAAATAGATAAGCCATACGAGGCATAATAATAGACGAACTATACGAGGTGTACTAATAGACAAACTATCAGAGGTGTACAAATAGATAAGCCATACGAGGCATAATAATAGACGAACTATACGAGGTGTACTAATAGACAAACTATCAGAGGTGTACAAATAGATGGACCATACGAGGTATTTTAATTAACAAAATATACGAGGCGTACTAATAGACAAACCATACGTGATGTGCTAATAGTCTAACAAAAGTTCTATACTTGAGGTAGTTGAAAAATATTAAATTTTCCGGGAATCAATAATCGATTACAGAATTTTGCTATATTTAGTTCCATCGGCAAGATGAATATAAACAAAATAATGTTGTAATTATTGATAGATTCTGCACAAGAATAAATAGAAAATTACTAGATAGATATACAATGCTGATTTCATTAGAAAAATTCAGACTAAAGTTAATGTTATTCCTAACCATGTTTACATGCTTCCGCTTTACATTGTAGTTAGGAGCAAGCTCGGTATGAACACGCTAGACAGGAACACGCTAGACAGGAACACGCTAGACAGGAACACGCTAGACAGGAACACGCTAGACAGGAACACGCTAGACAGGAACACGCTAGACAGGAACACGCTAGACAGGAACACGCTAGACAGGAACACGCTAGACAGGAACACGCTAGACAGGAACACGCTAGACAGGAACACGCTAGACAGTAACACGCTAGACAGGAACACGCTAGACAGGAACACGCTAGACAGGAACACGCTAGACAGGAACACGCTAGACAGGAACACGCTAGATAGGAACATGCTAGATAGAGTGCGCTCGCAGAAGTTGCCTTGCTCTAAGCATTCTTTATCTTTGTTGGAAGATTTTAAGAATTCGGGATTGTGACCTGTTATGCAGTTCTGCCGTAACAGTAGTAATTGACAAACCATCCGAGGTGTACAAATAGATAAGCCATACGAGGCATAATAATAGGCAAACTATACGAGGTGTACTAATAGACAAACTATCAGAGGTGTACAAATAGATAGACCATACGAGGCATATTGATAGACAAAATATACGAGGCGTACTAATAGACAAACCATAGGTGGCGTGCTAATAGACTAACTCTGTCAAGGGTAGTTGAATGAGAAATGAAAAATATCATTTCTTGGATATTTTATAATCCAAGAGATTCCGGCATAGCGCCCCCTGTCTTCTTTTTTCCATAGCCATGTGATATAGGTTCTGCCGCCGTGCGGCAAGGACCCGGGATCGAATCTCGGCGCAGGCAGTGGCGATTTTCTCTGTTGGGTATAGGAGAAAAATTCCAAGCACAATACCCCACTCCACCCAGGTGTCTGAAATGGGTACCGGTCTCGACCGGGGGAAAGCGTCATGGCGTCCTGGCGTTAGTTATAAGGCATTTGAAAATCCAATGTACAAGGTGATGTGTATCAGGCTTGATTGGAAATAAAGCATCCGTAGATGCCTTCATTATTTTTTCTACTTCGATAATTTCAACTAAGAACTTGGGAGTTTCGAAGAATTCTTTAGTAGTATTCGAATTATTCATAAGATCATCGAAGTAGGAAAAATACAAAAAACGCTATACCGGAGCAGATTGAAACACCATCGTAAATGACAATCAAGTATTGAGAAAAGGTTATTCACGAAGTAATTTAAGAAGAACATCGCGCAACACAGCACGCACATCTAGAAATGCGTAAACAAACTTACACTCAAAATGAAATGCATGGCTTATTCGGCATAGAAATATAGAGATAATCTTTGCACGAGCGCTTTATTTCATTTGTCTGTTTATACTTTTAATTTCTTTTATTCACAGAAATGCCCTTCGGGGTCGTGATAGATCGATTTATTAAACATTAAGCAAGCGCAATCAATTTTTTTATTTCTGGAATTTGGTTCAGTGTTAACTGATCCCAGAGCTTTAGGTAAAATGTAATGTGCCTTGAGGTTTTGCTTTTTACGAAAATGGAGAAATAGAAACATATATATGTATATGTGCGCATATATATGTACGACCGTGTGCATGTTTACACTGATACATAGACATTTATGTTTGCGTGCGCACACATACACACTCATGCGCACACCAACACACATATTCATATATATATATATATATACGTATTGAGAATAAATATAAGAAAAATGCTAATAAACATGAAAAATGATCTTGCTCCTACTATATTTAAAATGACAGCCAAAGCTCTGATGAATCGTAAGAAATAACCTGAGGAAATATAAGGAATAACAAAAGGACTTTGAAATACGTATAAATGGAATGGTTTTTCAATTTCCTCAATGAAATTTTAAGAAAATTCAAGTTACCGCCGAGGAACAACAAAAACAAAAACAAAAAAAAACATATTTCATATCTTCTCGATATTCACCACAACATCATGCGGACATGGGTACATGGGATAAAATGGAGATACAGTGTAAGTTGGTTACCACTCATGATTGACAAATATCTACAAAATTTTGGCAGAAATGGGTAAACAAACATATACTCAACATCATAATTGATAGCTTGTACAACATACGGACAGAAAGATAATTTTAACGCGATTCAAATGCTCAAATTGCACTTTATTTCATTAATTGTATTTGTCATTAATCCGATTCACAGAAACGCTTTCTGGGAAAGTGATAGATCTATTTTTGAATCATTTCGCTAGTGCAATAAAATTTATTAACCGGTTGGTTTTTGCGTAAAAAATGAAATAGAAACATGTATATCTATTTATGTAGATATATATATATACCTACATACCTACACACACATATTAACATATATACTTATTGAAAATGAAATATAAGAAAAAATACATATATAAAAAATAAAAAGATAAAAACAACCTACCATCTACTACACCGAAAATGAGAGTTGAGCTCACTGTAATCCTAAGAAATTTTTCGGAAAAAAAAACCTAAAATTAAAAGAAGACTTCGAAAAACATATAAATGCACTGGTTTTTAATTTCTTCATAGAAATTTTTAAGAAAACTCAGGTTACACTCAAGAAACAACACAACTCTTCAGCATTATACGGACATGTGTTTATGGGATAAAATGGAATAACATTGTGGCCGGATATCACATCTGAATGGAGAATATTCCCAAAATTTGGCACATATAGGTAGATTAAGCAATGGTCCAAAGTGATAATTTTAATTATAGAAATTTAGAGTTTTTTCCGATTTGAAAGTACAGTGCTGGTGTGCACTGAACGCACGGAAAAATATAAAAAGACTAAATGAAATGCTTAAATTATCCCCTCCCCCCAGCTCAGCCGAAAATCGATTGAAAACATCTTCGAGAATGATTTTGAAATAGCGAGACAAAGTTTGCCAAAATTTAGTTCATTAAAAACTTTGCACAACCCTCACATCTATAAACCTGTATATTGGTGTACACACAAAATGTATTTCATGGTATATTGGTCATACGGACGTTAAATATTAATACAGAAAAAAGAAAAAATAACAAAATAAAGATGAGGAAATACTCCTAACTATGGAAAGAACGTTCGTTCTGCTGCGTTGAAGTGACGGCTGTGGTGCTCATTATTGTCGACAGAAATAAGTAAGATGAATATACGAATGGCTTAGCAAACGTAAAATGAAATAGTTTCTAATTTTCTAACAGAAATTTAAGGAAAATTAAAATTTCTAGTAGATGGGAAATTCACACCGAAATGCTGCAGGCCCTATGACAGAGATGCAAAATGACGTGACACCTTTAATCTAAATTCTTTTAGAGTTTTAGAATATTTGATATGCTGGGGAGGCTTGTTCTAAAAAAAGCTTCAGAAACTGAGAGAGCTTTTTGTCCCACGTTAGATGAACGGTAACTGACTAAAACATCGTTCCTCCGATTTGGTTTTTTGTTTGGGATATTAGATGGAAAAAATTTTACCCCCTCTGCATTACTCTGGGGGAGGTACAGAGAGGAGAATACTCGTCGAGCTTTTTGGATCATGAATCTGTTCGGTATTGGGATCCAGTCGAGTTTTCTTAAAACAGGGGTGACATGATCGTATTTATTGAAATTTCCTTTGCATACCACTTTGGCGGCGAAGTTTATACATTTTTGCAACTCTTCCTGACGATATTGAGGTAAATCTCCCCACATAAGACTGCAGTAGTCCAGACGCGATAAAACTGAAGACTGAATCACTAATAATCTAGATTTTTCGTCAAGTGTGTTCTTAATGCGATGAAAGAACGTTAAGGTTCCGTTAATTTTGTTGCACATTGTTTCGACGTGTGAATTGAAAGTCATATTTTTGTCACACCAAACACCCAGATTTTTTACCTTATCTACTTACCTTATCTAAGAAGATAATGCATAGCAGAGTTATATGCATAGATATAAATAAACTTAATTAGATCAAATATTGCCAGTTCTACATCTATTTATTAAATAAAATTTGTGGTTACCTGTCGCAAAACACCGCCCACCGTGGCGACAAAATTACAACTGCTTCGGACTCAGGACCAGCCACTGCTGTTTGTTTGGCCACCTAACTTACGAGCATAAGCTAGCAGCTACCAGAGCGTCGAAACTGCTCTGCTCAGCACTGCTTCAGTGCTGTTTGTCTGGCCGCGGCCTAAGTCTGCGTACCTGCAGATCCACGTTTCTGAGAATCTGTGGCGATACCAGATCGTGAAGTTTAAGGGTGTGCCTTCCGCTTTGACACGATTAGGCTTCGGCCTCTCGTGTGCGCCTCGAATCATGACGGTGATTCTCGGCAAGGTTTTGTCGTTGAATGACCGAGTTCGTCAGGGACAGACCACTATATCGACGATATAGTGGTTTGTGAGTCCGTTCTCAGTGCTCAAGAGCTCCGGGAGCATCTGGCGAGGTACGGACTTGTGACGAAAGAACCTGAGAGCCTGGATGGAGGCCGGTTATTGGGAATTTCTTTACGGAAAGATTCCAATGGACATCTTCGGATATCGAGGGGACTGCTCTCTCCGAGTTAGGTTCGGTAAATGCCGGCTTAACGAAGAGAGGGCTGTTTTACCTTGTGTGGTCGATTGGTCGGCCATTACCCCGTGGCGGGGTAGCTGCGTCCATGTTGCAGTTTCTTGAAACGGCTGGGATGCAGCGGCTCTTATGACGACTCGGTTGAGAGTTCTGTCAGCTTGTTGGCTGGGGAGCTGTTGGCGCGAGCTCGTCGGGAGGACCCTGTTGGGGGCGTTTGGGGTGTCGATCCGCACGGTACGGTTACCGTGTGGGCTGATGCCAGCTCCCTCGGAGTCGGTGTGGCCCTTGAGGTTGATGGCCGCATTGTTGAAGATGCGTCTTGGCTCCGAAAAAAGTCAGACCACCTTCATATCAATGTGGCTGAGTTGGAGGCGGTTGCGCGGGGTATCAACTTGGCGATTGCATGGGGTTTTAAAACCTTCACGGTCGCCAGTGATTCCCGGACAGTCGTCACCTAGATGGACAGCACTGTCGATGGCCGCAATCGTGTTCGCACGGAGGGCGCGGCGGAGATGCTCGTGAAGCGACGTCTTGTGCTCGCGATAGCCATGTGCTAGAGGTTCTGCCGCCGTGCGGCAGAGACCCGGGTTCGAAACTCGGCGCTGGCAGTGGCGATTTTCTCTGTTGGGTATAAGAGAAAAATTCCAAGAACAATACCCAACTCTACCCAGGTGTCTGAAATGGGTACCGGTCTTGACCGGGGGAAAGCGTCATGGCGTCCTGGCGTTAGTTATAAGGCATTTGAAAATCCAATGCACAAGGTGATATGTATCAGGCTTGATTGGAAATAAAGCATCCGTAGATGCCTTCATTATTTATTGGGGTGATCCGTGAGACGATCGAGTATGGTCTGGTCGTATCTGTTCGTTTCGTTTCGACGATCGAGAACAAAGCCGATCAGATGACCAGGGTACCTAAGAGGTGGCTTAGGGTGCGTTCACACTACGAGCGGAGCGAGCGGAGCGGCGCGTAGCGTCGCGGCACGGAGCGGAGCGGCGCGGCGCGGCGCGTGTGTTCACATGTGAGCTGAGCAGAGCGACCTACACAAGCATCAGTCGCTATGGAGCGTTCCGTGAATGCGCTTCTGTTGCTCGACGGCAAAACGGAAACACTGGATCCATCCCATCAACATGAGGAGAGATCGCTATGGAGAATACCACTATCTCTTCGAAGCACTGAGGAGAGATGAATCACAATTCTACGAGTATTTACGGATGAAGCCGGCAACTTTTGATGTACTACAATCCCTTATAGAAAGAAAAATTTCTAACGAGATTAGATAAATTTGCTGTTTAGCAATAAACAAATTTTTATTGAGGATACATGTAAAGCAAAGTAGTTTAACCAAAATTAAAGTCTTTCCATATAGACTGTATCACATATATTACTACAGGTTTTCGTAGGCCAGTACGAACAAAAAAGTCTTGTGGTGACTTGAACGTGAGTGAACGTGAAGTAATTCCCTTCAGAAATTCAGGGTTGTGCCAGAGAAACCTAAGAGAAAAATACTGACAAATATTGGCTTGTCCTGACCAAATAGTTCTCGAAACACTGATATGCTTTCCGTTAGTAGCGGAAAAAATCACCCAAGCTCATAAAATTTTGCAACTTATTGTGTATTTGACACTCATTGAGTCCTCCTCATCATCATACGGCCTCCTTTTTCTCCCGTTTTACGAAAAAAATGAAAACTGTATTAAAAAATCGTAAATAATTATACTTTAATCAAGATCATATAATAAAATACACAGCATCACAAGAAAGATGAAACTACATCACGAGTAAAGCAAAGTAAATTCCTTAAACTGAAGCAATAATAAAATAACTTATCAGAGTAAGCAGAAGAAAATAAAAATAAATGATTAATGAACCCAAATGGGTGAAATTACACTAAAATATTACATGTTACACTATCAGTTATAATTGTTACATGATTAGTTGTACAAATAACTAGTTATATACTAGATTTTTTTAACTCAAACGACAATTCTATCCCTGTAAGATATGACGATCCAAAGGCGGAGCCGAGGAGAAACGCTCGACGCGAGCGTCAAAAAATCCCAACGAATTTCCCGAGCGTGCCGCTCCGCTCCGCTTGTCGTGTGAACAGCCAAGCGTTTCTGCCTTCAAACCTGTACAAACATTATTGCCGCTCCGCTCCGCGCCGCTCCGCTCCGCTCGCTCCGCTCGTAGTGTGAACGCACCCTTAGTTACCGCGACGCTGGTAAAGCCGTCGCAGAGGTGTCTACTGTGCTTGCCACTGGAGAGAGTCTCGATGATGCCATTTGGGCGGCGCATCTGCCGCACCATTTGGGCATCGATCGGACGTTTTATTTGGCTCGTCATATCCGTAGTGATTTGTCACGAGAGCAGGTGAAGCGTGAGCTGGCTGGATGCGAGGCCTGTCAGCGGATCGATCCCGCGCTGCGGGAAGAAAATCTCGTGGGGCGAGGGGGTCTTTCTGTGGTGGAGAGCTGGCGCCGGGTTGCGGTTGACGTAACCCATTATGGTGACAAGCTCTACATGTCTATGGTCGACTGTGGACCCTCGCGGTTCGCCGTCTGGCGACGGTTGCTAAATGAGTCAGCAGCGAGCATTGTCGCCCATTTGCGTGAGGTCGTAATTGAGCGAGGGCCTTGTGACGAATTGTGGTTGGACAATTCGACGGCGTTTCGATCAGCGACTGTTAAGCAGTTCGCTGATGCGTGGGGATTTCTCTGCGATTCCATTCCGCCTACGCCCCGAGTGGCAACGGGATCGTTGAGAGAAATCACCAGACGATCAAGAGGATCGCCGCTCGGGGAGGCATCTCTCCTGAGGCCACATTTTGGTACAATGGGACGCCTCGAAATGCCTCAGTCCCGTCGAGGGGTGTTTTCAAGTATCGCTGGCGAGTGCCGTTTGACCTCAATCTTCGGGTGATTGATGGCTGCGAGAACAACAGCTTTTCTGTTGGTGATGAGGTGTGGGTGAAACCCTTCTTGCTCTCATGTACGAAGCAGTGGACGTCAGGTGAGGTCCCCAGCGTCGTGTCTAAGCACGCAGTGTGCGTAGACGGCATGCCTAGGCATGTGCGCAACGTTAGGAAACGTCGGTTTGGTGGTGAGTGAGACAGGGTTCTTGAGGACCACGGTGGTGTCGCTGGTGCCGCGGAGCCCGATGAAATGGTCTTCGGTGGATGTGCAACTCCCTTTGCGTTGCCAGAGGGAGTTTTAGTTGACGCCTTAAACAAGGCGCTCGTTGAGCCGGTGGCAGATCGCGAGTCGACTGATGCGTCCCCGGAAGAAGAGGGCGACGAGCGAGACGCTGTTGGCAGCGATGCTGAGGAGCAGCGGGGGGAGCCCGAACCAATGAGGCGGTCACGCCGTGAGCGACGGCGTCCCACGTACTTGAATGAGTACGAGCGCTAGGTACTAAGCACTGCGATTTTCGTGAGAAACTGGGGGAAATGTGGTGTTGAAGTGTTTGCCGCCGCAAGAGGGCGCTGTAACGATGTGCCCTCCGCCACCGAGAGACGAAGATCTTGCCGCCGCTGCCGGACGGCTGCGGCGGGCCGGCTTCAGTGTGTTGTTAAGAGTTGTCGAGTGATTTCGTAATTTTATTTGTGCCTGATTTTTCGCGTTGCGTCTCTGCTCAGTGTCGTGAGATAGAGACTGAACCATTTGCTTGTTCTACGGTGAAACAAGTGTATTGCAGCAGGGAAGCTGTGCAGTTGAACCCGGGAGCAGGGACAACTGGCGGTGGAAGGTGAGTCTTCCGGCTAAGCCTACAGTTTTCATAATCAGCCTTATGAAAATTATATTTATTTGTTCCTTCCATATCCTCTAATGCAACTTCCACATCTAGCAGAAAATCAAACAACATAAGATGATGGCTCCTTCCCAGAGGCGGGCAACACTCCACATCCACAACATCATGCTCACTTCTGGAAAAAAAGCAAATCCAGAACAGTTGGATGATCGCCATCTATGTTATTTGTTGCACAGCCAACATGCTGATGTAAAAAAGTGTCATTAACACTGTCAAGGAAATTTCTTGCATCCACCACTTGTTCCCAATTTGATACTTCATTTGTTTCCCAGTTCATTGCTTTAAAATTAAAATCACCACATATAAGCACCTGGGATTCATTATCATAATCACCAATTAGCTTCACAATGTCACAGAGTAAATTATTATTATCCCTTGTTGATGCCGACGGTCTATAAATTACGCCCAGCAACACTTTTTTCGCCTGCATTAGTATCTCACACCAAACTTACTCTTTATATGCATGTTCATTTAAATAATCTACACTGATATCAGAAGATGCAATAATATTTCTAACCAATATGACCACACCGCCTCCAGGTGCCACCTGTAGCTCTCTGTCTTTTCGATATATTGTGTACACACTTCCATCAAATATTTCCGAATCAAAATGCTCACTCAACTTGGTTTCTGTTAGGCACACAATATCAGGTTTTAGATCACCTAGGCACACTTGAAATTCCTCCACATTATTTTTAATACCATCCACATATGTGTACAGGCACCTGAGACTAGATGGGTCACTAGTACGTGTCTTTACTGAAAATTTCTTTCCTGCCGAGGCCTGTTTGCATTCACTTTAATTTCCACAGTCTTTTCTCCACGTATAATCAATCCACTTACTGTCTGTGACGATTTGATTGGCTAGTTCCTCATTCTTCTTTGTCACTTCCTCCACGAGACGTTTCCTTGTTGCTCTGTCTCCTCTGTTCATGTCCCGGCAAACTTTGACATTTGTCAAAACATCATTACCTGTCCCGGTAAGATTTGGGACCGCACGAATTACATCTTGAACTGTGCTCTCTTGATCCAGTATTACTTTCACAAGTCTCGGCCTTGAACTATTATTATCTCGTTTACCCAATCTAATCACAGCCTTTATTTTGGAACCTGAATTTCCATGCTCCAGTCCTATACCATTTTCCAAAAGATCACAGACAAACTCATTATCATCCACTTTTCTTTGTTGACCCTGCTCAGCTGTCGATTCAGGAACATTAGCTAACGCAGTGTTTCTAGCCCTTAGGGCTCTGTCCTTTTCAATTTTCCATATTTCCTTAACTTGTTCTTCAACCTTAACAGTCACAGTTGTGTCCACATCACTTTTCATATCTTGCATCTCTGAGCTATGTTCTAGCACACTCTCCTCCAAAGCTTCGATCCTTTTAGAATTTTATTCTACTCTCTGCTTGATAGGACCTAGTTGCTTCAATATTTCTCCGTCAACAACTTTACATGCATTTACTGAGCCGTAGTAGGCCATGTTTGGTACTTGCTCTGCAAGTTTGCAGAACATGTTAAATGCCTCCAGGGTCATGCCATCACATGTGGCATGCACCCAAAAACCACAGTAGTCACAACATATTCCAACACTGCCCTTCCCCCGGGAGATGCACTTACTGTTGCAATGACCACAAATGTTTTCATCTCTTGTCTTTCCCGCCCCCCTGACAACACCAGGTTGAAAACAAACATGGCTGCCGCCAGCTGCTTGCCCGTCACCTCTATTAGGCATTTCTATACTTACCGCTCTTGAAATTTTTCAAATTCAAAAAATTGAAAATGAAAACTGAAGTTTTCCCTTCTTCTCTCTCAACCTCCCAGCCTTGAACAGGTAACGGATGGCAGATGCAGCAGAAAAAATTCAGGAGCCGATTTTTTTACGTCCACACTCTTCACCGGTTGGCTTCACTTCATAACTTTTCCGGTTTATTGGAGCTTCGGAGACGATTCCATGCAGCCCCACGCCTTCAAAGTTGTAGATTGATGCTCTGAAGTTTAGCAAACAGGCTGAAAGAAGTTACAGGAAGTTTTTCTGCAAAGTGCCACTCGAGGAATTCACTCACTTCTCTGCAATGTCACAATTTTAACAAGATTTCAGATGGTTTCAATTTTTCTTATGGATGATAGATAATGTACAACTATATTAACAATTTGCTTTTGAGTGAGTTCCGTAAAGAGGCCACCTCCAAGCAAATTTTTCAAGCAGAACGGTTCATTAAGTAGGCTCAAGGAATTTTTCATGGAGTTGCGTTCTGCAGTGTTGCAATGGCAAAGGAAAATAAGGTGGTCAGTAATTTCCTCGGCACCACAAGAGCAACTTGGATCATCAACAATATTGAAGCGATGTATGTGTGACCGAAGCCCCGTGTGCCCAACACGCAGACGAGCAAGTGCTGTCTCTACGCAGCGGATCTAGTATGCAGCCCACGGCCACCTTGTCGTATTCTCTCTGGTTTTCAGTAAATGTCGTCCTTTCCCCGTCAGTTGAACCCCCCTTGTCCATTCAGTGTTCCACTTTAACTCAAAGGCTTCACATATGATACTCTTCATTTCTTCATATGAGGTCGGTGTCAGCGTGCAGTACCAAAGCAGATGGGCATCTTTGGCTGCCTCATCAGCAGCCTCATTACCAGGAACACCTTTATTACCTGTACAATGGGCGACAATGCTCGCTGCTGACTCATTTAGCAACAGTCGCCAGATGGCGAACCGCGAGGGTCCACAGTCAACTATAGACAGGTAGAGCTAGTCACCATAATGGGTTACGTCAACCGCAACCCGGCGCCAGCTCTCCTCCACAGAAAGACCCCTCGCCCCATGAGATTTTCCTCCCGCAGCGCGGGATCGATCCGCTGACAGGCCTCGCATCCAGCCAGCTCACGCTTCACCTGCTCTCGTGACAGATCACTACGGATCTGACGAGCCAAATAAAACGTCCGATCGATGCCCAAATGGTGCAGCAGATGCGCCGCCCAAATGGCATCCTGGAGACTCTCTCCAGTGGCAAGGACAGTAGACACCTCTGCGACGGCTTCACCAGTGTCGCGGTAACTAAGCCACCTCTTAGGTACCCTGGTCATCTGATCGGCTCTGTTCTCGAACGTCGAAACGAAACGAACAGACACGACCAGACCATACTCAGCGATCGTCTCACGAATCACCCCAAGACGTCGCTTCACGAGCATCTCCACCGCGCCCTTCGTGCGAACACGATAGCGACCATCGACAGTGCTGTCCATCCAGGTGACGACTGTCCGGGAATCACTGGCGACCGTGAAGGTTTTAAAACCCCATGCAATCGCCAAGTTGATACCCCGCACAACCGCTTCCAACTCAGCCACATTGATATGAAAGTGGTCTGACTCTTTTCGGAGCCAAGACGCACCTTCAACAATGCGGCCATCAACCTCAAGGGCCACACCGACTCCGAGGGAGCTGGCATCAGCCCACACGGTAACCGTACCGTGCGGATCGACACCCCAAACGCCCCCAACAGGGTCCTCCCGACGAGCTCGCGCCAACAGCTCCCCAGCCAACAAGCTGACAGAACTGTCAACCGAGTCGTCATAAGAGCCGCTGCATCCCAGCCGTTTCAAGAAACTGCAACATGGACGCAGCCACCCCGCCACGGGGTAATGGCCGACCAATCGACCACACAAGGAAAACAGCCCTCTCTTCGTTAAGCCGGCATTTACCGAACCTAACTCGGAGAGAGCAGTCCCCTCGATATCCGAAGATGTCCATTGGAATCTTTCCGTAAAGAAATTCCCAATAACCGGCCTCCATCCAGGCTCTCAGGTTCTTTCGTCACAAGTCCGTACCTCGCCAGATGCTCCCGGAGCTCTTGAGCACTGAGAACGGACTCACAAACCACTATATCGTCGATATAGTGGTCTGTCGCTTGACGAACTCGGTCATTCAACGACAAAACCTTGCCGAGAATCACCGTCATGATTCGAGGCGCACACGAGAAACCGAAGCCCAATCGCGTCAAAGTGGAAGGCACACCCTTAAACTTCACGATCTGGTATCGCCACAGATCCTCGGAAACGTAGATCTGCAGGTACGCGGACTTAGGCCGCGGCCAGACAAACAGCACTGAGGCAGGGCTGAGCAGAGCTGTTTCGACGCTCTGGTAGCTGCTAGCTTATGCTCGTAAGTTAGGTGGCCAAACAAACAGCAGTGGCTGGTCCTGAGTCCGAAGCAGTTGTTATCTTGGCGCCACGATGGGCGGTGTTTTGTGACAGGTAACCTCAAATTTTGTTTATAAATTGATGTAGAACTGGCAATATTTGATCTAATTAAGTTTATTTATATCTATGCATATTACTATGCTATACATTATCTTCTTAGATAAGGTAAGTAGATAAGGTAAAAAATCTGGGTGTTTGGTGGAACAAAAATATGACTTTCAATTCACACGTCGAAACAATGTGCAACAAAATTAACGGAACCTTAATGTTCTTTCATCGCATTAAGAACATACTTGACGAAAAATCTAGATTATTATTGATTCAGTATTTAGTCTTGTGTATTTAGTCTTTTATTTATCGCGTCTGGACTACTGCAGTCTTGTGTGGGGAGATTTACCTCAATATCGTCAGGAAGAGTTGCAAAAATGTATAAACGTCGCCGCCAAAGAGGTATGCAAAAGAAATTTCCATAAATACGATCATGTCACCCCTCTTATACGAAAACTCGACTGGATCCCAATACCGAACAGATTCATGATCCAATAAGCTCGACCAGTATTCTCCTCTCTGTACCTCCCCCAAAGTAATGCAGAGGTGGTAAAAATTTTTCCATCTATTATCCCAAACAAAAAACCAAATCGGAGTAACGATGTTTTAGTCAGTTACCGTTCATCTAACGTGGGACAAAAAGCTCTCTCAGTTTCTGGAGCTTTTTTGTGGAACAAGCTTCCCCAGCATATCAAATACTCTAAAACTCTAAAAGAATTAAGAGTAAATGTGTCACGTCATTTTGCATCTCTGTCATAGGGCCTGCAGCATTTCGGTGTGAATTTCCCATCTACTAGAAATTTTAATTTTCCTTAAATTTCTGTTAGAAAATTAGAAAATATTTCATTTTACGTTTGCTAAGCCATTCGTATATTCATCTTACTTATTTCTGTCGACAATAATGAGCACCACAGCCGTCACTTCAACGCAGCAGAACGAACGTTCTTTCCATAGTTAGGAGTATTTCCTCATCTTTATTTTGTTATTTTTTTTCTTTTCTGTATTAATATTTAACGTCCGTATGACAAATATACCATGAAATACATTTTGTGTGTACACCAATATACAGGTTTATAGATGTGAGGGTTGTGCAAAGTTTTTAATGAATTAAATTTTGGCTAACGTTGTCTCGCTATTTCAAAATCATTTTCGAAAATGTGTTCAATCGATTTTCGGCTGAGCTGGGGGGAGAGGGTAATTTAAGCATTTCATTTAGTCTTTTTACTTATTTCCGTGCGTTCAGCGCACACTAGCTCTGAACTTTCAAAACGGAAAAAAACTCTAAATTTCTGTAATTAAATTTATCACTTTGGAACATTGCCTAATCTACCTATATGTGCCAAATTTTGTGAATATTCTCCACTCAGATGTGATATCCGGCCACAATGTTACTCCATTTCATCCCATGTACACATGTCAGTATAATGCTTGAGAGTTGTGTTGTTTCTAGACTATAACCTGAGTTTTCTTAAAAACTTCTATGAAGAAATTAATAACCAGTTAATTTTTATGTTTTTCGTAGTCTTCTTTTCCTTTTGGTTGTTTTTTTCCGGAGAATTTTTTAGGATTACAGTGAGCTCAACAGTCATTTTCGGTGTAGTAGATGGTAGGTTGTTTTTATATTGTTATTTTTTATATATGTATTTTTTTCTTATATTTAATTTTCAATAAGTATGTATATTTATATGTGTGTGTACGCATGTAGGTATACATATATCTACATAAATAGATATACACTTTTCTATTTCATTTCTTTACGCAAAAACCATCCGGTTGATAAATTTTATTGCACCAGCGAAATGATTCAAAAATAGATCTATCACTTCCTCAGAAGGGCTTTCTGTGCATCGGATTAATGACAAATACAATTAATGAAATAAAGTGCAATTTGAACATATGAATCGCGTTAAAATTATCTTTCTGTCTGTATGTTGTACAAGCTATCAATTTTTATGTTGAGTATATGTTTGTTTACCCATTTCTGCCAAAATTTTGTAGATATTTGTCAATCATGAGTGGTAACCGGCTTGCACTGTATCTCCATTTCATCCCATGTGCCCATGTCTGAATGATGTTGAGGTGAATATCGAGAAGATATGAAATATGTTTTTTTTTATTTTGTTTTTGTTGTTCCTCGGCGGTAACTTGAATTTTCTTAAAATTTCTTATAGGAAATTAAAAAACCATTCCATTTATACGTATTTCGAAGTCCTTTTTCTATTCCTTATCTTTCCTCAGGTTATTTCTTACGATTCATCAGAGCTTTGGCTGTCATTTTAAATATAGCAAGAGCAAGATCATTTTTCATGTTATTAGCATTTTTCTTATATTCATTTTAATACGTATATATATGAATATGTGTTGGTGTGTGCATGAATGTGTATGCGTGCGCACGCAAACATAAATGTCTATGTATCAATGTACACATGCACACGGTCGCACATACATATGCGCACATGTACATATATATGTTTCTATTTCTACTTTTAGCGTAAAAAGCAAAACCTCAAGACACATGTGGTGGTATGAACACACACCACCACACAAGCTTAAAAGCGCCACCTCACAGCCTCAAAGCGTCAATGCTAAACGACCAATAATCAGAGCTCAAGTTTGGAGCTGGGGTGCCGGACCGCACACACTCCAAACCCGCAGATTTGGACGCCGCCCACCCCTCTCCCTCCACCTCCAAGCAGCTACAGCACCACCTCCGAGCAGCTACAGAAATGTTAGGGTAAATTTATTTAGGTTAGGTTAAGTTAAGTTAAGTTAGGTTAAGAGGTTAGGTTAAGTTAAGTTAGGTTGGGTAAGGTTAGGCCAAGTTCAGTTAGTTGAAGGTTAACTTGAAAAAATTTAAAAATGACTGTTTTTGCGTGTCGAGGTGGAGGGTCGAATAGCCAAACACCAGCGGTCGTTGTCAAAACTTATTATAATGATTTAATACAGGTTAACTTTGGTATTCCGCTGTAGTATCCACTTACTAAATACATGTAGTGTTTATAATGCATTGATTAATAATAAATGTATAACGAACAGATAGGTTAATAAACCTCAGAAGTTCTACATAGTTAAATAATTGGCGCGAATGGCAACGTGATGTAGCAACACGGAGGTGGAAGGAGAGGGGTGGGCGGAGTCCAAATCTGCGGGTTTGGAGTGTGTGCTGCCGGACCGAGCTTTATAAGCAGCCTGCCTCGAACAGTCAGGCAACGTCGATAGAAACCTTCGTAAGTATAGCACAAGCCTAGACGGCGAAAAGTGGGCACCCCCGTCTTGACCAATCGGAGACCTGGACGGGTAGAGTCAGGCTCCAGCGAGGCCTATATAAACAGCCGCGCAGCCAGCGCTCCCTCAGTACACTCGCAGCGTCCCTGATGTTTACAACAAAGTCTCGACGCTCCGCAAGCACCACCTCTGCTACTGTCACCGCCGCCTCGACTGCCAGCCGCCACTCCTCGTCGCTCCCTCGACTCGAGCCAGTTCCCTGCTAGCGCCTCTGATACTCCTTGGTCGAAGACTCTCGGTCAGTAGCCGCCTCACCGGTCTGCTCTCGTCCTACAACCACGCTGCGCCTCCCCGACAACCGTAGCCCGGCCAAGACGTCCTCGGTTGCTGTACTACACGGCTGTAATATTTCGTTGTGTGCCACTATTGTCGGCGACCTTCTCAATAATACGGCATTAATTCCAGTTGTGTTTTCCTTACCCTGTCGGGTTCGTTTGCACCTCAGGCACTCTCTCCGGGCATAGATGTACAAAGTCTAAAGGTTTACAAAGTCTAAAGGTTTACAATGTCTAAAGGTTTACAAAGTCTGCACGGAGTGTAAAGCAGCACCACACACATTACACCACACACATTACATTTTACCTAAAGCTCTGCGATTAGTTAACACTGAACCAAATTCCAGAAATAAACAAATTGATTGCGCTTGCTTAATGATTAATAAATCGATCTATCCCGACCCCGGAGGGCATTTCTGTGAATAGAAAAAATTAAAAGTATAAACAGACAAATGAAATAAAGCGCTCGTGCAAAGATTATCTCTATTTATATGCCGCATGTGCCATGCATTTCATTTTGAGTGTAAGTTTGTTTACGCATTTCTAGATGTGCGTGCTGTGTAGCGCGATGTTCTTTATAAATTAATTCGTGACTAACCTTTTCTCAATACTTAATTGTCATTTACGATGGTGTTTCAATTTGCTCCGGTATAGCGTTTTTTGTATTTTTCCTACTTCGATGATTTAATAAATAATTCGAATACTACTAAAGAATTCTTCGAAACTCCCAAGTTCTTAGTTGAAATTATCGAAGTAGGAAAAAGAATACAGGGGGCGCTATGCCGGAATCTCTTGGATTATAAAATATCAGAGAAATGATATTTTTCATTTCTCATTCAACTACCCTTGACAGAGTTAGACTATTAGCACGCCACCTATGGCTTGTCTATTAGTACGCCTCGTATATTTTGTCTATTAATATGCCTCGTATGGTCTATCTATTTGTACACCTCTGATAGTTTGTCTATTAGTACACCTCGTATAGTTTGCCTATTATTATGCCTCGTATGGCTTATCCATTTGTACACCTCGTATGGTTTGTCAATTAGTACTCCAAGTATAGAACTTTTGTTAAACTATTAGCACACCACGTATGGTTTGTCTATTAGTACGCCTCGTATATTTTATCAATCAATATGCCTCGTATGGTCTATCTATTTGTACACCTCTGATAGTTTGTCTATTAGTACATCTTGTATAGTTTGTCTATTATTATGCCTCGTATGGCTTATCTGCTTGTACACCTCGGATAGTTTGTCAATTAGTACTCCTCGAATGGAACTTTTGTTTTAGGATGTCCTATATTAAGAAACTTTTAAAAACCAATATGTTGGCATGTATCTCATGTGGCAACTTGGAAATAAACGTTTTTTCTTTTTTCTTTCTTTCTTAGCTTTACAAATACATCCGTACACTATCGTATAGTAATTTTCATTTCGCTAGAATATTTTCACCCAGAATGTTTGAAATAGCTATGATACTGTTTATGAATTGTTCCAGGAAATCCCGCAAAAAATTAATTACATGATAATATGCTAGTTATGGTTGCTGATTGAATAATCATGCAAATAATTCACTGACGCATGACCTGAAACCTTATAAATACTTGAATATGGATTATTTTGCAGTAATGGACATGTAGAGACATCACAGAACAAGGAACATATTCGTTCAGGCGCATAAATATACACATCTATGGATGTAACAACTCGAATTTAAATTTTTAAACTAATAAACAATAGCCAAGTATAAAAGGATCTTTTGTATTTGACTTGCGGCACCAAGTTTCAGTTTAATGGCAATTTTCACGTAAAACTCAAACATCACAACCGTTTTTAGGAGAAGCTAACAGTTTTTTTAGTTGCATGCTTTCAAGGTTATTTTTACCGATATAATACTGATAAAACGCAAACTTAAATAATTCTGTATCGGTTTTGCACAGCACTTTGCGCTGGTCCAGAAAAAGTAAAAGATCCTTCCTTTCCACATTTGACTCACATTCAACAATCCCATGTGTGTGCGCACATATAAATTGTTATATATATATACTCGTATACGCACCTATGCATATATATGTTTCTATTCCTATTTTTTGAGTAAAAATAAAACCTCAAAACACATTACATTTTACCTAAAGCTCTGTGACCAGTTAACACTGAACCATATTTCAGAAATAAATATATTTATTGCACTTGCTTAATGATTCAAAAATCGATCTATCACTACCCCAGAGAGCGCATCTGTGAATAAAAACAATGAAAAATACAAAAAGACAAATCAAATGAAGCGCTCGTGAAAAATTATCAGCTCTCTGTTCGTATGCTGAACAAGCCATGAATTTCTTTTTGCGTGTAAGTTTGTTTACGCATTTCGTTTCTAGATGTGCGTGTTGTGTTGCGTGATGTTCTTTATAAATTACTTTGTGACTAACTTTTCCCAATACTTGACAGTCACTTGCGGCGGTGTTTCAAGGGGTTTCGGTATTATCTTTCCTTGCTTTCGATACAACAAATAATTCAGGAATTCCGAAGAATTCTCTATTAATATTTTGAATTATTTATATAAATTGTCAGCCATCTCTTGAGATATAAAATCTCCAAGAAATGATATTTTTGATTTAACTAGCTATTGACAGGGTTAATCTATTTGCACGCCACGTATGGTTTGTCTATAAGTACGCGTCGTTTGGTTCATCTATTTGTACTCCTCGGATAGTTTGTCTATTCGTACGCCTCGTATAATTTGTCTATTAGTACACCTCGAATGGTTTGTCTATTTGTAGACCACGTATAGATTGTCTATTAGTACTCCTCATTTGGTACGTTTGTCTAAGAACGTCTTATATTGAGAATTTTTTTAAAAGCCTAGATGTTGTCATGTATCTCATATGCCAACCTTTTTTGAAATAAACGGGTTTCTTTTCTTTCTTTCTCACTGATGACCTAACCTGTGTTTCCTCAGTATTACTTAGGAGAAAAATGATTAATATTTATAGCTAAAAAACTAATAGTTTATACGTAAAAGATGTATGTTTGAAGTCAAGTTTAGTGCCATGTGCAAAAAAAAAATTCCTGATATGAAATATTCGGCATTGGTACGCTCTAGAGTGAAGGTATTGGCAAAGAAAATGCTTGATATGATATAGTTTTTTGATTTATGAGGAAAAAAATACTTATCTACGTATAAATAACTGTACAATCCCACCTACCACTAACTTCCATAGCGTCTGTTATAAGACCATTGTTCATTAACATAGTTATGATCGAAATATTATGAGATGCGCCCCCGATCGCAGGAATAGCTTGTACCGAGGAGATCAGAAGTTCGACTTCCTCTCCGTACGAACTCTAGGGTGCAACTGACTGCTAGCTCCCGAGCAGTATTTAACTGTATTTTGTCACCCGAGATAAAACGCCGCTGGCGCTTGCTTCAGACAGCGCTGCCCTGCACTGCTCTGTGCTACTTATCTGGCCACCCTAATAGGAATACCACTAACATAAAACACAGCGCCGGCTCTGCTCTGCTCTACTCTGCCCTACTCCACTGCTGTTTGTCTGGCCTCGGCCTTAAGGGCACCGACTAGTCAAAAATCCAAAATCCATCATATTATTTTTTTATTGCTCCATTAGATTGAGAAAGTCATAAACTTCATTCCTGCAAAGCGGCAGAACGATCCGTCTCACCAGAGTAGGTTAAATGGGGGTTTGAAAGGAGGGTGGAGGGTAGCATCGCCCGGCCAGCTTGTGCAGATGTGCCACACGAGCTCGGCCGGTTGCCTCTGACTCTCGGTTTGTTCATAATTAGGTATGCATCTATCTGCTTGCAAGTCAAAACTTTTGAGATTTGTCAAGTTGAATTCTCGGTACCTCCACCCCTCCCTCCCTCGGGAGGAAGAAGGAGGGTGGGGGAAGCTCGCTCAGCATGCTAGTGCACATGTGCCATATGAGCCGAGTTAGTTGTTGCTGACCGACGGTTTGTTCATAATTAGATATGCATTTATCTGCTAGCAGAATTTTTTTTTGAGATTTGGCAAGTTGCGTTCTCGGTACCTCCACCCCTTCCTCCCTCGGGGGGAAAGAGGGTGATTGGTAGCTCGCCCGATCTGCTTGCGTAGATATGTCACGTTAGATGATCTAGTTGTTGCAGACCGACGATTTATTCAGATTTAGATGGCTTTTTTTCGATAGCAGATCAAGATTTTTCTGGATTTGACGTCGATTCCTCGTACTAATGTAGTTATATAAGCGTTTGGCTCTGCGTGGCGCTTCCATATCTTGTAAGAGTAGCCTTCGAGGATGCTGAGGACGCCCCAGCTTATGCTCCTGGTGCGTTTTAGACATTTTTGGTACCACTTGTGGTACTGGTTCCGTCAAGGAACCACAATAACTTTCAAAAATGATATTCAAAACGTCAACACTACCAATTTCTCAGAAAAATATAGCTTGCAAAGAAAAAAACTTGTCTCGCCACTAAAACGCGTTTTCTGAGCAATACAAATGTCAATGTTCAAGCTTTTTCTCCTCAAAAATCTGTTATCGTAAAGCAATGATTTTGGTATCATTAGATGCGCAAAGAGTTGCTGCATAAAGAGTCAGAGGATTATATTGAAATTCGTGAAAGATTTTCAGTTACATTAAAAAATCAACGGGAAAATGAATGACACCTTAATTTTTTTCTTAAATTCCATAACAAATACATTATTGCGAATTTCATTATAATCCTCTGACTCTATCAACAGCAGCTCTTTCCGCATTCAATGATACCTAAATCATTTCTCTACCATGACTAATTTTTGAGAAGAAATGGCTTGAATATACCCCATTTTTTCATTCCATTTTTTTCGTTATCTCCGTAATTATGGCGAAAACGGAAAAAGTGCCCTATACAACCCTTATTCATTTTCTAAAATACATACGTATGCGAAATTTCATAGATCTAGATACCATACAAAAAACGGGACGGCCATTTTCTTGATTGTGACTAGACGGTCCCTTAAGGTCGACGACTTTAAGCTAACCCCGAAGCTGCCACCATTTCCGAATCTTGTTACCAAACACAGCGACCATGTCATCACCAGTATGACACTCGACAAAGCCGTTCAACTTCCGATAATCCATGACCGGACGGATTTTGTCTTTCGTTGGTTGCACGACGGCCAGCAACGGAATGACGCCCTGAATGGGGCCATGCCACCCCCTCAACCGACTCTTCGAGATCCAACTCTGAATCTCCGTGTCATAGCGCTCACGCACGTGAGGAGCCCGAGTACATCCGTACTCCGCGATCCGAGTCTGCAACCCCTCGGGCGGCTTCTCGGACCACCGCCAACTGACAGTCCATCGACGGTCAGCGAACCTAGCAACAAAGTCAGGGTCGACAATCTCGATCGGCGCTGGGGCACCTCTCGGACCCACCGACCCCGCCCCTGCTACCAGGCCGGCTTCCAGCTTGGCACAGGCGAATCTATTGCTGGACTCCTTACAGCATCCAGCTGACCAGGATCTCCCCCAGTCAACTGCATACTTCGAGTCAGGGCCTCTCCTGACGGTGACGCCCCCCATGTGAACAATAACATCACTCCCTAGGAGACAGTCAACGCCAAGATTCTCCAACTCCCGTATGACGAGCGCATTGACACCAAAACAATGCCCCTGCAACCTGACTACCACACGACAGTGCTTCCCCTCACAGAAAGTTCTGCCGTCCGCCGTTAGCAACGGCCGCCCCGCTCGGAGGCGTTGGCCCACCACCACCCGCGGACAAATCACCTTCCGCTCGCTCCCGGAGTCTACCAGACACCAAGAACAATGCCCATTCAAATTAGCCCGAACGACTGGCAAACGACTCCTAGTCGTAACGCCAGTCGCTCCGAGTGATCCTAGATCGCCCCGCCTCAGCGACACACTCGTGCCGCTCAAGGTCCCTTTCTCCAAGGGGGCGCCGTCACCTCCCTCGGAGAGAGGAGACCTCCGGTAAGCTCGGCTTACGCGGTTTCCATTGAGAAGGACGCGTCGCCCCGAGTGGCATCCTCCGCAGAGAAACCCGACCCACCAACCGTGGGCCCAGCTACCGTCGGACAGTCACAAGCAAAATGCCCGATCTCTCCGCACGCAAAGCATGCGGACTTCCTTTTGGCAGGAGCCTTCGCGGCCCCCCTGCCAGCAAGCACCGCAGTGCCTTGCTTCTGCGAGCACACCCTCACGCGGTGCGCACCAACAACGCGGTAGCAAGCACCCTTGCCATCACTGCCTTGCTTCCCAGACGCAGTTAAGTCTGCCCCGAGCTTGGCCCCCTGGCCTCGCCGGGCCACAGCCCTCTGGGCGGCCATTCTATCCCGCACTTTCGACATCACAGCGTAGAATGCCGCAGTATACGCGTCCTCACGCGCAATTGCCCACGCGTACAGAGTAGTGGTGAGACCTTCATAAAATTTGAGCCGAAAGATCAAATCTCCCTTGGTCAGTCTGTAGCAGTCGCTACAAAAATGTCTCATCTCAATAAATTTCTCATTAACACTTAAACAACATAATTATTGGCATAAACTATCTTACTTTAAATTATTACTATTAATTTTCTAATTATAATTATTAATCTTAATGTTTTTGTGTAAATCACACAAATAGGAAATATTACCACAGTCGCTTGAGTAAACCTAGGCGTTGTGGCAACATTCCAGTCACGCGTCCTTAGCCTCATTTTCATGCTTTGACTTGGTATTGTGAAGAGCTCGTCGCATTCTCTGACGTTGACACACACCACACTGACCATAAACACAAATCACCTGGGCCTTTAGATTATCTAATATTCTGGTTTGATTTTAAACTGCCTCCATTACGGACACAAGTTGATTAAACCTCATCTGCAAAATTCAGTGGGCCTTGATCTTAAATTACTACCCCGATTAAGATCTATTAGAGCCTCCAGTCACGGCACCTTTGATATAACTCACATGCTCAAATCTAGCAGGCTTAGCCCACACGTAGAAACGCACCGATCTTTGTGCCTGTTTTAAATTGCCCCTCATTGAACTAAATACCCTAAATACAAATACACGTACGACCTCGTTAACCTGCCGGAGCAACTGCCTCAGGACTGAGAAGTATCTTCAGCCAAGATCTGCAGGAACAAGTCTCGGCGATCTTCCCGACTCCTTGAAAAATAAAGACGCTAACAAGCTGAGTTACCCCAATGCATCATCATTTACCTCCCTCGCGTTTTTCGAAAACAATCTCGAATCTTTGTGTTTGTAGTTGGTATCCCGCTAAAAATCCAGACCAACCCAAACATAAAAGTGGTGACCCCAGAGTGACCTCATAAAGGGGGTGACTCTCAAGTTTTAAAAACGATTCAACTCGAGAAGTGTTTGAGAAAACGTGAGAGAGGAAAATGTTGGTATACCATTGTAGTGATAAGTTTACATTATTGTGTGCCCCTGAGAAATTTTTCTGAGGATTTACCGTGCTAACGAGTTTCTCTGAGTAGCTCTAAAAAATTCTTCCCATGCTGTTTCCTGTCTCATGTCTCATGTGCCACAGTAGGTAGAGAAAAATTTTTTTCACCTTCTTTCGTTTCCTTATGGTTATTTCTGACGACCACAAAAATTTTTTTTTCTTTCTCGTTTCGTGTCTTTATTTTAAATAACTGGTTAGGTGCACTCAAACGTAACCTTTGAAATTCTAATATTCAAGTAATTTGGTTTTGAGTACGTAAATTCCGTGCCGTTATAGATTAATTTTGTTAATTTTGCATTAAAAAAAATTGTCAGTATGCCCGACGAAAGTGAAGTTGTAAATCCAGCGCACGCAAAACCCATAACTCCCCCGCGTTTCATACCAGCAGAAATATCGACTTGGCTTAGCCAAATAGAAGCCATTTTCATATATAATAATATAGAAAACCAGCGTGACAAGTTTTATGCGTTAATAGCCGCTATGCCCACGCAAATGCTATCTGATTCACAAGATCTCATCAATAATCCTCCTCCGATTAACCCGTATACGATTTTAAAGGACATGATAAAGTCGAAACTACAAATGTCCGATGCGGACAAGTTTAGGTCCCTTGTTGTTCATGCCTCAGCTATTCCATGCGTTTCTGTTGCATTCCCTCCAGCATCTTTGGTAAAAGAACTAAAAAAACTCGCCGCCGGCGTTGGCATAGCCGAAAGATTCCTCAAAGAATTATTCATGACCAAGCTTCCTCAAAACGTGCTCCCTTTCTTGTCGATGTAAGATCCGGACGAAAGTCTTGACTCCCTGGCTCAGGCCACAGAAACAGTGATGAGAAACTTGAACATGTTCCAAAGCTCTCATGTAGCTCCCTTGAACGCATCAGCTGCGATTTTTAGCCCGTCAAATACTCCCAATATCCAACCTCCCACCTCTATGGAATCAATGCAGCTTGAGATTTCGGAGCTAAAACAAGCCTTCCAGAGATGTCAGTTAGGTCACAGTGTAGCTCATATTCAGCAAGGCCCAGGTAGATTTCCACGGTACGACAACAATGATACGGTACGGTCCTCCTCCCCAACGTTTTGGTAGAGGTAGGTCTTATGACAGGTCAGCTCAAAACCGCCGTTTTCGGTCGCGCTCCCGCGACGCAAGTAGTAACCTCTTTTGGTATCACGCAAAATTCGGTGACCAAGCGCGAAAGTGCGCCTCACGATTCTGCCACAGTTATGCTGAAATGACTTCGGGAAACGCGAACAGCGACGCACAGTAGCGAGTACTGCGTTGCCTAACCCCCAGACTACTCGCCTCCTAGTGTTGTTTGATCCCATCACCAAGTACCGATTCCTGATAGAGACTGGATCAACGGTATCGATTATTCCAGCCACGGCGAAGGATCAAAGAAATAATATGTTGGCTACATTAAAAGCCGCTAATGGCGCGCCAATAGCGTGCTATGGGCACAAAACACTTACCTGTAGTTTGGGGTTGCGCAGAAATTTTAGTTTTACTTTCCTAACCGCTAATGTCGAGGAACCTATAATAGGAGCTGATTTCTTAACAAAGTTCGGTATTATTGTTGATATCATGAACAGAGTAATTCGCGATGAGGAGACGCGGATCTCAATTCCCGCTTGTGGCATGACTAGAGCTAATGTATTGCACTCCTTCTCTGTCGAATTTAATGCCGAGTGTACTTTCGAGCAGGTTCTAGCGGAGTACCGGGCATTAACGAACTCTAATTTAGCTTCTAAAAATATGCAGACTAGCACTAAGCACCACATCGTAACAACTGGTCCTCCAGTTTACTCTAAAGCTAGACGTTTACCGCCTGATCGATTGGCTTTAGCCAAGAATGAATTTGCACGCATGCAGGAATGCGGAATCATCCGCAGTTCTATAAGCCCTTGGGCTAGCCCTCTTTTGTTAGTGCCCAAAGCTAATGGTGAATCCAGACCGTGTGGTGACTTTAGAAGATTAAATGCTGTTACACAGCCTGACCGTTTTCCCATCCCTTATTTGCACGATTTTAGTGCAAATTTGGAGGGAGCCACAATTTTCTCAAAGATCGACCTCAAACATTCCTTTCATCAAATTCCACTTGAGGAAAGTGCTATACCTAAGACTGCGGTAATCACGCCATTTGGTCTTTTTGAATTCTTGAAAATGTCCTATGGGTTGAGGAATGCACCTCAAACTTTCCAACGACACATGTCTGAGATATTCTCGGATCTCACCTTTGCCTATGTGTACCTTGATGACATTTTGGTAGCATCCGCAACAACGGAACTACACAAAGATCATTTGCGTGTCGTGTCTGAGAGATTATCCAATCATGGACTCCTGGTCATTCCCGCAAAATGTGAGCTCGGAAAGTCATCACTAATTTACTTAGGTCATGAAATCTCTAGCCTAGGTCTAAAACCTCTGCCTACCAAGGTAGAGGTCATCAAAAACTTTCCACTTCCAAAGACCCAGAAAGAACTTAGAAGGTTCCTAGGTTCTGTTAATTTCTACCACCGCTTCATCAAAAATTGTGCTCAAACCTAAGCCCCTTGGTCAGATTTGCTGGAACCAAAGAAAAAAGGTAACTCTACTGATGTCAAATGGACGGATGATGCACTTAGAGCTTTTGACGAGATCAAAATTAAGCTAGCTACTGCGACAGAGCTATCCTATCCGATCGCCAACGCTGACTTCAGCTTGGTGGTTGATGCCTCCAGTACTGCCGTAGGTGCTGTGCTGCAACAAAAAGTAGGGACGAATATCTCTCCTCTTGCATTCTTTTCAAAAAAGCTATCGCCCACTGAGCGTGCTTACAGCGCGTTCGGTAGGGAACTCCTTGCTATCTACTTATCTGTGAGGCACTTTCGTTGCGCTTTAGAGGCGAGACAGTTTGTGATCTACACGGATCACAAGCCCTTGACCTCAGCGATCAAAATGCCATCTGAGCGTCACTCACCAAGAGAAGCTCGACATCTGTCTTTCATTCTGCAGTTCACCACGGATATCCGTTATATTAAGGGTCTGGAAAATACAGTTGCTGATTGTCTTTCTTGAATCAATTCTGTCAAAACCAGTGGCGAAATCAGTTTCGGTAACATTGTAAATGCTCAGAAGGAGGATCCTGAACTCCAGGATCTTCTCAAACCCTCTAATAACACCTCTTTGAAATTAACTTGTGTTGACGGCGTGTACCGTGACGCTGAGCGACTTTCTCGTTTGTATCTGCCTGCGACTCTCCGCAGGGTAGCCATTCTTCACTATCATGCTCTCTCCCATCCAGGCGTTCACCGTACATTGCGTTTGATTTCCGATCGTTTCGTCTGGCCAGCGATGCGTAAGGAGGTCAAGAAAATTGTGCAAAACTGCCATGCATGTCAGAGCAGCAAAGTTGTGAAACATAACCGTGCAGCGTTACAGAGTTGTGCGTTCTCAGGTCAGAAGTTTGATGCTGTCCACTTAGATTTGGTGGGTCCTTTGCCCTTATCGCGCGGTCATTCTTATTTGTTAACTATTATTGACAGATTCACGCGATG
Source organism: Morinoia aosen (assembly GCA_030386875.1). Lineage (NCBI taxonomy): Eukaryota > Metazoa > Arthropoda > Malacostraca > Amphipoda > Talitridae > Morinoia > Morinoia aosen. Next base: position 2,123,480 of record CM059572.1, on the reverse strand, counting down.
GGTTGAGGCCGTGCCTCTCCCTGATATCCAAACAGATACTGTAGCTCGTGCATTTGTGAGTAATTGGATTTTCAGATTTGGGGTTCCCCTAAGTGTCACTCATGACCGGAGATCCCAATTTACCTCCAAATTCTGGAGTGAGCTTTGCGCCGCATTAGGGTGTGCCAATGTAAGTACCACTGCGCATCATCCGCAGGCGAATGGACTCATTGAGAGGGTCCACCGTGATCTCAAGAGTGCATTGCGTTGCCTTAACTGCAGTCACGACTGGACTGACAGACTTCCAGTCGTATTATTGAGCATTCGAAATTTGTATCGGCAAGATCAGCTGTGCACAGCGGCAGAAATGATGTATGGGAAGACAATACGCCTTCCTGGCGACATTGTAGACCCAAAACCGTTACCTGCATTTTCACCTGCTGACCAGTCCGCGTATGTAACATGTCTAAAAGATTGCATGCGTCAGATCAAGTATGTAGCTCCGCGAATGCCGCACTCGGAAGATAAATTAGACCCTGCCTTACAACATTGCACCCATGTGTACGTACGAGTAGATACCCAACCCTTACCCGCCCTTATGACGGCCCATTCAAAGTGCTCAAGAAAACAGGAAAATATTTTATTCTAGAAAAATCTGGATCATCCGATTCTGTAAGCATAGGCCGACTCAAGGCCGCTTACATCTCTGATAATAGTGTGATTACTAACTCTTCACCCTCTCCACAGAACTTTCCTTCCACTGAGACTCGATCATATCGTCCATCTCAGTTTCCTCATTTGGCTGCATTGTTGCCTAGTCAACTTGAGTGTAATCCTTTCTCCTTGCCTGTATCCTCTCACCCTATCGTAGACTCTAATTCTAGTACTCTTAATGAAACAGCGACAAGACTGGAGAACCCAGATAAGCCCGCTGCAGTAACCTCAGTTCTTAGAACCCTCTCAGACCTCAATTTGCAGACCCGTTTGGTCAAACTTCCCCGCTTAGTAACATTTTCCAACCGCCAGACTCGGCATGGTCGTGTAGTTCGCACTCCTTCCCGCTACAAATAACTGTATCGGGTGGACCTTTCGGTCTGCGCCTTGGGGGGGTAATGTAGCAGTCGCTACATAAATGTCTCATTTCATTAAATTTCTCATTAACATTTAAACAATATAATTATTGGCATAAACTTTCTTACTTTAAATTATTACTAATAATTTTCTAATTATAATTATTAACCTTAATGTTTTTGTGTAAATCACACAAATAGGAAATATTACCAAACAGTCGCTTGAGTAAACCTAGGCGTTGTGGCAACATTCCAGTCACGCGTCCTTAGCCTCATTTTCGTGCTTTGACTTGGTGTTGTGAAGAGCTCGTCGCATTCTCCGACCTTGACACACACCACACTGACCATAAACACAAGTCACCTGGGCCTTAAGATTATCTAATATTCTGGTTTGATTTTAAACTGCCTCCATTACGGACGCAAGTTGATTAAACCTCATCTGCTATATTCAGTGGGCTTTGATCTTAAATTACTACCCCGATTAAGATCTATTATCGGCTCCAGTCACGGCACCATTGATATAACTCACCTGCTCAAATCTAGCAGGCTTAGCCCATACATAGAAACGCACCGATCTTTGTGCCTGTTTTAAATTGCCCCTCATTGAACTAAATACCCTAAATACAAATACACGTATGACCTCGTCAACCTGCCGGAGCAACTGCCTCAGGACTGAGAAGTATCTTCAGCCAAGATCTGCAGGAACAAGTCTCGGCGATCCTCCCGGCTCCTTCAAATAAAGACGCTAACAAGCTGAGTTACCCCAATGCATCATCATTTACCTCCCTCGCGTTTTTCGAAAACATTCTCGAATCTTTGTGTTTGTAGTTGGTATCCCGCTAAAAATCCAGACCAACCCAAATATAAAAAGTCCCACTCTCCCACCCAGACTCGCCAAGTCATCCAGGTAGACGTCCACCGACTCGCCAGCTCCAAGCCGACGCTCGGTGTACCACCTATAAGCCTCCTGCAAAGGCAACGCGAATTGCGCGGCTAGCGTAGACCTAACTACCTGCCACTGAGCAGCATCACCGACAGTCATGGAGCGAAATACCCCTGCGGCATTGCCGTCAAGCATAAGCCCAATGACGTCGGTCGGCGCCTCGCGCTCCAGCTGGCAGAGCCTCTCCAGATTTTCCAGCCCCTCCAGCGCATCGACCGATCCATCGCCAATCAACTTGGGCAGCAGCCTAGCTAACCAATCAAGGATCGGACCACACGCCTGAGTCAGAATGTTAGCCAACATGCTAACATCCACGAGCCCACCCGGCGTGCTCCCCGCCGGCGGCACTGGCGATCCCAGATCGCCAGCCCCGCCCGCCGCAGCCTCCTCAGCTGCCACAGCTGCCTCAACCGCCGCAGCCTTCCCAGCCGCCGCCATCTAGCAACAAAGATGGCTACCACCGCTAAAGGCCTAAATAGCTTGTAGGCTTAGCCGGACGACTCACCTTCCACCACCAGTCGTTCCTGCTCCCGGGACCAACTGCACAGCTTCCCTGCTGCAATGCACGTGTTTCACTGTAGAACAAGCAAATGGCTCAATCTCTGGCTCACGACACTGAGCAGAGGCGCAACGTGAAAAATCATGCACGAAGAAGATTACGTAATCACTCGACGACTCTTAACAACACACTGAAGCCGGTCCACCGCTGCAGACGCCACAGCCGTCCGGCAGTGGCGGCAAGATCTTCGTCTCTCGGTGGCGGAGCACACATCGTTACAGTGCCCTCTTGCGGCGGCAAACACTTCAACATCACAAACATATAAGAGAGCCACTGTCAGAAATGAAATGGATTGAACTATTTAGGAATCAGTCAGTAGAAGAAATGTACCAGAAATTAAACAATACTTTAATAGATATAATTGAGGGGCATGTCCCCAAAACTCGAAGTGGATCACATAGGTAACAACCAAAATGGATGACCAGAGAAGTGAGAAAGGAATTAAATGCTCAGAAAAAGGCTTAGAAGCGACTCAAGGTAAGAAGGAAGCCTTGTAGAGTTGAAGAATACCGCCAAGCAAAGAATAACGCAACAGGAGCTGTGAAACGAGCTAAGAGAGACTTTACCAAGAAAATATGTGAGGACATAAGGCAGAATCCCAAACAATTCTGGGAATACGTGAGAAGCAAAACGTCTTTGAAGGAAAAAGTACTTAAAGTGAGGAATGAGGAAGGACGAATTACAGAAACAGACTATGAGACTGCAAACGAAATTAATAAAGCATTCCAAAGCGTATTTCTTTTGGAAGATCTTCAGGACGTGCCAAATTTTCATGTGGATTATAATGGCGAGGTAATTGAAGATATAGATGTAAACGTAAAAGAGGTTGAGACCCTACTCAGAGACCTATATGGAAACAAAGCCATTAGACCAGATGGACTACATCCAAGACTTTTAAAAGAGTGTGCACAAGAACTCGCTATACCAGTAACATTATTGATAAAGAAATCCTTGAATTCAGGCACGGTACCTTTAATGTGGTTGTTGGCTGCAGTGTGCCCAATTTATAAAAAGGGAAATAAATTTGATCCTCTCAACTACAGGCCAGTATCTCTGGCATGTGTTTTGTGTAAGACCTGTGAAAAACTGTACACTTGCAGTACACTTGTAGACCATTTAGAAGTCAACAACTTGGTTACAGATTGTCAACATGATTTTAGGAGTAAAAGAAGCCCATTGACCAACTTACTGGCATACACGGAAAATGTGACTAAAGCTACAGACCAGCAAATATCAGTTGACGTTAACTACATGGCATGTCGCAAGGCATTCGACACTGTGCCGCATGCAAAGTTATTGAGGAAGCTGGAAGCGTACGAAGTGCAGGGAAAAGTTTTGAAGTGGATCAGAGCCTTTTTAACTGACAGAGAACAAGATATTGAGATAATATGAACAAATTCAGATAAAATGAAAGTGTAATCAGGAGTCCCTCAAGGGTCAGTTCTAGGGCCAGTACTCTTCCTCGTATACATAAACGATCTAGTGAATGAATTAGAGTGTTCAGCCCTCCTCTCTGCAGACGACGCAAAGATTTTCAAAGAGATTACAACGGAAAATTATATTCTTGCCCTGCAGTGAGACCTTACAGGAGTGGAGCAGGAAATGGTTACTGGATTTTAATTCCGACAAATGTGTTACCATGCATATAGGCTATCGCAACCCTGGACATACTTATAACCTCAGGGGAAAGGAACTGAAGAAATCAGACCTGGAGAAAGACCTGGGAGTCTTTATATCATCTGATCTCAAGCAGGTAAATCATATTGGAAAGGTGGCAGCAAAGGAAAACCAAAGGGTTGGACTTATAAATAGAAATTTTCCAGATTTAGACGTGGAAAGTGGGAAAACTTTGTATAGTTCAGTGGTGAGACCACATATTGAATATGCATTGCAAAGCTGGTCACCTTATTACAGAAGAGACATTCAGGAACTGGAAAAAGTGCAAAGAAGAATGACCAGAATTATACCAGAGCTGAAGACTGTGAGCTACTTGGAGAGATGCAAACGACTGGGACTTGCGACACTGGAGAAGAGAAGGACGACAGGTGATTTTATAGAAACCTACAAGATTTTGAATGGCACGGAAAATGGTGATCATGGATTGTTCTTGAGTACAGTGATGCTGTGACAAGGTCCAACTCAAGGAAGATTGAGAAGCAAGGTCACTGGAGAACCATAGCCAGAGCAAATTCATTCAGTGTTAGAGTTACCAATGACTGGAACTCTCTCCCAGAAGATGTGGTGACGGCTGCAACCATTGGTGCCTTCAAGACCAGACTGGACCAGTGTGCCTGGTCCATAACTGAGTGAGGGAGGTACTGATATATCACACGAACGGGTATTAAATCTGGAAAAGTCTGTGGTGAGTGTTTGAGGAGCGAATGAGGAATTATTTGGTGAAAGTGTTTTGGTTTGATCGCACTTGTAAGATAATAATAATAATAATAATAATAATAATAATAATAATAATAATAATAATGAAGGCATCTACGAATGCTTTATTTCCAATCAAGCCTGATACATATCACCTTGTACATTGGATTTTCAAATGCCTTATAACTAACGCCAGGACGCCATGACGCTTTTCCCCGGTCAAGACCGGTACCCATTTCAGACACCTGGGTAGAGTGGGGTATTGTGCTTGGAATTTTTCTCCTATACCCAACAGAGAAAATCGCCACCGCCAGCGCCGAGTTTCGAACCCGGGTCTCTGCCGCACGGCGGCAGAACCTCTAGCCACATGGCTATTGCGAGCAGATGAAAAGATGGGAGCCCTATAAGACAAAGTTTAAACCTCCCATGCCTTTGAACTAGGTAAGGAAACAACAACAACATCGACATCCCCCAATTTGGGTAAGTAGACAAAATATTTGCCCAACAATACCGGCTCGCCATTTTAGAGAACCCTTCTAAGATCCTTCGCGAATTACCCTGACAAAAAGGGTAATTTCTAAAGTATAAGACGTACAATCTTGAAATTAATACCAAATGAATGGGTGTGACGAGTACAACATATTTATGGAATTCAAAAAATTTTTACGCCCCTGTGGGGGGCAGGAAGAGGGCCTCTCGTGGCCCGTCAATGGTCGGCCGATTTTCTCTATAAGGCTCATTTTGAAAACGTTATAATTCCTGAACTACTGCACCTAAGAACTTGAAATTGGGTTCATTTTAAGCGTCAATTCATCCTCTAAAAGTGAGTGTATAATATAACTCTCATAAGCTTTCTGGCGAGGCATGGATAGAAGTTTTTCTACGCTCTCAATAGCCGGCCGATTTCCTCTATAAGGCTCATTTTGACAACGTTATAAATCCTAAACTATTGCACCTAAAAATTTGAAATTGGATTCATTTTAGGCGTCAATTCATCCTCGAAAGGTGAGTGTATAATAAAACTGTCATACGCTCCCAGGGGATGACAGAGAGCAAGGTTTCTCCACCTTCTCCTAGCCTGGTAATCCGCGCTGCCGAAGGCCGCGCTCACCTAAGTTATGAAGTGCTGTTTGAATTCTGGTCCATAGCATTGGCTTTCTAGGCTCACTCCCCACATCGTGGGTCTTCGAATCCCGGAGGTGACGATTTTTTTTTCTCAGTTGTAGAATAATCATTTTCGTGTGTCTTAAGGCCCCCTCATACGCGCAAATATATCTACAGACAAATCTGAACTGGTGCTGAATTCGTGCGTTTGTACGCTGATTTCAGGTTGGTACAGACTGTATGAGGCAGATCAGCCATGCTTGATAATTTTGGAGCGACCGGCTGCAATCCTTGACATGACGTCAGTGTCACGCCAGCCTTCGGCGGGGGGGGGTGCGCGACTGTACTCTGCCTCTCTCCCTTCTTATGCACTTCCACTAGCAATTTCGATTTTGTAGATTCACTACTTTTTAGGAACCATTCTTTAGCCCATTTTGAGCGAGCTTTTACATCTCTTTTATTTCGTATTCATTGCAACTATAGCAAATCCCATAAACTGTACGAGCTCGCCATCTAGAGTCGCCATTCTTGAACGTACTCTCCACCTAGCTGCTACTGGCATACTGAAGCGTGTGCCAGTCTTTTTCAAGTTTGCAGTGCGTGGTTTGCATCGTGTGAGGGGTCTTGAGACCGACAAACCAAATTCAGTTCAGATTGTCTGCAGACATATTTGTACGTGTGAGGGGGCCTTTACTCATGTAGACTTTTGTTAGACAATATTATAGGTATAGCTGTGCAATTGCATAACTTGCATGTATGCTCTCTTAAGAATGTTTTATGCATTGCAAAAAATTATCTTGTGCATGTGCAAAAATTTCATATGCAATTAATTACGCATGTACACTATAACAGATGTAATATGCAAAGTGCTTTAAGCAAATGCACAATATCATTGAATATATCCTGTAAGGCGAGTGGTGTAATTTGATTGCCCTATTTTTAAGGTTTAACTTTAAATTTGTTCCTTACTCCAGAAATTTTGTACATTTATGTGAACTCTCGCATATATACTCTCACTTGCAAGCAACATCACAAGTTTTACCAGGTGCACTGTCGTCAGTACCTGATCCTCAGGTTACCTTTTTGACCTGTTCTTCAGTTGTTAAATATGGTTCATCAGTAAAATACAATAGAGGTGTCCGAACTGAATTTAATGAAGTTTGAAGAATTTCAGGATTGCATAGTGTGATAGTTTTTGTACATCTAGTGATAGTTTTCTTGTTCTCTTCTACACATAGGCCTACCTATACCTACAAAAGTGTTCAAGTGAAAATACAACTGTGAAATTTGTATCAATTTCCGAAACATATGCATTCAGTGAAGTAATAATAAATACCTCTGTTGTGCTCTGCCTGTTCATTAAAAAATGAGAAAGAACTTACCAAACCAACTTTTGGTGCTCGCATGACCAAGTTCTCTTCCGTTAAGGTGTAACGGGTTCAAATCCCATCGCTGCGCATGACTTTTTGCATGACTATCCATCGTTATCACATACGTTAAGCCTTGTTTTACTTTGGAATCCAGTGAATATTTTCATGTTTCTAATATTTTCATGTTTCAGTGAATATTTTCTTGTTTCTTCATTATCAGCAAATGCATGATATTTTAAATATTGAAGACTATCATAAAGAATAATTACTTTACGGTTCAATATTCGAAATATCGCACAAGTTCCAACTAACTAAAGTCCTTCCCTTCATTCAGCAGTCGCATATTGCTTGCATATAAATGAGAGTACAGCAGGCAGGCAGCGAGGTCGGCCAATAAGTCTCATTTTCCGCTGAGTCGAATTTCTAAACTATTGCACCTTCGAACTTCAAATAGTACAGGTCATCGACGACGAAATTATAATTTCTACCTTCCTTCAACAACCGAGACGAGTTGATCGCGTGTCCGTTTTCATATCTGCCGCTCGTTTTCCGATGCTCGTCGTTGTAACTGTTTATAATCCAGTTTTCTTCTCGTGTAGTGAGTAGGCTTTATTTCTAGCACACTATATAGGCAAACTAGCACAAATCAGCTGGCCGTAAAAGTGAGGCTAAAATTTGGGCCGCACTCTGCCTTTATTATCACAAACAAAGTAGATTCATTCCATGCTTAAGAATAGAAAGTTGCAATTCTCTATGGTTCCTCAGATCCTGGCATGTAAACATGTTTGGAGACGAATTACCCCATATTTAGTAAGGGCCAGTATTTTATGATATTCTACAATCTTTCTAAATCAATTATGTCACAAAACGCTGCTAGAATACTTAGAAACAAGCTTAGCCAAAAATGAGTTACACTAAACGTAGCCCAACGCGCACATAAAGATACAAGTACACACTTAACCCTGCACAATGAACCTGGAAACTAAAAACAAACAAAATATCATTCAAGCAACAAGTTGGCTTTCCAGTGACGAGATTGATCCTTTTTGTACTCTTATTCGCAGGGAGAACCAACAATACAAAGTTCACTCCCCTGAGTTGTCTGTGTGCTGAGTTGTCACGCAGAGCTGTTTGTGCAAATATTAAATACCTCGTATTTGCAATGTGCGGTAAAGGTCCGTGAAGAAGGTTACAAAAAAGCTAGTCACACCGGAAGTCATTGGATCGTCGTGACTAACGCACTGTGTCGCGACCGAGCTGAAGAAGGCGTAGCGCGCGTCCAGTACCTGTGCTCTTTGAATGGTAATCCCAGTCGTGATGTGATAAAGTACTTGAAAAATTTATACGCGAACGTGAAGAACATAAGACACATTCTGATAGAGTGTCTAGGAGAACAACACCAAAGGGATGGAGCGAGTTGCGGTCCATTCTCACTGGCATTTATGACGTCCGTGGTAAATGGATATAACCCGTGCCTCGTCGCTTATGTGAAGGAGGAAATGCGTTCCCATATCATCCATTGTCTTGAAGCACACTCTATAACACCCTTCCCTTCGTTGATAAAAGATAAAAATTTCACGATGAAAGGGGGGAAAACAATTGGACTGCACGGACCCGAAGTTATTACCCGTCGAACAATTAGCCTAGAATAATAACTTGGATGTCTCCAAAAGCGTAGGTTATTTCGTGCGGCTATTACAACTTACTTATGAGATTCCTTCAAATGAGCGAGATTAGTCAAATTATGACTCGTAATTATTATTTATGGTGTAGGAATATCAAATGTCCTAAGTTGCAAGTTCATCCATCAGTGTCTCGTGAATACAAACCGTTTCCCGAGCATGTAAAAACCAAAACTGCTTGAGAATGTAATGGAAAGGAAATATTTCACTTCAGATCGCAAATCTTTGTTCATTTGCCTGCAAAGTGCAGTTCATTATGAAACAATAATTAAGTTCATAAATCACCCATGTGTAGAATCTTTTTACCTATTTGTTGTTGTGATATCAATTTATTACGGTGCCTGTATTTGATCCCACGTACCCATGTCTGTCTGTTGTTTGTTAATGCGAATCCTGCGAAGATGAAGGAGTTGTTGTTCTGAAACTGTAGCTTGATTTTCATAAAAATCCTGTTCGAAGATTAGCAATGAACTCATTTTCACATTCACTAAGTCATTAAAATTTATAACAAAATTATTTCTGTCGACTATTATGAGGAACAAAACCATCACTTTGATATAGCAGGGCGACTTCCATTTGCGTTATTGCGATTTTTATCCGATTTTCTTTGCTTGTGTTTTTCTATATGATTTTTGGTCATGTTTCTGTTTCACATGACTGAAAAGAAAAGAATGAGAAGTATGCAAGGTTAGCATACGTTTCTGTAAACAAATTTAATTGCTATCTATAAGATGAGCAAGCTGTGAAATTCATTGTGCAGGGTTAAGTGTGTACTTGTTTCTTTATGCGCGCGTTGGGCTACGTTTAGTATAACTCATTTTTGGCTAAGCTTGTTTCTAAGTATCCTAGTAGCGTTTTGTGACATAATTGTTTTAGAAAGATTGTAGAATTTCATAAAATACTGGCCCTTACTAAATGTTGGGTAATTCGTCTCCAAACATGTTCACGTGCCAGGATCTGAGGAACCTTAGAGAATTTCAACTTTCTATTCTTAATCATGGAATGAATCTACTTTGTTTGTGATAATAAAGGCAGAGTGCGGCCCAAATTTTAGCCTCACTTTTACGGCCAGCTGATTTGTGCTAGTTTGCCTATATAGTGTGGCTAGAAATAAAGCCTACTCACTTCACGAGAAGAAAACTGGATTTTAAACAGTTACAACGACGAGCATCGGAAAGCGAGCGGCAGAAATGAAAACGGACACGCGATTAACTCTTCTCGGTTGTTGAAGGAAGGTATGTAGTGGACGTTTCCAGCCCCTTACCAACCAAAATTTACGAATTTCTAAAACGCTATCTAAAAATCCAAGTATCGCATAATAATCACTCTCATTATTTTTTGAATAAGAAATTTACTCAACTTTACCCATAATCTATCAAAATTGTGCACCAAAAAAATATGTCTCTGTAGAATTCAGTTCAAAATATTTAGAGACTCCTCAGAGTCGCACCGTGGCAACATTCGTCGCCACCTAACGCTCACTTTTCAAAAATCACTGCTTGTGTGTGCGTACTAGTGCATTGCTTCCTCGGGTGAGATATTTGGTTTAGGCGTGTTCTTTTCTACGTAACGGTAAATTATTTAGTTAAAGTATCCTAATGTACTTCGTGTCCAGATTGATCGGACAATTCATTATTGATTGTGTGCCTGTAGTAATATTTTTAGATAGTTTTGTGTAATAACTCTGTGTGTTTTTTTTGTGTAAGAGAAGTTAGGTTTTATTATTATCAATTTAGATAGCATATGAAGTATTGAGCGAATTGGGTGCTGTGTTGCTTAAAAATCAATGAGATTTCCTAGTAAATCATTGTCTAGATTCCTGCTAGAATCAATGGGAATTTTTGGTGCCTTGCAAAGAAAATAATTTAGTGCAAAGGCTAATCATAGAGTTTTTGGGAACCTTACATATACAATTAGTGCTTAATTTAGGCAGATTTTGGGCACCGTTCCAAAATCCAGTTAGTCAGTTTTTTTTAAATAAATTCAAGGTCAAGAATTTCTCAGTAGTAAAGGAACTACCAATCAGGGCACAATTCACCCCAATTAGCTTATAATTGAAATTATTTAAAAAACAATTTCAAAAAAGATTCATTCTTTGACGAATTTTTGAGTTTCATAAGCCAAAATGAGTTACACAAACGACTAAGTCACTTTTAGATATAAATTTCAATTTTCCTAATCTAACCACAAGGGTTTCATCAATAAAAACAATAAATAGTATGTTTAGGAATAATTCCATTCTCTAAAGTATTTTTTAGGAATATATAATTTATCAAAGTTTTGAAAGTACCTACCTTGAAGTGGATGTCTGTCTTTATTAATAAATATAAAATTATACGGTTCTTTGTATGTGTTTGAACAAAATTCTTTAAATTCATCAAAGGGCATGTCCTGAGATATGATATCTGTGTAAATGTTCTTAATATCAGTTGAGTTTAAACCAAAAAGAATTAGAACGTTAGCATTTGTTCTAATTATTTGTCTCGGTAATAAATAATAATTTTGTGATAAGTAAATTGAACAGCATTTTTTGTGTCTACCTCTAGTGTAAAAGCTATAGCTATCTTTCAGTTGCTATATCGTCGAAAATAAAATGATTTTTCTTTTTTGAATCTACCTCACTTGGGTCAGGAATAGTCGTCATATCTTGAAAATATTCAATTTTAGATTTTGAGTTTCTTTTAATAGGTAAATTCTCAAGGAAATCGTCAATATTACCATTGCCCTTTTCAAATAATTCAATTATTTCAGATTGGTTATAGCCTTTATCAAAAGCATTCTTCAACAGTTTATATTCTGGTTGATGTATTGATTTACTGTACAGAAAAAGATGATTAAAATCGACAATTTTTTCTAACAGAAGCTTTATTAATAAAGAAGTTTTACGACAGTTTGATCTCCCTACGATGAGACATCTCAAGCCAGGAGAAGGAAAAATGAAGTGATTCTTTTGATTATTTCTTTTACTGTCTTTCCAAATATACACCATTTTATATAACTAATAAACTACAACTCATTTTCCAATATTTATTTTCTGTTTGTAGCAATTGTAAACATTGTTTTTTTTAAAATTTGCTACTTCATTAAGTTCAATTTTTCAATGTATTTTTCTTTCTTATTGGTTGTCTCGTTGGGCAATTACGAGAGAAAAAGCTACCTTTGGTGTCATAAGAATCGTTACTGATTAATGTTTCAAGATGAATGATATCTGACTCTAATTGAGTTATAACTTCCCTATTTAATTCGACATCATTTTGAATTTGATCAACATCTAATCGCAATTGATTTATTTTTGCAGTATTGAGAACAACTTCTCTTTGAATATCTGTAATAATATCTTCCATTTTATTAAGTTTATTTCTTCAATGTGTTTTTCTTTTTATGGTTGTCTCGTTAGTCAATATAAAGAGAAGGAGCTACCTTTGATTGTAAATAAAGTAAATACATCGAGTTTGCAAATTTTTGAGCATCTATTACTTCATATGGAATATTGCTTTTCATTTTGATTAATATAAATTTTCAGAATACTTTAAAATTTTCATTGGAAAAAAACATTGAAATTTTTAAAATACACTGAGGAAATAATTTATTAAAAATGGAATCATTTAATGTATCACATCTATCTAATACTAAGAATGCAAAAAGGCATAATAATTTAAAGAAAATTTCAGTAAAGATGACTTCAAGTAACAATTTTTGTAATATATGTAATATTTACATCATTAACTTGAGAAGACATGAGAAAAGCATGAAACACAATAAAAACGTGAGTAAACTATCAATCTCGGATCTGTATTTTGATAGAAACAAAGATTTCTGTAATATATGTAATATAAATGTCTCTAATCTAAAAACACATCTAAAATCTACTAGGCATATTAAAAACACAAATCAAGAATTAATTTCCGATTCATATTTTGAGGAAAAGGTATGTAAGATATGTAAAGTAGAAGTAAAAAATCTACAACAGCATAAAAAATCAAAGAAGCATTTTAGAAACGTTTATGGCTGTAATTTCAAAGGAAAAAATGTGCTATAAATGAAAAATGCCTGGAATATATGTTCTCTGATTTATCAGTTATTGATCCGACAGTTTTCATGAGGAATATGACACCGGTTGTGAGATCAATTTTGGGAGAGCAAAAGTTTGATAATATGAAGATACAATTGGCAATTTTAGTTCAATTTTATAAAAACAAAGAAAAAAATTAAAAGGTATATTCAACAGCATGGATGAATACAGGTAAGTTTGTAGGCATATCGAAAAACTTCACAAACATTGATGATCTGTATAAAGAAGCTATTAGAAAGATTGAAGAATATACAAAAAACTCCTCTGGCTGGATAACAGATAAATTATTAGACTTCAATGTAAAAATCATTGAATACAAACCTATCATAGATTCTAGTTATATAGAATTACCTGAAAAGTTTCATAAGTCGACTTATAAACTAATCAATATTAAAAATACCGATAATAAATGCTTTATGTGGAGTGTAGCGAGATATTATTGCCGAGATGAGAAAAACGGCAATAGAATATCTAAAAGATTAAAAACTGAAGCTGAAAAGTTAAATTTCAGAGACATAACATTTCCAGTGAAACTTAAAGATATCGATAAATTTGAGAGAAACAATAATTTGTCAGTAAATGTTTACAACCTCAATTACTTGAAAGAATTATGTCCTCTGTGAATAACAAAGGTAAAAAATGACGATGTTATATCACTTTTATTGTTAACAGATGAAAATAAAAGTCATTATGTATTAATGAAGTCATTAAATCCATTTATGCAAACTAAAGATGGTCATAAAAAACATGTCTGTCTATATCGTTTATGGCCATTCACAAAAGAATGTTTATTAACAAACCACATTAATGATTGTTCAGTTCACACTCCAACAAAGTATGTTCTTGAAGGAGGTAAATTGAAATTTAAACATTACCAAAAAACAATTATGCATCCTTTTGCAATTTATGCTGATTTCGAATCAACGTTGGCAAAAATAGATACGTGTCAACCGAATCAAAACTCAAGTTACACCATGAACATTCAGAAGCACAATCCTAATTCATTTTGTTGCTATACAAAATCTGAAGCAGATGAATATTCCCGTTTAGAAATATGTAATGGGAAAGATGCTTCCCAAAAGTTTGTAGAATATTTAGAAAAAAAACCAAGAGAATTTATAGTCTGTTGAAAATAATTAAGAGAATGTATTTACCATCAGATAAATTCGAAAAATATAAAGAAGCCACAAGATGTTATGTATGTGGCGGAGAATTTACGGAAGATAACTATAAAGTTAGAGACCTCAATCATTTGACAGGTCATTACAGAGGTCCAGTTCATTTAAAATGTAATTTAAAAATTAGAAATCCAAATTTTATACCGGTGTTTTCACATAAGCTGTCTAATTACGATGCTCATTTGTTCGTGAAAGACTTGGGAAATATATCCGGAAAATTGAACGTTATTCCACAAACAGATGAAGAATATATTAGTTTTACACAAACCATAAAAGTAGATTCTTATGTATGTAAACATACAGGAAAAATTAAAGATATCACCAGAGACTTACGGTTCTTTGACAGCTACAGGTTTTTACCTTCGTCTCTAGATAAACTTTCAAAGAATTTATCTGACCACAAAGAATTATCGAAGTTCTTTCTCAATGAACAACAATTAGAGTTGATCAACAAAAAAGGTATTTATCCGTATGAATATGTAAATAGTTATGAAAAAATGAACTGTAATAGTTTACCAGCTAAAAGTGAATTCTACAATAGATTATATAATAAAAATATTTCAGAAGATGAATATCAGCATGCACTCAAAGTGTGGAGAGCTTTTAATTGTAGAACATTCAAAGATTACCATAATTTATATCTAAAAGTCGATACATTATTATTAGCAGAAGTATTTGAACAATTGAGACTAACATGCATGAAAACTTATTCTCTAGATCCAGCACAATATTTTACAGCTCCAGGATTGTCTTTCGATGCTCTACTGAAACATACAAAAATAGAATTGGACTTGTTTGAAGATCCTGATATGCTCCTATTCATTGAAAAAGGAATAAGAGGTGGGATTTCTACAATATCAACACGATATGCAAAAGCAAACAATCCATATCTTCCAGAAACATTCGATAAAGGAAAACCAAATAGTTTTATCACATACATAGATGCAAATAATCTTTACGGCTGGGCTATGTGTCGATCATTACCTACTGGTAACTTTAAATGGAAAGATCCAAAGTCGAAACTCAAAGCAGATAAAGGTTATATATTAGAAGTGGATTTAAGTTATCCGAAAGACTTACATGCTCTACATAATGATTTACCATTAGCTCCAGAAAATATCAATGTAAATGATGTGAATAAATTAGTTCCACATCTTGGAAAACGAGAAAAATATGTTGTACATCTTAAATCTCTAACACAATATCTAGATCTAGGATTGAAGTTAAAGAAAATTCATAGAATGTTAGAGTTTGATGAAAGTCCATGGATGAAATCATATATTGATATCAACACAAAAATGCGTCAGCAAGCTAAATCTGAATTTGAAAAAGACTTCTACAAGCTGATGAACAATTCAGTATTTGGTAAAACAATGGAAAATATTAGAAATAGAGTAGATGTGTGTTTAGTGAAGTCAGAGAAAGAATTAATTAAATTAGCAAACAAACCAAACTTTATCAGTTCTAAAATATTCTCAGAAAATTTTATAGCATGTCATATGCAAAAAGAAAGACTGAAATTTGATAAACCAATCTACGTAGGGTTATCTGTATTAGATATAAGTAAAACATTAATGTATGATTTCCATTATAATCATATTAAAAAGAAATATGGTAATAAGGCAAAGTTGTTGTTTACAGATACAGATTCATTATGTTATGATATCGAAACAAAAGATTTGTACAAAGATATGGAAAGAAATAAAGACTTGTATGATACATCAAACTATTCTAAAGAACACTTTCTATATTCAACTTAAAAATGAAAGTAATTGGGGAAAATGAAAGACGAAACGTGTGGAATACCAATTGAAGAATTCGTCGGTCTTAGAGCAAAACTATATTGTTACAAAACGAAAAATTCCGTGAGTAAGAAAGCAAAAGGTGTAAGTAAGAACATAACTGAGCACAATATCCCTATGGATGAATATAAAAGAGCATTGAATAATGAAACAATATACAAAACGATGTATAATATTCAAAGTGTTAACCACGAATTATATACTAAAGAAATAAATAAGATTGCATTAAATGGTAATGATGACAAGCGACATATATTACCAGATGGTATCAACACACTAGCATTACACCACTATAAAATATATTCAATAATTAAAGTATAAAAAATGATTATCTACAACAATAATGACTTCTATAACTAAGATTTATTATCTGTTGAAAATGAACAGTATTTGAGTGATTTAAAATCAACAGTTAATGAAGAAAAAACTGGGAAGGTTATTGTAAATACATTGCTTAGAAAACTTCCATTACCTGAAATGCATTTGAAATTACCATCTAATATTCAATCTGAACAAGTCCCAAACGGTTCATTCAACAATAAACATACCTACTCATTTTGCGGTCCAGGAACTAAGGTGCAGAAGCGAATTCAAGAAGGTTATCGAGGAGTTAACTCACTCGATCAGGCTTGTAAGAATCATGACATATTTTATTCACAACATCCAACAACGAAAAATAGAAATTATGCTGATGATATTCTAGCGAAAAGAGCCGCTGAAATTGCAACTGATCCAAATGAATCCGAATACATTCGACCAGATGCTAAATTAGTTAACGCAATTATGGCAGGTAAGAGCTGGGCAGGTATGGGCATCTCGTCGACAAAAAACTTTCAAACACGCTCACTGAGGTGAGCGATAAAATCTTGAATGACTTATATCATAATCCAAAGACCGGTTATACTGGAATGAATCAACTTGTTAAAAGATCCAGCTTATCTTCAACTCTTGTACGAAATTGGTTAGAAACTCAAAAAACTCACTCTACATAAACCAATATAACATAATTTCAAAACGAGAAGGGTGAAGGTATCAAAAATTGATGATCAATGGCAAGCTGATTTGGTTGACATGCAAAACTATAAAGATCAAGGAAAAAAATACATTTTAACAGTAATTGACATTTTCAGTAAATATGCATGGGCGGTTCCAATAAGTAAGAAGACAGGTGAAGAAATCAAAACTTACGAGGCCTGTCGAAAAAGTATCCGACCTTTGGCCAGAAAAAATACTTCAACAACCTGACGGGGTTGGGACCCTAATCCCCTTCAAAGTAGGCTCCTTGTGCTTCCACACTTAGCCCACCGATCCTTCCACTGCCGGAAACACCTCTGGAAGTCTTCTTTTGGAATGGTGTCCAGCTCTGTCGTCGCGTTCCGCATTATCTCTTCTCTACTCTCAAAACGGGATCCTTTCAGTGGTGTCTTCAATTTTGGAAACAACCAGAAGTCGCAAGGAGCCAGGTCTGGAGAGTAGGGAGGTTGGCGAACGGTCGTAATTCCATGTTTGGCCAAGAAATTGCGGATCAAATGGGATGAATGTGCGGCCTGCCACAACGCCTGCCACAATGCTGCTCACTCTCCGCTGATGTGCGGCCATCTTTGAATCGGTTGAACCACTCCTTAATTTGTGTTACACCCATAGCATCTTCCCCAAACACCTGCTGAATCTTACGAATTGTTTCAATTTGAGAATCACCAAGCTTTTGACAAAATTTGATGCAGTGTCTTTGCTCAATTCGTTCAGTCATCTTGCAAGAAAACTAAATCCGACAAACACTTAGAACAGCACCTTACTTGGCGACCACCAGCCAGTGACTGGCCCAAGTGAATGCGGTGAAAAAAGTCAAGCATGCGCATTAAGATTCCTCCTTCCACCGTGCACAGTGGCGCCGCCTTAGAATCACTATTTTGCGCGGGAAAAATTAAGGTCGGATACTTTTTCGACAGGCCTCGTATTTTCAAAAGCTATTTAAAATACGAATTCCTTCTAAAGTTCAGACAGATAAAGGCTTAGAGTTTACGAATAAATCCACTCAAGAACTATTCAAGAAACATAACATTCAGTGGTTTAGTTCAGAAAATGAAACCAAAGCTCAAGTTGTGGAACGCTTCAACAGGACGTTAAAAACTAAAATGTGGAAATATTTTACACACATGAAAACTAAAAAATGGGTGAATGTTTTACAAGATTTAATGCAAAATTACAATAATAGCTATCATAGAACAATAAAAATGACACCTAACCAAGCATCATTGGAAAAGAACAGTAAAAAAGGTTTATGATAACTTATTCCCTCCAACCGAACCAACTTTCACATCCCCGAAACTCAAAATCGGTGATAGAGTAAGAATAAGCAAGAAACAGAAAGACTTTCGGAAGGGTTATTTACCAAATTTCACTAATGAGTTATTCATTGTATCCGAAATACTGTCTACTGAACCAATTACTTATAGATTAAAAGATATGGATGGTAAAGAAATAAAAGGAAGTTTTTATGAATAAGAACTATCAAAATATACTAGTGATGTTTATGCAATTGAGAAAATTCTCAAAAAGAGTAAAGGAAAACTTCTGATCAAGTGGAACGGTTATGATGAACCTTCATGGATCTTAGAAACTGAACTTAATGTCAGTTCAGAGTGAACTTATATTAAGTTAAAGTCTTTTTGAATTTTTCTCTTTAAAAAATGGCGTTGATTGATATCAAAACTAAATCTGATTTACTAAACTTAACAAAGAGTTTGAAAAAGCAATTCACAACTGATAAAATACTCGAACAAGATTTATACCATGATGTTAAAAAAGTTTACAAGCCATTGATTGAACCTTTATCTAACATTGTTGACGAAACTAAACAAACTAGGTTGGCAATAAAAGATATACCTCATAAACCTGTTGAGAGACTAGCTTTGCCATCTTCTGAATCCAACACTGTAGTTGGGCCTACCGCATTGAATTTCTTGCGTTTTGCATGGAAACCGGGAAATGAGTATGACAAAGCTTTTGGCATTCGTTGGGAAGTTAACGAATGCCATAAGCTTCAGAAGATGGCAAAGCTAGTTAAAGCATTCGTTCGAAGTAAAGTTAAGCTAGGAAATAAAAAGGTAGATATTTTGGGTGATGATTTGAAAATTGAAGGTAAAGTATACGAAGGCACAACTGGATTATGGGAATTATTAACAAAACAAAATCCTATTGATTTTAGGGACGAAGATAAAAATAATTATTATGATATGTTGTATTCAACTGATGCTTATTTGAAGGAAGACGGTACCATAAAAGCAAATAGGGGTGAGAAATATTCTAAATTCATCAAACCCTTCTATCGAATAGTTCAACGAAAAAAAGCTCAAGCTGCAGTTGAAACAATTAGATCAGCAAGTCCATCAAGTCGTGAATCAAGTCGTGAATCAAGCCCTGAACCAAGTCCTTTCAGCCCAAGAGTAGTAGAATCGTCAATTTTGAGTCGACACAAAATTCCTTCAACAAGTCAGAGACCAATTTTCGACCCGTCACGAAGGTCTACTTTTAGACCAACTCCTACTCCTATACCTTCTCCTACATCTTCTCCTATACCTCCTCGTCATCCTTCCAGAGAGGATTCAGACGTTTCAGGATCGGGTATTATTGTATTACCATCTAACATCAATGATCTTGTAAAAAGACACCAGTTATTGTTCGGTTCGTTTAACGCTGGAAATACAGGAGTTTTTAATGAACTGCAAATACTTACGCATGAACTTTTAAAGCAAGGTCTATTAAATACTGCTGAAGTAAAGGTATTTGATGATTTATTGTTTAAAAAATGGAATCTCAAAGCATTGTAATTAGTGAAAGAAAAAGTGACATAAGTATAAACTTTAGTCCAGCAATTGAATTGAACAAAAATAAATTTCACGAAATGGCACTGGTTGGGTTAGACATGTATCATTCTATTCCTAACATTGATGAAAATAATAATAAATTTCATTATGAATTAAATGGTGTTGAAAATGTAATTACTCTTCCAACAGGATGTTATGAAATAGAAAGTATAAACGAATTCATTCAAAAAACATTGGCACGCTTTATTAAAATCAAAGCAAATACTAATACTTTGAAATGCGTCATAGTTCTCCATTCATCTACGTTAAAAGTATTTTTCAATAAAGAAAAATCTTTAAATACAATGTTAGGATTTGGAGAAATTATCTTAGAAGGTGTTGGAGAACATGAAGGTATAAATATAGTGAGCATAATGTCTGTTAACGCAATACGCGTTCATGGAAGTGCAATTAACGGCTCATACCTTAACGGTTCTTTGCATAATATTTTATATTCCTTTTTCCCAAACGTCCCACCGGGATATAAAATTGTAGAAAATCCGAATAAACCAATTTATCTACCGATATATCAACCTTTACTCTATGATTTGAGAATTTGGCTTAATGATCAAAATGGACATGCTCTGAATACTAGAGGTGAAGAAGTAACTGTTCGATTACACCTAAGATCTAAAAATTAAAATAATTTGATAAAATTATCTTTAAAAATGGATTCTTTAAGATGGAATGAAAACATTAAAGTTGATGAATCAATTGAAAAAATTGAAACGCATAACTATGAACCACAAATAGGTACTGATCTGAATCGTGAACATAACGATATCAAGATCATTATCCAGAATCAAGATCAGTTTGTATTACCTAGTAAAAGTTTTATTTATATAGAAGGAGCTTTGTATAAAGAAGCTTGGAAGTGATTATAATTTTAAAGATGAAAAAATACCAATAATCAACAATGGATTAATGCATTTGTTTGATAGAGTTTCTTACAGAATTGGAGATGAAGAAATTGAAGGTTATAGTTACCCTGGAATTACAACAACTCTAAAAGGATTAGTTAGCTATCCCCGAAATGTTAAAGAAAACATGATATTTTTTTGGAGCGTCGATACTAAGAAGAATGAAAAATCAAACGAAGGATTTAGCGATCGAAATGACTACTTAAGTTCAGCTAATGGGAAATTCAGCGCTGCTATCCCACTTGAACATGTGTTTGGATTTTGTGAAAATTATAAGAAGGTAATTTATGGAGTGAAACATGCTCTGACTTTGAGAAGAGGTGATAATTCTAATGCTATATTCAAATCGGATGAGAAAGATGCAAACCAGCAAGATGAAGTAGTTGATGGTAAAATTAATATTACAAAACTAATTTGGAAAATGCCAGCTTACAAACTGTCTGATGAGTATAAAATAAAGCTATATCGTCAAATTAAGGATAAAATAACATTACCTATTCCTTATTTGAATAGACAATTGGAACAAACCATTGTAAACTCTCAACAGAAATTCTTACATTGGACTTTAACTCCAAATTCAGGACCTCAAAGACCTCGATACATAATTTTAGCGTTCCAAACTAAGAAAGCTAATTCACAAGCTGTAAACAGTGCAATTTTCGATCATTGTAACGACGAATGCATATGTTCAGCTGAATAATGAACGATACCCTGATCACAATTTACAGATTGATTTCGATTCTAACAATTATGCTACAGCTTATAAGATGTTAATAGATTATGTATCTAATGAAAATTGTGCTATCGAATACAGACACTTTAAATATTTGTATCCCATCTATGTGTTTGATATCAGCAGACAAAATGAACGTATCAAGGAAACTACAATTGATATTAAAATTAAAGCAGAATTTAAAACCAATATTCCTGATGATACACATGCATATGCACTGATTCTATCTGACAGAGTAATTCGATTGCAATCTGACGGTGATAAAATGAGTTTAAACTACTAAATATTAAAATATATTCACATAATAATGTTTAAAAAATGTATTGTGTAAAGTGTAAGAAGAAAACTGATACTGATAATCATCAATATTTAATTACAAAGAACAATAAGATACTGGTCAGAGGTATGTGTATTATTTGTAAAAAGACAAAAACATCTTTTGTTTCAAAAGATACTGCGACGAAAGGGGGTTTTATATTTACAATTCCAGCTTATTAGCTGGCTTGGGGCTGCTGGCTCTTTGGCTGGAGGTGCTGCTGCAATAGCATCCGCAGTCAATAAGAAAAAAGCTAATGATAAACTCTTGTCAGAAACTAAAAGGCACAATGAAGCAATGGAAAGTAAAAAAGGTTAAGGTATACGGATAACTCCGAGAAAAAAAACCTTGTAGAAAGGGTCTCTACTTGAAACCACCAAAAAAGTAATACCTAACCAACCATTACCTAAACATGATTTAGAATACTACATGAATATATTGAAAATTCCGAATATTCGAGGTATTTACATGAGAGATACTTTACCTAAACACCCTCTAGAAACGGAATGCGGAATCCTAAATTTGGACACTGAAAAAGGATTAGAAACGCATTGGACTTGTTGGTATAAGAAAGATAACATATGTTATTACTTTGACAGTTATGATTTGATTTATCCAATTGAATTTAAAGACTACTTAACAGATTGTGTTGATATAATTTTCTCTACTTACAAAATCCAGAAAATAGGTGATGTAATTTGTGGACATTTATGTCTAGAAATGCTGAAGCGTTTAGAAAATGAAAGCTTTCATGCAATTCTTTTAGATCTGTATAAAACCCCAACTAGTTTTTAGAAAATAAACTACAGTTAATTTTTTTTCTTTAAAAAATGTCTTGTGGAAATATTTATGCAGCAAAGTAGGTCTTTTTACCTTCCTGAAAGAAAATCATGAACATGAAAATAGTGAAATATTTCTGAAGGACTTTTGCAGAATGTAGAGCAAATAAAAAGTTTACTTGAAGATTCTAATATAGAGTCATTGAAAGACACAATTGAAGCTCTCAAAAATGAAAGAAATGAATTGGAATCAATTATAAACGTGTATGATGAGAAATATGTGACTCTGAAAACAGATTTACAAGTGAAATTTTCTGATGTAGACTCAATCGTTAAATTCTTAGAGACGTTAATTTATGAGTTTTCTGAAAAGTTCGGTGCTCTTGAACCAAAAATTGTTTCAAATGTTGAACGACTATCAAGCATAGACTCAACATTGATGAAGAAAATTGATGAAATTGATGCTAAATTTGAAAACATTGATTCAAACATAATCAACCTAACAGGCGTAAAAATTCCTGAGATTGGGGATAAATTGAAGAGTCTAGAGTCAGGTATTGAAACTAGAATTGATGAAAAGCTGTTAGTTAAAGAGTCGGCATTAACCGATCAGATTAAAGGAGTTGAAGCTAAATTTGAGCTTGTGGACTCTAAGATAACCAATTTGATTGATATTAAAATTCCTGAGATTCAAGAGAACTTTAAGAATCAAGAGTCAGTTATAGAAAATCAAATGGATGAAAAACTGAAGACTTTAGAAACTAAAATTAATGATCAAATTGATTCAAAGAACTTATTAATAAGTAATAAAGTTGAAGAACAAGAAATTAGTATAATTAAAGTTGTGAATGAAAAAGAAATGAGCTTGCAGACATCACTTAATGATCAAATTGAAGAAAAGCTGAATAATTTAGAATCAACAAAGAACAATAC
The DNA here is from genome assembly GCA_030386875.1 of Morinoia aosen. Classification (NCBI taxonomy): domain Eukaryota; kingdom Metazoa; phylum Arthropoda; class Malacostraca; order Amphipoda; family Talitridae; genus Morinoia; species Morinoia aosen. The sequence goes on along the minus strand of CM059572.1, from coordinate 2,099,801 downwards.
TGTTGAAGAAAAAAGTAAAAGCTTAGAGGCACATCTAACTGAATTAAGTGATAGAAACCTTATTGTTATGGAAAGAACTGTAGCATTAGCACCTTCGTTTGTTGAACTTGACAATAAGCTGAAAAATTTAGAGTCAACCGTAACCTCATCCAGCGAAGAAAAATTCAATGATCTTAACAAAATTATAATGGAATTACAAGCAGATTCAGTCCCATTAAGAAAAATAGAAGAACTAGCTAAGAACTTGAGTGATGTTGAAAGTCTTTTCCAGGAGTTTTCAAGAGACATTATTTGAAATCAGAGTGAAATCAGTCAGTTCAAATTAATGCTTCAGAATGAAACTGATAAAAATGTAAAATTAAACCATGAAGTGAAAAGTTTGAGTGATCGAGTAAACAATTTGATATCAATGAGAGTTAGAGAAAATTTAGAGAATTGAAAATTCTATGTATAAAAAATGATAGGCGTAAATATTTTTGGACAACAAGGAAAAAAATCATTTTTATCTTCACAACCAGGACCTCCTGGAATAAGTTTTAAATATCTTGATGAAGATCAAAATTTCGATTTAAATAATAAAAGACTTGCAAATATTTCTTTTCCAATCAAAGAATTTGACGCTACGAATAAAAAATATGTTGACGAAGAGAAAATCTTATCAATGAAAATTATCAGTTCAGAAGTAATACTATCCAAGCATCTATAGATGAGAATACTACAGGTTTTCAAGAAAAACTCAGTGAAATTATGACAAATCTCGATGAACATAGTAGAATATCTGAGGAAAAAATAGAGGTGATTCGAACAGGTACTTTAGAACATAAAACTTTTTGAAAAATGAGATAAAGAGGTTGGAAGAAGAAGAAATACAAAGTGTGAAATTAGACTATGCAAATCTCGAGAGAGTATTCAACGATATGAGTTCATACATAGAAACTTTTAGAAATAATCTTCATGAACAGGATAGAGAAACAATCATAAATACAAATGAAATAGTAAAATTGAAACAGTCATCGCAGAAATTGCAGGATGATTACGCTGATATTGAAAACAGATTAATATCGTTAGAGAATACTTTGAGACGAGAAACCTTTGAACCGTAGAACTAAAAAATGGTTTTCTGAAATGTTCCTGAATGGAGTAAAATTTATTTCATGTTACATACGGTTAGATTAAGAAAGTAGGAATTTATATCTAAAAGGTACTTAGTAGTTTATGTAAGTCGTTTCTGCTTATAAAAAAGTCAAATTCGTCAACGAATAAATCTTCTTTGTAATTTTGCACTAATTAATTTTCATTTGAAGTATTTGAATCTCCCTACATTTGCTTCGTGACGTATTTCCAGCTGCTCCTGGAATTCTATTGCAGGTTCATGTAACCATGAAAAACCCAGCCATTCATCTCCGGATTCGAACCCTCAGCTCTAATCCATTTTCATAACGCCACCCCGACCCTTTACCACTAGACCAAATAGATTTACGGTACTATGGAGAATTTTGGGCTATTTAAGCTAACTTTTTCTGAATGTGGAAGAAAAATGCTTCGATTTTTTACAATTCATAGTCATGTTAAAACTTTCTTTTCTTTCATTCGGTAAAGAGAAAATATTTAAATTACGTATCAGTCCAACGTTTTCTCAACATAAAAAAGTGTCACATTTGGCGAGGCTCGAACACGTGATGTCTTTGCCTTACGATTTTGCTGCTGCGCCTCAGACCACGTAGCTACAACGACATGTGAAAGTTGCGTGAAATTGTTGTGTATACATTTTAAATGTCTTTTCATTATATAAATTATATCGTTTTAACATCTCTGTTCAACATTCTATTTATAATTTTAAATTAAATTTTGTTTGTTTTCAATAGTTTTTTTATGTAATAGTTCAGACGTAATAATATATGATTGAAATTTGACAAGTCTACCACGAAATCTCAGTTCATTTTCTATGTACGCTTAGAAAAAATAGTTTGATGGAAAACTAAAATGAATTTCGAACAATTTTTGGTAAATAAGGAAAATGATAAAACGAAAATAGTTTTTATTGATGAAACACTTGTGGTTAGATTAAGAAAATTGAAATTTATATCTAAAAGTGACTTAGTCGATTGTGTAGCTTATTTTGGCTTATGAAACTCAAAAATTCGTCAAAGAATAAATCTTTTTTGAAATTGTTTTTTAAATAATTACAATTATAAGCTAATTGGGGTGAATTGTGCCCTGATTGGTAGTCCCTTTACTCTTTTTCTCCTTAGTTGGCCGACTCTAAATTCAACCTTTCGAATTGACGGCCAAATTAGGCGTCCCAGCACGCCAAGTCATGCTGAAAGAATTTATAGTACTTTTGTTGGTTATTGACCTAGGGTAATTCATCAAATATCGAACAGAAACCACGTGTGTCTAGAAACAACTTTCATAAATCGGTAATTTTTGCTCTGAATAACTGTTGCGGGCCTCAAGATTATCCTTGAACAGTTGCTTTCTTGTTCTGTGATGTCGCTTTAAAGACAACGTAGATTGTTGGAATTTATTTATTGTTCTAAAAATCGAATTCTTTAATAACATAATTTCATCAATATCGAACATGAATCGAACAAGAATTTTGATCCGAACAGGATGGTTTGTCAATTAGTTCTCGTATGGTTTGTCAATTAGCATGCCACGTATGGTTTGTCTATTAATACGCCTCGTATATTTTGTCCATTAATATGCCTCGTATGGTCTATCTATTTGTACACCTCTGATAGTTTGTCTATTAGCACACCTCGTATAGTTTGTCAATTATTATGCCTCGTACGGCTTTTCTATTTGGACACCTCTGATGGTTTGTCAATTAGTACTTCTCGTATGGAACTTTTGTTTTAGGACGTCCTATATTAAGAAACTTTTTAAAACCCAATATGTTGACATGTATCTCATGTGGCCACTTGAAAAATAAACGTTTTTCTTTCTTTTTTTTTCTTTGGTGCACTGGATTTTCTTGGAAGTGCTCGCGGTGGCACAGCGGTTAAGGGATCGGACTTGTATATAGGAGTCGCGGGTTCGTATCCCGGCGCTGGCGCTGCGATTTTCCCCTTTTGGGTATAATGGAAAGCTCAAGCACAATACCCCACTCGACCCAGGTGTCGGAAATGGGTACCGGCTTTGCGGGGGAACCGTCATGGTGTCCTATGTATAGTGTTAGTTATAAGACATTTGAAAAACCAATGCTTAAGATCATTTTTATCAGGCTTGATTGAAAATAAAGCATCCCAATGATGCCGATGTTTGTTTTGTTTGTTTGATATAACTGTCTCATTACTTATTTTCAGGAAGCATTTGAATGGAGAGTTATCAAAATTTGAATATGATGTCGATGTTTCATTTGCAGTGCTTGTTGAACCATCATTGTGATCATCAACCAAATGTAGCCAGACGAATCATTGATGATCTTGAGGGCCTTGGAACACCAGCAGCTGATTGGTCGCCATCTTCAACTATTCAATGTTATTATCAAGCGTTAATACAATATTTTAAGGAAATGAAACAGGCGTTCAATAGATCGATTCAGTTATTTAAAAAAATTAAGAATCGAAAAGCCTTGTTCGAGGCATAAATTCATGATTTTAAGGAATTTTGATTCGAACACCTTTGTTCAGTCTTTAATACTGACATGAAATAGGAACTGAATGTCGAACATGGAATAATTATCATGTTTTTATCGGGAAAGAAAAAAATACAGCAACAGAACGCCATTTGGCAACACTACTCTCTAGTTATGACGGGAGGTTGACGTTGGCACAACAACAGTTAAACCGTCGCAATTTTCCCGAGGTGCGTAAGATTTTTCAAGTGAAAAAATATGACCAATTTGTAAGGGTCGTACAGAAAATGTGTTCGTAACAGCTGGTAGCAGTTTGCAGCTCACATAAATGAGTTCTTATCACTAAAATAGGAGTTTTAGATGTAAGATCACCGGCACTGTGCAAGTTTGGATGCTTACGAAATTTATTACGCGCATATTTTCAAAGTTGTTCGATAATCAGTTCAGTTCGATATTTGATGAATTACCCTAGCTTGTCAAGAAATGTTTTCCATGTTCCTGAGCCATTTTTAGTTCTGTCCTTCATGTTTTTGCAGTTATTAGTAAGATCTGGTTTTCCAAAATGCCCTCAATTAACCCAATGTTATTAAATATTTTGGAGCAATTCTAGCTCACATGGAGGTTAGTTAGGCGATGAGAAACCCTGTCTTAATTGTTGTCATGTCTCTTGTGTCAAAATCTAAGAGTGTTGTGTTTTTAGCGTTACAGGATTTTTATTGCCCCATGAGTTCTTGTTTAAATTTATGATTGGTAGTTCATTTCTGAAAATTGTCTGAATATTCACGAGTACCAATTCCTCAAGTTTCACTCCAAATTACCCTGGTTCCCTGGGTTGGAGTGATAGTTCAACCTGCAAATTCCTGTTGTCATGTGCTGCATATTCTCCTCGACCACATGGTTATTTTTAGGGTCGATTGCCAGAAGTAGTGTTGTTCAAACATAATTATTATGGGGTCAAAATATCCTGCCCCATCCTTTTCATATGTGTTCCCTTTCCTGCCGCTAGTTTTTAAGTAAGTTCGAGTGTGCCCTCAATGATTACGATTTTTGGCATTGTGCCTTCAGGTTTTGCTGATTGGCTAGGTAAATTAATTCCCCTCTGGATAACCGAGAACAACCTTATGGTTCTCGTATCACTCAATTGTAGCGTAAGAATATCACTTAATTTAGGCTTAGATACTCATAATTTAGCTGTTGAAACCCTGTGGTCGCCCCCTGATATTTTGCAAGGAGTGAGGCTAGCAGTGATCCGGTTAACCTTAGATTTAGTATGGCTAGTGCAGAAAGTCCTTGACTGTTTTGCTTAGTGTAAATTGCTCTAATATAACAACTGCCAATCCTAAGGCACTTGTGTGTTCTTTTAAGTATAAACCTAGGGTATTGGGATGCAACGCCCGTGATTTAAATCACCCAAACCTCCGCTCACTCCTTGTAGTACTCTGAGCATACTCTTGGGTTAGAGAAATGGGGAAAATGGCACTTAGGGAGATTTCATGATTGTCCATACGATGTACTTAATATTGCGACTGCCTCGGCCGTATTCGGGCGCCAGAATTACGACCGAGGTACCAGCAAAGAGACTCCTCGATTCGAGGCAACTTTGTAAATCAGCAGTCAGCTGGCAGCCTGGCCTGTGCAGCGACTGTTCTCTCTCTGTAACTGTGCTTGAACAAATGATCCAGCCTTTCTCTCCCATACAGAAGAACTCACCCAGCCACACGGCTCCTCACACACTCAAACTCACTAGCCACACGGCTCCTCACACACTCAAACTCACTAGCTACACGGCTCCTCACACATTCAAACTCACTAGCCACACGGCTCCCCACACATTCAAACTCACTAGCCACGCAGCAACCACATCAGGTGGGTGCTGCCTCTTTTGAGACCCCATAATTAAATCGCACGAATCACCCGCATCAGCGGTTTATCTACACAAAATACTCGTCCTCGCCTGGACCCACAACGGATTCCCGCGAACCACAGCACGCAGCTGGAGTACGCCGCCTACGGAACCCGGACCTCCTTCCTCAAGAAGCGGATCCACCCCACGACCGGTCGTAGTCACGGCCCGCAGGGTCATCCTAATAAAAAACCAAAGGCGAGAAAAAGATGTCGTGTATCATTGCCCCACAGAGGTTCAAGTCGTGCAAGCTGATCAGAAAAACTAGGTGCCAGTAGAGCACCCGATTACCTACTCCTTCGGAGTCAAAAGGGCCAAGCAAACATTCATTAGTAACACTCCAAAAAAATTGTATTCTTGTACCTAGCCATAGGCATAGGAATGCTGATGACCCTGTCCAAAGTAAAAACTTGAATTACGCCCGTCAGGAAGAACTTCATAGGTAGAAATAATAATTTCGTCGTCGATGACCTGTACTATTTGAAGGTAGAAGGTGCAATAGTTTAGAAATTCGACTCAGCGGAAAATGAGACTTATTTGCCGACCTCCTGCCTGCCTGTTGTACTCTCATTTATATGCAAGCAATATGCGACTGCTGAATGAAGGGAAGGACTTCAGTTAGTTGGAACTTGTGCGATATTTCAAATATTGAACCGTAAATTAATTATTCATTATGATAGTCTTCAATATTTAAAATATCATGCATATGCTGATAATGAAGAAACAAGAAAATATTCACTGAAACATGAAAATATTAGAAACATGAAAATATTCACCGGATTCCAAAGTAAAACAAGGCTTAACGTATGTGCTAACGATGGATAGTCATGCAAAAAGTCATGCGCAGCGATGGGATTTGAACCCGTTAAGGCCTGTTGACACGAGGAGTGAGCGAGCGCTCCACCACGAGCTCAGTAAAATGCTTGTTCGAGTCAGGGTGTCCACGCGGACCATGGCAGAGGTGCAGACTGCTCCAAGTAAAATCCTCAGTCTGCTCCTAGCAGCGGTAGGGAGAGAACGTACGAAGGTGGCTCTGCGACAGGCAATGGCGTTTTCAATCTCTATCAGTTGTCGCGGCTATAAAGAAGAAACAAAAACGAATGAGGAAAATGTGGGCGAAGCGTTGGCTTAAAAAAGTCCTTTTTTTGCAGCTAAACGCCACTTTTCCAAGAGAACGTGTAGGCAGGGAGCAGAGACGCACACCCTACACGTTCAGCGTCTGAAATTGCACTGGGAAGCATTGAGTCGCTCGACGAAGACCAAACATAGACAGATTGTTGTCTACTGCTCCATTGAGCCTGAAACGAGAGAAAATGGGCGTGGTTTAAGCCTCTCTTTCCCGGTGGAGCGCTCGCTCACCCCTCGTGTCAACAGGCCTTAACACCTTCACGGAAGGGAACTTGGTCATGCGAGCACCAAAAATTGGTTTGGTAAGTTCTTTCTCATTTTTTAATGAACAGGCAGAGCACAACAGAGGTATTTATTATTACTTCACTAAATGCATATGTTTCGGAAATTGATACAAATTTCACAGTTGTATTTTCACTTGAACACTTTTGTAGGTATAGGTAGGCCTATGTGTAGAAGAGAACAAGAAAACTATCACTAGATGTACAAACACTATCACACTATGCAATCCTGAAATACTTTAAACTTCATTAAATTCAGTTCGGACACCTCTATTGTATTTTATTGATGAACCATATTTAACAACTGAAGAACAGGTCAAAAAAGTAACCTGAGGATCAGGCACTGACGACAGTGCACCGGGTAAAACTTGTGATGTTGCTTGCAAGTGAGAGTATATATGCGAGAGTTCCCATAAATGTACAAAATTTCTGGAGTAAGGAACAAATTTACAGTTTTCCCTTAAAAACAGGTCAATCAAATTACACCACTCGCCTTACAGGATGTATTCAATGATATTGTGCATATGCTTAAAGCACTTTGCATATTACATCTGTTATAGTGTACATTCGTAATTAATTGCATATGAAATTTTGCACATGCACAAGATAACTTTTTGCAATGCATAAAACATTCTTAAGAGAGCATACATGCAAGTTATGCAATTGCACAGCTATACTTGTAATATTGTCTAACAAAAGTCTACATGAGTATGACACACGAAAATGATTATTCTACCTACAACTGAGAAAAAAAATCGTCACCTCCGGGATTCGAAGACCCCCCCCACACGATGTGGGAGTGTGAGAACGAATGCTATGGACCAGAATTCAAACAACACTTCATAAGTTAGGTGAGCGCGGCCTTCGGCAGCGCGGATTACCAGGCTAGGAAAAGGTGGAGAAACCTTGCTCTCTGCCATCTCCCAGGGAGCGTATGACAGTTTTATTATACACTCACCTTTGGAGGATGAATTGACGCCTAAAATGAACCCAATTTCAAATTTTTAAGTGCAATAGTTTAGGATTTATAACGTTGTCAAAATGAGCCTTATAGAGGAAATCGGCCGGCTATTGAGAGCGTAGAAAACCTTCTATCCATGCCTCGCCAGGAAACTTATGAGAGTTATATTATACCCTCACCTTTGGAAGATAAATTGACGCTTAAAATGAACCCAATTTTAAGTTTTTAGGTGCAGTAGATCAGGAATTATAACGTTTTCAAAATGAGCCTTATAGAGAAAATCGGCCGACCATTGACGGGCCAAGAGAGGCCCTCTTCCTGCCCCCCACAGGGGCGTAAAAATTTTTTTTAATTACATAAATATGTTGTACTCGTCACACCCATTCTTTTGGTATTAATTTCAAGATTGTAACCGGCGTGCCAAATTGCGACCAGTCGCGCGAACGGAAACTTGAACGCACTCTTTCTCCATAAAAACAGGGTAAAAAAGGGGTAGTATAAAGATCGCTCTAACTTTTGAAAGAATCCGTCTATCGACTCCAAATTACTCTCAAATGAAAGAGTGAAACTTTCTCTCGTTCCGATATCGAACACAAGACCACGACTTTAACGGTTTTCTGAAAAATACAGAAATTATTAGATAAGCTTACCCGACTCGCGCGCCGTCAAAATAAATTGCGTTCGCCGACTCGTAACTTTTGAAAGAATGCACTCATCGACTTCAAATTACTCTCAAATGAAAGAGCAAAACTTTCTCTCGTTCCGATATCGAACATAAGACCACGACCCTAACGGTTCTCTGAAAAATACAGAAATTACGCCGCTGTGGGGGGCAGGAAGAGGGCCTCTCGTGGCCCGTCAATGGTGGGCCGATTTTCTCTATAAGCCTCATTTTGGAATCGTCATAGTTTCTAAAATATTGCACCTAAAAATTTGAAATTAGTCTCATTATGAAGATCGGTTTATTCTCCAACTCTGAGTGTATAATAAAACTCTCATACGCTCCCTGGGGGATGACAGAGAGCAATGTTTCTCCGCCTTCTCCTAGCCTCGTAATCCGCGCTGCCGAAGGCCGCGATCACCTAAATTATGACGTGCTGTTGCAATGCTGGTCCATAGCCTTGTCGTTCTAGGCTCTCACACTCACATCGTGGGTGTTCGAATCCCGGAGGTGACGAATTTTTTTCTCACCTATCACTTTCAAGTTTTTCTTACTGATGTAGACTTTTGTGAGGCAATATTATAAGTAGAGCTGTGCCAATGCATAACTTGCATATATACACTCAGAGTGCATAGTAATATGCGGAATAGTAATCCCTACTATTCCGTATGTCCACCGAATTCCCAAAATTTGCATCATTATAGTGATTACAATATAGTTAAATCTGTATAATACTTATTGCAGGAAAACTGTTCGTTTATCATGAAACCTAATAACAGTATACACTGTTATTGTCCAAATATCGGCTGAGACTTCATAGTTATCAGTAACGAAGATAATCCTTTTGGTTCAGCATAAAGTTAACCAAAATACCCATTTCCATTTACGTTAACATAACAGATAGCTAGTAGCTCGCTATGACCACTGAAGTTCCCTTCCGTGAAGGGGTCGGTCGCGGGTTCGAATCCCATCGCTGCCCGGCCATTTTTGCATGGCTACGCTATCCAACGTAGCCACATACGTCAAGCCTTGTTTTACTTTGGAATTCAGTGAATATTTTCATCTTTTCTTCATTAGCAGCAAATCCATGGTATTTTAAATATTGAAGACCATCGTAAAGAATCATTACTTTACGGTTCAATATTTGAAATAAATATTTGAAATTAAAAATACAGGCATTAGCGGACATAAACAGAAAATAAAATAATTTGATTAGTTGCCTAAGCATATCTGTGACCTGAGTGATCATAAAAGGATTAGTTGGGGAACCTATACTATACGTTCATATGATTGTCTATCAAAATCAATGGTTATGTTAGAGCATCCGTTGCACTAAAATCTAGTAATTTTTATGCAATCAATCGAAAGAACTTGCAATAATAAAGTACTAGAGAACATTTTAATTTCATTGTAAACTCATTCTAAAAGCGGATACAATGTAAATCACATCTTTTGAAATTTCAATTGATTAGTCTTCAGCCTCGTATGCATTCAGTTTTCGTATCTTACGTACAAAAAAACTGTGCTTCTAAATTCTTTGGGTCCATAAGATAACAAAATTCCAAAGCCTGATTACGTCCTAAGCTTTCACGTCCCATGTTAAGAAATTTAATTTTCATTGGAAAATCTCTTCATATGTGAAAAATAAAAAAAAATTTAATAATATAGTGTCTACTCGTAACTTCGCCTACTCGTAACTTTTGAAAGAATGCACCCATCGACTTCAAATAACTCTCAAACGGGATAATATTAGTATCTGTAAGTCTCATTTTTTCTGTACTTGCAGTCATGTTAATTTCTGAATAAGATTGATGCCTAATACTGTCAACTTGACTCTGTCATTGGGGGAAGATATTGTGAAAATTACAACATAATTAGCATGAATTCAACATGCACATGATCGTTTGAAGGTCTGGACTATTTACACATAAACTGAATACATCCTTTACATTTATTTTAGCTTACCTTCTCAGCTTTCTCGAGATAGCGTACAGCGAAGACGACGACCACGACCCATTTTTTCTGCTGTAGGTGAATCCTATATGCCAAGGCTTGAGTAGCTCCATTGGTCTGATTTAGTGCTCCCGTCTTCGAGGCTTTGTGATTATGCCTTTCATTACAACCCCACTATAATGGAAAACTGCCAAAAATCAGTCTGCCGCTACAGTGAGGCTATAATTTGGGCTATAAAGAAGCCTTTATTCATATACAAAAATTCTTCATTCATATACAAAATTATTCATAACATATACAAAATTATTCTACAGAAGTCGATTATTGGAATATTTCTGCCGGGCCGGAGGCTTCATAACCTTCCACATGGAACTAATTGCATTCGGTGAGATATGAACGTCAAAGAAACACATCCGAACGTGTACATGTGCACACAGATACATAGACATTCATATTTGCGTGCGCACACATGAACACACACATGCACACACCTACACACACATATTCATGTATATATACTTATTGAAAATGAATACAAGAAAAATGAAAATACTAATAAACATAAAAAGACAATCTTGCTCCTGCTACATCTAAAATGACAGTCAAGCTTTGTGTAATCGTCAGAAATAACCTGAGGAAAAATAAGTAATATGATAAAAGACTTCGAAAAACGTAAAAATGAAATGCTTTTTAATTTCGGAAAATTAATTTTAAGAAAACTCAAGTTTTCAAGGAACAAGAACAAAAGAACATATTTCATATTTTCTCCAACATCATGCGGACATGGGTACATGAGGTAAAATGGAGATACAGTGTAAGCGGGATATCACTCATGATTAGCAGATATCTACGAAATTTCTGTAGAAATGCGTAGACAAACAAACATATACTCAACATCAAAATTCATAGCTTGTTCAACATACGGACAGAAAGAAAATTTTACTACTATTCATAGGCTCTTGGAATTGGGCTTTATTTCACTAATTGTATTTCTCAATTTTTTCCTATTCACAAAAACGCCCCTGGGGAAGTGATAGATCTATTTTATATTTTTTTCGCTAGTGCAATTAAATTAATTAACCGGATGGTTTTCACGTAAAGAAATTAAATATAAACATGTATGTCTATTTATGTAGATATACATATACCTACATACGTACACACGCATACTAATCTACATATACTTATTGAAAATGAAATATAAGAGAAAATAATATGTACATATAATAACAACATGAAAACAACCTACCATTGTCGCAAATCCAGCCATTGCTCAGTACTAAAGTCCTGCAAGTCACCCAACACCTTGCATAATAAGGGACTAGGGCTTTGGTTTCATTAAAACCAAGCCTAAATAGTAAACGCTGCTAATTTATGACAAAGCGGGGCAATGGTGGGAGTGCTTCACGTTTCCTGGCGACTATCATCGTGAACATAAATAATTTGTTCTTCTTGATCGAATCCAAACCTCTATCGGCGGATTTGGCAAGATGACGTGGGAGCTGCGCCTGGCTCGCCACGTCAGATTCCAACCAGCCTCGGTCGTGCGCGCACGTGCTTATGTGCGCTCTGACTGACCGGTCCCGACCCTGCTTCTACGGGCCTCTCGCCCTGGACAGCCGGCTATATTGAAGAAGGTGTCACCTGAGACATTATCTTCGAAGATCTTAAGGTGAGCCTCCTATTTTTTGTTCCCTTTGTCATGATTAAGCGTTTATTTGCAGTGTTCCCTGACCTTCTTGAGGCCAGTTGGCAAGACTATGTCTTTCTGAGCTAGCTTTTGCTGGAAGTTTTCGCCGTTGGTCGGACGGCGGGACACCATCTACTAAATCGAAAATTACAGTCGAGCTCACTGTAATCGTAAGAAATTATTCGGACAAATTAACTAAAAGGAAAGAAGACTTCGAAAAACGTAAAAATGAAATGAACACTTAAAAACGAAAGTTGTACAGGAGCCATTTCATCAGGAGTCAAGCTGAATCTCTTCGATCTTGAAAATTCTTTCTCCGTAGAGTCCGACCAGCTTTCCTTCTTCATCAGTGAAGTTCTCTTTTCTCTTTGACGATGGAAATTCCATGCTAGTCCACATTTTAGCTAGTCCAAAATTTTAGCTAGTCCAAGACTTCATTGTTTACTTTACCGGCAGGCCGCAGCCGAGACGGTTCAAATTTGATGTGTTTTCGGTCTTGATATTTGATCGAATTTTACGACGAGCTCCAATATGCACTGAATACTTTTTATTTTTTCCTTCAATCAGCTTTTCTACAAGCGACAAGGCAATTACCTTTGGTTATATTTTATGTGCCGCTTAATAATCCTGATTTATTTATCCATGTTTCGTTAAATTATAGCAAATATGAATCGCAAATTTTTACGGCTTACTAGCCGCAGATATAACACTGCCGAATTAATTTATATGTTTTGATTGAATTTGTTTCAAATACTACTTTCAGCACTTTAATTTCTTCTTAAATCATTCTTACATCCCAATGTATAGATTCATCGTATCAGCATTTTAGAGATAAAGATTTTTCAGTTTCAATTTTTCATTCGTATGGGTAAGTTACGTTGAACTTTTCAGCTTTAAGAAACAACGGATGGGTTACAGATTTCAGTTTTCGTATGTGAAACTGTAAAACTTATATTGGAAAAAAACAATTCTGTTTTCTACTTCATATTTAAAGTGAGACTCTTTAATCTGACTCATAACAAGTGGACAGCTAGACGCCGGGATTATTTTGCGCACCCTGCATATTTCTGCTGACCAAGCCCTTAAATGTTTTTGAGACCCAGAGGCTTGCGCTCGGAATGTTTTGAGATCTCTCCTGCAATTGCGCTTGGGAGATGGGATGTCTTCTTGCTGCGTGCATATTGCGTCAGTTTTATGTGAAGAGTTCTCGTGTTAGGTTCTCCATTCCTTTAGTCACAGCAGACGATCATAAAAAATTTGACTAATCAAAGATCAAAACTAACTAAGACAATCAAAAAGTGCACGTTTCAATATTGTGAATTCTTTCTTCTTTCAAAATGGAGAGTGTAGTCGAGCTCATGAAAACGTTTCCGAGCAAGAGTGTGAAAAGCAAACATGCCCTTTATATACTATTATCTAAAAATTTAGGAAGTAGAAGACCCGAACGAGACAGACATCGCTTCAAAACACTCGAATCCTCGAATGCAGCTTTCAACTACCAAGTGGCAAGAATAGTTGAGGTAAATTTATAAACTTAAATTAGTTTGTGCGAGTCCGACTCCGATGTATATATATAATACATATTTATATGATTGAAAAATTCTTATCTGAGAAGGATTTCCTAAATTGCTACAATCTTAGTCACTTTTTCTTCCAGAGAAATTTGATGCATCTTCACGAAACATGTTATTTTTGTTTGTTTATGTTTAGTGCTTGCAAGAAGCAAAGCCCTCTTGCAAGAAGGTGCTTTGTTCCAATAGAATTTTTTTTTCTCATCTACTAGTTGAAGCAACTAGGTCTACAGTTTCAGGCTTCACTATATTGTGTTCACTCTTTAGGTGATGTAACAAACCACTGGTAGACCAGCCTTTTCAAAGTAAACTCTTGCCGCACTTTATACACTTCGCACTTTCTCCAGTTGCATCTTTAACATAGTATCGCCCCACATAGGCTTTACTTTCTACAACATCGTCTGTTACCATTGTATCTATTATAGTATATTTTTTATTACCTGCAAAACCAAACCCCAAAATATATTCTGATGAAAGAGTTGAACTATGTTGTGAGTTAGTGTAGACTACACTGTGTAGCGATGGAAATTGCAATAACTAAAGTCCTATCTGTAGCATTTACAAGTTGATTTGCTCCAAGTGAATTTTGATTTGCTCCTCGTGAAAATAGAATTGCTCGAAGTGAATTTTGATTTGCTCCTCGTAAAAATAGAATTGCTCCAAGTGAAATTTGATTTGCTTCTCGTGAAAATAAAATTGCGCCAAGTGAAATTTGATTTGCTCTTTGTCAATTTGCTATCGATTTAAATCATTTTTAGTTTGTGATAGTTACAATACCAAAATTACGTAATATTTTTTTCAGCTTATGCATTTAAAATATATAAAATACTATACATTACCCTAACCACAGGGTTGAACCTTGGTCTGAACCTTTCTTGGTTGCCAAATGTGTGCTCTTATGGTTAATTGATCTTAATTGGTAAATATTTAAATTATATTTAATGTTAATCAATAATTAATTACCTTTCCATCAATTTTGCAAAAATCCTAATTCATTGATTACTTCTTTAATTATTTACCCTATCAGTAAAAGGCAAATAAGCAAAAAAACCCTATAAGCAATTACCCAAGGGTTGTTTCCTACCGACGATCATCCGGTAGATGACACCCTATCTTGAAAATGAAATCTGGAGAAGGGTCACCAAAGGACTGAAACTATATGCGGCAGCCATGATTTTACTGAGCATAGGTACGAACAGCTAAAAATGAATAGAACATTAAATGTATGGCTTGGCCAGCACGGTTCGCCCCGATGACGTAGCGGTGGGAGCCCGGAGTTTTTAGCAACGGGCCAGCGCGGTTACCCTCCGCACTCCTCCAGCTCGCTTCAAGAAGTCTGAGCCAGTACTTGTACCTTCAAGAGAAAATATAATTTTAAGATTCAATTTTTATACCTTGCAGGGAAACTAAATGGTCATGCTGACGCGGCTCACAAAACTTTAGGAAAAGATTTAAGATTACTCTATTTTATGAGCCTGCAGTAGCTGAACAATATTAGCCCAAACAATGGCATTTAGCTAACCAGCTAGACTGGCTGCTAGGTTACAAAAGAGTTTAAGCTTATTTGAGCCTAAGGTTTAAAGTTATGTACGGCTCAGACAAAATTTAATTTATAATATCCGTTCGCACTGGCAATTATTAAAATAATCGACGCACTGAGATGGAAAGAGAACACCGCACTGGAATTGCTTTCCAACTCACCATAAAGGACGTGCTTAGAAGGCCGTTCCTCCGTGCAGTAGGGCTCAAGGGACGTGCGCCGGCCGAGGAGTGCCGCTGGGCCGCTGCAGCGCCTCCACTGCGTGAGGCGAAGACAGAATGGCGCGAAGTCGCTGCAGGAACTTCTCCTTGCCGCGCCGGGCCACGAGAGCGCAGAGCTGCCCCGGCTCCAATCTTCGGTTTGGAGCTTCACGAAGAGCTTACATGGTTATGAAGAAGTTCGTATTTTCACGATAGTTGACATCCAATTTTTCTTCATAGAATAATAAACAAAAATAGAATCTTGAATAAAAATGTCTTACGTCTAGGTCCCAGGTAAACGACGATGATGCCCCGAAACCCAAGGAGAGCTATTGGAGCTTCCTTTCCTGGTGACCGAGTGCTGAAGCCTGAAGCGCTGAAGTGCTTCCAACTCTCAAGTGTTGAAGCGCCCCCAGAATCTGATAATTTTCGGTAGAGCTCGTTTGCGTTCTTAATCTGCAGGTGACTCAAGAAGAAGAGCGGTAATCAAGAACAGCAAGTGTGTCATGGTTAGGCTTGTTGGTAGACAAGCCCAGCACAAGCGTTAACTCTTTCCATAGTGCGTTTAAATTTTACTTTTGAAATTAGATTTGTATATATTGGTGTCACAAAAATTAAACTTACATTTTGCCCATGGCTCGTTTTATTCTACACTCCCACACACAAAAAGTTTAATTTTGTGAACTAGAACGTTAACCTTAAATTTAGAGAAAATTTTACTAACGCTACAATTAATACTAATACTAGTGCCGCACGGCACTACGCCAAGTTGAACATCAACTGACGGCGAGTCTCGTCGCGACTAACGCGAGCTGCGGCACGCTGTGGACGTGGTAGTGATGGTACACGATCGGAGCACATGGTACGGGCCGCAGACGGCGACGTAGCGCGTTCAGAGCTGGGAAAAACGTTTTGATTTAGTTTAACTCATCTGGAACTGAACCTACGGCAATGAACGCATTGCTTCAGTACTCTCTTGACTAGCGAAAAGCCTTGCGTTATCCAGACTTCCTTTCTCAACTCTGACAGTACCAAGTATGCACCACTGTGATTTAGTGACTCGTGCAACTCTGAAATCAATTTTTTACTGAGTAAGCTATTCTTGTTGAGCAAAAGTGGGAAGTTACGATTACCTTTCCAACGTCTAAACTTGCTCTTCACTCGCAACAAACCATTTGGGTCTTTATAAACGTTTAACTGTGCTACGAGATTCGGCATATTCTTTACCGGCATTTTGCTTCTGAAATAATCAAAAATCTCGGGAAAGGAAATTTCTTGATCCCGCATGATAATTTGAAGACGCGCAGTCTTAAGAAGTTCATTTTTTCTCAACACAGTCAAATGACTATAACTCTCAGATTTTGCTTTCAGCCTCGCTTTAAGGTTATTTACGAAAGTCAATACATACATGTGCACTCGAACGAGTGACCGGAAGCTGGAACGCGAATTGACAGGGACTAAATGCGCGAAGGCAGCAGCCGTTGGTGCACTGCTGACAGCGTGCGCGTCAACGCTCTCGATCTCTGTCGCGGCTTCCTCTGGAATAGTGAAATTCATTAGCGGATTTGGGATTATTACGCTATTACCTCGTTTATTGAGATCTTGGGAAGCATTCTTCGAAAACCTCCTTACTCCCTTCCCCAAGGATGATCCTAGCGTTTGAGAAACAGAGGAAGAGTTACACGAAAGATCAAAATTTTGGGGGCGGAGAGCTCGAAACCGTTTTCGATTTACACTTTCGAGCGCCATGACGTTTTTTATCCGATCTGAAAGAAAGTTCCCGATTTGAACACGGGATGTTAGTCTCAAGACTAGCACCATTACATTCTGACACATTATGGCAATTATGATCAGGAAGAAAATCAGCATTCGAAAGATACCCACTTATTTGCCCCATCAGCATAGAACCTATTGGAGTCTGCAAATAAACGGAAGGAGGAGAATTCCCGAACAAAATTGTTTGTTCAGGAAGGCAGTAACAAGCATCTGCTCCAAGAATAAAGGAAATATTGGAGATTTCGTCAGAATTTTGATTTAAAAATTTATCCGCTAATTCGTAACCTTTGTCAAGAAAAGCGCTCGTTACAGAAGACAGACCATTTAATTTAAGGTTGGTCCTAATCTCTGGTACTACCACAGCTGAAACGGTAAATGACCTATTTTTTAACGTCAGAGGCACTTTGACCACTTTCGTTCTGAAAGATTTAGAAGAATTAAAACCGTTCACGGTTAGGTCAACATTTTGACGTACTACAGGAAAATTTTCCTTTACGGCCAGGTCGCGCAAGATGAAGCTGGTCTGGCAACCAGAGTCTTTTAGACCTCTAATACGACGACCACTTGGCAAGTCACATGAAAATGTGGGTAATATAGCAGTAGTACCAAGATGTGAATTTAGCACCGAAGATTCTACTGCCGCTATTCCACTAGACACTGAAGTAGTACCGTTAGGCGGGAAATTTTTCCCCTTATCTTGTCCCTTAGGTTTAGAGACACACAAGAAACCGAAATGATTCCCAGAGCAATGATAGCAAGACTTGGCAAACTTGAAACGACACTGAAAAGCTTTATGTGACACAGTGGCGCATTTGGTACAAGCACCAATTTCTTTCAATTTAGAAATTTTTGCGGGAGCTGACAAATGCACCGGACATTTATGCAAGGGGTGATCTGCCAATTTATGTTCGTTAGAGCACAAGACACAGGGTTTAAACTTGCTTGACTCTGCCTTCACAACAGGCACCTTACATTGCACATCAGCGGCTAAACTCAGAGTCGTATTGCTCTGGGCCCCAAGCGCTCCACTACTGCTAAAAGTTTTTACACGTTCAGTAGCCTCAAATATCTTGCTTTTAATTAAATCTAGCGAAGGCTTGTTAGTATTAGTAATGGCTATCAATTGCTGCTTCATTTGGTCATTGAGACCATTCCAAATGAAATACTGAAGCACCGTATCCACGTCTACAGACAAGGATCTAAAACTTTCCATTACAATACGCATTTCGCTTATGAAAGCGTAGGGGTCGCCAGAGTCTGTGAGCTTCAAATCAGCCATTCTTTGAATTGCCTCGTACTTCCTAGTCAAAGGGGAAGCAAATGCTTCAATTAGCAGCTCTTTGGCCGCTTCATAGGATTGCTGAGATCCTTCAAGAGATTTTATTAGAGTTAATGGCTCATTAGTCAATTGTTTACTTAGGAAGACAAACTTTTCAAATGAAGACAAGGAATACTTGCACATAATATTTTCGAAATTGACGAAAAACTTGTCTAAGCTCTCACCTTTCGCATGACTGTAGGTAGGTAGCGGGAGCTGCGGCAGCTTCAGCTGATTGCTGATGCGTCTCGCCTCCGACTGATCGTCAGCCAACGCAGGTGTGCCGACTCGCTGCAAGCGCGCCTCTAACAGTCGAATGCACTTTACGAGCTTGGCATCGTACACATCACAGTCTTCAAGCTCTTTGTCGAGCTTGTCGCGTTGCTTCTCATGAAGCCAGAGACCTTTAGCGATGTTCGAGCCAGCGACATCCAGCTTGACACGTAATTCTTTTAGATCAGAAATTTCATTTCTGAGAACCTCTGGAGAGAAAGTTTCAATATTAGCTTCAACATCATTACATTTGCGGGTCACTTTGGACCTCAAGTATTTGCGATTATTTTTGAGAAACAAAAGTTCCTCCAAGGGCATTTGCCCCGAAGCGGGCGCCGGATCACTCGTCTCAGCGTCACTCATAATTTCTGAAAAGTTTTTTATTAGTTGTAGATATTTAAATATAAAGCTCCAAGGAAGCGGAACCGGGAACAGCTGCACAGAGGAAAATCGAACGGTCCTGTCATGGTCGCCATCTTGAAAATGAAATCTGGAGAAGGGTCACCAAAGGACTGAAACTATATGCGGCAGCCATGATTTTACTGAGCATAGGTACGAACAGCTAAAAATGAATAGAACATTAAATGTATGGCTTGGCCAGCACGGTTCGCCCCGATGACGTAGCGGTGGGAGCCCGGAGTTTTTAGCAACGGGCCAGCGCGGTTACCCTCCGCACTCCTCCAGCTCGCTTCAAGAAGTCTGAGCCAGTACTTGTACCTTCAAGAGAAAATATAATTTTAAGATTCAATTTTTATACCTTGCAGGGAAACTAAATGGTCATGCTGACGCGGCTCACAAAACTTTAGGAAAAGATTTAAGATTACTCTATTTTACGAGCCTGCAGTAGCTGAACAATATTAGCCCAAACAATGGCATTTAGCTAACCAGCTAGACTGGCTGCTAGGTTACAAAAGAGTTTAAGCTTATTTGAGCCTAAGGTTTAAAGTTATGTACGGCTCAGACAAAATTTAATTTATAATATCCGTTCGCACGGGCAATTATTAAAATAATCGACGCACTGAGATGGAAAGAGAACACCGCCCTGGAATTGCTTTCCAACTCACCATAAAGGACGTGCTTAGAAGGCCGTTCCTCCGTGCAGTAGGGCTCAAGGGACGTGCGCCGGCCGAGGAGTGCCGCTGGGCCGCTGCAGCGCCTCCACTGCGTGAGGCGAAGACAGAATGGCGCGAAGTCGCTGCAGGAACTTCTCCTTGCCGCGCCGGGCCACGAGAGCGCAGAGCTGCCCCGGCTCCAATCTTCGGTTTGGAGCTTCACGAAGAGCTTACATGGTTATGAAGAAGTTCGTATTTTCACGATAGTTGACATCCAATTTTTCTTCATAGAATAATAAACAAAAATAGAATCTTGAATAAAAATGTCTTACGTCTAGGTCCCAGGTAAACGACGATGATGCCCCGAAACCCAAGGAGAGCTATTGGAGCTTCCTTTCCTGGTGACCGAGTGCTGAAGCCTGAAGCGCTAAAGTGCTTCCAACTCTCAAGTGTTGAAGCGCCCCCAGAATCTGATAATTTTCGGTAGAGCTCGTTTGCGTTCTTAATCTGCAGGTGACTCAAGAAGAAGAGCGGTAATCAAGAACAGCAAGTGTGTCATGGTTAGGCTTGTTGGTAGACAAGCCCAGCACAAGCGTTAACTCTTTCCATAGTGCGTTTAAATTTTACTTTTGAAATTAGATTTGTTTATATTAGTGTCACAAAAATTAAACTTACATTATAAAACAAACGTTTTATTCTACACCCTATCAAATAAACCATTATTATTATTATCCTCATTAAACATGTTTAGGTCGCAATCCCTAGCGGAATTCGACAATAAATTGATAGAAAGCGTTTGAAAATAACAAAAATAACAAATATACATTTTTCTGATAACTCGTGTACAAATGCACTTTGATGAAGAAGTACAGTATTGTTATCGAAAGAATAATACTGCTGAAACGTCATAACTAAACATCACAAAATGAAGTGTAAAGCATATATTACAACGTTTGCACAAGTTTTGATAATTATTTCCTCATTAACATATTTCCGTTACTTTTATTATTATTGTTATTATTATTTTATATAAGAAAGTTTTGGCCTCCCTTAACCCCGACAAAGATGTTCTAAGAGAGGAAAGAGGAAGGCACCATTTAGTATGGAGTTGAGGGAACGCGGACTCTATACACAAGGTGCACGGAAACAGTAAGCTACGTGGCCTGATACTCACTTATGTTCGCTTTTCTTTTACTTTCAAGTTGAAAGGCGGCACAAGCAAAGGACCTCCCACCGGAGGTGTTCGTCTCAATGAATACTTCCACGCTGAAAACGCTTCAGCATCTACGGCGAAGTGCGCTAAGGTGAGTTCTAATTTGTTCTCATTCTCTAAAGTGAATTGGTGAAGCGATGGTTTCTTCTTTGTGCTGAGCGAAAAGGATTTGAGATAAAAGATAATACAGAAATCCGACTCACATGTGCTGAATTCATTGTATCCACTTTTCAGATACCTATTTGTAATCTTTCATGTTGCTGTCGCTCGGCTAACATCGTCAGTTGTTGTAGCTACTCACCTCTCATTTGTTGTCTCAACATTTGCTCTTTCTACTTTTTCTCTTAATAATATGTTCAACCATTGAAACGGTGATGTTACTTTTATTATCATTTATATTTTCACTTTCTGGGTCAGTTCAGTTTTGATACTACTCAGTTCTGCGTCAGTATTACATCCCAAAATTATCAATTTAGGGATTCACAATTCATTACATGCCTAAATTATCCAGGTGTGGGTGTCAAACAAACACATCCAGCCTAATGGTACCCGTGATTAAAATGTTCTTTTAATTATACACTGATGAAGGTCGATGGGAAAACATCACAAGCCGAAGGCACATCACTCGCGGATTCTCAAGAGGGATCAGAGGCCAATTCCGAAGATGATGGGGGAAGAGGAGAACTCGCAGGAAGAATCATCACAAGCCGAAGACACATCACTGGCGGATTCTCAAGAGGGATCAGAGGCCAATTCCGAAGATGATGGGGAAGAGGAGAACTCGCAGGAAGAATCATCACAAGCCGAAGACACATCACTGGCGGATTCTCAAGAGGGATCAGAGGCCAATTCCGAAGATGATAGGGAAGAGGAGAACTCGCAGGAAGAATCATCACAAGCCGAAGACACATCACTGGCGGATTCTCAAGAGGGATCAGAGGCCAATTCCGAAGATGATGGGGAAGTGGAGAACTCGCAGGAAGAATCATCACAAGCCGAAGACACATCACTGGCGGATTCTCAAGAGGGATCAGAGGCCAATTCCGAAGATAATGGGGAAGAGGAGAACTCGCAGGAAGAATCATCACAAGCCGAAGACACATCACTGGCGGATTCTCAAGAGGGATCAGAGGCCAATTCCGAAGATGATGGGGAAGAGGAGAACTCGCAGGAAGAATCATCACAAGCCGAAGACACATCACTGGCGGATTCTCAAGAGGGATCAGAGGCCAATTCCGAAGATGATAGGGAAGAGGAGAACTCGCAGGAAGAATCATCACACGCCGAAGACACATCACTGGCGGATTCTCAAGAGGGATCAGAGGCCAATTCCGAAGATGATGGGGAAGTGGAGAACTCGCAGGAAGAATCATCACAAGCCGAAGACACATCACTGGCGGATTCTCAAGAGGGATCAGAGGCCAATTCCGAAGATAATGGGGAAGAGGAGAACTCGCAGGAAGAATCATCACAAGCCGAAGACACATCACTGGCGGATTCTCAAGAGGGATCAGAGGCCAATTCCGAAGATGATGGGGAAGAGGAGAACTCGCAGGAAGAATCATCACAAGCCGAAGACACATCACTGGCGGATTCTCAAGAGGGATCAGAGGCCAATTCCGAAGATGATGGGGAAGAGGAGAACTCGTAGGAAGAAAACGGAAACAAATCAGCCGTGTGCTTCGAGGTCGAATATAGCACTGAAGGTATTAATGGAAAAAGTAACGAAGTGCATCAGGCTCAAGATTATGAGGTGTATGAAGCATCTTTCATGCGAGAATGGAAACTTGTTGCGCAGAAAAGAAGTGTCGAAACTAATCTAAATTATTTTTTGCAAAGAAAAATAAATCATTCTTATAAATTGAAGCAAAGATTTAAGGTGGTGATAGATAATTGTAGCCCTAACAACATATTTGAACCAGGACATGAAAAGCACAAGACTCTTCTGAATGGCATACGGAACGTGAATAATGATTGCGTTATAAAAGTTTATGAAAGAAAAAAACATCGCAACTCCAGTTTTGCAGGGGATCCACTTTTCAGCTTCCTGATTAAATGCCAAGAGCCATCGTGTAAGCTGAAGCAAAAAATTGTTTATTTCCCCGGTCTCGAAGAAAAGGTGAACATATGTACCATTTATTTGTTGGAAAAGACCGAAGCTGATAAGAACCATAAACTAACTAGGCGACAAGCTGAACAGTAGGAAAGAAGAGTTATTGGAGAAGCTGTTCTAAGAGATGGACCCTCAAACGTGTACTATGATCAAATTCGACACGCGGCAGTTGGTAAGAATATGAAACCGAAGATTTTCTCTCTGAACAATTTGAAAAAACTTGGGCAGAACGTCAAGAACAATTTTAAAATGTCACAAGATAAAGAGAAGAATCTCCAATTAACCGCTGAGATTCTTCATAACATAGACTCAGCAGAGAACAAAATCATCCTAGGTTTTGTTTCCGAATTCGACCCACTTACGTCAAGGATCGTGCTGCAATCTGAAGGAGAGCTGCGCGAACTAGCTAGATGCCCCAATGTAACTCTTCATTTAGATTCAACAGGTGGTATCATCAAAGGTTCAGAAGGCCGAAACTACTTATATCACGCGGTTGTATACCAGCGCCACAGCGGAGCTCCACAGTTAACAGCAACCTCCATGTTGACAAAACAAAGTTCGGCCAACACCATCGAAGCCATGCTGGCCATCCTCTTGCACAACTATCGAAAAGTGCACGGAAAAGAGCTCGCGCCGAAGTGCATAGTAGTTGACCACAGCTTTGCTTATCTACACGCAATAGTGTCCTCATTTAAGCTGGGAGTTCTGCCTACCTACCTTGACAAGTTGTGGATGCATCCTGAAGAGTTAGAACTAAACTTCCTGAATATAAAATTGTGCAGAGCCCATTTTATGAACAATATCGCACACAACTGCAAAAAATTTTATCCGAATATGAAGCCCAAAGACCGTAGCATAATTAAACAATACTTCGCCGACATGACAGAAGCCTCCTCTAGAGATGAACTGTACTCTGTGTTTCGAAACCTGGCTAAAATAGTACAGAGCCGTTTTCTTGGAGAAGAAATAAAACCTCTTCTTGACCGTGGCTACGTTGGTAGTGAATGTGACAGTGTTGAGTCGACCAACGCATTGGTGGTTGAAGATGGCGGAAGATATCGTGAAAAATGTGCAGTAGGTAAAAAATTCGTGTCTGTAGCTGAAGAGGTAAAAAATAACCTTGCAAATGAAGGTAGTGTAAAAAAACATTTTATTCTCCAAGTTTCATGGAGAAAATACTGACAACCTGCATGCCATTCACGCCACTCTGGTGTGGAATCCATGGTGGAACTGAGACAAACGGATTAGTGGAGGGGTGGCACAAGATCGTGAAGAGGGATATTCTCCGAGGAAAGCAAGTATCAACAGCTGACTTTATTTTAAAAATGTATGAACAAACTAAAGGCAGAACGATAGAATCTGAAAAAGACTACAAAATCGTTAAGAAAAAAGTCATTTCAAATCTAAGTGAATTTGTTGAACGTTGGTCAAAGAAAAAAGAAAAATTGGAGCAATCTTGCAGCTCTACAGCTAAAGAGAAAGCAAAAGTCCGACAGGGTCGTCTATCGGAGAAAGTTGACACACGCGAAACGCAATCGACCCATGTTAGCGATATCGTGAAGCTGGCGAAATTTCGCCCTAGAAGCATTTCAACGTCGCCACGAAAGAAGGAGTCGTACAAGAAAGTTAAATACAATGATGAACATAATCAGAATGTCAACAAAGAAAAATTGTTCTCTTTGGGAACGTACAAATCAGAAGAAACATACTCACCAAGTGAAATGATGTGGCTCAGTCGTTTTGGTCTAAAAAGGAAGGATAAGGATAACATCTTGCAATGCTCCAGTTGGCTCACAAGTGACACGATAGGAGGCTTCGCAAGACTTGTTAGAAATTGCCATCCTCAGTATAAATTCGACTCGCCGCTGACGTGCTTTACTCCACCGCCCCTGAGATACGCCAGCGAAAAATTTATACAAGTCCTTAATACTACCAACAACCGGTGCAAGGTCACGCTCAAAAAGACTGGTTACAAAAGTGCGAGTGACGGCGGTACCCATTGGATAGTCATCACCAATGCATTGTCCCTCGACCGGTCTGAAGAAGGTGTAGCACATGTACAGCACATTTGTTCTTTAAGTGGCGCACCAAGTACCGACGTCAAAGAGTATCTGCAGAATCTTTATACAGGCATAAAGGCAATAAGGAAACTGATTATTGAATGTGTAACAGTACAACATCAAATGGACGCATCCAGTTGCGGACCATTCTCTTTAGCGTTCGTTACGTCCGTGGTAAATGGTCATGATCCCAGCCTTATAACCTATGTCAAAGAGAAAATGAGAAGACACATCATCTTCTGCCTCGAGCAAAATGTTGTCATGGAATTTCCATCGTCAAAGAGAAAAGAGAACTTCACTGATGAAGAAGGAAAGCTGGTCGGACTCTACGGAGAAAGAATTTTCAAGATCGAAGAGATTCAGCTTGACTCCTGATGAAATGGCTCCTGTACAACTTTCGTTTTTAAGTGTTCATTTCATTTTTACGTTTTTCGAAGTCTACTTTCCTTTTAGTTATTTTGTCCGAATAATTTCTTACGATTACAGTGAGCTCGACTGTAATTTTCGATTTAGTAGATGGTAGGTTGTTTTCATGTTGTTATTATATGTACATATTATTTTCTCTTATATTTCATTTTCAATAAGTATATATAGATTAGTATGCGTGTGTACGTATGTAGGTATATGTATATCTACATAAATAGACATACATGTTTATATTTAATTTCTTTACGTGAAAACCATCCGGTTAATTAATTTAATTGCACTAGCGAAAAAAATATAAAATAGATCTATCACTTCCCCAGGGGCGTTTTTGTGAATAGGAAAAAATTGAGAAATACAATTAGTGAAATAAAGCCCAATTCCAAGAGCCTATGAATAGTAGTAAAATTTTCTTTCTGTCCGTATGTTGAACAAGCTATGAATTTTGATGTTGAGTATATGTTTGTTTGTCTACGCATTTCTACAGAAATTTCGTAGATATCTGCTAATCATGAGTGATATCCCGCTTACACTGTATCTCCATTTTACCTCATGTACCCATGTCCGCATGATGTTGGAGAAAATATGAAATATGTTCTTTTGTTCTTGTTCCTTGAAAACTTGAGTTTTCTTAAAATTAATTTTCCGAAATTAAAAAGCATTTCATTTTTACGTTTTTCGAAGTCTTTTATCATATTACTTATTTTTCCTCAGGTTATTTCTGACGATTACACAAAGCTTGACTGTCATTTTAGATGTAGCAGGAGCAAGATTGTCTTTTTATGTTTATTAGTATTTTCATTTTTCTTGTATTCATTTTCAATAAGTATATATAC
Source organism: Morinoia aosen (assembly GCA_030386875.1). NCBI lineage: Eukaryota > Metazoa > Arthropoda > Malacostraca > Amphipoda > Talitridae > Morinoia > Morinoia aosen. Next base: position 2,073,269 of record CM059572.1, on the reverse strand, counting down.
ATGAATATGTGTGTGTAGGTGTGTGCATGTGTGTGTTCATGTGTGCGCACGCAAATATGAATGTCTATGTATCTGTGTGCACATGTACACGTTCGGATGTGTTTCTTTGACGTTTATATCTCACCGAATGCAATTAGTTCCATATGGAAGGTTATGAAGCCTCCGGCCCGGCAGAAATATTCCAATAATCGACTTCTGTAGAATAATTTTGTATATGTTATGAATAATTTTGTATATGAATGAAGAATTTTTGTATATGAATAAAGGCTTCTTTATAGCCCAAATTATAGCCTCACTGTAGCGGCAGACTGATTTTTGGCAGTTTTCCATTATAGTGGGGTTGTAATGAAAGGCATAATCACAAAGCCTCGAAGACGGGAGCACTAAATCAGACCAATGGAGCTTATGAACTTTGAACTTCTCTCAAATGGGGAACTGATTGAATTTGATTTTAAGGTTGAATCTCAAGGAATTTATCGTTTTCAAAAGAGGATGTTCTTTTACAATGGGGAGGTCACCAGTGTTTTTCCAAACACACTTAATTGCTAATTGAATGATTTACGGCCTCTGACTCTGAAGGAGTTCGGGGTATTCGAGTTGCCTTACGGGCATCAATTTTCTCACTTGCACTATTGAACTTTGCAGGATAATGAAGGAACTGGATAATCTCGCCTTGGTTTTATTTTGAGGACTCTGAGTGCCGTGACTACGGCAGCAGTATGGGGGTCCACTTCTTGAGGAAGGAGATCCGGGTCCAATGAGTAGCCGCACTTCAGCAGGTGCAGCGGCTCGAGGGAATCCGGGGTGGATCCCGGCGAGATTGGATTTGTTAGTGTAATATTCCGCAGGTGCGGTAACCGTTTGATTATATGAGTATATGAAGGAGGTAGTTATTTTCTGCTAGTGCCTTGTGGCTTGGGTGGTTGATTGGTAGCCGTGTGGCTTAGTTTGATTGATAGCCGTGTGGCGAACAGAGTTTTGAGGGATGTTGATTGAATGTTGGAGGTGATTGTTTGTGTGTCGGCCTCCCAGGATCTTCTGTACGGGAGATTAGCTTGGGTTCATTGTTCAAGCATGATATCACAAGGAGAGACAGTCGCTACGCAAGCCAGGCTGCGAGCTTTACTGCTGAATTACAGGATTGCCTCAAATAGAGGATTATATGCGGGTGCCTCGGCCCAATTCTGGCGCCTGAACAAGGGCGAGGCAGTCGCAACAATAAGTACTCGTATGGACAATCATGAATCTCCCTACATGCCTTTACTTTTCCAACTAGTATTCTCCGGGTACTATTAATCGTGACGCGTCGTGTACGATCATCTCCGGATTGGAGTGCAAGATTAATACATGAGATAAGAATATTACTGGGTAGGCAATGTAAGTTAGTTTGTCTTCATTAATATTACAGGCTTCTGCCGCCCAATAATCTACGCTTTGACTGCTATTTACAATGAGTATCTTAAGAGTTGGCAGTGTTTAATTCGAACGTTTACGCTAAGCCGCCGTCGAGGACTGACTGTATTGGTCCTAACTAAGGCTAGAATGGTCATAAAGATTGCTTGACTTAAGCTAGGAATTGTGCCAGAGAGGGCGCGTGCAGTCAAATTATTGTTATTATTTATTATTATATGAGAAATCCCTGGTCTCCTTGGCTTGAACGTGAAAGGTGTCCTACGAGAGGAGAGAGGAAGGTACCGTTTGGAAAAGGGGTAGAGGGAACGCGGGATCCATGCACAAAGTGCACAGAATCGGTAGTTAAGAAGGGAGTTCAGAGCACAGGAAGGATTTAGAAAACATTGATCATGAGGGTGCATATCAGAATAGTATTAGGGCATCCTATGGGCTACAATGAACAACAACCACAGGAGGTAGCTGACATTGACATGAGGTCTAATGAACAGGTAGCTACAGTTGCGGGCGACCAATTACTGGTTAAACCAAATTTAACCCCCAAATCAGACAATTGGGTGATTTCTGGATAAGGATTTCCAGGGGTGGGTAATTTAGAATATTCCGGAGATTTTCAGAGGTAAGCATAATCACCCTAATTGCTAAATCAGGTAACGACTAATTATTAACATTTTTATACACAATTGACCTAACCACATCAATAGTAAGAGTGGTCACTAAAAATGATTATGATAGGAATTCTTGCTACAGCTAATGATCAGGAAAGAATGATTATTTATGTGACTCGACTTGAGGTAAGTAACTACCGAGGATACAATCTCTATTGTGTAAATAACTTATCATAGCTTCATTTCCCAAGATAAGAAATTTAAACATTGACTAACAATTCAAGGGAATACCAACAATTATTTGAATCTGATTTAATAAGCATACAAAAATTGAGAACACTCTTAATAAAAACTGGAACACACAAAAAGGTGGCGAAACACTAATGAGACCATGGCGATCAATAGATTATTCCAATTCAATTGATTAGAGGCTTGAACACGTCAGCAACTTTGCCTGGCAAACTAAGGTGGCATAAGCAGTAACACTTGAGCCTAGGTTTCACTTAATTAATCAATTATGGTAAAAAATCTACAGCATTGCTAAATGCAATTGAACTAGAGAACTCATGTTTCCAGTTTTTCCTAACTGAAATAATCAATGTACAATGACTATTTAATTAAATTTACTAACTATCTATTCTTCAGAATTAAGAATTATTTGTGTTTTTCTAATTGATTATCTACCTAATTTAATTTAGAAATACAGTTGGGGCAATAATTGGTAATTGATGTAGGACTAGATGCATTCAGAAGGATACATCTGTGACTAAAAAATAATTGGTGCTAGCCTACCTTGATAAAACATAAACACATTTTGAAATATTGGCCTAAAAATATTTTAGACAAAAAAGGAAATTCTAGCTCGATAAACAAAGAACACCATACTGAATTTTGGCATGATAATCTATTTTGATACAAAAGGGGAAATCCTAACCTTGAGAGAAATAACCTCACATTGAAATGTTGACATAAAAATTATTTAAGAAAAAGGAGAAATTCTAGCCTGAATAAAATGACATCGTATGGGAATGTTGAAATAAAATTATTTTAAGAACAAGAAAGGGGAAAACTCCCTAAAAATGGCTTTACATTGAATAGTGAATGGTTTGCTAAAAACTTTAAGATAGGATATACAACAATACACAAGGAAAAATGGCCTGTGGGGAACCCAATTTCTGGGCAAGGCAATCCTAAGCGTTTAGCACTCTGGAAAATTTAGGCAATTTTTCTTAATACATACTCAATAATATGATTGGCGATTTACATATAATACATAAATATAGTTACCCGTAGAACAGCAAAGTCACACACAATACTTTAATTCTCACCAGAGACAATTGCCCCTCTGGGGCCCAAACACTTAACACAGGAGCATCGAATACCAGAATGACGCCTCTCCTGAAAATGTCTCTCGGAACTTGGCAAATGGTTCTGCGTGAAAACGCGATGCGAGCTGACGCTCGAAAAATGTTTAAATATTTTTGGTCAAATTTTAATAGATTTCGGGGTAATGTTGAATGAAAATAGTGATCTAAAATTTTAAGAATGATTATGTTAGCTTTATTTAATTTTTAGAAGATGGTTTTAATAATTTAAGAAATTTAGACTGAGGTGCGGCTGATGGCGATCACTACAAGCTACTCAAGCCTTGGCATATAGGATACACCTACAGAAAAAAAAATGGGTCGTGGTCGTCGTCTTCGCTGTACGCTATCTCGAGAAAGCTGAGAAGGTAAGCTAAAATAAATGTAAAGGATGTATTCAGTTTATGTGTAAATAGTCCAGACCTTCAAACGATCATGTGCATGTTGAATTCATGCTAATTATGTTGTAATTTTCACAATATCTTCCCCCAATGACAGAGTCAAGTTGACAGTATTAGGCATCAATCTTATTCAGAAATTAACATGACTGCAAGTACAGAAAAAATGAGCCTTACAGATACTAATATTACCCCGTTTGAGAGTTATTTGAAGTCGATGGGTGCATTCTTTCAAAAGTTACGAGTAGGCGAAGTTACGAGTAGACACTATATTATTGCTCGCGATAGCCATGTGATACAGGTTCCCCGCCGTGCGGTCGGGACCCGGGTTCGAAACTCGGCGCTGGCAGTGGCGATTTTCTCTGTTGGGTATAGGAGAAAAATTCCCAGCACAATACCCCACTCTACCCAGGTGTCTGAAGTGGGTACCGGTCTCGACCGGGGGAAAGCGTCATGGCGTCCTGGCGTTAGTTATAAGGCATTTGAAAATCCAATGTACAAGGTGATATGTATCAGGCTTGATTGGAAATAAAGCATCCGTAGATGCCTTCATTATTTATTTATTTTCATCATTTATTAAATTTTTTTTTTATTTTTCACATATGAAGAGATTTTCCAATGAAAATTAAATTTCTTAACATGGGACGTGAAAGCTTAGGACGTAATCAGGCTGTGGAATTTTGTTATCTTATGGACCCAAAGAATTTAGAAGCACAGTTTTTTTGTACGTAAGATACGAAAACTGAATGCATACGAGGCTGAAGACTAATCAATTGAAATTTCAAAACATGTGATTTACATTGTATCCGCTTTTAGAATGAGTTTACAATGAAATTAAAATGTTCTCTAGTACTTTATTATTGCAAGTTCTTTCGATTGATTGCATAAAAATTACTAGATTTTAGTGCAACGGATGCTCTAACATAACCATTGATTTTGATAGACAATCATATGAACGTATAGTATAGGTTCCCCAACTAATCCTTTTATGATCACTCAGGTCACAAATGTAGCATACCGCTACATAAGCGTAAAAATTAGAAATTTGCTATTCATACTTAAATAAATTAATTAGTAGCATTAAAAATATTACTCTAATTTATTATTAATTATTTTCTACTTCTAATTCACCATCATTGAAGTTTTTGTGTAAATGCACGAAACAATAAAAATAACACTTGACATTTTTCGAGAGAGAAGCCCTCTGGTGGCAACACTGCGCACTTGCGCGTCTCTTCTTTCAAAGCCATTCTGACTTATGGCGCCCGACTAGCAGTGTTACAAGCAAATTCTCGTGAGTTCAAATGTGTTAGAAAATATTCGTGTTCCTTTTCCTCGTGTCAGTGAGTAAATAAGTGACAAGTGCAGTGTACTAAGTTATGTAGTTATGCGTGGAATATGGATGTAGCATGCTTCTCATTCAGAGTTTTGTTTTGTTCTCAACACGATTTAGCGTAAAATATTGCGTCAGATGTGTCATGATTTTATTTTATTTCGTGTCATAAATTTTATAATCAAAGCATAATCATGCTCTTTCTCTTTCTTTTCGATAAACTACGTTAATCTCTGTTTGGAACGGACGCGACAAAATTTTGCCGGCGTTCATTGCCGATAGCGTCTTGTGTAATGGCGGAAAACTCTGCCGTTTTCTGTCACTACTACGTGATCTTTTATTTGCATTTTAAGCATGTGTTCTAATAGTATTTTCTCTTATTTTTTTTACAAATCACTTCTAGCAGTTTTCTTTCTTAAACTTGTTTAAACGCAAAATAATCATTAAAGATGTCTTCTTAAATAGCTTTTAATAAATTACGAAGTTATTCATGTCTACTTGCTAAACTTTGGAACTTCATTCTTAATTCCATATATTCACGTAACCTCACTTAATTCGATATCAATCATCTCAATAAAATTAAATTACTGCATCGCATTCGTGTGACAAACACCCACTACTATCTGCCTATCATTGAGTGTGTGCAAGACGCCGGCGGTTTTGGCTTATGCCGACGCGTGAAGCCGCTGGGTCCACCGCCGCACGAAATATTCATGCTTTCGTTCTCTTCGCGTATTTTCCGCCTGTGAAATCAACGTTAGGTTATTTTTTTTTTTCTTATCATTTGGGATATAGATATTATCCCTTAATTCTTTATTAGTGCAAATGATGCCAGGATTGTTTTACTAGGATTTTTTATCCTCGAATTTTAGGATTTTTTATGTTTTTTTTTACCGCTTCTCAAAAAAAGCGCAGTCACTTGATACTTTCACCAATTTCCGTAGATCTCGTGTTCACTTGCCCGTAGTCTCTGTAAGAAATCTCGATCTTTATTCTTGGAATTTCTTGAACCTAATGCTCGGAGTTTGAAGCCAGATGCATTAGTGATTAAACAATTTAATTCTTGATTAAAAATCTGTCAACCTAAAATCTGTCCTATCTCTTTTGAGTTTGCCAAGGGTGAGAATCCAATGTAGCCGGTGCCTGACCTGTAGGAGTTTCTCGGATTTCTCCGTGTGGGAAGAGTTGTCATTATGATGTTTGGATTTTCAGTAGGGAATGTCTTAATGTCTCTCCTGGAACGCCTAATCCAGCATCCTGGACTCCTGTGCAGGACCTCTACATCAGCGCCATACACACAACCTCACAGTCAAATCTCCCTGGGTTTATTCGTATGGGGCTTCTTGAGTGCCAATGCTGATTGCTAAAGCTATTCTCACATAACCTGTGACTAAACTTGCCTTCTACTAAAACTAGCACGTTACTTAACCAGCTCTTGCTAATGTGCTAATGTGCTAAGGCACCGACTTGCGCCTGCTCACATGAGCTGGATTTAAATTTCACGCACACCTCCCCTTATTTTGGGGACATTAGTTATTCCTGAACTACTTCATTGACCCTTGCTCATTCATCTCAAATTGCCAAATTCAACTTCCCAAATCAAACTCACTCACCGAGCCTACTCCATCGCGTGCCGGCCTTCGTCAACGCCCGCCTGGTCCTCCGGCACGGATTGCCCACCTAGACAAGCTCTCCGAGATCAAGAACCAAGACTGTTCCTGGTTTCCATCTTCAAATAAAAAAAAACCACCTAAAAACGAGCTGAGTTCCAAACCGCTTTTCATTAACCCTCTCGTAATCTTCCCCGAACAATTTCGAGATATCGATCGAGTTTTTGTATTTGCCGTTCAAACCAAAATTTACATTCAAACCACCAAACGGCTTAAGAAAACCCGACACTGGTGCATTGGCCGATTCGTAAAAATAAAAACTAAACTCGAAGTTTGGGAGATTTTGAGAGGATAATGTTGGCGTATCATTGTAGTGATAAATTTTCCCATGTCGTAGTGATTTGAGAGATTTCCTGTGGAGCTTGTCCGTGCTAATTATTCTTTGAGCAGCTCTAACAAAAAAATTTTTTTTCAGCACCATTTCCTGTCCTTGTTGTTTGTTTTATGTGCCTCAGTAGGTAGGGAAAATATTTTTTCCTATTTCCGTGCTGTGCATTTATTCCTGTCTCCCGCAAAAATTCGCGTTTCCATTCTCCATTTTCTTTCCGTTGTCTTCAACGTTATTGATTGATTGAGTAGGTAGAAAAATAATTTTTTCTCTCACTTGCTTAATTTTGTGCCTACGCAAATTGCCGCATACCGCATAATAATTTTTTTCTCCTCGTTTCCAATTTCATATTTCCTATCTTCTGTTTCACTTAATTTGAATGATTGAGTAGGTAAAAGAATTAACGCAAACCCTTGCTACCTCATCCCAAGTCTTAGGCACTGATATCATTAATTGCGCATCCCCAAAAGAGATTGCTAGCATGCCTGACTCAGATAATGAAGATCGAGCCCACTCAAATCCCATTAGGCTCCCTCCTTTCATTCCAGGGGACGCCCACACTTGGTTTAACCAAGTGGAGGCGGTATTCAGGTATAATAAAATACGTAGTGAGATAGACAAATTTTACGCGCTTGTTAGCGCCGCGCCCACAAAACTCCTTAATAACTCCAATGAGCTTTTAGAAAACCCTCCAGACCGCGATCCTTACGGAATCTTGAAAAGAAAAATTTTGGCAAGGCTTCAGATGTCCGATGCGGACAAGTTTCGCAGTTTGGTAGACGCCTCAGCTATTCCTTCTGTCTCTAGTTCTTTCCCTCCCACTTCGCTAGTTAAAGAGCTGCGGAAACTCGCTACAGGAGTTGCCGTAGCTGAAGGATTTTTGAAGGAGGTCTTCATGACCAAACTAGCCCCTAATGTGCGCCCTTTCCTCTCACTAGCAGGGCCCGAGCAAACGTTAGAGAAATTGGCGGAAGCCGCAGAGACGGTGATCCGAAATATTAATTTGCCAAGAGAATCACAAGTTGCTTCCCTGAATGTAGCTGCTACAACTTTTAGCCCGTCAAATACGGCGCAAAATCAATCCTCAGCCACAATAGATAAGCTGCAGCAGGACATTGCTGAAATAAAGCAAGCTCTCCAAAATTTTCAAATAGGTCAGAGTGTGGCTCACATTCAGCAAAACCCAGGGAGATCCCAAAGCCACCAGAATGCCTACGACTATCCTTATGACTATCCCTCCAACTATCACTATCCTCCTCCTCCCCCTCAACGCTTTGATAGAGGTAGATCTTATGATAGGTCAAATCAAGACCGCCGCTTCAGGTCGCGCTCTCGTGATGCTAGTAGCAATTTATGTTGGTACCACATGAAATTTGGTGACCAAGCGCGCAAATGTGCCTCAAGGTACTGTCCTCGTTATACCGAAATGACTTCGGGAAACGCCATCTGCGACGCATAGTAGCGAGTACTGCGTTGCCTCATTCCCAGACTACTCGCCTCCTCACTATTCTCGATCCCGTCACCAAATACCGATTTTTAATCGACACTGGATCCAGTGTATCCATAATCCCTGCCACGGTGAAAGACAAAAATAATCCATTATTGGCGACATTACGCGCCGCAAACGGCACGCCAATACCTTGCTACGGCGAGAGAATTTTAGAGTGCGGTCTGGGATTGAGGAGAAAATTTGTATTCAGTTTCATGATAGCTGATGTTCAAGAACCAATAATTGGGGCTGACTTTCTAGCCAAATTCGGCATCGTTGTCGACGTTAGGAATAGGTGTATTAGGGACGAGGAGACCCAGATCTCAATTCCCGCTTGCAGCATAACTAGAGCTAACGTTTTGCATTCCTTCTCTATCGCCTTAAAGGAAGATTGCATGTTTGAGCAATTACTAAAAGATTTTCCTGCATTGACAAATTCTAACTTAGTTTCCACTGAAATGCAAACATGCACTAAGCACTTCATAGAGACGCAAGGACCGCCTGTCTTCTCCCGTGCTAGGAGATTGCCGCCTGATCGATTGGCGTTAGCCAAGAAAGAATTCGCGCGCATGCAGGAGTGTGGCATCATCCGCACCTCCAAAAATCCTTGGGCTAGCCCTCTTTTGCTGGTACCCAAGGCTAACGGTGAATTCAGACCGTGCGGGGATTTCCGCAGGTTAAATGCCGTTACTTTACCTGATCGCTATCCTATTCCTTACCTTCACGATTTCAGTGCAAATTTGGAAGGAGCGAGCACAAATTTTCTCTAAGATTGACCTGCAGTCCGCCTTCCATCAAATCCCTCTTGATGAGTCCGCTATCCCCAAGACCGCTGTCATCACTCCATTTGGTCTCTTTGAATTTCTAAAAATGCCATATAGTCTCCGGAACGCGCCTCAAACGTTCCAGAGACACATGGCTGAAATCTTCTCGGATCTCTCTTTCGCTTTTGTCTACTTAGACGATATCCTTGTGGCGTCCACAACCCCGGAGTTGCACAAAGACCATCTTAGGGTCGTTTTTCAAAGATTGTCCGACAATGGACTCCTCGTAAATCCTGAGAAATGTGAGTTCGGAAAGTCATCACTGATTTACTTAGGTCATGAAATCTCTAGCCTAGGTCTAAAACCTTTGCCTTCCAAAGTAGAAGTGATCAGAAACTTTCCTCTTCCACAGACCCAGAAGGAACTAAGAAGGTTCCTAGGTTCTGTTAACTTTTACCATCGTTTCATACGCAACTGTGCCCAAACTTTAGCGCCCTTGTCCGACCTCCTCGAACCGAAACGTAAAGGCAAATCTATCGAGGTAAAATGGACAGAAGAAGCGCGCAAAGCTTTCGAAACTATCAAACACAAGTTAGCATCTGCGACTGAACTATCCTACCCTATTGCTAATGCTGATTTCAGCCTCGTTGTTGACGCATCCAGTACCGCCGTAGGTGCTGTGTTGCAACAACAAGTAGGTACTAATATCTCTCCTCTTGCTTTCTTTTCCAAAAAGCTGTCGCCCACTGAGCGTGCTTATAGCGCGTTCGGTAGGGAACTTCTTGCTATCTACCTATCTGTGAGACACTTTCGCTATGCTCTAGAGGCAAGGGAGTTTGTGATCTACACAGATCACAAACCTTTGACCTCAGCTATAAAAATGCCTTCTGAAAGACATTCGCCTAGAGGAGCTCGACACCTTTCCTTTATAAGTCAGTTCACAACTGACATCCGTTTCATTAAAGGTCTCGACAATACTGTGGCCGATTGCTTGTCCCGCATCAATACTGTCCAAACCAGTGGCGAAATCACCTTCGGCAACATTTGTAATGCTCAAAAGGAGGATCCTGAACTTCAGGACCTTCTCAAATCTTCTAACCCTTCCCTTCCAAAACTAACCTTGGTTGACGGCGTGTATCGTGATGCCGAGCGACTTTCTCGTTTGTATCTTCCTGCGACTCTCCGCAGAGTAGCTGTCCTCCACTACCATTCCCTCAGTCACCCTGGTATTAACCGTACATTGCGTTTGATTTCTGATCGTTACGTCTGGCCAGCGATGCGTAAGGAGGTCAAGCAAATTGTGCAAAATTGCCATGCGTGTCAGAGTAGTAAGGTGGTGAAACATAATCGTGCAGCGCTGCAGAGTTGCGCATTCACAGGTCAAAAGTTTGACTCTGTCCACCTAGACCTAGTGGGTCCCTTGCCTGTATCGCGCGGTTATTCTTATTTGTTGACCATCATCGATAGGTTCACGCGTTGGGTTGAGGCTGTCCCTCTTCCTGATACACAAACTGAGACTGTAGCACGCGCCTTCTTATCAAATTGGATATCTAGATTTGGGGTTCCCTTACAAGTCACACATGACCGGGGATCACAATTTACCTCTAAATTCTGGAGTGAGCTTAGCACCGCCTTAGGGTGTGCAAACACATCCACGACAGCTTATCATCCGCAGTCAAATGGACTTATTGAGAGAGTCCACAGAGACCTCAAGTCTGCCTTGCGCTGCCTTAATTGCAGTCACGATTGGACTGATAGACTTCCAGTAGTACTACTCAGCATACGAAATTTGCACAGACAAGATCAGCAGTGCACAGCGGCTGAAATGTTGTACGGGAAGACACTGCGTCTCCCCGGCGACATTGTTGACCCAAAACCGTTGCCTGAATTTTCATCCGCTGACCGTTCCGCTTACGTAACCTCCCTTAAAGATTGCATGCGCCAGATCAAGTATGTGGCTCCACGAATGCCTCAGACTGAGGACAGACTAGATTCTGCCCTGCAAGACTGCACACATGTGTATGTCCGCAATGATGCTATTAAGCCTACACTCACGCGCCCTTATGATGGCCCATTCAAAGTACTTAAACGCAAGCAAAAATATTTCATCCTCGACAGATTCGGCTCGAGCGACCCTGTGAGCATAGACAGATTAAAAGTCGCATACACTTCTGATCATAGCGTAACTTATAACTCATCATCTTCTCCGCAGATTTCCTTTCCCACTGAGACTCGATCATATCTACCATCTCAGCTTCCTCAGTTGGCTGCATTATTGCCTAGTCAACTTGAGTGTAATCCTTTCTATATGCCTGTACATTCAAACCCTATCTCTAACCCTGTCGTAGATTCTAACTCTAGTCCTCTTACTGACACAGCGACAAGTCTGGAGAGACCAGACGAGCCCGCTGCAGTAACTCCCGTTCCTAGGACTCTTGCCGACCTAAACTTGCAGACCCGTTTGGTGAAACTTCCCCGCTCAGTATCATTTGCCAATTGCCGAACTCGGCAGGGTCGTGTAGTTCGCCCTCCTTCCCGCTACAGATGATTGCAGCGGGTGGACCTTTCGGTCTGCGCCTTGGGGGGTAATGTAGCATACCGCTACATAAGCGTAAAAATTAGAAATTTGCTATTCATACTTAAATAAATTAATTAGTAGCATTAAAAATATTACTCTAATTTATTATTAATTATTTTCTACTTCTAATTCACCATCATTGAAGTTTTTGTGTAAATGCACGAAACAATAAAAATAACACTTGACATTTTTCGAGAGAGAAGCCCTCTGGTGGCAACACTGCGCACTTGCGCGTCTCTTCTTTCAAAGCCATTCTGACTTATGGCGCCCGACTAGCAGTGTTACAAGCAAATTCTCGTGAGTTCAAATGTGTTAGAAAATATTCGTGTTCCTTTTCCTCGTGTCAGTGAGTAAATAAGTGACAAGTGCAGTGTACTAAGTTATGTAGTTATGCGTGGAATATGGATGTAGCATGCTTCTCATTCAGAGTTTTGTTTTGTTCTCAACACGATTTAGCGTAAAATATTGCGTCAGATGTGTCATGATTTTATTTTATTTCGTGTCATAAATTTTATAATCAAAGCATAATCATGCTCTTTCTCTTTCTTTTCGATAAACTACGTTAATCTCTGTTTGGAACGGACGCGACAAAATTTTGCCGGCGTTCATTGCCGATAGCGTCTTGTGTAATGGCGGAAAACTCTGCCGTTTTCTGTCACTACTACGTGATCTTTTATTTGCATTTTAAGCATGTGTTCTAATAGTATTTTCTCTTATTTTTTTTACAAATCACTTCTAGCAGTTTTCTTTCTTAAACTTGTTTAAACGCAAAATAATCATTAAAGATGTCTTCTTAAATAGCTTTTAATAAATTACGAAGTTATTCATGTCTACTTGCTAAACTTTGGAACTTCATTCTTAATTCCATATATTCACGTAACCTCACTTAATTCGATATCAATCATCTCAATAAAATTAAATTACTGCATCGCATTCGTGTGACAAACACCCACTACTATCTGCCTATCATTGAGTGTGTGCAAGACGCCGGCGGTTTTGGCTTATGCCGACGCGTGAAGCCGCTGGGTCCACCGCCGCACGAAATATTCATGCTTTCGTTCTCTTCGCGTATTTTCCGCCTGTGAAATCAACGTTAGGTTATTTTTTTTTCTTATCATTTGGGATATAGATATTATCCCTTAATTCTTTATTAGTGCAAATGATGCCAGGATTGTTTTACTATGATTTTTTATCCTCGAATTTTAGGATTTTTTATGTTTTTTTTTACCGCTTCTCAAAAAAAGCGCAGTCACTTGATACTTTCACCAATTTCCGTAGATCTCGTGTTCACTTGCCCGTAGTCTCTGTAAGAAATCTCGATCTTTATTCTTGGAATTTCTTGAACCTAATGCTCGGAGTTTGAAGCCAGATGCATTAGTGATTAAACAATTTAATTCTTGATTAAAAATCTGTCAACCTAAAATCTGTCCTATCTCTTTTGAGTTTGCCAAGGGTGAGAATCCAATGTAGCCGGTGCCTGACCTGTAGGAGTTTCTCGGATTTCTCCGTGTGGGAAGAGTTGTCATTATGATGTTTGGATTTTCAGTAGGGAATGTCTTAATGTCTCTCCTGGAACGCCTAATCCAGCATCCTGGACTCCTGTGCAGGACCTCTACATCAGCGCCATACACACAACCTCACAGTCAAATCTCCCTGGGTTTATTCGTATGGGGCTTCTTGAGTGCCAATGCTGATTGCTAAAGCTATTCTCACATAACCTGTGACTAAACTTGCCTTCTACTAAAACTAGCACGTTACTTAACCAGCTCTTGCTAATGTGCTAAGGCACCGACTTGCGCCTGCTCACATGAGCTGGATTTAAATTTCACGCACACCTCCCCTTATTTTGGGGACATTAGTTATTCCTGAACTACTTCATTGACCCTTGCTCATTCATCTCAAATTGCCAAATTCAACTTCCCAAATCAAACTCACTCACCGAGCCTACTCCATCGCGTGCCGGCCTTCGTCAACGCCCGCCTGGTCCTCCGGCACGGATTGCCCACCTAGACAAGCTCTCCGAGATCAAGAACCAAGACTGTTCCTGGTTTCCATCTTCAAATAAAAAAAACCCACCTAAAAACGAGCTGAGTTCCAAACCGCTTTTCATTACCCCTCTCGTAATCTTCCCCGAACAATTTCGAGATATCGATCGAGTTTTTGTATTTGCCGTTCAAACCAAAATTTACATTCAAACCACCAAACGGCTTAAGAAAACCCGACACAGATATGCTTAGGCAACTAATCAAATTATTTTATTTTCTGTTTATGTCCGCTAATGCCTGTATTTTTAATTTCAAATATTTATTTCAAATATTGAACCGTAAAGTAATGATTCTTTACGATGGTCTTCAATATTTAAAATACCATGGATTTGCTGCTAATGAAGAAAAGATGAAAATATTCACTGAATTCCAAAGTAAAACAAGGCTTGACGTATGTGGCTACGTTGGATAGCGTAGCCATGCAAAAATGGCCGGGCAGCGATGGGATTCGAACCCGCGACCGACCCCTTCACGGAAGGGAACTTCAGTGGTCATAGCGAGCTACTAGCTATCAGTTATGTTAACGTAAATGGAAATGGGTATTTTGGTTAACTTTATGCTGAACTAAAAGGATTATCTTCGTTACTGATAACTATGAAGTCTCAGCCGATATTTGGACAATAACAGTGTATACTGTTATTAGGTTTCATGATAAACGCCAGTTATCCTGCAATAAGTGTTATACAGATTTCACTATATTATAATCGCTATAATGATGCAAATTTTGGGAATTCGGTGGACATACGGAATAGTAGGGATTACTATTCCGCATATTACTATGCACTCTGAGTGCATATATGCAAGTTATGCATTGGCACAGCTCTACTTATAATATTGCCTCACAAAAGTCTACATCAGTTAGAAAAACTTGAAAGTGATAGGTGAGAAAAAATTCGTCACCTCCGGGATTCGAACACCCACGATGTGAGTGTGAGAGCCTAGAACGACAAGGCTATGGACTAGCATTGCAACAGCACGTCATAATTTAGGTGAGCGTTGCCTTCGGCAGCGCGGATTACGAGGCTAGGAGAAGGCGGAGAAACATTGCTCTCTGCCATCCCCCAGGGAGCGTATGAGAGTTTTATTATACACTCAGAGTTGGAAAATAAATCGATCTTTATAATGAGACTAATTTCAAATTTTTGGGTGCAATATTTTAGAAACTATGACGATTCCAAAATGAGGCTTATAGAGAAAATCGGCCCACCATTGACGGGCCACGAGAGGCCCTCTTCCTGCCCCCCCACAGCGGCGTAATTTCTGTATTTTTCAGAGAACCGTTAGGGTCGTGGTCTTGTGTTCAATATCGGAACGAGAGAAAGTTTCGCTCTTTCATTTGAGAGTAATTTGAAGTCGATGAGTGCATTCTTTCAAAAGTTACGAGTCGGCGAACGCAATTTATTTTGACGGCGCGCGAGTCGGGTAAGCTTATCGAATAATTTCTGTATTTTTCAGAAAACCGTTAGAGTCGTGGTCTTGCGTTCGATATCGGAACGAGAGAAAGTTTCGCTCGTTCATTTGAGAGTAATTTGAAGTCGATGAGTGCATTCTTTTAAAAGTTACGAGTCGGCGAACGCAATTTATTTTGACGGCGCGCGAGTCGGGTAAGCTTATCGAATAATTTCTGTATTTTTCAGAAAACCGTTAAAGTCGTGGTCTTGTGTTCGATATCGGAACGAGAGAAAGTTTCACTCTTTCATTTGAGAGTAATTTGAAGTCGATGAGTGCATTCTTTCAAAAGTTACGAGTCGGCGAACGCAATTTATTTTGACGGCGCGCGAGTCGGGTAAGCTTATCGCATAATTTCTGTATTTTTCAGAAAACCGTTAGAGTCGTGGTCTTGTGTTCGATATCGGAACAAGAGAAAGTTTTACTCTTTCATTTGAGAGTAATTTGGAGTCGATAGACGGATTCTTTCAAAAGTTAGAGCGATCTTTATACTACCCATTTTTTAACCTGTTTTTAGGGAGAAAGAGTGCGTTCAAGTTTCCGTTCGCGCGACTGGTCGCAATTTGGCACGCCGCCGAGATGGGTAAGATTGTACCTGTTATACATTAGAAATTACCCTTTTTGTCAGGGTAATTCGCGACGGATCTTAGATGGGTTCTCTAAAATGGCGAGCCGGTCCCAACAATGGCGAATTTTTTTAATCAAGCTCGTTTTGCCTTTCTTTATAAACACAATTCTTTTCATTGAGAAAAATTAGAAATTCGTGACTGGTGGATTTTGTTTATTCAAGCCGTTTTTCAAGATTCAAATTTAATTAGGACTGTAATAGTTCTGTGTTAACCTGTTTGTGGCGGTGTTAGGGTAACTATAGAACTCGGGGAATTTTTGGCATCAAAACACTGTTACGCTTGTCATGCTGTTGCAGCTGTACTCCTGCCAAGTAACTGTGTGAATTAAAGCTTTTGTTGTAGTGAAAATGTCAGCGGAAATCTTAGCAATGGGCGAATACGGCCGTGACCCACGAAAGTGTCACTTCAGTCCCTATGCTGACAATGGAGGGTGAGTAAGCTCAATTTTTTTGTCTCTGATCTAAGGAGTTTAATTTGTTATCATTGTTGGCCGCTCTAACTACAAGACTTGTATTCAAAGTCATATACCCATAGTTATATGTGTTTATCAAGGCTCGGCAAATCTTAACAAATTTGTTTTTCCCAATTTTAAAGCTGCTTAATATACATTAAGATGTTTGGTAGTGAAGGAAAGGACAGTAATCTATTTTCCAATATATGCTGCCTAGACATACCTAGTTACTTAGATTGAAATGAACAATTTTTCTTTTATGCACTTTAAGTTGCAAACGAGTATTTTGCAAGTTACAGCGGTATGATAAATTTCATCTTAGATGACTGGAATGCGCTTGAATAAATGGCTACTAATCGATTTTTGAATTTTTGTTGCTTGAATTATGGTAACTACAACAAAATAAGGTCAATATTGAGTTTAACCTCTTCACAGAAATTTACCTCTTTCCCGGCAGAAACGTGTATACTCGATTTCACAAAATGTTCTTTTTTTTCAGTCGTCAACGAGTATACTCGTCTAAAACTTTACCTTCGAAAACCAGCTACAATAACATACGTATATACTTGTCGATTTTAAGCCTTTGTAAGCCATTCTACATGTAAAACGAGCATTCTCGGCAAGTCGTATGACTAGCTGAGGCGAGAGGGAAGAGCTGTGGGATTTCAAGGAAATTGTTTCTATACTTGCTCCGACAGCCATTGCCGTCAAATAGGAGTTGGGTAAATCTGAAGGATATGTCAGTTATCGATTTTCCACTTTTTGGAGCCTGAACCTAATTAATTGAATCAAAGTAAACAAGTTTTCTTCTATGCACTTTCCGTCTCAAATGAGTATTTTACGATTTATAGCGGTAAGTTTAGTTTTGTCTTTGATGACGAATGCGCTGGAATTAACAGCTACTCATCGATTTTCAAATTTTTATTGCTTGAATCATGGTATTAACATCGAAATAAACAACTTCTCTTCTATACACTTTTTTCGTCAAATGAGTATTTAACAAGGTATAGAGGTAGGTTTGGTTTCGTCTTTGATGACAATCGCGCTGGAAGCGAGTGCGCATTGCAGTGTTGCTGTCCGAGGTGCTCCTTGAATTACTTGCCGCTTCAAACACTGGAGTTGCGGTAAGTCATTTACCGCTATAACTAATAAAAAACCTATTTGAGACGGAAAGTGCGTAGAAGAAAACTTGTTTATTTCGATCCATTTAACTATGCTTAGGCATCAAAATTTACAAAATCGATAACTGACATTATGACATATCCTTCAGATTTACCAGTTGTTTGCATCCACATTTGCATTCATTTTTTTGTAGCATTTTCAAGTGTTAGACCCTAAATTTTGAGTTCAATGGAAGATAGTGAACATGAACCTTCTCTCAGAAGCTTGAATACTTCTGATAACTCTGCCAGTTCATCAGACAATAACTATTTCTGGACAACAGAAAATGACTATTTGACTCATTTTTGCCAACTAAGATATTTTCAAAATAAAAAGTTAATCACAAAAATGAGAAGAAAAAATAATTACAAACTGTTTTCATAACCAGCATCAAAAATACTATATAGAACCAAAATGAAAAAATTAGTCTGGAAAAGAAACATTTTTAACAAAGAAATTTTTGGGGAAGGAGTTGAACTACACATTGACCCATTATTTTTTCAACATAAATAATAAACTAATATAACCGTGTAGCAAACGCTATTATTTATTTGGTTCATTTAGTGATTTTACTTGAAAAAATTATTTTAATCATCTTGGACCTGTGCCTCAGCATTCAGCCACTTCTTTTAAAATGTTGACAATGCTTGACTCATGTTATTGAGGTACTGAGAAGGTTACAGGATTCTTTTGTAAGGCCATGTTGTTGTAGCTGCTTCGGCCAATGAGTTCCGTTTGAGGCGAGTGAAGCAGGGGCCTTACTTTATACTCCTCCTGCAGTAGGTATCGGTGATACGCAGTGGAGGAGTTGGAACTTTTTGTTGAATTAATTTACATTGGGACATATTAAGAATACTGAACAGTTGCATGACTAGAAATGAGATTTTAGTGGTAACTAAGGTAGGGCACTACAAGTACCCTCCCCCTAGAGAGAAAGTAGTTCAAACGATACAATTTAGTTTACAAAAATAATGATGCTGCAGAGCGTTGATGTCGAGCGAGGAGACCGTGCGATGAGGCGTTGATGAAGACGAGCGATGAGGCCGAGCAATGAGGCTGAGCGATGAGGCCGTGCGTTGAAGACGAGCAATGAGGCCAAGCGATGAGGCTGAGCAATGAAGTCGAGTGATGAGCTGTGCAATGGGGTTGAGCTGTAGGCGTTTTGGCGGCTCGGTTGTGCATTTTCACGCTTTGTTAATCGTTCTTGCGGTGCTTGAAACACATAGCGGAAATTGCAATGAAGAGAGCAGAGATGGGTGCTGCTGGGTCACCAGTTGTTAAGGGCAGGGACTGTAGAAACATCGGCCCGACGGTGAAACCGCTGGAGAGCTGCTGGGTCACCAGTTGTCAGGGGCAGGCAATGTGGAAGCCTCGACCCGATGGCGAACCCGCTAAAGAGCTGCTGCGGCCACGAGTAGTAAGGGGCATGCGATGTAGAAGCCTCGGCCCGTTGGTGAATTTGCTGGAGAATGCTGGCAGTGCTGGGTTTCCAGATTTCGGAGCTGCTGTGTTCATCACTTGTAAGCTGGCGATTCGTCCGGGGTCACGAGTAGCAAGGCCATGATGTTTCGGCCGTTGGGTGTCACTCTGGGGTCACCATTCGTAAGGCCATGTTGTTGTAGCTGCTTCGGCCAATGAGTTCCGTTTGAGGCGAGTGAAGCAGCAGCCTTACTTTATACTCCTCCTGCGGTAGGTATCGGTGATACGCAGTGGAGGAGTTGGAACTTTTTGTTGAATTAATTTACATTGGGACATATTAAGAATACTGAACAGTTGCATGACTAGAAATGAGATTTTAGGGGTAACTAAGGTAGGGCACTACACTTTCAAATATGATCCAGTATATGAAGTGCTAGGCCTTTGTAATAATTGTTGAAATAAGAAAACTTGAATAAATTATCATAAGCACTACATTTCCTTGGTTGTTAATAGTTGGTTTGATAAGGTTGTATGTTTAGTAGCAAAATTTGGAAATCAACTATACTGCTTGAATATACTTTTATCCTTTTTTAAAAAAATATAAAAATACAGTTGCACAATAGCATTTCACCAGGTAGCATAAGTTATTTACTAAAAAGATTGCAAAACAGATGAAGTGTCAATTATTTATGCAGGTTTATTTGAATGAGCAGTTGACTGATTGATACACTTAATAATTGTTGAAATAAGAAAACTTGAATAAATTATCATAAGCACTACATTTCCTTGGTTGTTAATAGTTGGTTTGATAAGGTTGTATGTTTAGTAGCAAAATTTGGAAATCAACTTTACTGCTTGAATATACTTTTATCCTTTTTTAAAAAAATATAAAAATACAGTTGCACAATAGCATTTCACCAGGTAGCATAAGTTATTTACTAAAAAGATTGCAAAACAGATGAAGTGTCAATTATTTATGCAGGTTTATTTGAATGAGCAGTTGACTGATTGATACACTTATATAATGGCCCAGTAGGTGGAGAATGTGTTGACGTCTGTTATTTGCAAAGTTGTTTGTAAAAACTAAAATATACCAAAATTTCAAAGATATGAAATGTATCTAGTAATAATATGCCTATGGTTCTAGATTGTTCTGAAATTATAATAATTGACGTAAGAAAAATTGTTGCAAAATAATGTTCATTCATTTTGGTTATTTTGGAGTTTAATAGAAATTATAAATTCTATTCCAAAGAATCAATAAAGAAACCCATTTAAAAACGTTTTACATGAATGACATTCTGCTTGCTGATGCATAATTTTGTAATTATTCAACTTTGTAGTTACAGGAACGTTGTATATGAAAGTGAAGGAACGGATATGTAAATATGCTGTAATACTGTATTAACGTAATGATAGGTGAGGTTAGATTAGATAATGTTAGGTTAATTAAATAAACTAACCTAAAATAACATAAATCAACCTAAAAGAGCTTACCTTAACTTACCTAAACTGACACAGTTTTCTTCTGCCAAGAAAGTGGACGTGACCCAACAATGCGGTGACTAAGCATCTGACTATATAATTTTATTCTATCTGAATGTAATTATTGATATATCTTGAAAATAATGCATTTGCGAGCAGAATTTCATTTATGTGAAACGTTTTTAAATGTATTCCTTTAGCAATTCTTTGGAACAGTTTTTTATTTCCGTAAGTGCATTAAACTTCATAATGACCTTAAATTTTTGTAGTAATTTTGGTAAGCACTAGAGTAAACATTATATTTGTCACCAAACTGTTTCTTTTGGGCATTTCTACTTACATTCTTTGTTGGTATTTGTGTATAAAAACATGAAACATCAAAACATACTGTATATGAAAACCTAACAGAATCTAACCTAACACAACATCTCCTAATGTATCTAGTACCTTCATCCTTCAGAAGAAGCAGTTGTACTGAAATTTGTGATGCACTGTTATTGATATAATAGTCATCTGAATCATCAATTTCTTATAATTAGCTATTTTAATGAGGTTTGTTTGCCAATTTGTAATGTTAATGTGTCAATCTAAGTTATGTATCCAGCATTTTTTTAAAGGTGCACTACTAATACAATACATATCTGAAATTTATTGTTCAAATGCTGGGCTAGTGCAATGGATTCCTGAGTTCTTTGTCCAAAAATCTGTGAATTATGAATATACTTAGTTTTTTGTCATTTTGTGGTTTGTCTATTGCAGATTCTCAACCTGGAGATTTTCTGAAATATGTATATGAAAAATTTTAAGCATTTTTTTGGAAAATTCTAATAAATCCAAAAATTAAAGAAAAAACCTCTTCCACTTGAGAAAAAGTGGAATAGATGTGACAGTACGGGGCATTGCTTGCAGAAATTTGGCTTTTGTGGCCGGTCTGGGAACCAATGAATTGCGACAAACATGGGAACACTATTTTAAACCTTTGGGTATGGAAATTCAAATGGTCAAGGGAAAAATTTTCTAGGAAAACAGTTATGACTACCTTGAAGTATTAGTAACATCGCCCCAGTGTAGGTGTTTTTTGTTTAACCCATCTTCATGTCACTTACATACTGGTAGGTTTGAAGAAAATGAGTAAACTTTACAACTTACTGTACACACATTATTCAAGTTAGAAGTTTGGTTAAAGATTCATTGTACAGGGAAAGGGTTCCTTTTTCTGTCAGTGAAAAAAAAATGCTGCTAGCCCAACAAAAATCTACAGAATTTGAGTTTTTATTTCAGTAAAATACGAAAAACAGTAATCAGAAAATCGCTGGCCATTAATTATCTATTGCACTGTCATGCTTTTTTATCATGCATTTTCATAGATTTTCACTTGCTGAATCTTGTGGTATATGAAATTTTTTAGTAGGTCTAATAGTTCTGGAGTTATAAGCATTTTATGTAAAATGATAAGTTTTCACGGTTTTTTATTTAGTTCATTTTGCGTATAGGCTGTTATCAAACAGTTTCATTGCTTATAAAGAGTTTTGTATACATAGAGCTTTTCTTCCTAAATACAACGGTGGTATTATTTTTTGCCTAGGAGTAAATCTGCGTATTTGGACCCCCATTTTTGGAAAAAATTTAAAAAGTTTGAAAAATTAAAAAGAGGCAGAGTGTGAACCGGCATGCCTCAGCTACATTGCTTGCCTTCTAAGAGGTCGTGCAGCAATGATAGCCACACTCCAGACTGAGCGGAAGAATTCATATAGATTTGAACGTGTTACCTCTCCTGCCCTGTCCCACCCACTTTATTTTTATTTCCACCAATGAATAGCACTCAACGAGATGCTTAAAACCATATATGGCAACCCTAGGTTTGCTGATGTGTCGCATGTACTAGCTTTGCCGACCTCCTAAGAGTCCAGGATGTGGCGATGGGTTAAGCGAGTGTCTACTTCTTTATTTTAATTTGAAAAAATATGTATATCTATATATATATGTATAAAACTTGAATTTTCAATATATATATATATATATAGATATATGTATTCAAATATATATGTTAAATTGAAATAAATGAAATTTTATTCATTTCAATTAAATAAATGAAATATATATCTTTAAAGCTTCATGCCTGACAAGGAAAAATTTCAACATTGAAATAAAGTTTCTTAATATAAGAAGAAATAATTGATGAGTTTTTGCCCAAAAATGCCAGAAAACAAAGGTCAGAAAAAACTTGCTCAAGTTAAAATAAAAAAATTGAATATGTTGCTCAGATCCTGTGACATGAAATTAAAGGTACTCAGTTGCTATTAACATGAGCTGGCTTCTGGCATGTCTAAACAATTATTTAATGAATGCTTTTAATTTCCTTAATTTTGTTACCCACTTTAAATACTCCCTAACTAGGTAAATTACTTTAAAATTGTGTTAGATACCCCTGTCCTGTCAGTACTTGAAGGGTTAAATGCAGAAGAATTTATTAACCTTGCAGAGAAAATCAGAGCCCTGCATTTACATAGCATACTGAACATAGCTCAAATTTTTTTAGTGTATTATTTTTTCTAATGTAGATTAAGAATAGGTAAAATATTCAAATGTGGTTCATGAAAGCAGTGTAAAGCAGTAACAGTATGGGAAGATGGAATTCCAAGTGTGGATTTTTAATTCAGTTGTGATGCTGGTGCTTGTGTGGCTTGTAGAAGATATTTTGTGCATTGTTGAGTAAAAAATACTAGCCTTGTTGCTATAGCAGAACAGGAGCTGGAAAGGATGTTGAAAAAAACTGAAATTAGAAAAGAGTATGAAATTAATCCTACTCAATGGAGTAAAAAGCAGGAACAAATTTAGAAAAAGTATCATAAAGTATGAGTAAAAAGTTGAATGCATTTTATTGAAAAAATATAAGTTACCTGGAAAAACAGCTAAGGAATGGATCAAGAGAAAGAGATTGTGTTTGCCATAAGATTTGACTTAGGGAACTCTAAATTGACAGGAAACAAGCCACATACAATTCAGGATTAACAAGCAATGTAATTTGAAACGAGAGTTGATCAACTAAAAATCAGATCATTGATAGTAGGTATATATTGTTTTTGAATGTAAATAAATGTGGCAGCAGAAATGAGGCCAGGGGTTCATTGTTGTATTACTGCCAGTTTCATGCAAAGTGCCTTAACTTCTATACATAGCTAATAAAGACTGAACAATTACAATCATGTGTTGGTGTATACAGCATACCTGAAGTTCCCAAGGCAACAACTGTGTTGGACATCAACAGCATCTCTAGTTTAAGCTGAGGAAGACAAAAAAGCTCAAGTCATACAAAAGGACTGCAATATAATAATTAGGTACTGTGCATAAATGGGATAAATTTTAGAAACCTCCAGGAGAATGAAAGGGAAAAATTATCTGGTCAACCCTAATCACAAGTATGTAATAGCTACATGTATGCAAGTCTTATTGAAAATTTTTTATTATATTAATGTCTGTATATCATAACGTGTTCAAAATTTTTTGAGGCTTAATTTTGTTGCAGCACAACCATTGCCATTGCTGGTGATGATTTTGTGATGGTCGGCAGTGACAGTCGGCTGGCTGGCAGAGCTGGCATTCTAAGTCGCAACCAGACCAAAGTTTTCCCCCTCACTGCCACCACCATGATTGCATCCACCGGCTGCTGGGCAGATGTTCTCTCGCTAAACAAAGATCTCCAGGCCAAGTTGACTGTAAGTATGGGAGCAATTCTCTTATAAAAAAGCAAATGAATACGATAATGTATGTTTATTTACGTAATATCTCAAATTGTGTTTCATTTCGATAACAGCTAAATTGGGAAACTTAGTCTCTGCTGCTGAAACTGGCATTGCTGTACAATGTGTATTTTTTGTGGAAATTTTGAAGTTCTTTATCACTTTCTTCTGGAATTGTACAATTTTAATTAAATTTGACCCTGGTAAAGCTTTTAGGCTGGATAAAGCAATTAGACTTTATTCAGTTCACTCTGAGAGAACTAACTTTGGAGATAGATCTCTGTCTCATTGATGATTACCAACAAATATTGCTCTGGTGTTAACTTTTGCCAACCCGCAGCTTTATTCCCAAGAGCACCATGATGAGATGAACACGTCAGCTGTTGCTCAGCTTGTGTCCACGCTGCTCTACTGGCGCAGGTTCTTCCCCTACTACGTCTCCAATATGGTCGTGGGGCTTGACGAGGAAGGTTAGTGCCTCGTCTTGTTTGGTTATTTTTTATGAGTGGGCTGAAGCTATATTTAAATAACCATGTGTGGAGCTGTGGGCTGTTCTGTCCTGATTTTCATAAAGTAACAGGTACAAGTAACTTGTGCTGCGCTTCCTGCTAAGCTGTTATAACAGGTGCTTTGTGAATGAACTGACTCTGTCTAGGTAGTTTTTACAGAGTGGCTGTCATTGTATGTACAACTTTTCCATGTCCCCTTTAAGGGGGTCCTCCGAGGAGGCCTCTTATCTCTCCGATGGTCATTTTTCATGTTTTTTGTTGGAAAAAGACCCTTAGGTGGTGGACTATTTGGTCCTAAAATTTTATGGCGCTACGGACAATAGATCCCCCTCAGGGTGGGGGGGGGGTAAGGGGACCAAAATCTTTAATTTTTGACCCCATATAGAAAAACAAAATGGGAAATGAAAACTTTGATATGTTCCAAGGATTCTAAAACTGTCTTTGTGTTTGTTCTAGCATAAAAACTCAATGAGTTCCATTCTTTTGAAATAGCAATACCAATGGACTAAAAACCAGTATGTCGAATTTGTTCAAAAACTAAGACCTGAATCAAAAAAATGTATAGAAGAAATTGCGTTTCTTTTCAAAAGTTACATATAATCAAATTCCATAAGAATCAGACTGAAAACAAAAAATTTCATAATTTTTATGAAATAAGTAAAAAAAATTTTTTTTCATGGAAATTACAATTCACAGTGTGAATAGGAAGCTATGTATGGAGATAATCGAAATAAAAATGAAAACAGCAGTCAATTACATAAATTTTCCATGATATTAAACTTCAACAAAAAATTTTGTTTTTGGCCTGTAGTGTAAAGTTACTTACTTTAAAAATTCAAAAGAATAGAAGTCATTGAGTTTTTATGCTAGGAAGAAAACAAGGACAGTTTTAGAATCCTTGGAACATTTATAACAAAGTTATATTGCCACTTTTTCCATTTTTACATTCTAAATTTTTTTTATCATAGATCAAATCCAAAAATTTTGGTATATTTGATATATTGGTAATATATCGCATATATAAAAAAATTCAAGTACAAAATATATAGAATATATCTCTGTTAGAAATTTTCCAAGGATTTAAAAACTGTCTTTGAATTTGTTCTAGCATAAAAACTCAATGACTTCTATTCTTTCGAAATAGGTATAAAAATGACCCAAAAAACTAATATTTCAAATTTATCAGAAAAACTAAGGCCTAAATCAATAAAGTTTTAATGTTCAAATTTGTTTGTCTTGCAAAAATACATATACTGCCCAAATTGCAGACCAATCGGATCAAAAAAATATTTATTCCAGAGGACCCCCTTGAAGTAGTTTTTTTCCTGTACATAAGAACACTTACTTGTGAACTGAAGTTGATGTAATGCAATGTTATTTTTTCTTTTCATTTTTTCTTTTCATTTTTTGTCATTAACTATGCCTGTGATAAAGTTTACATACCTGTAATCTTTGTTTCATGAGTTGATCCTTCTCAGTCATCGAACCATGCCATGAATTGCCACGTTTGTTTGCCTGATTTAGATAATCTGTGCTACGTAACAGGGAATTAAAATCTATTTTATACCACAAGCTAAATTGGATGTTTTCCAGTCAATTAGGTGTTCAGTGCTGTGCTGTGGTTATGAAGTAGATCCATGCTACGATTGCACCAGTTATGAAGATGAAAGTTTGGGCTCTGTTGTCAAATTCAAGTGCAATTGCCGCACTGAGCAAACTTGTAACGGTCAAGATTGGTCTCTTGGGTGTTTCTAGTGGGCTGTAGAGCTGCCTGATGATCCACAAGTTATAACTGACCTTTGTAAATTTTTTCAACATGCAGTTCAATTTTTTGTGCTGATGAAAGTAGTAAGAAATGTTATGTTTCACAAGTGAGTTGAGGAAATGCATGAAAATAGCTTTTCCTCGCCTGTTCATTTACCTTTCCTAACAGTATTATGGTTATTGGTTATTTTGGTATGTTGATTAGTCTTTGTTATTTATTATATTGACACTTCAAGTCCAGTACATTTAAGCCCTCACAAGCCAGAAAATGTGCTTTATATTTTGTTACACTAAGTTTGCCATATTTGATGAAATTCTTGCTGAATTGTGCTGAATTATTTCACAAATTAAACTCTTAGGGGGTACAACTATTACATCTATTGGAATTAGCACACTCATGAGAAAAATGTGAGGTCCTGAGCTTAGAGTTAGGTAGGCCTTTTTTTTTTTTTGTTGCAATAAAAATGTTTTTTTGCTGTGTTAAGGACCACCTTTTTTGGTTCACTGGTGTCTTGTTCTCAGCACCTGCTACTTTCTTCTTCAACTTTTATCTTGTTTTATAAACTTCTTTCTCTACTCGCTGTTTCTATGCCCCTCTGCATAGATTCTTCGTTCCTTTATTTACCTACTCAATGGTTTCTTCATCCTTCCTCTCTTTGGGGTGCTTTTTTTACTGGTTAGGGTAGCCTAAACTAATCCTTCACTGGCAGAGGTCTTAAAAAATATTGAGTTGCACTTTCTTCATTTAATACATTGCTTAGGTTAGCCTGTCATGTGGATTGGTGAGTTAAATGATGTGTAACACACTTGAAACTCTGCCGCGTTCTGGGCTACCAAAGGAGGGTGCAAGTAATGTTGGGTACATCGCAGGAGCTGGCGTGGTGTATCACTATGACCCCGTGGGCCACATGGAGAAGCTCAAGTTCAGCTCTGCTGGCGCCTCCGTAGCGCAGATACAGCCACTTCTTGACAACCAACTCGGCGCCCTCAACATGAAGGACACGCAGCCTCCCGTTGTCACTAAGGTCGGTCACGGGTGTTAGTGTTTATGTTGCTTCCTTGTTTAGGGTAGGCGTTTCTGTATGTAAGCATGACACTTTAGTAAGTTGGGTCTTTCGCAAGGTGAGTTATGACTGTATTTGAGAGTATTCTGTGAAACGTCAGTCCACGTTTCACACATGTTCAATAATTGGTCACATTTTCCCTTAGCGGGAGAAAATGTTGGGAACCATTCAAGTCAAGAAAAGCTGCTGGTAAGTCTTGAATGGTGAAATGCTGCTAATGTTCCAAGCACAAGTAATAAAAGTTAATGTTTAATTTTGCCCAATAGCAAAGGAATAAATGAATCTCGTATATTCAGATCTTTCTCACGAACCCAGTGATTCACTTTTATCCTCCTTAACTCAGTTATAACTGTGGAAGGTAATTCAACGAAAATGAGGTAAGTAAGCACCGAAATGGTTCCTAAGAGATGACTTTATCGCGTAGCTTCAGGCGTGCCTAACATGTTCCGGCTCAAGCTAATATTTTGTATGGAGCTGTGTGCGAAATTGAATTCCTATTAAGGAAGTTCACAGTATTGTGTAAAAATTGGTGGGCACTTCAGGTCAGGAAGCTAGTTGCAATTTTATGATACATTACCATTATTATGTAAATGAAATGACCGATTTCTACAGAATCTCAGTCTTAGGATATAAGGGAAAACTAGCGGGGCTAAAAAATATTATGATAAACAAACGTTAAGGATTACAAAAAATCCATCTTCGATGTTCTTAAAACCAAGATGGTTTTAAAACTCAACCAAATGGCCGTGTTTGAAATGGACATCGTACGATGAATTTTAGAGATATTGGAATGAAATAAGAGAACAATTTGTAGCTAACGAGGAGAAATTTTATTATCATGTAGACTATGTATAGCCAATTATGAAAAATTATTCATGATAAATGGCGTTCTCCTACAACGATGCATTCCTGCAGACAATCGTTTAAGTTTCTCATCTTATCTTCTTACATTGTAATCGGAATTGCTGCAATTTGAAGGCGGGTTTGAAGGTTTCTTTTAATTCTGGAATAGTGCGTGGTTTGCCAAGGTACAATATGGACTTGAAGCACCTCCATAAGAAGAAGTCGCAGGGGCTGAGATCGGGCGAGCGGGGTGACCACAGAATGTCACCATTTCTTGATATCAGGCGTCCCGCAAATGTTTCACGGACGACATTCATTGAAACTCTCGCGGTATGAGCAGTGGCTCCGTCCTGTAGGAAACGAGGAATATCCGATTCATTTTCCTCCAATT
Source organism: Morinoia aosen (assembly GCA_030386875.1). Lineage (NCBI taxonomy): Eukaryota > Metazoa > Arthropoda > Malacostraca > Amphipoda > Talitridae > Morinoia > Morinoia aosen. The sequence continues at coordinate 2,044,377 of CM059572.1, read as the reverse complement.
AGGGAAGAAAAAATTCTTGAAACATAGCCACATATCGCTCTGAAGTCACCAACACCGACTGTCCACGCTCATCTTCAAAACACTACGGACAGACTATCCCAACCTATGACAAAGCACACCACACTGTAACCTTTTCACTATACAGAGGATGCAGGTGCAATTCTCTTGGGTTTTCCTTTGAACATTATCGGCAATTTTGCTTATTCACATAGCCATCCAGATGCAAATGTGCTTCGTCTTATGTGATTGATCATTGCTGAGTCGCCCTGAAGAATATTCAACATGTGTTCACTAAATTGCAGACATTGAACTGCGTCAGCCGGATAAAGCTTCTGGACGAGCATAATTTTAAAGGGATGAAACTTTCAATGTTTTTTCATGTTTAGAAGGCTCCAACGCGAAATTCCAAGTGCTTAGGCGCGACGTCTCGTTGAACGTCGGGGACTCCTCCCTTCGTCGGACACTCGGTCACGATTCACCTTCTCGGGTGTCGCAACAGTATAAGACATTAAGATTTTAAGGAATGATAAAACAATAAATTTTAGAAAACTTGAAGAAACATTGGAAAGTTTTATAAAACGTTTGGTTTTATCATGATATTTTTAGCCACGTTGGTTTTCCTTTTTGTATCCTCAGGGGGGTAAAGCTATAGTTTCTATAGAAATTACTCCCAGGGGGAAAATGTGTGGAAGCTCGAGCTGAGTTAGGTAGGCCTTCTTTTTGTTTATTACGTTAAGGACCACCTATTTTCGGTTCACTGCTGTCCTGTTTTTCAGCACCAACTACTTTCTTCTTCAACATTTTTTCTTGTTTCATGAACTTCTTTCTCAACTTTGTGTTTCTATTCCCCTTCTGTATAGATTCCGCATTCCCTTATCTCCATACTAAATGGTGCCTGCCTCTCATTTGAAACATTTGTTCTTAGCGGCTAGGGAGACTTAAACTAACATATAATCTACAATTATCAGTCTTCTGTTTTTATCATTTATCTTGTAAGTTCACATACAAGATATTTAGCAATTCTAATCGAGTAATGCATTCCCAACTACAATGTTGAACACAAATTGTAATAGTTTTTGAAGAAATACAGAAATGGACCATTGTGTGGCCATTCTAATTCACTTAAAAGTTTAGTATTATTTTGCTGGAGTTCAAATTGTGTTTTGAAACTAATTAACAAATACTCCAGTCGTAGATTTTAAGGAGTTTTTGGGAGGGCTTTACTTGTGTTTTTATGTACGCTTTGTAAATTTTTTTTTTGAGTTTATACCTTTTGTGAGCTTATCTTTGTTAATTTTGATTTTTTGGTAGGTTTTTAATGCCAACTCTGTGCTTGATCACCTGTGAATGAGCCTTTGGGTCAAAATGTGAAACTTGCTACTGCGTGGTGAGCCTAGCCCCGTCGCAACCAGGCAGGTTATTTATCGATACCTAACGATGCTTGTTTTTAGTCAGTTAGGTTGTTTAAAGGAATCTGTTGAATCCGTTTTAATGCTCAGAGGCTTAAATTGCTCCCTTAATTTGACTTACTCGTAATTCAAGGTCCTCAGGTTTTCATGAATCGACATCCGACAATGCTTTTGATGTTCCTACCAAAATAGCCTTCATGCATAAAATGTGGACTGCTGTGTAGGAAGTCGAGTTAAGTGCTGAATTCAAACGTGTACCTAATTAACTTGAATGTTTTGGTGCAATTAGCAGTGGTGCCCATTGGCATTGGCCTGGGCATGTTCGGTGGGAATGCGAATTCGGGAGCGCTGGCTAGGTGCTGTTGCGCCAGTACCATGTCGCTTTCTCTTGCTCAGCTTCGCTTCTACTGTCACCTGTGCCCCCTCAGGGGGATACAACTATTGTACCTATGAGAATTAGCGCTCCCAGGGGGACTATGTAAGGGCCTGAGCTAAAGGTTAGGTAGGCTTTATTTTTGTTGAAATAGAATAGGTTTTTATTTTGTTACGGACCATCTTTTTTCGGTTCACTGCTGTCCTGTTTTTCAGCACCTCCTACTTTCTTCTTCAACTTTGATCTTGTTTCATGAACTTCTTTCTCATCTTACTGTTTCTGTGCCCTTTCTGCATAGATTCCACGTTCCCTTAACTCCATACTAAATGGTGCCTTCTTCTTTCCTCTCTTTGGATCGCCTTTGTTGCGGATAGGGAGGCTTAAACTAACTAATAATTTAATCTAATCTAATCTGTCAGCTGTACATGGTGTGTGCAAAATAGTAGCATACTTCGGAATTGTCTCGTCAATACATGGCGCCAATATAGTTACTAGAAGCTGCCTGTCATGTGTGAAGTTTATGAATAAATACCGTGCCAATTCAGCGGCCCTTAAGCCTCGATTCTAAAAGTGAACTAACTATTTCTTCTCCGATTCTTCGTTCAAGATTTCTTGACGTATTTTTATTTGGGCAGGCGCTAGCGCACCAGCTGATGCACGACGCGTTCATTTCATCGGCAGAGCGCGATGTGAACACAGGCGACTCCTGCACCCTCTACACCATCACCAAAGATGGCGTCGCTGAGGAACAAATCAAGCTTAGAAGGGACTGATTTTTTCATAAGAGCCAGTGTTACTGTCACTTCACCGAACTCTTAGGAGTAGTAAACATTTTCTATACAATTTCTAGTTTATTTACCTATCAAAACTCTCGAAGGCATAGGATAAGCCCCTAGGTTTGTCTATCCTCTACTACGAAGACTGGCGCCTCCAGAGAAAATTATGTTTGGTTACCTTAGCCCTTCCCTTGATTTGATAGCCCTTCTGAACTTTCATCTTTCGTGTTCACTTTGCATCTTCTCGTTTTCAAACCTTCGGTATCCTTTCTTCCTGTTACTCAACTTGCTGCCTTCATGAGCAGGGTATCTTATGAAGAAACACACCTTGCGTATAGATTTCATATTTTCCTTTGTCAATGCTGCAGAGTCCAACACATACGTCTGCTAAAATTTATTTGTAATGAAAACAACCTCTATTTGACTACTCTACCACTACTCACTTTCAATACTATTGGGTCACTGGTGTCTAATTTCACAGCAGCTCTCTATGAATGCGCTCAAAAAAAACAGCCAAAATGCGCTGCTCGGTTAAGAGGTGCGCAGAGTATAGTAAACTTGCTTGCGAGCATACAAAAACCAAAGGTCACACAACAATTTATACTAGGTATATAAAGAACATGAACAAATTCTCCAGAAGTAAATCAAACTCACTTTCACCGGAAACTAGTAACTGCAAAAAAAATAACCCAAAACGAGCATGGGAAATCATTAGTGAGGTAGCCCAATATAAAAATTTAGACAGCATAAGATATTTTGATAATCCCTTAGCAACAGCCACGGATTTCAACACATTCTTTTCAAAAGTAGGTGGTCAGGTTTTAATGAAGTATGTGAAACTAATCCAAATCAACCGTCAGTTGAGAATTCGTGCTCCACTGCACTTTCAAGGGTTGGTGTCTGGCGGACTGTAGATTTACGAAATATCTTATACTCACTGAAAAACACAAAGGGAATTCTCAATGTTCCCTGTACCACGTTTTGCTGATATCTAATTGTACTGATTATATTTGTGACAAGGGGAAAATTGAAGTAGAAAAGGATTTGATTGTACTATTGTACCTCCATTAATTAGTTTGTATCTAGCCGACCCGCTCCTTCCCGAGGTGATACTGTTAGTATAGCCAGCTGCGTTGGGGTACAATTTACATTGTAGCTGATGAATTGCTTATAAATTTTTCCATGCATCTAATTCTGGCTAGAACCAACGCTGGCGGTGCCCTCTACCATCAGTTTTTTTTATTTTTTGTACTAGTGTAAAGATTTTGAAAATAGAATATAGGGAGTTTACCCTAAATTTTTGTATGCGGGCCCTTGCCCAGCAAGGACTCCTCTCTTTCCCGCTCTCGGTTTGGCGCTGAGGCAGGGAAACAAATAAAATGGAGATGATGGTAATTACAGAGGAGGGACCTCGGTCTCCGAAGATACCGGCCGTCGGAGGAGCCCATCAGAAGAAGAAACCATGCTAGCTCCCTTCGATTTAGCAGAAGAAAGGTACTTTTCCAAGTACTTCTCAATAGCTTTTGCTCCAAAAGATGAGAAAAAGATCAAACCTTAATGTATAATGGAGGAAATAATTTAAGTCGTGGAAGAAAAGCAAAACGACTCAGCAGCATGCAGAGCACCACGGTACCCCGAAACGCAAGCTTTCTGAACAACTATTCGACAACAATATGTGCCCTACAATATCTACATTCCTGGAGAAGGACATGATACTAGAGTGTAACCCTTCAATAATAAACCACTGCGAAAAGATAACGCAGCGATATGCAGGAGATGCGGTGGAGTTGGTCACTCTTCCCAAGGCTGCACATTGGACTAAGAGAAATGCCACCACTGCGGAGGCTCACATGCAGCAGAGAGTGCTGCATGTAAGAGTGAAATGGGAGAGAAGAACGTGTTGGAAATCATGCAGAGAGAAAAAGTAACCAAGCGAAGGGCAAAAGAAACAGAATGACGGAGCGACAGAGACTGAACGTGCATTGCCATCTACCAAATTAAAACTGATAAATCAGATCCCCGTCTTGGTAGAGGAAAACCTTGATATCGGAATCCACAAAAGCTTCCTATATGTCTATGAATACGACATGAAAATTTTTGAGCAATTCAAGAAGGGTCTACTGAAAAAATGCGGAATTCAGGATGCAATTCAAACAACCAGGATAAAACCCACGAATGTAGTTGCTAAACCCCTACTACTGCCCTTCAGACAATCGCCTATCCCAGAACACCTAGGCATACCAGGTGAACTGGCTAAAACTAAAGTGTATGAAATTAAACCAAACCAATGATGTACAAGAAATGTTTAGAGTATAGGCATGGAATCAATTATTGTCAAGGGGAAGAAACGTGTTCGAAGTGTAGTGAGCCAGGACATGGAATTGATAAGTGCGAGTCCGATGAAGCCAAGTGCCCTCCATCGTCAGACATTCTTCTATTCTTAGAACACGAATTGTTGAACTCTATTATAGCGCAAAATGAGATTAATGAAGATGGGTTGCTTCTTCTAGCTGCTGTCAAAATTGTTACATCTTTCAAAGACGTGCAGTAGCCATTAAGAACATCTTTTATTTCGTTGTGAACAAATAGACGTGTATAGGAACAAGCAAATTTTTTTTCTGTCGGGTTTTTATTGCAAACACCTCTGCTTTCAATTTTTCAGAAAATTAATTTTAAATGATCTTGACTTATTTTATACTTACGTAAAAAACACATGCCCAGTTTCACAATTTTGTGGAACAAGTTATTAAGGCTTTTAATAGGAATTGAAAATATTTTAAATCCTGTTTTCCTGACTAACTCGCACATAAGTTTGACAGATGTTGGGCAGCGAAGTGATGTTATATACGAAGTGTCTTCATCATGGGTAGAAAATGCATTGCCGGCATTATTTGAGTTAAAACAAACAAAACAAACATCGGCATCTTTGGGATGCTTTATTTCCAATCAAGCCTGATACATATGATCTTAAGCATTGGTTTTTCAAATGTCATATAACTAACCTTATATATAGGACACCATGACGGTTCCCCCGTAAAGCCGGTACCCATTTCCGAAACCTGGGTTGAGTGGGGTATTGTGCTTGAGCTTTCCCTTATACCCAACGGGGAAAATCTCCGCGCCTGCGCCGGGATACGAACCCTCGTCTCCAACACACAAGGCTGATCCCTCAACCACTGTGCCGCGGAGAGCACATAGGTTTAGGTTTCTTATAACCATATGACTAATTATTTCTGGAATTTAATATGCCAAACTCACTAATAAATTTTATTGTTGCCTCGCTACCGCTAAAACCGTCAATATTAGTTTTCAGACAAATTGTAATCCATCTGCAACGGAATCACTTAAAAGTTGAGCAGCAAGTTTGATATTCCTCTTTTCTTAAGTAGTTTATGTGCTTTAATTATTTTAACTTACTAGCTAAATGTATTCTTGTTGAAGTTTGCAATTCATGAAATTTCAGTATGTACACGTGAAAACTTGCATCTGAATCTTTTTTTAAAGTACTACTGCACTTGTGTATAATGCATGAGCTCGGCATATTGGGAAAGTAGTCCTTGAACGCAGCATGGATAAGCTGCACCCTTCCACGCCGAGTGCCAATTGCGAACAGAGCCCCTTCTCCGTCAGACTCTGTGTCTGGGGCCGTCTGCCTACAGCTACCGAAAATTGGCTTTACTTTAGAGCGATGACGCCGGTTCCATGTATCCAACTTCCTTGATCTGCGGGAACTGCCAAAAGACCCTGAAGCAGCAGTCGATAATAATAATAATTTTACGGAAACGTTTCTACCGGGGTCGCCAGCGCAACGCCAATGTGGACCCCCCCGGCGATGGCCGGGAAAAACTCAGATATTCTGATTAAGGCAGACAACAGCAAGATACAAGAGATTCACGCATTATGATACGTCGCACTGGACATACAAGAAAGACAATTAGCGAGTAAATTTTGATGATGCACGGTTTGGGTTAGTGAAGGGTCGTAATTTTTAGGAGTTTGAGCAGTAGTGGTAGTGGTAGTAGTAACATGGGTTTGCTAGCGCTTCAGTTACTTAAACTATATTGCACCGAAGGTCACACATTTTAATTCGTATCTGACTCTTCCAGATAAGCACACAAGATAAATATTGCTATTATTTGAAACATCAGAATTATCTGAGCATCATGGTCATAATTACAACTCAAGATTACAAGTGTCTCCCCAATAAAGTTTGTACACAACACATCTCATTCGAACGCACTGAGCAGCCAAACCCCGTAGGGGGTTTCAGCTGCCCACCCATTTATGGCCGGACGCCTTACCCATGCTGAAACCCCCGAGGTATCAACGCAGCGCGCCCGGCCATATTACAGTTTCTTCATCTTCAAACTTCCAAAACGATATCACGTCTGGCTATAAAGCCCTACGGCGCGGCTTCCCGTTAAATCTCTTCAAGTAATACAACATGAAGAGCCACAAGTTAGGAGCCCGAACATTTCCCCGTATCAGATCATGTCGTAAGCATTTATTTTTTGAAGAAAGGTAACCAGCTGATCTACGGGCGCATTGTGACCAAGTATATTGCTTACTGAAGGTAGCCGGCTATTGTCAGAGAAGACATCAAAGCATTGTCTTCGCGTGTTGCGCAGCGCAGCGCAGTCGATGATTAGGTGGCGCACCGTGAGGCGCGCCTCCAGGCACAGAGGGCAGCCAGGTGGGGGCTCCTGTACCTCACTGTTCATGAGGTAGCTGTGGGTGAGGTAGGTGTGGCCGCTTCTGAGTCTATTTAATATGACTTCCACTCGGCGTGGCAGTTTTCTTCTGGGCCATGATCCCGGTTCCAAATGGGCCTCGTGCATGAGGCTCCTCCGCTGGTGCCAGTCTTCTCTCCACTTGCCGTCGATCTTTCTCTCAAGTACCGAGAACCAGTCCCTATAAAAGGTTGGGACTCGCTCGGGTGGGCGAAGTGCAGCTGCTTTTGCTAGGCTATCGGCGGTCTCGTTACCTCGAATCCCCACATGGCTGGGGATCCAGCAAAATTTGGTGGTTTTATGGTTCTGGGCAAGGTCGCGAATCTGATGTTGGAGAAGGCGGGCTTGAGGATGGTCCGTTCGTTTGTCAAGGAGAACTCGCAACACACTCAGAGAATCGCAAAAAATAATAAATTGGTTTTCAGAATGATCACGAATGATATGTAGTGCTAAATCAATAGCATACAGTTCTGCAGTGAATATACTGGCTGTATGGGGAAGTGAAATCTGCTTCTGACTGCTGCTACAGAATGCAGCCGCGCCAACGCCGTCGCCGCTTTTGGATCCATCTGTGAAGATTGCACTGAAGCCTTGGTAGTTTTCGGTTTTTAGTCGGCGGTATTCTGGGATGTATGTGGTTGGATGGGTAGTTTCCTTTTTTAGGGCTGTTAGTTCCAGGTTTATGTCGACAGTGCCCGTGTTCCATGTTGGGACGTCAATGTTCAGTAGGCGGTACGAAAATGAGGGTTTAATATAAGGGGGTTCAAGATCTAGAGGTTCCATGATATTGAGGGTGCGAATGGCAAATGAAGGCATAACTTTCTTATTTATGAATAATCTTCTGTCAGTAGGTGGGATAACAGAGTTAAATGCTGGGTTGCCCAAGTGGCTCTTCATTTTAAAATAATATTTTAAGGAAAGCAACTGCCTTCGCAGGTTCAGTGGCATTTCGCCAGTTAGAACTTGGAGGCTTGCGACAGGTGTGGACTTGAAGGCTCCGGTAGCGAGACGTAGACAGTCGTTAGCGACGGGATCCAAGCGCTTGAGGGTGGTGTTGGCAGCCGATGCGTAGACAATGCATCCGTAGTCCATTATTGACCGAACAAAAAGTTTATACATGTGGAGGAGAATGTGCTGGTCCCCTCCCCAATCGTGAGAAGATATGGATTTGAGCATAGCACATCCTTTCTTGCATTTGGCTATAATTTCATCAATGTGTTTCTTCCATGAGAGTTTTGCGTCCCAGGTAAGTCCAAGAAATTTGATTTCCTCTACAAACTCGATCTCTTGATTTTCTATTTTTAGAGGTATGGGCATTTGAATACCGGGCAACGTGGTGAAGTGTACGGCTTTGGATTTTTCTGTTGAGAAAGTGAAACCGTTCATCTGCGTCCATCGTACGGCACGATTGATACATTCCTGGAGTTTGGTTTTTATAACATTTAGGTCACTATGCCTATAGCCGAGCTGGAAGTCGTCGACAAAAAGTGAGGCATGAAATCGCGGATCCTGAGGGATCAGAGAGGCGATACCATTGATTTTAATGGCGAAAAGGGTGACCGAGAGCACTGAGCCCTGCAGGACGCCTTCTTCTTGCGGGAAGGGGTCAGACAAATAATTATTTATTCGGACCCTAAAGGTCCGATCGCGCAGGAATTCTTGGATGAACGAGGGGAGTCTTCCTCGTAGTTTCATATGGTGAAGGTCCCGCATTATTCCGAATTTCCATGTTGTGTCATACGCTTTTGTAAGGTCAAAGAACACACTCACAAAGTGTTCATTGTGTACGAAAGCTCTCCTGATCGTAGTTTCAAGGCGCACTAGGTGGTCGGTTGTAGATCTGCTTCCCCTACCGCCGCACTGGATGTTCGTGAGGCAGCCATGCATGTCACAGAAGTCCACGAGTCTATTGCTGACAAGACGTTCCATTGTTTTGCAGAGGCAACTGGTTAGTGCGATGGGTCTGTAATTTTGGGGCGACTGTGGAGATTTGTGCGGTTTTGGAAAGGGGATTATAATGGCCTCCCGCCAGCTTGGAGGGAAATAGCCGTTTAGCCAAAGTTTGTTCATCATCGATAGTAGGTGCTGCTTGCCGGCTTCGGGTAGGTGCTTTAGCATTTGGTAGGAGATTTGGTCGGCTCCAGGAGAGGTGTCTTTGGTGTTATATAAAGCAGTCTCTAATTCTGCGGCCGAGAACGGTAGGTTGTACACTTCAGAGTTGGTGGATGAAAAATTCAAACCTTCGTTTTGGACCTTTTCTCTTTCTCGTTGGAATTCGACAGGGTAGTTGGTGGCTCTGCTTGTATTGCTGAATGTCATCGCTAGCTTGTTTGCTATTTGGGGTACGGCGGCAAAGGTAGTATTGTTTTCTTGTAAGATAGATATTCTTCGTTGGGGTTGGCCTTTTATTTTGCGGATATTTGCATAAACTGTTGTTAGAGGTGTATTTATGGTGAACGTATTTGCGAAACTTATCCACGCTTTCCGCTTTTCTTCACGTAGGAGGTTTCTGTGGATCGCTCGTGCTCTTTACCAACGAAGAGCATTTTGTACCGATCTAGTCTGGCGGTACTTTTGGTATAGGCGTTCGCGGTTTCGTCGTGTTTCGGTCAGTTTTGCGCTCCAGTAGGGCTTTGGAAAAAAGGTTTTAATTTCAATAGTGGGTATGCATTCTGCAGCTACTGCTTGTATGGCATTAATGATGGCTTGGAGATGCTCTTCACAGTTGGTTTCAGGCGCGATTTCAAGCTCGTTCCACTTTGGGTGGTTTTCATATGAGAGCCAATCTGCTCTTTTCAGGCACCACACTTTTCTGCCAGGCTCGCATTGTTGAGCGTTCATTAGCTGGATTAGGATCGGGCAGTGATCGCTGTCCTCAGGAGAGAGACAGGTGGACCACTCCAAAACGGCGTTCAGGCGGGGAGAGGCTAATGTTAGGTCTATGGCGGATTCGGAGTTATACGAGATTCTGGTTGGGGATCCCGTATTCAGTAGGATGAAATTTGACTGTTCTATGTACTGTTCAAGAATGCGCCCCCGAGTGTCCGTGGTTCTGCATCCCCAAATTGTGTTATGACTGTTGAAGTCCCCCATAATAATGCTTGGAGTAGGGAGTTGATTTTCTAGGTCACGAAGTGCTTTTAGGGTAAGGCTATGGTTTCTTGACGTGTATATGGAGGCGACTGTGATCGGCCGACTGAGTTGGATGGTGGCTGCGATGACTTGAAGCTGAGACGTCAAAACGTGTTCTCTGAATGGGACCGAGTTATGAATAAGTAAACCCACCCCTCCATGGGGGGTGAAGTTAAAGTGGCCATGCTTGATGAGAAGGGAGTATTGGGGTATAGAGAATGTGCAATTGTGCCATAGCTTGGTTTCCTGTAGTGCTACGACTGCTGGTCGGTGCTGGTGTATCAATTTCAGCAGTTCGTCTTTCTTGGCTCGAACTCCTTGGCAGTTCCATTGTAGAATTGAGGTTGGGTTATTCATTGCTCAGGTCTGGATGGATTTGTTGTATATTCGTAGAAAATTTCCTCGGTTTCTTTTCTGACTGCAGGGTTGTTTTCGCTGGTTATTTCACAATCGCTGAGAGCGGAATCGTAAGGTGGGGTCATTTGTATTGATGTGGTATACAGTTCGCCGGTATCAGGATTCATACACACTGCCTCTGTTAGTTGTTTCTTTTCCGTTGGGCGTTCCTGATGTTCGGAGTTTTTCCGCTTTCTTCGCGTGCTACAGTCCGCGGGCTTGGCGGGATTGTCTGCAGCAGACCTCGGAGGTTCCACTTCCCTTGGTGGGATTTGACTTGACGCTGCATTGGGGGCGGTCGTCTGCACTGCACTGACAAAGGAGCGCCGATACTGCGGGCATTCTGAATCCAATTTAGCTTTGGCTTGGGCTCTACTGAGTCTAAATTTGTGTTGTATTGTTACTATTTCTTGTTGGTATTTGAATTCAATGCATTTAATGGATCCAGTGAGATGGTTTTGGCCACAGTGGTGGCATTCTATTTTTGGGCTGGTACATTCTGTGGCACTGTGATTGGCGTTGTCACACCGAGCACAGATTGTGGTGTTGCTTGAGCACCACTTTTGTGTATGCCCGTATTCCAGGCATATTTTGCAAAGCATTGGACGTGGTACGTAGGCGTATACTTTGCTTTTTGATTGTTCGCCTGGCACTGTTAGATATTCTGGAAGGTCTCCACGGAAAGTTAGTAGCAATGGTTGGGCGAGTAGGTTCTTGGGTCGAATCCATGTTGCCTTGGTCACATCGTAGAGGTCATGGTCCTCTTTGAGTCCCTTGCGGAAAACCTCACAATCGGACAGGTCATACTCGTATATGTAAACGAGTCCTTTGGCGGCGTTGGGGTGGCAATATTCTGAAATGGTGACAGGTATGTTATTGATTGACTTTATGCTGCGGACTGAATCGCTCTGGCGTGAGTTGTCGATTTCAATTATAAACGAATCGTTCCCCTTAGAGGAAATGCGTTTGGGTTTAGTCCCAAGTTCTAGTTGTATGCTTTTCTCCAGAATCCACGGTGAGAGCTTGCGTTTTTCTGTTGCATCCATTTTGCAGAGAAAGTGCTTGGTGAAAGATTTTGATGTTTTTTCTGAGTATTCGTCTGAGTCGTGGTAAAGCTGTCTTGCGCGACGGATGCCCACTTTGTGCTTTGCTTGAATTTCCACTATTTTCTGTTCTTCAATATGCTTAGGACACATTTTGCTTTTCACTGGGTGGGGGCCGCGGCAATGGAGACATTTGGCTTGTGCTTCTAGGCACTGATCGCTTGAGTGTCCCGCAGTGCCGCACTTTGCGCAGGTTGGTGGCCTGTTGCAGCGTTTTTTGGTGTGACCGTACAGTTGGCAGTTGGAGCAGTGCATGGGTTTATCAATGTATGGATAAACTGGCGTGTCCGTACGTTCGCCTGGAATATATATATAGCTGGGGGTGTTTCGGAGTTGAATTCGAGAATAAGGGCGCTGGTTTGTTCACGTCTGGTTTTAATGAAGGTAGCGTCAATGACGTAGCTGTTGTTGTAAGCTTCCTTCAGTCCCGCTGCAAACTCGTCGAAGTCGCTCATGTTGTACTCATTGATATAGATGAGTCCTTTGGATTTGTTCAGTCTTGGGTGGAGCATGACTTCGCAGGGCACGCTATTCACACTAGTGATGGTCAGCATGGCTTGTCCTTGTTTGTTGTCCCTTGCTTCGACTGTGAAGCTATCTTTGCCGCTGGTGGTAATTGACTTGGGAGGAAGTCCCGTAGCATTTATGACGCTGGCCTTTATTGCATACGGATTGAGGTTGCGTTTAGTTTCTGGTTTGAATTTCATGCAGTAAAAGCGCATGAATGTCTCTGTGCTTGGAAATTCCATGAGGTCCAGGGGGACATATTTTCGCTTCCTGGTAGGTCCAGGGGGACTGACAGGTTTTTGTTTTCCTTCTGGAGGGTTTGTTATTTTACCAATGATGTCCGACAGTTGGCTCACAGCCAGTTCCACTTTTTTGATTCTCTCCTCCGTAGATGTTTCCACTGTTGCTGGGTCGCCACTCTGTACGTCCCGAACGTCGCCGCCCCGTCCCATCTCATTCAGACTCTGCATCAGCCCGCTCACTCTCCTCTCCACCTCGCTCACCCGCTCAGACGTGGTTTGCAGGGCCGCTGCGCCCACGGCCGTAGCCCCACGACGCTCCACCAGGACTCCTCCATCATTACCGCTTGTAGACTCGAGAGTTTCCCTGTTGATTGGTGTCCTGATTGACTTGATGGGGTATGGCAAAGTTTCTCGTTTTCCTGGATTTCCCAAGTCCGGCTTGCGCTCGCTGCCTGCGCGCTTACCTCCGGACCGCGAGCCTCTCGCTCCTCTGGGCATGATGCCCGACCCCAGAGGCCGTCGGCCTCCGGGATCAGGGTTGGCGTTTTTACTCTTAATTTTAGGCTTAAGAACAAAACTACAAATTTAACACAAAATTGGAACAATACACGATTTAGTAGGTTATGCAACCTAGTTTTTCACCTTACACTAACGAACGCGTAGTAAACCAAAATGAAAAAGAAATTCAAAACCTAGAGCACCGAGGTGCCCTAGGCGCCCCCCGCGTTGGTTCCACCCACAATAATTCTGATTGGCGATAAACTATTACAATAATCAAGTCGCTATCCCAGTACAACATGTTGTACGGATGACAGTAGTCGTAGTGGGTGTACTAACGGCACCACCACGAGAAGGTGCGGGTGGGCTGGATACCCGCACCTGAGCACGGGTAACCTATATCAAATCCTTGTCTGTTTTTCTTATTTGTTCCCTAAACCACAAAAAGAAAGTTGCACATCAAATAACCGTAAGAAAATACTTCGAGTTCGATGCCAGTAAACGTGGTAAAGGGAACACGTAAAATTTCCGCAGCAGTCGAGAAACTTTACACAAAATTCAGATCCACGCCAGACAAATGGATGCCGAAATACAAAACACGACGACACTATGCAAAGCCTTGGTGGACCCAAGAGTGGAGGAGAGCGTGGCGAGAGCGGTGGCAACACGTACCTTCAGAGAAGCGAAGCAGAATAGCTGTCGCGAGTATGTGTCATCGCTCAACGCAACCACACCGAGCAGTAATATTTGAGAGAAGGTGAACAGAAAGCAGAGCCAAGAGAGAAATAAAAATATTGGAATAAGAAAACGAACTTTTGTCAACAATAACAACTATCGCGGAGAAATTAGCGCTAACCTTTGCCCACACTTCCAGCGATGAGAATTATTCTAACGAGTTTCGTCAGTACAAGCAACAAATTGAACAAATGCCAGTGGACCTGACAAGCAATAACAACGAACCTTACAATAGCCCCTTCACCTTCGAAGAACTTATGTCACCAATTAAGAGTAACATAATTACAGCCCCAGAACCCGATGCTATTAGTGATTATGATTAAAAATCTGACAATACACATCAATACCTGCTGAATATCTAAAATAAAATATGGATAAAAGAATACATTTACCAGTTATGGAGGCAGGCTATCACACTGCCTATTCCTAAGCCTAGCAAAGACTACACAGACCCTAAGAATTAAAGGCCCATCTCGCTGACAAGTTGTATATGCAAGACGTATGAGAAAATGATAAACCGAAGATTAATAGAATATCTTGAAAACAACAAAATATTTGCAGACATACAGAGTGGCTTCAGAAAGTTCCGTGCAACAATCGACTATCTCATCAGATTTGACACCTACATCCGACAACCGTTTGCCGCAGGGAAATGTGTAATGGCAGTCTTTTTTGACCTACAAAAAACCTACGACATTCCTTGGCGTCATGGTATAATGGATCTGGCGACTGCAGGCTTGGAAGGAAGGTTGCCGAACTTCATAAGGGAAGTTCTAAGGAATCGCTCATTCCAAGTAGGAGTGGAGCATCAAATTTCGTCTCCTAAATAACTGACAAATCCACCAGAGGGCAGTACGTTGAGTGTCACCATCTTTGCTATGAAAATTAATTCATTGGCAAAAGAAATTCCTGAGGTGGTGTTTGCTTCATTATTCGTGGATGACCTGCTCATCGCCTTTGCTGATCACAGTGCATCTAGGGTTCATGAAACACCGCAAGCAACAATCAATCGAGTTACCCGATGGGCTAAACAAAACGTCTTCAGATTCTCAGCCTCCAAAACAACAGCTATGCAACTCCATAAAGGAAACGAACCAGTAATTATACACACAATGAAACTGGAAGCCACATTGTAACGAATGCTGAAAACTTAAAATTCTTGGGACTGAAATAGGACGGAAAACTTGACTGGACCGAACGAAAACAAAAGCTAAATGTTAAGATGATCTGAATCTATGAATTCCGTATCCTCCTATACATGGGGAGTAGATCAAGAACTCCTCATGACACTATACAGATCTGTAATCCCCCCGGAGATTAACCATGGTTGCATACTCTACGGATCAGCCAACTCAACAGCAGTGAAAGAGCTAGATGTCATTGCGAATGAGGCCAAGCGCATCAGCACTGGAGCCTTCATGACAACGCCAGTCCAAAACAAACATCTTCACCAATGAGCCAAAGTTAGAATTTAGAAGAAAAGAACAGCTTCTTCGGTATGACTTCAAACTCAAATGCCACTTCCTCAACCCTGCCTATCGGTTTGTTCACAACCCTGCCTATCGGTGTGTTCACAGCGCTCATTGAAATCTCTTATCATGAAACTCCTATCATAAACCAGTCCAGCCATACTTCACTCATGGGATGTATTCATGGGTTCAGAAGCGGCCTACCATCGTGGAAAATATAGTGAAATTGAGAAAGGAAGAGAGACCCATATGCGGATGGTGCGGAGTTGTAGTGCTGACGATTAAACATATCATTGAAACATGTCCTGCTCTGCAACAACCAAGAAGTATCCTCTGGGGGAGTGTCAGTGGCAGAAGCGTCGGTGACTCGCTGAAGGATGGTGCTCCAGTAGGAAGAGTGCTAGAATATGTTAAGGTTATCAACGTGTATGCAAACCTGTAAATCTCACCATTCGGTCACGATATTTGCTTGTTATAATGCGAGACATGTTTTTGTTAATATAGGAATAAGTATCCCTAGATTAGATTAGTCGTTAGTTTTAGCCTCCCTACCCAGCAACAATTGCGATCCAAAGAGAGGAAGGAGGAAGGCACCATTTAGTATGGAGTCAAGGAAACGCGGAATCTACGCAGAAAGGCATAGAAACAGTTAGTTGTGAAAGAAGATTATGAAACAAGACCAAAGTTGAAGAAGACAGTAGTAGGTGCTGAAAAACAGGACAGCAGTGAACCGAAAAAAGGTGGTCCTTAACATAACAAAAACATTATATTTCAACAAAAAGAAGGCCTACCTAACTCTCAGCTCAGGCCCTCACATTGTCCCCCTGGGAGCGCTAGTTCCCATAGATACAATAATTGTATCCCCCTGAGGGGATAAGTATCCCTATTTAGGCGTCGACGACAAAACCGCAATATGGCCGGGCGCACTGCGATGGTACCTTGGGGGTTTCAGCGTGGGAAAAGCGCCCGGCTTTAAATGGGTGGGCAGCTGAAACCCCAGGGGATCTGGCTCCCGAAGCGTTGGAATGTTTCCTGGTGTAGTTGGTAACAAAGTTGGGATATTTTGTGACGCATATGATAATGGCGGTGGTGAGAGGGTTGAATTTAATTCCAAGGTGGCTCAGCTTATATTTTGATTTAAAAATGTGTCACCAAAGCAAAGACGATTTAGTTTTCTTTGTTGAGGGGATGTGAAGGTTCATGTTGAGATTTTGGGGCTCTGCATACGGTGTGGTCTCGTTAGTTGTATCACTTGTAAACCTGTCTGATATGTGGCTACAATACTGAAGTACCCTGAACTCGCCCACTTACTGCAATGGTTGCCTGCTCACTAATAATATCTCGTAAAGTAAACAAACTTAAAACAATAAGGTCTAAACGGATAT
This sequence comes from Morinoia aosen, assembly GCA_030386875.1. Classification (NCBI taxonomy): domain Eukaryota; kingdom Metazoa; phylum Arthropoda; class Malacostraca; order Amphipoda; family Talitridae; genus Morinoia; species Morinoia aosen. The sequence goes on along the minus strand of CM059572.1, from coordinate 2,027,622 downwards.
CTAGAGCATGGCGTTCACTGTAACATTTACTTAGCTTCTGAAATCTTGAAAAACTCCAGATTTTTTATTGTCGTTGGCAAGATTGCCAAAGCGACAGTTAAATAGTCATGACCGAAGCTGTCGTTCAATGAAATTATTTTTTCTCAATCATTTTGTTTCGACGATTGACATGGGTATTACGGTACCAATACGTATCAACTAAGATATTTTAAAAACAAATGTTGAACATGCATCAACTTTGTTGGTAATAAACTGTTTTTCTCTTTTTTCATTCTTCACACCCTGACTGCAACGTGACCCACCACTGGTCATTGAGGGATTTCCATAACGCTGCTAACCGACTGGCAGTCAGAAACTCAATTTTCATGAATCCTTGATGAAAACTAAATGAAGGAAAGATCGATTTATTGTTCGGTATTTTCAAAATTTATCTGTAAATTAATTCTAACGAGTTGAATATTGAATTTCAGTTTTTACAAGCCGCAGTTAACGTTGTTAGGATTGCAGTATAGTTTTAAATTGAACGAGTGAAGGGTGAGCATATCAAAGACTACTCGTACAGAGAAAACGAAAACCAATTGTGAAACATGAAAACTACATTTTTCCAATTGACTTCTGAGGGTAGACAAAAATGCAAAGAAAGCCGTTGACCCAACGTCTTAGGTGGTCCAGCGTAAAGTCAAAAAACAAATTGAGTTCTTTATTTACAATTACAAGTTAGCAAAATTAAACTTACGAGAGAACAGTTAAAATTATGAAGCAGAGATCACAGGTAACAGCATGGGATACCCATCGTGAGGTAATTTTAGGTGCATTTAAGTGGAAAATCGATTTGGAAATTCTTGTAACGCCTTTTCAAACGGTACCCAAACTGCCAACAAACATCTCAAGTATGCATTAATTTTTTGTCTTCGTTACCTGGAAACAGGTCACAAGAAACTTTGGCTCGGTAACCTTTCTTGTAAATCGTAAAGTAACGGATTTAAATATCTTTTCACTGTTGCCTGTAACAGTTCTTTCTACCATCAGCTCGGAATAGCTGGAAAATTTAATATATAATTGCAACGATTAGAATGAACCTTCCTAAATTTCATGAATTTTTTATTATACCTGATATCTATACTTCGAAAAAATTAAGTGCATTATAATTTGTTCAAATTTCAAAATGCTTCTTACGTGTGAATTGAAAAATCCACCTGTTGGTATGAAAAAATTCTCCACCTCGAGAAATAGGTCGGAAAATCTGTGTATTTTCCATTTAATAATTCAAGTCAAGACAAACAACACATTCAAAACATTAACAAAAAAACCCTGCAGCTCTTTTCCTTATATCACTCAGTTGAGAGACCTGGTGCAGCTACACCTTTGACGTATTATTATTATTGTTTGAGGTCGCTTTTCCACCGGGGGTCGCCAGCTAAATCTTTGACGTTGGAAGATTTGAAAGATGAACAGCATTGTGGTTTATTACTATCAATTCAAAACGCGTATTGATTCAAAATGTCCACAGTCTACTAAATTTTAAAGTTCATTTTTTAATGAGCATATTCAGAATAAATGGAGACCGAAAACAGGAATTCGAATGATGAGCTCTAGCAATCAAAACACAGGCCGCAGCGCAGGACCTAACATGTCATGCCCATTTGTAAATTTCTATATTGAGCGTTACTGCACGAAACAAATATTAATAATTCTGCTAAATTAAAATCCTGTAAAACAGTATTCATGAAAACGAAATCTTTGAATCGAATGTAAAGATATTTTCTATTTAGCAACCTTATAGCAACGAACTGCACATGGTTCTCTAAAGGGAGAGTGAGAGAAGGACCAGAGGTGCTACAACAAACGCAGATGGCCCGTGATGTCCTCTATGATAGGGTAGGGACCGGGCCCCACCGCCAGCACCGTCACCGACCCTTCCGGCACCTCCGTCCTGCCCGCGTCCATCACCGTCTGCACCGGGATCTTTTTTTCTTTGGCCATCTGAAAATCCAATGCCACTCACATGATTAAGGGAAAAAGGTCATGAAAGGAAAGAAAAAGGGAAGAAAACGAAATGTATTACATAATCAGATAATAGTAGTAGCAAACGCACACCTATTCTTCCTTAAAAGCACACTTAGTTGAATGTTATTCAAAGAAATATATTTCATGCATCTTTAGGCTGGGATTCCATCGTAACGGATAAGCCATTATTATAAACTTAAGCATCACGCAATCATTCATGAACAGTAGTAAATAGACTGTCACAACCGTAGAAGCTGTATGAGGAGCAAGCTCGATATCTAGGCTATAATGGACTTCATGAGGTTTAACTGCACACCAGGCATGTCCTATGAGTAGACTGAATAACTACGCACACTTTACTGTTACTGAGTTTTAGTAAAGCAAAACACGCGGTAACAATATTGCATATTGCAGAATTTTTCTCCGTCCAGGATGAGTCGAAGAGGATTGTTCTTAATCGCATCGTGGCTGAGCTCTCCTCAAGCACGTTGTAGAACACTTGAGCTGCACTTAGAGGTAAGGTGTGCTGATAGCGTCTATTCGAGCACACCTTACCTCTAGCGTCTTCGCCGAGTTTCTGAGCGAGTCCGTAGCATACTACACTGCTAAAGGCCCTTGGTACTTTTACTCATGAAACTCCCAAAAAGCAGAATTAATTAAACCTTTGTCTCCTAAAACTTCCTTCACATTAGGGAAAAATTCGGATAAGAGAATTAAGGACATGGAGTAAAAATTTCCGTAATAAGTCACGAACTCCTGATTTGAAAAAATATCTGCAAATTCTAATAATGAATCACGCGCAAATCTCGCGCAAATCAGCAAATCAAAGGAATACTAATAAAAACGCATTGGTTCAGTTAGATGAGAATGATTGTGAAGTACGAATCACAAATCGTGTCACCAGAACTTTGTGAGAACAAAGAAAATCACATTTGAATTGATTTCATGTCATAAAACACTGTTTAGTGGTATAAATGATAACTCTAAATAGGTAACACTAATTATCAAAATATCTCACGTAGATAGTCTAATTACTTTAATTGTTTTCTCAATAGTAAATTTGTAGCACTGATCAATTTGCACCAGGAAGCCATAAACTGGACAAAGACCTGAAGATTATAATGTACAACAAAAACACGGGTAAATATCAATAGCACTAACGCACATGACCATCAAATAATCCTATGAAATAAAACACATCACTAAAATTAACGCTGCAACGTCAAGCGCAGTAATTCGAAATTCGATTTTTTTATCTCGGTAGTATAGAGCGCAAAAAAAATCTGAAAGCAGACATGTAAATTCAGTAGATCGCACTTTCTCCGAAAGCTGGGTTGACATAGTAGACAGAAGAGCACCACGTCTCCGCAGAGAGAGAAGAGCCTCATCCAAGCACAATGACTCTCAAATCGATCACTAACGTCATTACACCAGACTAGGTTATAAGTTAGCTTAAGCTTCCCTAGCCGCAAAAAAGGTGTTCCAAAGAGAGGAAGGAGGAAGGCAGCATTTAGTATGAACTTAACACGTTGACTGCGATGAGTTGAACTGAAAATCAATATTTAATTAAAATTTAAAGTTAAAATTTATTAGCAATTTCCTTAATACCAAACATTTACTTAGATTACTGAAATTTTCATTCCCCAAATCGAAATTTTTAAATACTTTCAAACGGTCTTCTCGCAGCTGGAAGAACTTAGGCACGACACATCAAAGGGTCGTATTGCAAGCAACGTGTTAGGGGACGGAGAAGGTACATAAAAACAGTAAGCTGAGGAAGTTTATGTAACAAGATTATAGTAGAAGAAGAAAGAAGCAGGTGCTGAAAAACAGGACAGCAATGAACTGAAAAAAAGAGAGTCCGTAACAAAACGAGAAACCTATCCTATTTCTATCAAAGGAAGACCTACCAAACCTATAGCTCGAGACTGGAAATTTTCACGCTGGCAGCCCTACTTTCCATAGATACAATAGTTATCTATGATACATGTCTTGTTGACGTGTGCAAAATCTACTGAATTTTGAAGCTGGACCGATATTCATTTCTCTGTTAGCTGAATGCAAAATATTAACTGGAGCATTTTTATCAATAGAACTCACTAAGATTTTGGGAAGAGAGATCAGAAAACTATGGCACTCGCACATCGCCTCAAGACTCGACAGTTAGCGCTGTATCGATGTTAGATCCTGCGACAAGACCAACCAACCAGTGTAGCGATCTGCTCATTTCTAAATAACTTCTGAATATTCTACTTGATGCTTTAGCTATTCGAAGCCATTCTACTTATTTCATCCACAACCACCTATTTTAGTGAGAAGATACTCAAGTTCTCACAACACAGTGAAGCTTAGAACTATAACTTTGAATTGATCCGCGATTTCCCCTAGAAGAAGGAACTCAGATGTGTACACAACCACTTTACACCGATGATCAAAAGAAGATCCAGATTTGAATGTTCTAAAACGTTCTGTTGAAATTCACATTAGAGATGTGACTCAAAAAAAACCATGCCGTTCTTTTTAAAAAAAAACACGTTTTTTTTACAAAAAAAAAACCGTAGCCAAAAAAACGTGGATATTTTGTTTTTTTTTTTAATATTTTGTCTGAAAATAACTCAGCAAGATAAAGAACTACATTACATTATTTGTTTTCATGTCAAATTACAAAATAAAACAGCATACTTCTTAATTGATGGTTTTCCATGGTTTTATGAAATTTTTCATTTTCTGCGGTTTCATGCTTTGATATTTCATTTATTTTACAATACATGTGAATGACCTTCAACTCCCAAAATGGTGTGTTATAATAACATATCTTTACTTATGGTCATTGATAGAAATGTGACTAAAAAACCATGCTGTTTTTAAAAAATAAACATGTTATTTATACAAAATTATGAATAAAAACCATGGATATTAATATATTTATGTGACCTTAAAAATCCAATGCTGTTTTTTAAAACATTGTTTTTAACAGAAAAATCTTGACTAAAAAAACATGGCTATTATATTTTATGGGACCAAAAAATTGTTTTTTTTTAAAACATTTAAAAAAAATCATGACTAAAAAACACGGATATAAATATCAGGAAAGTTATTTTTCTTTAATCGAATTGTCTTTAGAAACTTATAAACAAAGAATGCCGTTAATATTGAAATCATGTTTATTAGAACTGTACTAGGTCTTAGAATAAAATATCTACAAAGAATCTATTCACTCCATAAAACCTTTCGGAGACCAGCTCCATCCTCAGTCATTCAGTAAAATTTGGTGAAATGGACAATGAATTTTCACTGTTCCTTTGAAAAACATTTGACTGAATGACTTACTGAGGATGGAGCTAGTCTCCGAATGGTTTTATAGGGTGAATAGATTCTTTGTGGATATTTTATTCTAAGACCTGGTACGGTTCTAATGGATATTAAATATATCTTATGTAACCAAAAAATCCATGCTGTTTTTTGAATGTTTTTGTTACAAACCCCTCAAGGGATACAACTATTGTATCTATGGGAATTAACGCTCCCAGGGGGAAAATGTGAGAACCTGAGCTGAGAGTTAGGTAGGCCTTCTTTTTGTTGAAATATAATGTTTTTTGTTATGTTGAAGACCACCTTTTTTTTGGTTCACTACTGTCCTGTTTTTCAGCACCTCTGACTTTCTTCTTCAACTTTTATCTTATTTCATGATCTTCTTTCTGATCTTACTGTTTCTATGCCCTTTCAGCATAGATTCCTTATTATCTTATTTCCATACTAAATGGTGTCTTCCTCCTTCCTCTCTTCGATACGCTCTATTTTTGTAGCGGTTAGGGAGGCTTAAACTAACTTATAATCTTATAATCTTATTCTTAATCTTTGTTACAAAAAACCATGACTAAAAAACACGGATATTAATATACTTTATTTTACCATAAACAACCGTGCTGTTTTTTTGAAAAACATCTTTTTTACAGAAAAATCACGATTAAAAAATATGGATATTAATATATTTTATGTGCTAAAAAACCAGCTAAAAAAACCATGCTGGTTTTTTTAAATCATGTTTTCTTTACCAAAAAATCATGACTAAAAAACATGAATATTAATGAATTTTTGTGAAAAAAACATGGTTTTTAAAAGGTCATGTTTTTTTGGTCAGATAAAATTTAATAACACTCATGTTTTTGTAAAAAATCCTTTTTTCAAAAAGCATGGTTTTTTGGTCACATAAAATAAATTAATATCCATGTTTTTTTACAGATTAGATTAGTCATTAGTTTTAGCCTCCCTACCCAGCAACAAATGCAATCCAAAGAGAGGAAGGAAGATTATGAAACAAGATCAAAGTTGAAGAAGACAGTAGTAGGTGCTGAAAAACAGGACAGCAGTGAACCAAAAAAAGGTGGTCCTCAACATAACAAAAACATTTTATTTCAACAAATAGAGGCCTACCTAACTCTCAGCTTGGGCCCTCACACTGTCCTCCTGGGAGCGCTAGTTCTCATAGATACAATAATTGTATCCCCCTGAAGGGGTGTTTTTTTTTTTAAAAAGAAGTCGTGACCAAAAAATGAATAATAATAACTTTTTAATAAAAAAAACATGTTTGAAAAAAAAAACATAATTTTTTTGATGACAAAATATGTTAATATCCATGATTTTAAGATACGATTTTTTATGAAAAATATATAAAATAAAACAGCATGGTTATTTGGTCGCAAAAAATATATTCATATCCAGGTTTTCTTATACATCATTGTCTGTAAAAAAACATTTTTTAAAAATACAGCGTAGGGTTTTTTAGGTCTCATATACATATTCATGTTTTCTTAGTCATGATTTTTAGTACAAAAACATTTTTTTGGTTTCATAAATATGTTATTCATGTTTTTTCAGTTATGATTTTCTAGTAAAAAACATGTTTAAAAAAAACTGCATGGGGCTTTTTAGGTCACATAAAATATGTTTTTCTCAGTCATGATTCTTTGTAAAAAAACAGCATGATTATATTTGGTACCAGAAAATATATTAATAATCATTTTTATTAGTCAGAATTTCTTGTGAAAAAAACATGTTTTAAAAAAACAGCATATATTTTTGGTCACCTAAAGTATATTAATATCTATGGTTTTTAGTCATTTTTTTGTAATGAAAACATAAAAAAGAAACCATACAGTAAAAGTGGTGGCAGATAACCCACAATTACCTAGAGGAGTCTAAGAGCTACAGCAGGAGCCACAGAACTTATATTGATGGAGTCAAAATTCAGAGATTATTATTTCTGCAAAGTCTGATTTTTTGGTCACATAAAAATAAAATCAGACGTAGTAGAGATAGTAAGCTCTGAATTTTGATTCCATCAATATAAGTTCTGTGGCTCCTGCTGTTCCTCTTAGACGCCTCTAGGTAATTGTGGGTTATCTGCCACCACTTTTACTGTATGGTTTCTTTTTGATGTTTTTATAACAATAAAATGACTAAAAAACATATATATTAATATATTTTAGGTGTCCAAAAAAAAATCCAGACATATACTTAACAAAATTTAGGTGTGCAAAAAAAAAACAAAAAAAAACAAAAAAACACATAAAAAACATGTTTTTTTTTGCAAAAAAAAAACGCAATCAAATAAAACCTTTTTTTTGCATCACTAATTCACATCAAGTCTACCGTCAGGGTTGTGAAATTCAGAATGATATTGATGAGCAATATTTCAACAAAATTGTCATTTAATACAACCAATTGAAAATTTAACGTATACCATCAATATAAAACTGAAGACACTACATACTAATCCACTTTTTCCAACTACTTTTTTCAACATATCAAAATTAATTTCTTTACAAATATCGCAGCATGACATGTCTCATCCCGATTTTCAAAATATTGAAGATGAAACTCGTGTAAACTCCCAACATTTATTTTAAAAGGAACACTCAGATTCACCCTGATTCTTATTCCACTCTCGAACTACAACTCTCCAGAAATCGTTGTGGATCATGACACATAGGTACGTCTCATTACAACGGTCGCCATTAGATAGTGCAGCACTTGCCTTTTCTAACTTCCTGATGACTTGTAGATTCTCGGCTCTGAGCACAATTTTGGGTTGCCCCACCGCCTCCCACGCGGTGAGCAGCCCCAGGCCCGTCCTGTACGGCCTCAGGGGGGACGTCATGCGCCTGTAGGCCAGCACGCTCGCATGGCTGCACTGACTGGCCACCTTGCCTGCACAGGTTCCCGCACAGTTCACCATACTCTTTAATTCGGAAATTTACTCTATGACAAAATCTACTGCCATACTCAAGAAAAAATAAATTATTATACTGTTATTATCTTCGTTCAAGACTCACTGTTGCCAGAAGCTATCTCAAAAGACAAAGAGAAAGGATTAGTTTAGAAGTTTAAGCCTCCCTAACTCTAACAAAAGTGTTCCTCAGAGGAAAAATGGAAGCACAAATTAGTATGGAATTAAGGGAACGCGGAATCTATCCCACAAGGCGTGTTCCCACACAAGATCTCCTGCGCATATGAACAGTGAGTTTAGAAGAAGTATATGAAACAAGCTAAAAGTTGAAGAAGTGAGTAATATATGCTGAAATGAATGATAGCACTGAACCGAAAAAAGATCTTATGCAAGATTATAGATTAGATTATTAGTTAGTTTGAGCCTCCCTATCCGCAACAAATGCGATCCAAAGAGAGGAAGAACAAAAGCACCATTTCGTATGAAGTTAAGGGAACGCGGAAACCATTCCTAAAGGGCATAGAAACACTAAGTTAAGAAAGATGTTCGTGAAAAAAGATCAAAGTTGAAGGAGAAAGCAGTAGGTGCTGGAAAATACGACAGCAGTGAACCAAAAAAAAGATGGTCCTCAACATAACAAAGAACATTTTACTTCAACAAAAAGAAGGCCTACCTAACTCTCAGCTCAGGCCCTCACATTATCCCCCTGGGGGCGCTAATTTCCATAGATACAATAGTTGTATCCCAAGAGGGGTCTGATGCAAGAAAACGATTATATTTTAAGAAAAAGAAGGCCTACCTAACCTCCAGCTTGGAACCTCACATCTTCCTTTATTGAACATTTACACTGGTGAAAAGAAGAAGAAATCTTTAAAGTACGAGAAATTGCGCGCGTACGCAATTTAAACATCACATGGGCTCTCTAATCAATATCTTCATTTACCATTTGAACGAGTTTCTGCTGGGATTTATTCCATTAAATTGTATCAGTTGAAGAAGAGCCAGATACTAATTCCTACAGCTATTTTTGGAGCTCATCTTATAATTTGTTTGAACTTCCCATTTTTGCTGCAGCTCTTTATAACGCTGCTACTCAGGACCCAAGACACCACGTCAGTATTGCACTTCAATTTTTTTTTCCTTGAATTTCATGCAGTCATTGAGATGTTCTGTACTCTGCTGAATAATAAATGTTGGGGTAGCCTTGAACTTCACAGATTATTCAAGTTTTCACACAAAATTTAGATAGGTAAGTAGCCTTTAGATTTCATTATTGCTCATGCGAACTTGAACAATAAGAAAAACACCACTGAAAAGCAACGTGTTTTACTGTTAATACCGCGCCCTTTGAATCAATGAGCTGACATTTACCGCATCGAATCTTTATTACATCAATAATTGGGAAAAGGTCCATTTTGCATCCATCCCTGCAGAAGGCTCGTCCCACAATGTTTCTTTATTCGTCGCGCAATAAATATTTTGGCAAAATTTCAGTAAGGAACACCAAATATGGTCGGAAAAGAGGCGTTGGCGGTCGCCGATTTTCGGTCAAACCTTGCCTGTTAGATGAAAACTACATTGACCAAGTACTTGCGCTGACACCCTATGTATGAGTTTCAGACATTGCACTTGAAGAACTTCACAACACGGTTTTCGTAGTTTTTGTTCGATGATTTCGGATTCCTTCAACACCATTACATTAGATGCAAGTTTAAGCTTCCCTAACCGCAACAAAGACGTTCCAAAGAGAGGAAACAAGAAGGCACCATTTAGTAAGAACTTGAGAGAACGCAGAATTTAAGCAAAAGGTGCATAGAACCGTAAGTTAAAGAAAAAGTCACGAAAAAATATTGAAGAAGAAAGTATCGATGTTGGATCAGGATGTTGTATAGAGAACTGAAACACAGGACAGCAGCAAAGCGAAAAAAGGTGGTCCTCACCGTAACAAAAAGACATGTTATTTAAAAAGAAGGTCTACCTAACTATCGCTTGGAACCTCACGTTGTACTCCCCTGGGATTACGTATTTCCATAGATACAATAGTTGTATTCCCTTGAGAGGTTACTTCAACGCCCAGGGAAACTTTCCCTCCGACCCTTTCAAACTTGTTTATGACAGACCACACGGCAGATTTTCGAGTAGCTCAGCGTTTCGAAGCAGCGTCGTAACCGCGTACCTGCACTCACTCTTCCCTCAATAAATACGTTTACATCATAACGATCATACGCTACTTATCCCTGGGCACTATCTTTATTTGAACATTCCAGAATGTTACACTTGAGAATTTCTTTTGAACGGTTTGCTCACAAAAAGGTATCGAAATTATTCAAAACATGAATGTATGAATTTTAAAGCTGCCATTACTGTATAATTTTCGTTCATGTTCCTTCATATGATTTTCTCATTAGTTCGGATATGTTACTTGAATATCAAGCAAATGTTACTTCATTATATTCAATTTATGTACTTATAAACATCGAAAGAACTTCCCATCATTCGAGTATTTAATTTTAACGAGGAGAAATGAAATACTGCGGGCATTAATTAATTTCGCCCCTAACTAGTTGTGCGTTCACACCTTAGTTACCTTTATACTTCAACTTTTATCTGGCATAGTTTTACTGCGTGTGACCAAAGTTATCAGCAGAGCTGAGAACTCGTAGACAATTACTACATCCTGATGGTGTTAACAAGATGCTCTCTCTCACACGTGCGGAGAAATTCTCAGGGCTGGGTTACGCTGTTATCTACACGAATATTGTACGTTATATAACACAATTAATATATTTTTATTTTTATTATTTGCAATAGCCTGTAAATGGTGATCAATTTAAAAAATTGCTTTGCGCAACTTCATTATTCAATTTGCGGAAGCACTACGTGAGTGACTTGAGCAATAACACTCGAACAAACTGAGCTATAGTTTTTCTGAGCACACCAGCGCACAATCCAACTTTATATCAGAAAACCTCCAAGCTCAGTCTCTACTAGTATTTTTGCTCTGGCAAAGTTGCTCACGTAGTACTTCCACCAACTGAATAATGAAGTCTGTATAAAACAATACTTCAAACTAACAACTACTATTTACAGGCTACAATTATCATATTAGGTACATTATTCCTGCGGATAATAGTATTACCCAGCACTTATATAGAATTGCACCGCTCGTGCGAGGGGCATCACCTTGATATCACGATCAGGATAAAGCCATTCTAGAATGATACGACAAATCATGTTTAGTTTCTGAACGGCAATGTTTAGCTTGTTATGCTACAAGACTGAGAAAGGATGCCAGCATTATGATATTAGAGTTAACCCCAAATTTACAAAGTATTGAAACCAAACGATCTCAGATCAGGGTCGAGTCAGTGGATAACGAGAAGTGCCAAATTTAGCCCCGCGTAACTGCCATCGAAGCTGAACTATGTCTTTGGATCCAACACGCGGAGCTGCTGAATATAGTAGACTGGAAAACATTATTAAGAATTGGCTCTCACGGAGAAATGACACCTCAGATTAAATTCCAAGCATCACTCGAAATCTACTACTCAATCGAAAGTCAACTTTATGTAACTAGATTCTAACACAGAACAAAACTCATATCAATCGTTTGCTCGCAGTGCCATCAAAAAAGGGAACGAATTGAATGCCTTCTCTAATGGCACTTCCATCTACCCTTTTAAATTAATATTTTCACATACACATATCTAGAGTAAACAGTATTCCCAGCAGAAACTAAGGAAATTCGTACAACTTACCTTTGGACATGTTCAGCTCAGCATTGACAACGAGGGCCAGCTTGCATGGCCCTGTAAAGGTAGAACTGAAGACTCTTCTAATTAGTGGATAAATCTTGCCGGCGAAGAGATAGCCAGAGAGTAAGCCTACAGCCGTTCCTCCAAACAAGCCCACGTTGTATGGGTCGTTGAAGACGTTGCTGGGATTGGAGGGCACGAGTAGAGGTCGTTCAGCCTTGTCATCCATTTCGCATCAAGTGCAACAAAAAATCACAAACACGAACAGTAAGAGCTGAATATTTATAACAGTTACTCCTGAATGTAAAGGCTAATTCACCACAGTTTATACAGTTTTTCCAAATATATCCTCATTAATTGCTAGAAATTAAACCTCGGCTTAACTATATGAATGAATCTAGACGCTATCTCAGAATAACACTGTCTTCATCGCAAAACTTCATTTTTCTAGTCTTTTTCTCTTGTCATTCTCAATACAGGTCTGGAACTCCTTCACGACGTCTTGACACTTCCTCCAGTCCTTGTGTTCGGCCATGCACATCTGTAATGGTGTTGAAGTAATATAAGTATTGTAAGCATTAGCCGGTGAAATTTCTACGAATGTTGGATATCTTCAATGGAGAAGCTAGTTCAGAAAGAATATTGTGTTAAATTTGGCACATCTAAGAGAGCATTCTGAATCAAAATACATCTATTATATTTACATTGGCAGATCGAGAACAGTAATGTAAATCAGAAAATATCTATTGTACTGAATTTGAGAGGCAAAAGTAGGCAACCGCAACATGCAATGCGGTTAGAATACTATAATACTCAGCAAGAAGCTCAATCTATAGTCATGGACTATAAAATCATCAACACAACAAATCATTAACATAACACAAAGTGGGTGGGTATAAAACCGATATTAAATGGCGTATTAAATTTTTTCCCAACAACGTTCGAACAGAGAGGCTCGACTGAATATCGAAGAGTATGATCAAGAACCAAAGCGGTGACTTGAGAAGCTCCGTTTTGATCACCAAGAACAAATATTTGACAGGCAATATTTACTGCAAATGAATGTAGAGTTGAGAAACACGGTCTGCAACTCTATAAAAAGGGCTAGGACTGAACAATAGTTATCTGTAATACAAACGAGCGCTCAAAACTAGAGTTCGACAAACTACTGAAAACCCGGGATAATTTTACTAAAATAACAAAAATATAATTTAAAAAACCAACTAATTACTGATCAGTAATTAAGATTGCATCATTCACTGACGTCAGTAGGGTAAAAGAAATTGCACACGATAGAGAGCTAAAATTAACATGATAGATGCGATCAGAACTTCAATAGCATCAAAAAAGAAACAAACGAGTCATCAAAAAGATTTGATTTTATGTTAAATTTAAGCTTAAACTTCCTGAAGGACAGCGTCCCCCATTGGGATCCAGGATTTTGAGAGCATTTGAGAAATAGAAATTTTTGCTACAATATAAAGTGTAGGAGGTCAGTTTCATCCTGTGAAAAAATGAGACTCGTTCGTCCGCTACGGGGGTTTGAAGAATGGGGGGGAAGGGAGGAGGAAATGGTATTTTATCTTGTTACACCTCCCCCTAGGCACTTTCTTCATGGCGCGACGTTGTTATGTCATCTCCTACGTCTCTGTATTACTCTATAATATCAAGGGTCTAACCTGAACCGATTTTTTTTTTAATTTTTAATCAATAGTGTTTACATTTCTTTGTTTTGCCTATAATAAAAACCTCGGACTTTGGGGTTTCAAAATGCTTCTTGTCTCACAGTTTTTAAGCTATAGCAATAATTTTAGTATCATTGGATGCGGAAAAGCGTGAAAAATAAAGGAGGCTAAAAAGAAATATCGGAATTTGTTGCAAACAAAAGTTGTGACGTTACAAATGAAAATTCCCCCCCCCCCCATAAAATGGAACCTCGAAAAAATAAAAAATAAAATATTATGACTTTAGAGATTTTTTTGGCTTCCCGTAATGTCCACGATATTCCGCATCTGATGACATCAAATTCATCACTGTAGCTTGAAAACTGTAGGAGGAGATGCATTTTTAGCCCCCCCCCCCCCCCCCCTCAAACTCATTTTCCTACGAATATATCGTTTTCTTTGAAGAAAATCGCATATTTTCATAGAAGACGAACGATTCCAAATTGCATTCCCTATCAGTATACCAAATTTCATTGCTCTAGGTTCAATAATAAAAAAAAGTCCGCATGGGGGACGCTGTCCTTAACCGCAACAAAGGCGTTCCTATGAGAGGAAGGAGGAATGCACCATTTAGTATGGAGATAAGGGAACGCGGAATCTATGCCCAAGGTATATAAACGGTAAGCTGGGAAAGAAGTTTATGAAACACGATTAATTCGAAGAAGTAGATAGTGAAAAACAGGACAGCTGAGACCTGGGAAGAAGATGGTCCTTCATATAACAAACATTTCATTTCAATAAAAAGAAGGCTCACCTAACTCTCAGCAAGGGCTCTTACATTTCACCCTGATAGTATTAGGATTACCCATAAGTTCTATCCCAAGTTTGAAGAAATAAAACTAGTGACAAAATGTTACATTTAATAAAAGATTCAATCATCTATGAGCTTTCCCTGATTAGCTACGACTTTTTTCCATCTATAAACAAGCTATTAATACAATTACTGTGAAAAATCTTTTAGTTTATATTCGAAGAACTCAGGAATGTCAATTTCAACCTCATCTTGCGTTACAAAAGCCTTTTCTTCTAAACGAATTTGTACGCTACGATACATAAGGTTGTCTCAAGGAGCTACTGTTTCCTTTCTTGAACTCCTGAAACACTTTGTGCCTGAAATGATTCTTGGCAGTATTTCAGTAGCAGTATTTTAAAATAGCAAATTCGAATTTTATTGTCCTGTAAAATAAAATTTGATCAGTTTAAATGCACCTACACATTATTATTATTATTATTATTATATAAGAAAGTTTTAGCCTCCCTTAACCACGACAAAGATGTTCCAAGAGAGGAAAAAGGAAGGCACCATTTAGTATGGAGTTGAGGGAACGTGGAATCTATGCACAAGGTGCACAGAAACAGTAAGCTAGGAAAGAAGCTCATGAAACAAGAAAAAAGTTGAAGAAGAAAGTAGTAGGTGCTGAAAAACAGGAAAGCAGTGAACCGAAAAAAGATGGTCCGTAACAAAACAAAAACCTATTTTATTACAACAAAAAGGAAGCCTACCTAACCTTTAGCTCGGGCCCTCACATGGTTCCCCTGGGAGCGCTAATTCCCATAGATACAATAGTTGTATCCCCCTGAGGGGATGCACCTACACATAAAAATAACATTCAGCTCCATGAGACGTTATAAAATACTCTTTAAATTGCGTTCACATTAAAAAAAGGTAAAATTCGGACAGAACTTATGGGATGACCTGCTACAATTTCTATAGGTACAATAGTTGTCTCCTCCTGAGGGGAAGGTCATCACAATAGGAAGGAAATATTTCTACCATTAGAAACAGGAATTTTCAATCAAATCATTGTTTATAAAAGATATTTCATTCTTTCAAGTTAGAAATTGAATAATTTGCATGTAATATCACGCGAGTTTATACAACGAAATCGAGGGAAAAATTTGATATTTGAAGTGAAAGGTGGGTATATTGGACTCAGACTGTAAAGCATTTATTGTTGAATATAATTGTAAAAATTTTGTACATTATAAAAGAATAACAAAAATGTACAATATTGAAGAGAGAATGATAGTCGAAAAGCAAACTGGTGTCCCGAAATACTACTCTCATAAAATGTTTTTGGGAATTATTAAGATTTTTGGGAATTTTTGAGAAATACTCTCGTAAAATATTTTTTGGGGAATTTTTGAGAAATACTCTCGTAAAATATTTTTTTTGGGGAAACAGGCTTGCAAAATGTTCTTTGGGAAAATACTTCACTTTATGGTTCAAAGATGCTGTGCTTTATTTAGTGAGAGATGTTACAGCAAGGATTGGAATTTGACGGTTAGGCCGCCAAGCGGGGCTGCTTCGAGGGGGAAAAGGGGAGACGTAGCAGAGAACCTATTGTGCTGCACCAATGAACGCTTGCCTAGTGATCACGCGAGGTGTGTCTGAGCACACACCAATGGGAGGCCCAGACGTCAGAACAAACAAGAATCCCGCCAATCAGGATGCAGATACGGCCTCTGTAGAATGGAATGTTCGAGATCAATCTCGAAGGAAGAAAGGGAAATACTTATAAGGGGTTGGGATGAAGCCTCGAGAGGGATTTTCCACTCGGTGACGCTACGAGAGAGACGCATAATCAAGGAAGGGTTTTGCAGCCGGAATACCGGCAGACGCCGGTATTACCCGGCATTATACCAAGCCCGGTGTTGACTGCAAGTGAAAGAGCGCCGCCGGCACGTTTTCGACATGAGCAGCCAAAATCCAACATCTAAAGTGAAAGTTAACCATCGAAGTTTCGAGAGGAGGCGCCCAGTGTATCAGCAAGCTTCAAAGTACTGACGAGCGTCAGGAGTCATTCGTAGCACAGCAGCGAGGCAGCGGTAAGCGGCAAGCGTATATGTCGTCAGCGACGGAGCATTCAAACATCTCTGCATCGGGGACGAACTCACAGGCAACTTCAGCGTCAAGATTTGGAACCATGCAATTACTAACATTGCGAGTATCAACAGTCAAGTTCGTTCACCAACGAGGCGAAGATCAACGCATAAAACTGCAGTGAATTGGCGCACCAACGAAACTCTTAAGTAATTCCCGGCACCAGGGCAACACCAAGATGGAGCGGTGGAAGGCACCGCAGCAGCGCGTCAGCGAGAGATCAGTCAAGAACGGCAGATATTCTCAGCAATGCCGAAGAAAATCAGCAGTGAGCGACAGCACATCGGCAGTGAATGTCTATCAGTGAACCACTTATTATCAAAGGGGCGAGTGTTTTATGGATGTAAGAGCTGTTAGGTGGTGATAAATGTTCAATTTCAGATGTAGAACAGCACCCAGAAAAGTGCTTTTCAAAGTGTTGCGCAAAATCATATAAATTATAGGCAATCGGTTTCCTGTGTTTGTTTAGTCGAGGATCGAATTCACGTTGTGAATGGTGCGACGCTTCATATGATTCGACACCTTGTCACAATTACAGGTTAAATCGTGATGTGTCATTCTCGTAACTGTTATGCTTGTGCAGCTGTGGAGCCCGCGATTTTGTGGATGCGTAACTTGTTGTCAACGAAGGAGTATTGGTAACTTGAATTATCGGTAAGCATCACATTTATCATGTCGTGTTCAAAGCCTTATGACGGTAGATATGTGTGTGCCTTTCTTTAACGCAGTTGTGCCCTTTCAAATCATTTCGTTCCAATGCCTTGTGTACTTGATCCACGTGTTTTCCCAAAATAAATTCATGTAAATCTTCAATCCTTTCATTCTCCATGTCTGGTATGCAGGTGTACGCAAGCATGAAGGTTAATACTATAAAATGTGTACAGGGGTTGGAATTCCCTCAGCGTATGGGAGGGGGGTCCTAAACCCACCCCTTTCTCTGTATCGCAACACTGGGAATTTTTCATTTTTTCTTTCCACTCGACAAGTGGATGAGAATAAACGGTTACTGGCTTCACCTTTTAACTGCGAGATCGGTCAAATAAAGGGATAATCAATCATCGTTCATCACAGCTATGATCTGTTCTGCCATGGACTGACGCCTTCAATAAATGGAATAATTACTGACGCCATTACTCGCAAGGTGAAGCTGAATTAATTCGTTGTCAATTGCAGTTATTGAGATATGAGATATCTCGAACTCGACGAAATTATCAACCCACTCACTTCTTTTAAGAAGCTGATCTGCCACTCGCTAGTTATTCGAAACTGGACGCAGAAAATTTACCATTTACACAGCGATGGAAGACAAGCTAAGTTCAGAATTAACGTATTTTGAAAACTTAAAAATCTATGACGCAAATTTGCGATCACTAAAGTTTCACGCATCTATCCAAAGTCCCAGAAAAGTATACGGCAACAGACACGAGCCGTGCATCATCATCGGGTGGTCCCCTAGTCCAGTGCCGTCAGACATCTACCACGCACAGGCACCGAAGAAACTCATGTACAGGGTGGGTAAGGTATCTGAGGACACTTATATTTTTGTGATTTAAACTAAACCGGTAGTAGCTAATGTATTTCTTATTTCAGAAGATCCCAATGCAGATACTACTGTAACTTACGAAGTGAAAAACATGCTTTAACACTGTCTAAAAAAACAAAACCGAGCAATCTAGAAATTGCTAGATTTTTAGAAGAAGCCAGATCTTTCGTTTGCAAAGTTAGAAAGAAGCTGAATGCAAACCATAGAGATGAACAGGTTACGAGCAGGAGAAAACGGCATTGTCAACGCTCTCACTCAGAAAACCATAGTTTGTCAGAAAAGCGCATGGTTTTCGGTGTTGTTAGCAGTGAAGGGCACATCATGCCCTCTAATTTTTCTCTACATGGTTTAAAGTCAATGCAAATGCCTATGTCAAAACTCTTCAAACCATTGTTAAGCCTTGGATAGACAGCGTAGCCAATGAACAATGTTGGGCGGCCTATGCCACCCAACAAGATTCGGCTCCATCCCATAAAACTCTCAAAACGTAGGATTAGATGGCCAAGAATTTTCCCATGTCACACAAACCCTAACTCACCAGGCTCAATCCTTTGGATCATTACGAGTGAGGCGTCGTTGAGAAGGAAGTTAGTAAGCATCCCCATAACACCAAATCCTCTCTGATGGAAGGAATAGCCCGAGCAATGGAGGACATAAATAAAGATTAGATTAGATTATAAGTTAGTTTAAGCCTCCTTAACCGCTACAAAAATAGAGCGTATCGAAGAGAGGAAGGAGGAAGGCACCATTTAGTATGGAGATAAGAAAATGAGGAATCTATGCTGAAGGGGCATAGAAACAGTAAGATGAGAAAGAAGTTCATTAAATAAGATAAAAGTTGAAGAAGAAAGTGAGAGGTGCTGAAAAACAGGACAGCAGTGAACCGAAAAAAGGTGGTCCTTAACATAACAAAAAAAAAAAAACTTTTATTTCAACAAAAAGGAAGGCCTACCTAACTCTCAGCTCGGGCCCTCACATGGTTCCCCTGGGAGCACTAATTCCCATAGATACAATAGTTGTATCCCCCTGAGGGGAGGACATAAATAAAGACCACCTGATCAAAGCCGACAGTCACTCTGAGACTCTCGGATTCAATTTGAGTCGATGATAGAAGCTGAAGGAAGATATACAGAATAAAATGTAGGTTAATGTTGTATATTTGTTTTCTTACAAGAAATTGTTAGGTATAAACGATTAACAGCGTCATTTTCTGTTTTCTAAAAGTGCATAAGGTGTCCTCACATATCTTAAGCATCCTGTCCCTGTACAGTCATTACTTTCACGAACAATCACCAGCACATTCAATGACGCACAATACTGCCAAGAACGGCCGTTACACCACGTGGTGCCACGATTTATACGTTGCTGATGCCTAACACCTCTACAGAGTCCGCCATACTTATGGCAACGAACATTTTGATAAAATTTTGGATAAAAAAATATCCAAATAGAAAATTCATTCAATAAACACATAGCTTACAGACATTTAAACAATAAACACATAGCTTACAGACATTTAAACAATAAACAATAGCGTTTACTCAATTTGACTTTTATTTTAGGTAACGGATTTTAGTCTGCTTTGGAAAGCTTCACAGAAGGCACGACGTACTTATTGAGGATTCAAAAATCCCTCTCAACGAAGTTTAAACTTAAGGGAATCAAGCGAATCATGAGAAGTTTTACAGACATTACTCTTTAAGATGAACGACATAGGAAAGTCTAATTCATTCAGTTCGAGGCTCCAAGAGGGCCACTCTTCTTTGCTCAGAAACGCGGGAATGTGCGCCTGAATCCATTGCTAAGTCATTTTTGAGCCATGTGACGGGGCAGAATCTTGTTGAAAGTCCCAAGATTCACCATCAAGATGTTTTCCCGCCAATGAAAGCAGTTCTGCTTCCAAAACATCAGAAATGTATTGCTGGCTGATAAGTTTGACTCCTGAAAGAACAAAACCGAGAGGAGACCTTCCAGAGGTTGTTACAGCTGACCAGACCGTCACAACAGTGAATTTTAACGCCTGTTGATTCCTCTGTCTGTCACAGATCCGTTTGTATCCAAAACTCTATCATTCTCACAGTATAGATTTTGCTGAACATCAAATTTCTCCTCTTCTGTGAAGACCAAATTGGGTAGCATGCTGTCTCGCATGAGCTTGAGAATAGGACGACTTCAACCGAGTCTCATACGTTCATGAGAGAATGTAAGTTCACGCCTTTTCTGCATCTTGCGAGGGTGTAGTTTGAGATTATTTTTGAAGAGTCCTTAAAGTCTGACTAACTCCTGCTTCTGTGGCCAATTTTGCAGCAGATTGGCGGAGATTCCGTCTCAATTTTTCTGGGGTATTTTTTCTTAACTTTTCTCGGGTATTCGGACAGAACGTTTTTTCCTTACCTGGTCTAGTAAATGACGTACCAGTTTCTTCGAACTTTTAAATCACTTTCCAAACTATTCCACGACAAATAAGCAGCTTTTTAGCAACGCACAAGTTACTTTCCTCTGTTTTATGAAGAGACACGATTGTTTTTCCTATCAACAGTCATTGAAAATTTAGTTTTAAAAAATTTCACACTTGTAATACATAATTGTACATATTCAAGTTTAAATTGAAATATTCACTAAATGCAGGGCTTAAGAATAGACATTTTAAATAATATTCCAAAGTTGTCCTGCAATAAACATGGCGGACCCTGTAATGCTACTGAGGTTGTAAGCTAAGCCCTCATTCGCGAACACAGCATTAACGCTTCCCAATTCTTCATTTACCTCAAGTATTATTCTGGTATGAATAATCAAGATTTGTGCGAAAAATATTTCAACACTATAAATTATTATGTCATGGAACCCCGGCGGCTGGCTGCCTGTCGATATGTGCGCAAAAATTCCTCAGAAGTCAACAGTTCCACATGCATTTGTTCCCGGTGATCAGGAAGATAACAGCCCGCCTTGCACGCCTCCGGCATCAGTTATCTTCCGTATCATGGGGTAGAAAATATAAATGACCTTTGTCCTCGAAAATGTAAATCATTGATAAGAGTTTCAAAACTCAGCAACTACAATACACAGAAATCGCTTGTTTTAGAGTGAGAATTTTAGTTTTCGTACAAGGTGCGACACCACACAAGACCTTCCGTGTTTAGAAACATTAATATGAAGGAAGTTTATGGAACATAATAAAACTTAAAGAAAGAAGTAGGTGTTGAAAAAATAAGAAAGCAGTGAACCGAAAAAATGATCCGAAACAAAATAAAAACCTATCAACATTTCAACAAAAGGAAGACATACCTAACTTTTCGCTCGGGACCTCACATTGCTCCCCCGGGAATGTAATTTTCATTCATACAACAGTAGCATGCATGAGCAGTGAAGGTAACCTAACCTCTCCTCTGTCGCCATCTGCCACGAGAGTGCCACCCATCAAGGAAAAATTTCCTTATCACGCCATGTTTTAGCCCCGTCTGATAAAAGCGCAACTGCGCCATCTTCATAAGAATCTCATGCGGCGCTAAATAGATTTCAAAAGAACCTGAAGCATTTTTAGACGATACTTTACTCACGTTGTGAAACGACTCAAGCTTCAATTAATGTTTAACGGGTTTCTTAAACGCAGCTGCCCAACCTATTTGTTGAAATGAATGCTCGTTTGCTCCAGATATTTGCTTCGTTTTCCTTATAAGAGACACACTCAAACTGAAAATGTTATCTCAATTACACGCAATCACCAAGAAACAGAATCGTAACCACGCAAAAAGTAGTACTACGCAATTACCAAACCGCAAAAACGCACATGCCATCACCAAGTAACTCAAGATCACTTCACACAAAACAAACAAGAGAGCAGAATACTCGTACAGAAGAGGGAAGCAACTGCGCTCGAGGAAGAATTCGCCGCTATGACGCATTTGTAAGAAAAGAAAAGCTAGGGAGAAAAATGAAACGACAAGGCGTACTGTGCCCAAAAACTAAAGCTCACTGTGAATTTCCCTGGCTAGCTTTGCTAAATGAGCTGTGACTCGAGTCACCCAGCAGGACCGCTGTCAACAGAAGACGCAGTTAGAACTACCTCTTGGAAGAGAGCTCAGGAGTGCCGCACTGGAAATTATATCTAGTCCAAAAGCAGCAGAAAAAAAATGTCTAATACGATTAAATTAAAAGAAAATTTCAGAAATAGCTTTCGAACAGCTTTTCCAAAATAGCTTAAATACATGAAAATTTTCCTACACCAATTCCACTTTCGAGTTCACAGGTAAAGAAATTGATTAGAAGAAAGCTAGCTTCAGCAACGGTATCTTATCAGTTCACTACTTCTAACTTGCGTAAGTCTATTGCCATATCAAATTCTTGGAAGATAATTGGTCACGAGTACGTGGCCGTACGCACAGTCGATGCAGGGGGCATTCGAACGCACATCAGAACAGGGCTGTGAGATACGCCCTCTCTCTTGCCGAAGTCCAGCCATTTTTATCAAATAATAATCCAAATCAAATAATTTTGGCCAGTATACGGGCTAATTCGACAACTCTGCTTCTGTACGCTAGGCTAGGCGAGCTCTTGACCAAACCCCGTCACAGATCTGTGCCCGGAACACAAGCCGCGCAGCTCTGTTGAGAAACCATTGGAGAAACGTACAGAAGGAAGAAGCACATTTGTGACTAGTGATGAATTGATTAATCGGCACTTTTTAAAAGTACAAACGATAAAAATTGAAATTCTTTGTTAAAATTCAAACATCGTGGGAGGACATCCATCACTCTTAAATTTATGAAACAAAATAAAAGTTGGAGAAAAGAGCAACAGGCGCTAAAAAAATGCCCGCAGTGAACCGCAAAAAGATGGTCTGGAACAACGCCAAAAACCAATTCGATTACAAGAAAAAACTTTCAGTTCGAAACCGGAATCTTCCTCCTGGAAATGCTAATTCTCATACTTATAATAATAGCACCCATCTCAGCGAGCAAATTCAACTACATGCTCAGTAAATAACATAGTTAAAGAGAGAAAGATTTCGTTCAGGCTAGCTTCAGTCAACTTTGGTATGGGGCTGCTTCAGTTGTTTTGGTCAATCACGACGTCACACACTAAGGTTTAGGTATGTTTAGATTACAAAGGTTTGTCCCAGATTTATTACACGAAAAAAATCTGAATAATCAAGAATCGGTATCGGCGGAAATTTGAGAATCGGCACATCATTATTTGAAACTAAATGATATCTCGCTGAAATTATAAATGAAGAGTGAACGTCACATCATCGCGAAGTTGGTCAGCAAAATGGGTAACTTATTTAAAGCGCCGCATCCGTTGCAGCTAATGCAGGATGTTTCAGTAGCATAAGTAAGAATTCCAGGTATTGGGGTCTAGCGAGTAGCGAGTTCCTTTACACATATGGTGTCTGCATGCAGTACGGGTGTCGGGCCTTACGATGGTGACATGAAATATCTATCATTCGTCGCCCACAGTAACGCCAAGCCGCCACGTGTTGCGTTTGCATTGCCGCATCAGGAACTGCTAAAAAATAATTGATTACAGCACCGAAGTTACTTGACCATGACTTGACCCGTTTTAAAAGCGTAGCGTGCAGCTGGGTAAGAGATGCCAGCACTTGTGCCAGTAAGTATAGTAAGTTCACTGAAACGACTGAAAATATTATGCGGAGTTTAGAGTGCTACACATAGAACGAGACGAACACAAGTTATACCTTATAGTGGTAGATAAATCCATGATATCAACAGCCCGCGCTGCACGCAGCAAGAACACATATGCTGCTCACACTGGCAACAAAATTATTATTATTATACAAGAAAGTTTTAGCCTCCCTTAACCACGACAAAGATGTTCCAAGAGAGGAAAGAGGAAGGCACCATTTAGTATGGAGTTGAGGGAACGCGGAATCTATGCACAAGGTGCACAGAAACAGTAAGCTAGGAAAGAAGTTCATGAAACAAGAAAAAAGTTGAAGAAGAAAGTAGTAGGTGCTGAAAAACAGGACAGCAGTGAACCGAAAAAAGATGGTCCGTAACAAAACAAAAACCTATTTTATTACAACAAAAAGGAAGCCTACCTAACCTTTAGCTCAGGCCCTCACATAGTCCCTCTGGGAGACTGGCAACAAAAACTTCACTCAAACATTCCTCCGATAATTTGAGAATGTCTCGATCAGACCGCGTGGCACAGTCACGTGATGACATTACGGTACTCTCGTTGATTAATTTCTGATGATTGTGATTATATTAGTTCAAGGCTTCTAGGTCGAATTAAAGGCGACCTCAAGAGAGCATATCGAGAAGATTCTTTTCAGTATGGACTGTAGAAACTGTGGAATCCATGCACCAGGTGTGACTGATCGATTGATTGTTAGTTAGTTTACGTTTTGAACCAAGATGTTTAAAAAGAAGAAGAGTGAAGACGGCATTTAGTATGAAATTAAGGAAACGCAGAGCCTATACACAAAGGGCGTTTCTGCTCAGGGTAGCGTGCGCACAGAAACATTAAGTTAAGAAGGATTTTAAGCTTGAATGTTAGTTTAAGCCTCTCTATCCGCAACAAAGGCATCTAAAGAGAGGAAGGAGGAAGGCACCATTTAGTGTGGAGAAAAGGGAATGCGGAGTCTATGCAGAAGGTACATAGAAACAGTGAGTTGAGAAAAATGTTCATGAAACACGATAAAGGTTGAAAGACGAAGTAGTAGGTGCTGAAAAAACAGGACAGCAGTGAACCGAAAAAGGATGGTCCTTAACAAAACAAAAAACCTTTTACTTCAAAAAGAAGGTCTACCTAACTTTCAGCTCAGGACCTCACATTTCCCCCATGGAGCGCTAATTCCCATAGATGTAATAGTCGTATCTCTCTGAAGAGTGCACAAGGTGTGTTTCAACACGTAGGTTAACCTGCGCATAGAATCGGCAAGTTAGAAAGAAAATGAAAGATAAGGCAAAAAAGAAAAAGCGTAGAAGATATGAAAACTGCAATAAGCAACGTAAACATGAAAGATATCAGTCCTGAAGGCCTATTTACAGCTAAGGTAACCTAACAGCATCCTCTTGAGGCCGTCAGTCCCCATAGTGTTCACAAATCTGCCTGGCCTGTCCTAAACCAAACGCAACCGATGCTCCCTCAGGGGTTTTGTCCTTAGCTTCAGGTCTACTCGCGTAGTGCGTAATTAAATCGTATAAGACGTAATTTTTTCAATGAGAACAAGCAGACCCAGAATGAGGTACAAACTTAGAATCAAGACAAACTTACCCCGAATCAGGACAAACTTACCCCGAATCAGGACAAACTTACCCCGAATCAGGACAAACTTACCCCGAATCAGGACAAACTTACCCCGAATCAGGACAAACTTACCCCGAATCAGGACAAACTTACCCCGAATCAGGACAAACTTACCCCGAATCAGGACAAACTTACCCCGAATCAGGACAAACTTACCCCGAATCAGGACAAACTTACCCCGAATCAGGACAAACTTACCCCAAATCAGGACAAACTTACCCCGAATCAGGACAAACTTACCCCGAATCAGGACAAACTTACCCCGAATCAGGACAAACTTACCCACAATCAGGACAAACTTACCCACAATCAGGACAAACTTACCCACAATCAGGACAAACTTACCCACAATCAGGACAAACTTACCCACAATCAGGACAAACTTACCCACAATCAGGACAAACTTACCCACAATCAGGACAAACTTACCCACAATCAGGACAAACTTACCCACAATCAGGACAAACTTACCCACAAACAGGACAAACTTACCCACAAACAGGACAAACTTACCCACAATCAGGACAAACTTACCCACAATCAGGACAAACTTACCCACAATCAGGACAAACTTACCCACAATCAGGACAAACTTACCCACAATCAGGACAAACTTACCCACAATCAGGACAAACTTACCCACAATCAGGACAAACGTACCCACAATCAGGACAAACTTACCCACAATCAGGACAAACTTACCCACAATCAGGACAAACTTACCCACAATCAGGACAAACTTACCCAGAATCAGGACAAACTTACCCGGAATCAAGACAAACTTACCCACAATCAGGACAAACTTACCCACAATCAGGACAAACTTACCCAGAATCAAGACAAACTTACCCAGAATTAGGACAAACTTACCCAGAATCAAGACAAACTTACCCAGAATCAAGACAAACTTACCCAGAATCAGGACAAACTTACCCAGAATCAGGACAAACTTACCCAGAATCAGGACAAACTGATCCAGAATCAGGACAAACTTACTTAGAATCAGGACAAACTGACCCAGAATCAGGATAGACAGACCAAGAATCAGGACAGACAACTGAATATAAAAATTCAACATTACAGTCCACTACAATTCCAATGAAAACAAATACAAAGGAGGGAAATTGAGTAGCATCTTCAATGCCAGCCAGCCAGTCATCCTTTAGACACATTCATGTTGTCAGAATTAAATACAATGTCAGATGTGATGTAGCTTGTTTGTGATGAGCAGCTGATTTCATAATTATACCTGGATACAAATGAGAAGCTCTCAAAGTAAATTTTCCTACTCTACATGAAACTATTTTAAGTGTGCATTTTTTAAAATGAACTGAAATAAAAGACAACAGAAGTATCTAAAATTTAAAAAGCATTTTAAAGTAATACAAAACAACACCCATAAAATCATTTGACAAATAATTCGGAGGTAAAATTTTACTCTGAAATAAAAATATATTCTTACTAGGATGATCCACATATGATGCAAGTTTGATGTGTAATGTCAATTGCGCTTCATGGTCTGACCAATTAACAAAAAAAATTTCATGAAGATGAAATTAAATGTTTAAAAATTTGGTACTTCTTTATTTATTTCATTTCTTTTTTCTGAATCATTGGGAAGGGCAGTCTCTAAAACATCTGTACGCAAATGCTACGTTTGAGTTGTGCAGAACAAGAAACAGGAATATCCCACACAGAAGCAGAATTTGAGTACTGCACAACAGGGCAGTTGTGTGCATAGACCATTGGGTAATACCAAGACATAATAAAATTCTGAATTAGCCAGTAAAAAACAAGGTAGAAGTTACTTCAAGACTTAATTGAACTAAAGCAAAAATTAATCAATGGCAAGAGCAAAACAATGCTGGCATCATGGAAGAGCATACCATCAGTTTGTGTACTCACAAATGTCACAAAAGTGATCTGACAGCAAAAATGACAACTTGCTCCCAATGATGTCACAATCTTGAGTTCATGGTCACATCACAAAAGGCTCATTTAGGGTTATTGTTATGCATACAACAGAGCAACCATTACAACCTCCTCAGTGGCTATGCTACCCAAGATCATTAGCTAACATGCAATGAAATTTAACAAAAATGGGAAGGGTCTCACAAAAATCCCTGTACAACTCTATTTATATAATGGCCAAAACTTTTGAGAGCCAACTAGCACTCCCCAGTATATTCTCAAGTACCTTTCCACTGATGCTCACATAGAGGTAAAATATTGGATAGGACAAAATGCACTAGGAATATTGAAATATTACAATAAAATAATAACAAATAAACAATATATTAATTAAACAGAAAGACTATTCTAAAACTATGCCATGCACTTTCAAACAGGTTTTACTTGAGTAAGCGTTGACTTAATCCTCATATCCCCGTATGTGTAACAGAAGCATACAACACTGCACATTTGCTCACTGGGGACTGACAGATCAGCCAAAGCTCTGAATTTCAATTATGTTCTGATGAACCTACATTATCTTGCTACGGTTCATGTACATAAGCGTTAGGTAAGGTTATACTAATTCAAACCATAAAAAAGTGAATTTGTATTAAAATATACATATTAAATGTAGCCAAATGATGACTAAAGCTACACAAAAAATAGCTCATTGTAATGTTTGAGGTTTTATAGTTGGATCAGTCTTAAATACTTATTTCAAATGATTCATCAGATACTGAAACTTGAAGTGCACAACATCAAAAAATACAATGAAATGCTTTTACAACAGTCTGTCAGCTAGTTAGATATGACATGACAGAAATTCAAGGCATTACTTCTACGGATATTTTCATTATAATAGTTTAAAAATGAGGTAATCTTAAGAAAACAAGAAGATTATTTAGTAGGCACTGTAGAAACTGGGGAAATTATTGCAAAGGATGTTTCTACAAATGTTCAAGAAATCATGTTCATAAAACACAAAACCCTGTTCATGAACAAAGAGAAAAGATAGCAAAGAAGGCATGAAAACAGAAAAAAGCTATATGGGCACAAAACATAGTAGTCCTTAGGGTGAATGTATAACTGAAGTAACTTAACCCTCTATGGCACGCATTTTCAGTTTTGGGAAAAAAATTATTTCAACACAAAACCTCGTTTATAACAGTGTCAGAATGATATATATCGTCTTCAAAAAATTCTACTATGAGTATGTAAAATTTTCCGGATTGTTGCCTCAAAGCAACATTGTCCCACCGAGGATGTTTTTGTTTGTCCAGTTTGTTGCTCTAAAGCAACATTGTGCAACTGCGGCAAAAAAATGCAATTTGCTTTGCCAAAAATTCTTACCAAAGACATTCAATACGCAAATTACAATTAATTATTTTTATTGAAGGCTTTTGAATAAAAATTTATAGAATGGAAAACAATGGTATTGATATACTACAATATGCTACAAAACAAATTGTCAAAATTTCATCCCTTTACAACTAAGGTACATATGAACTAAGGAGCGCAGAACTTGAAGAGACGTTTAAGATATGGTGCGAAGCACAAAAAACTTCGCGTTTATGCATAAAATTTTCGCAATTCCGCTGCAGCCTCAATATTTGCAACATCCCTTCTTTTCTTCATATTAACGAAAATGACCGATCTCATCTAGTCTGACATCATTTGTGTAAGTAGGGGCAGTGAGACCTTTCTTTGTTTTTCTTATGCAATGAACAAACATCCTCATTAGATGGTTTTCCTCTCTTTAGTTCCTTTTTCAAAGATTTTCCCTGTAGTGGAAGACACCCAGAGATCTTTAGCTTGAATTTGAACATAGGAAGTTGTTTCAAATTCGGTATGTCAAGGCACTTATATTCACGTCTATACAATAGCCAGGCCGGCATGACCATCATATCCAAAAAAATGCCAAAGCCATTCATATCACTTCTTGGATCTTACAGGTATGATATTCAGAGTCATTAGTGAATTCATCATTAGTGAATCTGTTAGCATTAGTGGCTTGGTAGGATTTTCGTGAATTGAATATTTATTACATTTATCCACCACTTTACTCAGTAGACTTCTATCGCACAGCTCTTTGTAGCATTCAATCGGTTTCTTCACTTCATTGCCAGGGTGGTATTGCCATCTAGTAAAATCAGATCCATTATAAGAAATTTTAGATGGGCCTTTTTTTTCATATACGCTTTCTCCCTTTTACATTTGATGAAAAGGGCTGTTGCTCTTCTTCATATTCTGGCATTTTATTCTCCAGCCCGTTTTTTCAAGCATTGCGAGCATCTTGGATGGCCTTTTTATTTCATTGGCATCACTGACACCGTCAGATTCTCTATGTTTTCATCTCCTGACTTAGATGGTATAGTAAGCCTTAGAACTTTTTTTAGCATCCATCACTGGAAAAAATATGCATGAATTGTGGGAGAACTAGCAAATATATATACATAAATATAGGGTTGTAAACTGGACAAAATCCTAGTAGTATTGGAGCAGAGTAGAGATTTGCATATTATGTATCTTCAATCAAGATATACATCTTCAATCAAATATATTTGTGTCGTTTTCGCCATCTCTATATATGATCAAAATGTGAAAAATAGACAACGAAAGAACTATGCTATCACAATTCTTAGCTCAAGTTACAATGCTAATCCCAGAAAGAATATACTCAGTTGAGCTGTGTTGCTCTCAAGCAACCAGCAGAGTCCAGTAAGAATACGCTTAGTTGCGCAATGTTGCCCTCAGGCAACAAACAGAACTTAGCATCTGGAAACTTTATTTTCTGATCAAATAATTTCTAACTACCTACACATAGTCTTTAGAACAGTATCTATTTACAGCATAATTTATTTTCATACTTACTCCAAAAACAGTGAACAACAGGCAAAGAGAAACAACCGTTAGTTTGCAAATTACTCAGAGCCCCACTTCAGCGCAATCTGTTCCTTATTGTGCTCGTGCTCTACAGAATTTTTTTTGGTGGGCGTTTTGCAGCCGTAGTCTACATCCCAAGGTATTGGGAGAAATCTTATTTGTTTTGTTTCCTCAAATACTCTCTGAGATATTAAAGTTTTTTTGGTATGTTGCCTGAAAGCAACATTGTGCCATATAGGGTTAATAGTATCCTCCCACGTGTGCAAGGTGCAAGGCCAATGACTTAGGATAGACAAAGCAATTTGACCTAAAATTATTGTATACCATAGGCCTCCAGAGGTGTGAGATCAGATAACTGCACCTTCAGCAACAATTCTGATATCCCAAGGACAAAAAAAATTGTGATCCATATTTCTAGTCTTCCTTTAACCATGTGGTTACTGCGGTACCGTGGAAATGCTGCGCTGCCGTGGAAATGCTGCGCTGCCGTGGAAATGCTGCGCTGCCGTGGAAATGCTGCGCTGCCGTGGAAATGCTGCACTACCGTGGAAATGCTGCGCTACAGTGGAAATGCTGCGCTACAGTGGAAATGCAGCTCTACCGTGGAAATGCTACGCTACCGTGGAAATGCTGCGCTACCGTGGAAATGCTGCGCTACCGTGGAAATGCTGCGCTACCGTGGAAATGCTGCCCGGTGCCTGCCATTGGAGATGATTTAAACGAACGTCACTAGAAACCTTTATTTGTAATTTTCACTAGAAAAACTTTGGCTACCCCTCACGACCCAACCTCTTTACGTTTGTAATAGGGGGTTAGCTTCCGTTATTAATTAAATTCCGCATGGCGCGCTTGCTTCCTTGGCACCTGAAAGCCAACTTCTAAGTTGAATAATTGAACAATAACGCATCAGCGCCAAAAATGTCATTTCTTTAAAACGTTTTTAAATGGGCTCCTTTACTGATTTTTTGAAACGGAATGCTTCATTTTTCCATATCACCTAAACTCAATATTGATCGAAATAAGTACTTGACATTTTTTAGGCTATTATTGAGACCTTTCCAAATAGGATAATGTTCGAATGGCCGGACGGTTCGAATCGTCGGTCATTCTTAGTTAATTTTAAATTTTTGCTCTCGGTAGCTATCTAAAAACTCAACCCGCAAGGCCTGTAGGGGTGTAATCTGCTACGCGTCTTACAGGGTGGCTTTTGGATTGCTACCGATCGTCAAAACTAAAAATTAACTAAGAATGACCAACGATTCGAACCGTCCGGCCATTCGAACATTACCCTAAATTCATAAAATAAATAAAAACTTATTCCTTTGACTATTGCTTAATCCTTAAGTAGGCTACTGAAGTTTGCATACATTAAAATCCTAATATTACAGAACATTGAGAGAAACTAAGCATTCCATCTGAAGACTTCTTACCTAAATCTAGATAATTCTGATTTTCAACTAACAGTAAACTTCAACAATGTGATTTCATAACTCAAATAGAAACTTGAAGAATATTTATACAAATTGATGGCCTAAAAACTAGTTTTTCAACATTATAAATACAACATCAGATATTATTAGAAGCAAAGAAAGTGTAATTCTGGCAAATATGATATAGGCCTACCTGACATTTATTATACCACTGAAAAATTGTGCCAATTGCCACAGCATTTGAAAACTAATGCTATGGGAATATTTACCAATTAAATCATTATTCCAGGTATTTTAACACTTTGATCGCAGCGTGACCCACCGGTGGTACACGGAGGTAATTTTCACAACGCTGCAGACCGACCAGTTGTCACAAACACAATTTCCATAAATACTTAATCAAAGCTAAATGAAAGCACGATCCAGTTCATGTTTTCTATTTTCAACATCGCGCGCTGCAGTTGACTTTTAATTTGAGTTTGGTGTTGAACTTAATATTTAGTAGTTGCGGTTAAAGTGTTAAAAAACTTTTCAATACTTTAAAAGTATTGTAAATACTTCACAACACAATTTGATTTTACCAAGAAATAAATAGCTTCTAGCCTTCATTCTCCCAAACTTGGAATGGCGTGAGATTGGCGAAAAGGAACCTCATTCCCATTGCTAATGTCTAACCTGGACAGAATAATGATGTTCTAAGCAGCCAGCTTTCTTTAACATCTTCTCCACAGGGTCATCTTCTTCATTTGATTTTATGCTGCGGTCATGGTTTGACATGACTATTACATTAAATGTTGTACAAAAATCAACAGAAGTATTCTACACTTAATCTTTTTAAATTCAATGCTTTCAAAATCAACAATGTGCTTGGCTACTTAATAATCTTTTCCTGCAATATTAACTTAAGCTCTTTACCTGTAAGAGCACTCGAACACCGGATTCAACCAAACACCGGGTTCCTGATCACATATCGCGTAGCTTAGATTGGATGAAGGCCGCTAAATAAATGTGGCAAACGTACGAAGCTTTGCTCAGAATCTTATCAATCCCTGTCTCGTGAAATACTTTGAATCTTGTAAAGATGTATATAATATGGATAGACAATATTTTCCTTCTTAGCAACAATGTGGAGTCATCCAGGTTTTTGCTATATAGGGATGAAAACATTCTCCACACAGCCTTTTTGCGTATCTAATTTCATTAATGATTTCCCGCCAATGCTTTCGAACACACGGATCTCAATGTAAGCAGATGATGTTTAACCCTTCACTGTATAGTGTGTCGAATATGACACAAACTGAATTTTGCTGTGTATGGAAATAATTGATTAAAACAATTGTATTTCTGCGGTTTGTACCGCTAATGAGACCTACTCTTCAAAAAATATAAGCTAATGAAACATGTTCGACACACCCCTCCAGCGGCAGAGTTAGTTTGAACTCCATTACAGACGAGTGTTGACATTGCTATTTTTCTATTTCCGAAAATAATTCATGCAGTGAAGGGTTGAATAGCAATAACAAGTTCTGCATCGGAAATACCACAGATGCGAATTAAAGCCGAAACTATACTGACTAGCCTGAAATCATGGCACGACCGAAATGTTCCCAAATTAAATGCTAGTAAAACACAATGCATTATTTTCGGATTCAAAAATGCAGTTAAAAAACTTTAGATCTTACTCTTGCAGTAGGAACTGATAAAATTAATGCATCAGAAAAAGTTCAAAATCTAGCTATCTGATTCGATAGAAACATGTCCTTCAAACCACACGTTGAGAATACTTGCAACAAAATTTAAGGAACTTTAATGTTTTTTCATCGTATAAAGAGTATGTTAGCTGAAAAATCCAGGTAATTAGCCATTTAATCTATGGTGTTATCACGCATTGACTACTGCAGCCCAGTATGGGGAGACTTACTTTTAAACAATATAAACAATTTATTTACCACCGGTGATACAGAGGTAGAATTTTTCTTAAGTCTAGTACAATGGTCAAATTTGAGTATAGCTACCTGTGGGCCCGAATAAGTTCAGCGACTTCTAGGGCATCCTACCATCACGTTATTCTAGGGTGTACAAAAATGTTTAACCTAGTTCACTTAACCTAGTTTCGCATTAGACTGATCATTGAGATAATTAGCTCGATATTTTATGCTGTATTTTACAATTTAGGTCAAATCGACTATATTGTAGTGAACCTTCGGCACGCAACTCAGTATAAATTTCGGAAATTCTCAAAATGATCATTAAAAATTCAGTAAAATAAATCCAACCATTAGAATAAAATTTCATTACGGAATCAATTAACTTCTATCCTCAATTCTATTAAAATTGTGCACTGAAAAATTCATTCTCTAAGAAATCACTTTTGCGTTGTAACGAAACCCTCCATGACGCTGTGTCGGCAACATTTTCACTCGCACTAGCGCGACTCGTACCAAGTCATTGAAAGTGTGTGCATCTCGTTGTTTTCTCTGATCCTGGGAGGCCGACACACAAACAATCACCTCCAACATTCAATCAACATCCCTCAAAACTCTGTTTGCCACACGGCTATCCATCCAACTAAGCCACACGGCTACCAATCAACCACCCCAGCCACAAGGCACTAGCAGAAAATAACTACCTCCTTCATATACTCATATAATCAAACTGTTACCGCACCTGCGGAATATTACACTAACAAATCCACTCTCGCCGGGATCCACCCCGGATTCCCTCGAGCCGCGGCACCTGCTGAAGTGCGGCTACTCACTGGACCCGGATCTCCTTCCTCAAGAAGTGGACCCCCATACTGCTGCCGTAGTCACGGCACTCAGAGTCGTCAAAAATAAAACCGAGGCGAGAATATCCAGTTCCTTCATTATCCTGCAGAGGTCAATAGTGCAAGTGAGAAAATAGATGCCAGGAAGGCAACTCGAATACCCCGAACTCCTTCAGAGTCATATTTACTCATTTGTTATCAATTAAGTGTGCTCTACCCCGAGCACTGGTGGCCCTTAAAATAATAATAACATCCTCCTTGTTACTTGAGAAATTCCTCGCCATTTCACCTTTAAAATTCAAACTCAATTAGTTCCCCAATTTGGGAGAAGTTCAAAGTTCATATTGGTGACTATTATGCTCAGCAAGTTGGAGCGTTAGTCGCTACCCAGCAAGCCGAGCGTGCCAACACTCGTGGAGATGTGCATGCGGTAACTCAACACCAAATACCACCGCATCAGCACGCAAATTATCACCCTCAAAACCCTCCTCCGTTTGACCGCCAGGCCCGTACAAATAGGTCATTCAATCAGTTTCAGAGGAACGACCCTAGACCTAACAATAGGCAGAATCAAAATCCTCAAGCTAAGGATTTGTGCTGGTATCACCAGCAATTTTTACATATGGCCCGGAAATGTGAGGGTCCAACCTGCCCCATGTTTGCACTTCTTCATCAAAAAAACGGGTACAGCGCGGCGTAAGAGCGAGTCAGGCGCCGTCGCTCACTAAACCGATTTTGACTCGATGCCTCACGATTTTTGACCCTTTAACCAACATTAGATTCCTCATAGACACGGGTAGCGCTGTCAGCCTTATCCCGGCCTCCCAAATAGAGAAACAGGGTACGGGATCCCCGAGCCTTAAAGCCGCAAACGGCTCACCCATCCTATGCTACGGCACAAAATCACTTACCTGCTCCCTCAATCTCAAACGTTCAATGGAGTTCGTGTTCATAGTGGCGGATGTGGACACGGCCATCATTGGTGCAGACTTTCTGCAGAGGTTTGCGCTCGTGGTGGACGTGAGAAACGGATGCTTGTTTGATAGCGAGTCCAGTGAAAGAAGGCCTCTCCACTCAGTCAATATGGTGAACGTCACAGCAAACGTGACTTGCAACGTCACTATCACTTGCCCCTACGAACGGGTGTTGGCAGAATTCCCTGCCCTTTCCTTACCTAACGTAAACCCTAATCACAACACGCTGACGGAACACTATATTGAGACGAGTGGTCCGCCCGTTCACGCTAAAGTAAGGCGTCTTCCCCCAGACCGATTGCAGGAGGTAAAGTCTGAATTCCAGCGGATGATAGCTGATGGGACAGTTCGTATCTCAAAGAGTCCCTGGTCTAGTCCTTTGATCTTAGTGCCTAAAGCTAATGGCGAGACGCGGATCTGCGGGGATTATAGGATGCTTAACGCAGTCACCACACCCGATAGATTCCCCATTCCCTTATTGCAGGACTTCACTGCGAATCTCGCAGGGACAAAAATCTTCTCTAAAATAGACCTCAAACGCGCCTTCAATCAGATTCCGATGCCCGAGAGTTCTATTAAAAAGACCGCTGTGTGCACGCCGTTTGGTCTGTTCGAGTATCTTCGCATGCCACATGGCCTGCGTAATGCTCCTCAGACCTTTCAGCGTCACATGACGGAAGTCCTTTCCGACCTACCCTTTTTGTACTGTTATCTTGACGATGTGCTAGTGGCCTCGGGGACGCCTGAGGAACATGTACATCATCTGAGAGAGCTTTGCAAACGACTAGCGTCGCACTCACTACTGATCAATCCAGAGAAGTGTGTGTTGGGAAAGAAGGAATTGACTTTCTTGGGTCACCACATTAGCGAGAGGGGAATTAAGCCGCTTCCCGAAAGAGTGGCAGCCTTACGGAACTTTCCGAGACCAACGACCCAAAGACAGTTGCGCAGGTTCTTGGGATCGGTTAATTTTTACCACCGATTCCTGAGGAACTGTGCAGAGACCCTTGCCCCGCTCACCTCCTTGATTAAACCTAAAAAAGAGGCAAACCCGTTACGGTCGAGTGGACTGGGGAGGCAGAGAGAGCGTTCGAGCTCATCAAAGAGAGACTCGCTACTGCTACAGAATTAGCTTACCCACACCCTGAGGCAGAATTCAGCCTGTTGGTGGATGCGTCGAATATAGCGGTCGGTGCTGTGTTGCAGCAAACTGTAAATAATATCACTTCGCCGTTGGCGTTTTTCAGCCGCAAGCTCTCCCCAACCGAACAACGTTACAGCACGTTCGGGAGAGAGCTCCTAGCCATTTACTTAGCGGTAAAGCACTTTCGCTACACCCTTGAAGCTCGTCAATTCATAATTTATACCGACCACAAACCTATACTCAACGCTATCCGAATGCCTCCCGAGCGCCATTCCCCTAGGGAAAGCCGGCACTTGAGTTTTATCGCGCAGTTCACGAGTGACATCAGGCACATCAAAGGCGAGGAAAATACGGTTGCTGATTGCTTATCGCGTGTGTACAGCGCGGTACTAAACCCGTCAGCACCCGAGTTCCGACCCTCAGTACAAGCGATTTCGCTAGCCGATGTCATTCGTGCGCAGCAGTGCGACTTGGAAATCCATAACTTAATTGAGTGCCCCGACTCCTCCTTAAAACTCTCACTCAGAGAAGGCGTTTACTGTGACGCTGATCGGCCGAACCGTTATTACCTGCCTAACAACTTGCGTTTGCCCGCCATTAAGCATTACCATAACTTGTCACATCCTGGGACGGATAGAACTTTCCGCCTAATCGCAGATCGTTTTGTCTGGCCCGGGATGCGTAGGGCTATAAGAGAGTTCGTTCGTCATTGCCCAGATTGCCAAGCAAGCAAAGTCACTCGGCACAACAAAGCCGCAATTCACCCTTGTGCATTTACCGGCAGCAAATTTGACGCAGTCAACCTAGATTTGGTAGGCCCCCTACCTAATTCTCGTGGGTATAGTTACTTACTTACCATGATCGATCGCTTCTCCCGCTGGGTCGAGGCTGTCCCCATCGCTAACATAACTGCAGAAACTGTAGCACGCA
The DNA here is from genome assembly GCA_030386875.1 of Morinoia aosen. Classification (NCBI taxonomy): domain Eukaryota; kingdom Metazoa; phylum Arthropoda; class Malacostraca; order Amphipoda; family Talitridae; genus Morinoia; species Morinoia aosen. Next base: position 1,990,127 of record CM059572.1, on the reverse strand, counting down.
CTTTTGTCGAAACGTGGATATCCCGGTTCGGAGTCCCTTTGAGCATAACGCATGATCGTGGGGTTCAATTCACTTCCGCCTTGTGGTTAGAGATCTCCAAAATCTTAGGTTGCGCGAACATCTCGACAACGGCGTATCACCCCCAATCGAACGGACTCATCGAGAGGGTTCACCGCGACCTCAAAGCGGCATTACGCTGCTTCAAATGTCACCACGATTGGGTCGACAGGCTACCGATAGTATTACTTACTCTGAGGAACCTGTTTCGTCAGGATCAAAAGTGCACGTCCTCTGAACTGCTTTACGGGCAATCATTACGATTGCCTGGCGATGTTATCGATCCCACGTACCAAACCGATCAATCCCCCAGCCAAATCGCCGATTACGCAGCACGCCTAAAGCGCGTCATGAGCGAAGTAGTTTACATACCACCTCGCCTCCCTTCACCATCTGAAAGTTTAGACCCTTGCTTACAAAGTTGCACCCACGTTTACGTCCGGGTAGACGGGGTAAAGACCCCTCTGCGACGCCCCTATGGTGGCCCCTTCAGGGTCCTCAAGAGGTCCCCGAAACATTTCATTATCGAAAGGGGTACCAAGAGCGACAGTGTCAGCATAGATCGTCTTAAGGCGGCGTTTTTGTCCCTTCCGGACGACACCCCCACACACTCTCGTGAACCACAACAACCCAGGCTGCAAATCAGCCCCAGGTCAACACCTGTCGAGCCTCCTGGGTTGCACCTGTCCGCTTGGGCTAAGACCCTTCCTTCCACTATGGAGTGCAACGAGTTCGTAGTTCCCCCGTATACCGTTCAAAGAACGCCGTTGGAAACTAGGAATTCGGGTGCCTCCACCTCGGATAGTGCTTCTACTACTTTAACCCCCCATCACGGGAATCCCCCAGATACTCTGTCATTGTCCCAGTTGGGGATCCGAACGTCAACTTTCACAGCCCCCAAGCTTATTCCTCCTACAGCCCCCGAGCATTGTAGCAGGTCTGGCAGACCCCTTCGTCCGCCAGCTCGTTACGCGCAGTCGTAGGGTGGTTAACTCTGTTCTGTCCTTCTCTCCTAATTTTCTTTGGCTGTCACGGCTCTTGGGAACTTCTTCGCAGCCTGTTATCTTTTCGCGTAATTGTCGGGGATCGGCTTCGCCGCTCCCAGACCTTTCGGTCTCCTTTGGGGGGAGGGTAGCTGTAGTGAACCTTCGGCACGCAACTCAGTATAAATTTCGGAAATTCTCAAAATGATCATTAAAAATTTAGTAAAATAAATCCAACCATTAGAATAAAATTTCATTACGGAATCAATTAACTTCTATCCTCAATTCTATTAAAATTGTGCACTGAAAAATTCATTCTCTAAGAAATCACTTTTGCGTTGTAACGAAACCCTCCATGACGCTGTGTAGGCAACATTTTCACTCGCACTAGCGCGACTCGTACCAAGTCATTGAAAGTGTGTGCATCTCGTTGTTTTCTCTGATCCTGGGAGGCCGACACACAAACAATCACCTCCAACATTCAATCAACATCCCTCAAAACTCTGTTCGCCACACGGCTATCCATCCAACTAAGCCACACGGCTACCAATCAACCACCCCAGCCACGAGGCACCAGCAGAAAATAACTACCTCCTTCATATACTCATATAATCAAACTGTTACCGCACCTGCGGAATATTACACTAACAAATCCACTCTCGCCGGGATCCACCCCGGATTCCCTCGAGCCGCGGCACCTGCTGAAGTGCGGCTACTCACTGGACCCGGATCTCCTTCCTCAAGAAGTGGACCCCCATACTGCTGCCGTAGTCACGGCACTCAGAGTCGTCAAAAATAAAACCGAGGCGAGAATATCCAGTTCCTTCATTATCCTGCAGAGGTCAATAGTGCAAGTGAGAAAATAGATGCCAGGAAGGCAACTCGAATACCCCGAACTCCTTCAGAGTCAGATTTACTCATTTGTTATCAATTAAGTGTGCTCTACCCCGAGCACTGGTGGCCCTTAAAATAATAATAACATCCTCCTTGTTACTTGAGAAATTCCTCGCCATTCCACCTTTAAAATTCAAACTCAATTAGTTCCCCAATTTGGGAGAAGTTCAAAGTTCATAATATTTAACAGTATGTTCGATAAAACGATTCAAGAGCAGAGAGAAGATTGATTATGGTACACAAGCAAGTTACATTATGACATTATCATTAGTTACATGTAGGAGGCAAGATTTCGACACGGTGATCTTACACGACTAGTATTCTGATAGGAAGTGAGACTCAAGATGTCTTTTGAATACTTTGTACGAATTACATTCACGGATCTCTGCAGGTATAGAGTTCCAAGTTTTGGTTCCAACGAAGAGAATACTGTGTTGCGACCTGGCCTTTGAATAATAAGGAAGCATGAATTTACTTCTATTTCGGGTTAAATGGTCGTGATGACCAGTTTGCGCAGTCAATAATTGTCTTAGGCTATTGTCGCCATCATTTCTTAATGTTTTGTAAATGAAATTACAGATGGAGATTTTGTAGAGATCCGAGAGCTTAAGTATTTGTAAATTTTTGAAAGAATCATTTGTGTGAGCATTATATTCTAGGTTCTTTACCGCTCTGACAGCCCTTTTCTGCAGAGTAAAAATTTTGTTGGTTTTATTTTTATCAGTTCCGTGCCATGCTTCTATTCCGTATTGCAAGTATGGAGAAATGAGCGTTTGGTAGAGCATTTGTAAAGCTGTTTCAGGCAGAAAATTTTTAACTTTATTTAGGATTCCGATGGATTTTGATAATTTAGAACAAATATGAGTGATGTGCTCTTTGAAGGTCAGATGTTTATCTATTATGATGCCCAGAAACTTACATGAGTTGGTTTCTTCGATTTCACCTTCGCCCATTTTAATGCATGGGAGAGATACATCTTTCTTGTATGAGAATGTAATATAATTTTTTTTATCGATATTTAGGCTTATTTTATTAGCTTTGAGCCACGATGAAACCTTGTGAAGTTCAGTATTTATACTCTCCACAATCATAGCAGGATTTTGGTTCGGAAGGACCGCAGAAAGCGTACTGTCATCGGCAAAAAGTATGAATTTGAAGAATGATGTAGATTTTACAATATCATTGATAAAAATCAGAAACATGAGAGGCCCAAGAACAGGTCCTTGTGGAACTCCATGGCTAATTGTCTGTGGGTCTGATTTTGCGTCGTCAATGACAACGTATTGCTTCCGATTTGTTAGGTATGATCTGAACCAATCATGGGCAATCCCTCGAATGCCATAACAGTGTAGTTTCGAGAGTAGTATTTTATGGTCCACACAATCAAATGCTTTTCGAAAGTCAAGAAATACAGAGAAGACAGGCTTTCCTTCATCTATATTAGAGTAGAGGAATTGTAAATGATTTAATATAGCCTGTGTTAATGATTTTTTAGAGCGAAAACCGTATTGTTTATCGTAAAGAAATGATTTTTGTTCAAAATAAGAGTACACTTTTTTATACACAATCTTTTCGAATACTTTGCTAATAATTGGGAGAATGGAGATAGGTCGATAATTGTTTACACAGGTTTTTACACCACTTTTAAAGATAGGGGTTACTCTAGCAACTTTGAGGGAGTTCGGGAAAGTGCCTAGTAAGAGAGAGTGGTTAATAATATTTGATATCAGTGGGGCTACAATGTCAGCAATAACTTCAAGTACTTTAGTCGGAAACGTTTGTAACCCACTCGATTTATTTTTCATGTTGTTTATGCACGTAATTACATCGGAGGAGTTTGTAGGCGTAAAGAAAAAGGAGTTGGGTTCTCGAATATGATCCATAAATTCCAGGTGATCAGTAGGTTCACTTGGAATACCATCAGCTATGGTTTTCCCTACGTTTACGAAGAAGTTGTTAAAGAGATTAGCAATTTCTTTTTTCTCATGATATTTTACATTATCTTGAATAACATATTCAATTTTCTTTTTATCAGCATTATTCGGTTTACAGCAAGAGTTAAGGAGATGCCAAGTCTTTTTAACGTCAGTTTTGAATTGAGTAAACTTGAGCGTAAAGTAGTTCTTTTTTGATGTTCTTATATGGTTTGTTACATAGTTTCTGAATCGGTTATATGTTCCTCTAGATATTCGTCCTTCGCAAAGGAGGGCTAGGTACGCTTGACGTTTCTTTATATTTATCACGATGTCTCTAGTAATCCAGGGCTTTTGTTTATTTTTCGGGGTAACTGTACGAGTTACAATTGGGCAACACTGATTGTATGCGGTCATTATAGTTTCAGTCAACTTTACTACTGCTTCATCAATGCTCGTAGTATTATTGTTTGGTTGAGAGATGTGCAATGTAGGCATTGATTCTTCTAGAACGGTGCGCATTTCTTCAAGATTTGATTCGTTTATTTTAAGATATGCGTAAGTTTCAGCCCGTGCCTTGGTGCAAGCAATATAGACATTTTTCTTAATAAGAAAAACTGGGAAGTGATCTGATAAGTCAGAAGTAATTATACCAGCAAGAAAATCACTAGGGTCTGTCATAAAGATATTGTCAAGCAGCGTAGCACACTCTGAGGTTATTCGTGTAGGCTTTGTAATGATCGGAAGGAAGGATTGAGACTGAAAGGTAGTTAGGAAATTAGAGATTGGTTCATGGCTTTCATGTTTCAGTAGATCATAATTGAAGTCACCGCATATTATTATGTCATTGTATAAGGACCTGTTGAACTGAGAAATAATACGATTCAATTCATTCAGGAAGGATATAGGACAGGCTGTAGGAGGCCTATACACCGTTCCAAGCACAATGCGTTTACCATCTCTAAAAAGTTCTACGAAGAGTGATTCAATATGATCCTGATTCATTGTTGCACTTGCTATGGTTCTCGAGTCTATGTGGTTAGATATATATGTGCTGATGCCTCCGCCCCGCTGGTTTTTTCTTAGCGAATGGTAACTATGATAATTTTCAAATCGAATCATGTCTTTAGTCGAGTCATCTAGCCAGCTTTCGGTGAAGCTAATCACGTCTAGGTTATATTTAAGTTCAGTAATAGTACATTGTATCTCTTCCAATTTTGGATAGAGTGACCTACAGTTCCAACACAGGAGTGAGAAATCTCGGTCAGTTATTCGTATAGTTTCGTTGAATTTTGATATATTAGTATACCTACACTCTTGAGAGTCGTTTAGGTTTGGATATATTCTGTTCAAATGATTGAAATCTGGATCGATTTCCTCGAATATCTCAGGGTGATCAGTCATTTAAAATAAGTAAACAGTAAGAATTAGGTACTATAGAGCTTAAAACAAAATACAGAGTCAAGCTTAAAGGGATATTCCCGTCTAAAAAGTAGCTTATCAAGTAAGAGAGAATAGAGTAAAAAAGAAAAATCTAGCGCGATTTCGTGAGTACACACAAACTCAGTCCATGAGCGAGTGATAATGGAGTTCAATATCACAACATTGGTGCAAACAGATTGCTAAGGGCGTTTTCACAAGTTCACATACAACAGGTAATAAGTTTTTAAAGATTATGACGACAATGATACAATCAGCTAATATGGTTTACTCGTAATAATAACTGTAGTGGTAAATAAAGAAGAATTTACAGTAATATGGGTTGGTGAATAACTACTAATTGCGATGTTACAAAATGTGACACACAGATGTCATAGATGTTTACACACACATCTATTATTTATTTGTTATAATATTGGAGTTCGATATCACTACATTGGTGCAAACAGATTGCTGAGGGCGTTTTCATAAGTTCACATACAAGAGGGAATAAGTTTTAAAGATTATGATGACAATGATACAATCAGCTAATATGGTTTACGCGTAATAATAACTGTAGTGGTAAAAAAAGAAGAATTCACAGTAATATAGGTAAGTGAAAAATTGCTGATAGATTATAATGACAATGATATAATCAGATTATAAGAAGATTACAACGACAATGATATAATCAGCTAATATGGTTGTACGATGGCAGTGGAGGGCAGAAGCGATTATCAGATTATAAGAAGATTACAACGACAATGATATAATCAGCTAATATGGTTGTACGATGGCAGTGGAGGGCAGAAGCGATTATCAGATTATAAGAAGATTACAACGACAATGATATAATCAGCTAATATGGTTTACGCGTAATAATACTTAAGTGGTTAAAAAAAGAAAAAAATTCACAGTAACATTGGGAGGTAAAAAATTGCTGATTGCGTTGTTTCAAAAGTTCACACACAACCGCCATAAATGTTTACAAACACATCTGTTATACATTTGTATAGATTCAGGTTAAACTAACATCAAGTTGAGGTTAAACTGACATGATACCTAATTGAGGTTAAATTAACACGAGATTGACATATCTAATTTAGGGGATCACCTAGTCTAGTCACCCATGATTTGCTTCGATGACATATTTAGTTGTTGCATCAGGTATTGCTCGAGGTCATCTGGCGTGTTGATCTCGCGGCGTCTTGAATCTGGGTTTCCGGGGTTGAATATGAAGATGTTTCCATCCTGTGTTCTTGGAATCCAACTTTATCCGGGAATTTCCTTTTGGCCATCCTCAGAATGTACATGGCGTTAGCTCGTGAGGGTATGAGGTATTCATTTATGAAGAAGAACTTTGGTTTCTTTTCTCGGCATGCGTTGAGAATTTCACGTTTTTTGTTATAATGTTTTAGTTCAAATGCTATGTTTCTTTGATCTACGTTCCCAGTTACTGTTTTTTTCCCCATTCTTGTAGCTGACGTGATGTCAGTGTCGGTGAGGTCAATGTTGATCTTGTCCTTGAGGAGATGGCAGACGGTTTCCTTGCAGATTTCGTTCGAGTGTGATTGTGGTAGATCCTTGCCAGAAATGACGAGAGTACATTTTTTGTCTTCAATGGCTCGGCGCTGATCACTTTTTTCCAACTGGTCGAGACAGAGGGCTAAGCTATCCATTTTCTCATTCTGTTCTTCGAGAGTTTTTTTTGTGCTCTGCTTCTTTTCCCGCTACTGTTTCAACTAGTGTTTTAAGGTGACTTATTTCAATTTTCATATTATCAATGTCACTCTTAAAATTTGTCATCACTGAGTCGAAGTATTTTATAAGGACAGAAACCACTTCTTTGCCATCTTTTGTTAGGTTAGACACATCAGGATATTGACCAAACTTCGACTGATATTCGTCGCTGTTATTGTTGCCGCAGCTGTTGTTATTGCGTTGCTTCTTGGGTACTATCTTGGAGATTGGGAGAGTTCGTTTCCTCGTGTACGCGAGGGATGAGCACTTTCACACTTTTTGAGGGAATATTTTTACACTTAGTTCGATGATTTTTTATTTGTTGTTTGTTTAAGTCACATTTGAATCCTCATGGCGAGAGTGTGTACCCATTCAGGTTAGGAGTACATTCTTTCTAGCGTTAGGCACTTTGTTTCGGAGCGAGCGCAACACACGTCCGTGCCACACAGAGTCTCTCAGGACACTGTTGTGAATACTGAAAAGGGATTTATAAATATATTATTATAAGTGCATGAATTTCGCAGCCAAGGTGGTATACAACGGGGTATGCAAAGGTAATTTCAAAAGAGGTGATCACGTAACCCCTCTTCTTAATAAACTCGGCTGGACTCCTATTCAAGAAAGGCTCCTCACGCAGAGGGCCCAATACGTATTCTCCTCGATATATCTTCCTCAGAGCAATGCTGAGATGGTGCGTTTCCATCCACCCACTGAAACTAACCAAAAGCCGAACAAAAACAATAATGTCTTAGTCGACCATCGTTCATCTCATATGGGGCAGAAGGCTCTGTCATTACCAGCTGCCCTACTGTGGAACAAACTTCCCCTGAGTATTAAAATCCCTCAAAGACTGGGAGAATTTAAAACCAAAATCACTCGTCATCTTGCGTGTTAACAATAATTGTTGGTTACAGAACATACTGTATAAGTATTGAAGAATCTTATTTGCTCAGTATCTCCATTGCTGAATAGGTTAGGTTAAAGGTTAACATCGGCATCTTTGGGATGCTTTATTTCCAATCAAGCCTGATACATATGATCTTAGCATTGGTCCCATTTCCGACACCTGGGTTGAGTGGGGTATTGTGCTTGAGCTTTCCCTTATACCCAACGGGGAAAATCTCTGCGCCAGCGCCGGGATACGAACCCGCGACTCCAACATACGAGCCCGATCCCTTAACCACTGTACCACGGAGAGCACACAACACGGAGAGTACGGAGAGTACCACGAATAGTCTCCCTTTTTCATTGTTTTATAATTCAACACATTACACAACAGTTTTGAAGTATACGTAGGTATCATGATTTGATCGCCAATACGCTGGGATTTCCAAAAATGCTTACATGTATTTGTGTGTACGTATATGGGTGTATGTGCGCATGTGGGTGCGCATATGTGCACATATATCTGCGAGCACTGGACTAGCAAATAGCATATAAATACCGCCCTTTTTCACTCCAAACTTTTAACACTACCCAACACCTCATTTCATTTTATTATTTTAAAGCAATCCAAAGCTTAAATGTCTTGTACATGGTTACTTATTGTCATGTTTTCAACTCACAAAATTCAGTATCTTTATTGTTTTCATGAATTAATTAGGTCTATTCAACTCAAATAAACCAGCCACATGATACCTTTTATGTGTTTCCTCTCCGTTTTTGTGCAAGCATCAAACTAGACCGCCAGAACTTGAGAAATCATTAGAGAAGTTGCTCAGTATAAAAGATCAGACTGCAAAGGCACTTATGACAACCCCTCAAAAACGGCGAATGACTTTAATACTTTCTTCTCAAATGTTGGCGAAGATTTTTTCAATAAGTGTCCAGAACAGTTTCAGACACATCTACACTTGCAAATCTGAGCGATGTTTCATCCCCAAATACTAGAAACAAATGAAGAAGAAAGAAGAAAGAAAGAAAAACATTTATTTTCCAAGTTGTCACATGAGATACATGCCAACACATTGGCTTTTAAAAAATTTCTTAATATAAGACATCCTAAAACAAAAGTTCCACACGAGGAGTACTAATTGACAAACCATCCGAGGTGTACAAATAGATCAGCCATACGAGGCATAATAATACACAAACTATACGAGGTGTACTAATAGACAAACTATCAGAGGTGTACAAATAGATAGACCATACAAGGCATATAATTAGACAAAATATACAAGGCGTACTAATAGACAAACCATACGTGGCGTGCTAATAGTCTAACTCTGTCAAGGGGTATAAATATATAATGCTCGTCGTAGCTGTGAGACTAGCGAACTTGCCTCCGTCCAGGCAGACCCTGGTTCGAGTCCCGGCGCTGGTGGCGATTTTCTCTGTTGGGTATAGGGGAAAAATTCCAAGCACAATACCCCACTCTACCCAGGTGTCTAAAATGGGTACCGGTCTTGACCGGGGGAAAGCGTAATGGCGTCCTGGCGTTAGTTATAAGGCATTTGAAAATCCAATGTATAAGGTGATATGTATCAGGCTTGAAATTGGAAATAAAGCATCCGTAGATGCCCTCATTATTATTATTGAATAAGAAATAAAAAATATCATCTCTTGGATGTTTTATATTCTTAGAGATGGCTAACACCTTATAAATAATTCGAATACTATTAAAGAATTCTTCAGAACTCCCAAGTTATTAGTTGAAATTATCGACGTAAGAAAAGGACAAAAAAAAACGCTATACAGGAGTAGATTGAAACACCATCGTAAATGACAATCAAGTATTGAGAAAAGGTTAGTCACGAAGTAATTTATAAAGAACATCGCGCAACACCACAAGCACATCTAGAAATGCGTAAACAAACTTGCACTCAAAAGTGAAATGCATGGCTTGTTCGGCATACAAATATAGAGATAATTTTTGCACGAGCGCTTCATTTCATTTGTCTGTTTATACTTTTAATTTCTTCTATTCACAAAAATGCCCTTCGGGGCCGTGATAGATCGATTTATGAATCATTAAGCAAGCGCAATCAATTTGTTTATTTCTGGAATTTGGTTCAGTATTAACTGATCGCAGAGCCTTAGGTAAAATTTAATGTGTCTCGAGGTTTTGCTTTTTGGGCAAAAAATAGAAATAGAAACAAATATGTGTACATGTGCGTTTATATATGTGCGAACGTGTGCATGTGTACACTGATACATAGACATTCATGTTTGTGTGCGCACACATACACACTCATGCACACACCTACACACACATATTCATATATGTACGTATTGAAAAAGAATATAAGAAAAATGCAAATAAACATAAAAATATTGCTCTTTCTGCATTTAAAATGACGGTCAAAGCTCAGATGAATCGTAAGAAATGACCTGAGGAAAAATAAGGAAAAGAAATAAGGCTTCAAAAAACGTATAGATGAAATGGTTTTTTAATTTCCTAAAAGAAATTTTTAAAGAAAGCTCAAGGTTATCGTCGAGGAACAACAACAACAACAAAAAAACATATTTCATATCTTCCCGATATTCTCTGCAACATCATGCGAAAATCCGCTGTACATGGGATAAAATGAAGATACGGTGTAGGCCGGTTACCACTCATGGTTGACAAATATCTACAAAATTTTGAAAGAAATGCGTAAACAAACATATACTCAACATCAAAATTCATAGCTTGTACAACATACGGACAGAAAGATAATTTTACCCCAATTCATATGCTCAAATTGCGCTTTATTTCATTAACTGTATTTGTCATTAATCCGATTCATATATACGCCCTTCTGGGAAGTGATAAAACGATTTTTGAATCATTTCGCTCGAGCAATAAAATTTATTAACCGGACGGTTTTCGCGTAAGGAAATGAAATAGAAACATGTATATCTATTTATGTAGATTTATATTTACCTACATACGTACACACACATATTAATATATATACTTATTGCAAAACTTGATTAAAAAAATAAATAAATAAAATAAAAATACAAGTAAAAAACCTACCATCTACTACACCGAAAATGACAGTTGAGCTCACTGTAATCCTATGAAATTACTCGGAAAAAATAACTAAAAGGAAAAGAAGACTTCGAAAAACGTAGGAATGAACTAGTTTTTAGTTTCTTCATAGAAATTTGCAAGAAAACTCAGGTTACAGTCAAGAACCAGCACAACTCTTCAGCATTATACGGACATGTGTACATGGGATAAAATGGAGCAACATTGTGGCCGGATATCACATCTGAGTGGCAAACATTTACAAAATTTGGCACATATAGGTAGATTAAACAATGGTCCAAAGCGAAAATATTAATTACGGAAATTTAGAGTTTTTTCCGATTTAAAAGTTTAGTGCTAGTGTGCGCTGAACGCACGGAAAGATATAAAAAGACTAAATGAAATGCTTGACTTACCCCCTCCCCCCAGCTCAGCATAAATCGATTGAAAACATCTTCGAGGATGATTTTGAAATAGTGAGACAACGTTAGCCAAAATTTAATTCATTAAAAACTTTGCACAACCCTCACATCTATAAACCTGTATATTGGTGTACACACAAAATGTATTTCAGGGTATGTTTGTCAAACGGACGTTAAATATTTATACAGAAAAGAGAAAAATAAAAAATAAAGATGAGGAAATACTCCTAATTATGGAAAAAACGTTCGTTCTGCTGCATTAAATTGACGGCTGCGGTGCTCATTATTGTCGACAGAAATAAGTAAGAAGAATATAAGAGTGGCTTAACAAACGTAAAATGAAACTGTTTCCAATTTTCTAACAGAAATTTCAGGAAAATTAAAATTTCAGGTAGATGGGAAATTCACTCCGAAATGCTGCAGGCCTGCGACAGAGATGCAAAATGACGTGGAACATTTACTTTAAATTCTTTTGCATTTTTAGAGTTTTTGATATGCTGGGGAAGCTTGTCCCACAAAAAAGCTCCAAAAACTAAGAGAGCTTTTTGTCCCACGTTAGATGAACGGTAACTGACTAAGACATCATTCCACCGATTTGGTTTTTTGTTTTTCGGATATTAGATGGAAAAAAAATTTTACCACCTCTGCATTACTTTGGGAGAGGTGCAGAGAATAGAACGCTCGTCGAGCTTTTTGGATCATGAATCTGTTCGGTATTGGGATCCAGTCGAGTTTTCTTAAAAGAGGGGTGACATGAAGTTTCCTTTGCAGACCACTTTGGGGGCGAAGTTTAGATATTTTTGCAGCTCTTCCTGACAACTTTGAGGTATATCTCCCCACACAAGACTGCAGTAGTCCAGACGCGATAAAACTAAAGACTGAATCGCTAGTAATCTAGATTTTTTGTCAAGTGTGTTCTTAATGCGATGAAAGAACATTAAGGTTTCGTTAATTTTGTTGCACATTGTTTCTACGTGTGAATTGAAAGTCATATTTTTGTCAAGCCAAACACCAAGATTTTTTACCTTATCAACTGGTTCAATTGTATCGTCTCCAAATGTTAGCGTGAATGGTGGTAAATTTTCAGTCGCATTCTGTGATCCAAAAATGATGCATTGCGTTTTACTTGCGTTAAGTTTGAGGCCATTATGATCATACCACAATTTCAGATTTCTCAGAAGGTTTTCAGCGTTGGCTTGTGTTTCTTTTAAATCCGCTGTTGAGCTTGTCATGGCAATTTGTACGTCATCAGCATACATTGAGATTTTTGTTTTTGCCGGCATGGCGGGGAAATCATTGATGAATATTGAAAATAGGAGCGGGCCGATGATTGAACCATGAGAACGCCAAAATTATTTGGTATGAAAAAGAAAGAAAAAAAGAAAAAATGTTTTTTTCCAAATTTTCACATGAGATACATGCCAACATATTGGCTTTTAAAAGTTTCTTAAATATAGGGCATCCTAAAACAAATGTTCCATACGAGGAGTACTAATTGACAAACCATCCGAGGTGTACAAGTAGATGAGCCATACGAGGCATAATAATAGACAAACTATTCGAGGTGTACTAATAGACAAACTGTCAGAGGTGTACAAGTAGATAGACCGTCCGAGGCATATTAATTGACAAAAAATACGAGGCGTACTAATAGACAAACCATTCGTGGTGTGCTAGTAGTCTAACAAAAGTTCTATACTAGGAGTACTAATTGACAAACCATCCGAGGTGTACAAATAGATAAGCCATACGAGGCATAATAATAATAGGCAAACTATACGAGGTGTACTAATAGACAAGCTATCAGAGGTGTACAAAATAGATAGACCATACGAGGCATATTAATAGACAAAATATACGAGGCGTACTAATAGACAAACCACACTTGGCTTGCCAATAGTCTATCTCTGTCAAGGGTAGTTGAATGAGAAATGAAAAATATGCCCTAAAAATATGCAAAGCCCTATCACCACAAAAAACATATTTCATATCTTCTCGTTATTCACCACATCATGCGTACATGGGTAGATGGGATAAAATAGAGATACAGTGTAAGCCGGTTACCACTCATGAATGATGACATTTTGTTATTCAGGCACACTGCATGAGAGCGGTTTAGTTGGTAGCTTTCAAACCACTCAGTGTCTATTTTGAGGTTTGAAATTTTTTGTAGAAATTTCTTTGCTCAACACTGTCGAAAGCTTTGGAGAGATCAAGCAGTAGTAAAAGCGCCAATCTTTTTTGGTCAATATCGTTTTAAATTTTTTCTGTTATGTTTAACAGGGCGTCCTGAGTACTGGTATTCCTTCTGTAAGCATATTGATTGCGATGCAGTAGATGTGACTCGTCTATGTAAGACGAGAGCTGGTTTGTTATTACTTTTTCTAATATTTTGGACATAACAGGCAGGAGACTGATTGGTCTGTAGTTTGACGCTATGTCGATGTAACCAGATTTATGTAGTGGCTTAATAATGGATAGTTTCCATTGATCGGGAAACTTGTTTGTGGCTATAAATGTATTTATTATAAAGCGAATGAGGGGTGCTGTGACAGGGAAGCTGTCTTTTATATGTTGGAGGCTTATGCCATCATGTCCAGTTGCTTTAGTATTCTTTAGTGAGTAGAAGATTTTTCGTATCTCTATGACGCTGACCGGCTTTGGTCTCCATTTGTTTCTACAATTTGGGGATGAAACACCGCTCAGATTTGCCCCTGTAGATGTGTCTGAAACTGTCCTGGATAATTCATTGAAGACATCTTCGCCAACTTTTGAGAAGAAAGTGTTAAAGTCATTCGCCGTTTTTTAGGGGTTGTCAAAAGTGCTATTGCAGTCCGAATTTTTATACTGAGCAACTTCTCTAATGATTTCCCAAGTTCTTTTTGGGTTTTGTTTTGCCGCCAAGAGTTCTTTGTGGAAGTAGTCCCGTTTTGCTTCCTTACCTTTTCTTCGTAGGATCTTCTCATGATCTTTATATAATTTTCGACGCATACTGTCTGATTTATTCAGTTTGTACTCACGCTGCAAATTTCTTTTAGCTCTGTTCAACTGTTTTATCTCATCTGTTATCCATTTAGAAATTCTTGGCTTGACTTTTTTCGTAGTGAAAGGTGCGCATTCGTTAAGAGCTGATATGAAATTTTTGTTGAAAAGCGAAACTTGTAGATTGACATCATCGGTGTTTTCCATGCCTTGAAATTCACTCCATCTGTCTAATAGCTTTTCTTGAAATATTTCAGGGGAGTAGTGGTTTTTCATGCGATATGTAATGTAACCAGATTTCTGTTTCTCTTTTGCAATATTGATTCGGCATTCTACCGAATGGTGATCAGAAAAGGACGGTAAGATCTCTGTGCTGAGTACTGCTTGGAGATTGTTTGTAATTGCATGTCAAGAAGAGCTTTGAAAGTGCTGGTAATTCGCGCTGGTTCTTGGACCATTTGAGAAAGATTAAGTCTCTGCAGCATCTTGCTTAGCTGATTGTTTTTATTTGTCAGATCTACGTTAAAATCTCCGAAAAAATAGAAAGACTTTTTGGCTGCAGAGATTAATTTAAGCGTATTTTCAATGAAAACTAATGTTGGACGTAGAGATGCTGACGGATGTCTGTAAAGACTGCCGATAATGAAAGACTTGTGTTTGTTTACTTGAACATTGAGCCAAACCATTTCTATGTCTTCGCATTTTTCTTTTATCGGAAATAAGGATATAGAGTAGACATCTTTGATGAAAATGCATGAACCTCTACCTCTCTAACTCTTGACTCCGTCATAACTGTACAATATGTTCCCGGTAATGCTGAGATATGAGCTTTCGACTCGTGAATCGAACCATGTTTCAGATACGCATAAAATATCGATATCGTTAGTGATGAACATTACTCGTACGTCATCCATTTTACCATTGAGACTGCGAGCATTTGTGTGCAATATTTTGATATTATTGATCTCAATAGGCAGATCTTTAGTGGAGTTATTGCATTTGTTAGGTCTAGCAGGGCATTTAGTATTCGTCTCTAGGTCTTTATTGCCGCGTTCACTTTTTGTGATTTCGGCTTTAGGAAGAAATTCAATTTGATCACTGTTATTTAGTCACAAAATGGGGGCGGGAGCAACATGATTTTCGTCACGCATTTTAAAGAGGGCGCTATAGTGGTCCTGTTTCCGGTGTATGCTTACCGGAGGACAGTTTAACAGAGCATTCGATGTAGGGGAGATTGTCGTCTTCCAAATCCCATTGTCTCTTTCATCAAATATATGAATTGGTGTTCTCGTCACATTAGAAAGTATTTGGGGTATGAGGTCTCCAACTGCGTGATCGAAGACTTTTCTATCGAGGTATTTATCGATGAGTTGTTCGAAACTGCCACTGTTTTTGTAAACGAATTTTGCATACTGGTCCTTGTTTCTGGAGCTCTCAGTTTTAATGGCTTTTTTCAGAGATATATAATTCCATTTCGATATTTGTTGTGAAGCAAGCTGTGTCGTAACTGCGTGGAGGAGACAGTTTCCGTCACCTAAAGTGTAAGCAGGCTCCATTTTGAACGATCGTTTCAAGTCGTCCAGTGTGTCTGCAACGCGTGTGCAAATTTGATTCACTGTTGATTTAGCGGTAGCAGCATCGGTTTGGTCGTTCGATGGAGGCCTGGCAAAGACATCAGATTTTTTCAGGGGTTGTTTTCCATTGAAGTAATTCTCTACGGGACTGCGTAAGGGAATTTGATTTCCGAAAATAAGCTTGTTGGGCGATAAATTTTTTCGAATAATTTGATTTTCTTTGGAATGGTTTTGAATATCGTTTTTCGCTTGATTTTCCTCTGTTCCTGCGTACTTACTGGAAAGTTGAGAATTTGTTGAAAAGGAGGGCATATCACAGTCACTGTTTGTGTCTGTTGCAAGTAACGCAAATTTATTTTTCGTACTGACATTATAGTTGTCTGAGATCGAGTCAGGGAAAGGCTCAGGCTTATGCACGTTCCTCATGCTGTGGGTGAGTGAGTTACTCAGACCTCTGCTTGATGACGCAATCAATTTTGAAGGATTTGGAGTACCATGTGCAATGATGTGCATAGGCTTATTTTCTTTTTGAAAGTTTGAAGTGAGACTATTTGTCTCATTCCGTGAAGTTTTCGACGTTTCATTGGAATGATTTACAATTCCATTTATTGCTTGACATTTTTTGAAATGAGGATAATATGGCACGGTGATTCGCAATGTTGATTTCATTGCAAGTTGTCCAAGAAAACAAAAGGTTTCTTCCTGGGTGCGAGGCCATTGAAAGGTATTGAGTGCGTCATCATTTTCATTAGCTGGGTAAGGTTGAAATTGAATCAAGTTTAAACCCAGGTTTTTGCAAAAATTCATCGCTTTGTTGAATTCTTTCGCACTGCAAGCATTGGCAATATAAATACGAGAAAGTGCGTACTTCCTTCGAATTTGTTGTTTGATTCGAACAAGGTCTGAGGGCGAGTGGCAGAGACCATCAAAACGTAGTATATAATTTTTAAATCTAGGCATGCAATTTATTGTATGGAGGAGGTCATCGAAGCGCCCAGATGGAACAGTTTCGATTCAGCACGAGCGATCGATGTCCTTCCTTCTGATTGTGCTTAGGATATTGTCACCTAGCAGCAAAGTATCGTAAGGTTCTCGACAATTGGAGTCTACTTCACAAGAGATACTAGCAGGTACCACAGGTGCAAGGTCTTGAGAACTTATATGTGAATTTAAAGCAAAAAAGTTGCTCGGTTAAGTTCTGAATGTTTGATACTGTAGAGAAAATCGACGACGGGCTAGGAGGCTCACGTTGTCTTACGGATTAATTGAAAAACGCTGCTGTTAGAGACAAATTGTGAATAATTTTATGAATTTTTTGAGAGCTTGTTATTCGAAGCGGGTGCAAGTAGCCATTAAAAGAAGCAACAGTGTTTTTTCTATTGCTCAGTACTGGAAATTTTATTTTGTTCTCGCAGCTTACGTTCTGGCGTACTTTACTGCCAGTATCGGTTTGTGTGCGAATATTATCGAACATAAAATCTGGAGAATGAGGAGAGTCTACCACGCTGGAAATATCCTTATTAATAACAACTATTCTGTTCTTGTACCACTGATGAGGATGGTGTTGGTGTCCCTGTCGCTGGCGGACAGTTCGGAGCGTTGTTGGTGACGCAGAGCTGGGGAGCTAGCGCGCAGTTTAGCTCGTTGAGATGAGGTGGTGATTGTGGTGATGCGGCTGAGATTTCACTGCTTCGAGCCTTCAAATGATTGCTGGAGGTTTGGCAGATGTATATTCCCTCATCCTGTGATATTTGTTGCACAGTCTTCACTGACGCTACTTCGGAAGGTGACCCACATTCTCTGACGGTGTTACTGGCAGCTGTTAGCAAGTCTCCTGTCATTTGAGCATTAGAATCTTTTGAGTGAGAGGATGTAGGTCTCCTACTGGCAGGCATTTTTCGTGGTAAGGCCGTATTTTTGCCTCTGAGAGAACCTTTTTTTCGGGATGTTGTGAAGGGCAACATTTGTTCAGAGAACGCCACTTTCCGGCCTGCGAAGCGAGTCTCGTAATGATGCATCGTGCGTTATATTTGCATAGCTATGACTGGATTTTGAGAACGAAATAGCTTTCGTATATATATCGCTGATACTGATTTACTAAATTTTACCTCGTTCAGCAAGTATTTTATGATAAGTGAGGTAAATCCAAGCCGTTCATCGAGGTATTGAAGCTTACAGCTGAGAGAAGAGGGGTTGCCCTTTAATGCTGGAGGAAGGAAGCGGGGAACAGTGAGAGTTGGGGTCTGCCGTGAACGTGAACAATGACGTATTCATGATGAAGGTTGGTTACGCTCAGTGGTGCTCTGATTTCTTGATGTCCGTTTCTCGAAATTTGATGTACGTAATTGCGTACGACGTTGTGTAATGCTGGAGAAAGGAGGCGAGGAACAGGGAGAGCGTTGGTCGGCCGTGAATAATGACGACAATGACGTTCACACTTTTGCAGGTTGACAAATTTTACTCATTCAGTTTCTCAACGTTTCATAATAACAAAAAATTGTAATCCTTCTTTCACTTTTTATGTCAATATTCACCAAAGTTAACTGGTGGGTCTCTATTTCACCAAAAGAAAAGTTAATTTTGTTTATTCAGAGGAGGTTGAAAAATTGGGTGATTTACTATCAACAATAAAGATAGCCATCATTTAAGTATTTGCGGATGAGGGATTGCGTTGCTCGTTCACATTTGAAAACGAAAAAGACCGCCTTTTAAATGTCAGATGAAGAGAAGCCGCCCGTCAGAAAAAGGGGGAGGGGTAGAGGAAAAGAGAAGGTAGAGTAGACAGAGACTGGGGTGCGGGGAGCAGGATGCTTGCGGTGATCCAGCTTGGCGTTTCTCGTTCGTCTGCTTGTGAAGAAAACAGTACAATTTTTTCCGTGTGAAGATTCCTTTGGTGAGCTATCCAAAAGACGTCATATTGCTGAAAATTCGCCTCACGTTGTGGAATTATGTTCTAGCAGACCAAAGCAGGTTAACAGTATTGAGATACTAAAAAAAATTCTACCCACTAAAAAATACTAACGCGATTGAAACATGATAGCATTAGCCTCTAATATATAAAAGACAGCTTTCCTGTCACAGCACCCCTAATTTGCTTGATAATAAATACATCTATAGCCTCAAAAAAGTTTTTCGCTCAATGAAAACTATCCATTATTAAGCCATTACATAAATCTGGTGATATCGACATAGCGTCAAACTACAGACCAATCAGTCTCCTGCCTATTATGTCCAAAATATTAGAAAAGTTATAACAAACCAGCTCTCGCCTTACATAGTCGAGTCACATCTACTTCACCGCAATCGATATGCTCACAAAAGGAATACCAGTATACTCAAGACGCCCTGCTAAACATAACATAAACAATTTACAATGGTATCGACCAAAAAAAATAACTCTCCTACTATTGCTTGATCTCTCCAAAGCTTTCGACAGTGTTGAGCATAAGAAGCTTCTACAAAAAATTTCAGACCTCAGAATAGACCCTCGGTGGTTTGAAAGCTACCTACTAAATCGCTCTCATACAGTGTGCTTGAATAACAAAATGTCACTACTCATACCAAATAATTCTGGCGTTCTCCCAGGTTCAATCCTCGGCCGGCTACTATTTTCAATTTTCATCGATGATTTCCCCACTATGCCGGCAAACACAAAAATCTCAATGTGTGCTGATGTACAAATTGCCATGACAAGTTCAACAGCGGATTTGAAAGAAACACAAGCCAACGCTGAAAACCTTCTAAGAATTCTGAAATTGTGGTTAGACCATAATGGCCTCAAACTAATAATGGCCTCGTTTCAGCCAGTCTTTAGTCTTTCTCGCTGGCTCGCTGGTTTGCTTGCGGTGTGTGCACTCCCATGGGAATCCATGTTAATCAATTCAAGCTCGCTCGCTTTCTCGCTTCGAATCTTTTGGTGTGTAAGCACCCTTACTGGCTAGACAAAGAGTGTAGCCAATGAAACGTTTTATTTCAGGCACAGTTGTGGGAGTTTTTACATGGTGGAAGATGACTTTTCCTTCAAAAAAGCAATCGAATTTCAAGTTTTAGTTCGTGAAACGTTTGTTTGTTATACTTGTGAAAACGCCCTTAGCAATCTGTTTGCACCAATGTTGTGATATTGAACTCCAATATTATTCGCTCATGGACTGAGTTTGTGTGTACTCACGAAATCGCGCTAGATTTTTCTTTTTTACTCTATTCTCTCTTACCTAATAAGCTACTTTTTCGACAGGAATATCCCTTTATGCTTGGTTCTGTACTTCGTTTCTTTTTTTAAGCTATATAGTACCTACTTCTTACTGTTTACTAATTTTAAATGACTGATCACGCTGAAATACTGGAAGAAATCGACCCGGATCTCAATCATTTGAACAGGTTATATCCAAACCTAAACGACTCGCACGACTGAAGGTATACTAATATATCAAAATTCAACGAAACTATACGTATAACTCGCCATGACTTTGCACTCGTTTGTTGGAACTGTAGGTCACTCTATCCAAAATTGGAAGAGATACAATGTACTATTACTGAACTTAAATATAACCTAGACGTGATTAGCTTCACCGAAAGCTGGCTAGATGACTCGACCAAAGACATGATTCGATTTGAAAATTATCATAGTTATCATTCGCTAGGAAAAAACCAGCAAGGCGGAGGCATCAGCACACATATATCTAAGCACATAGACTCGAGAATCATAGCAAGTGCATCAATGAATCAGGATCGTATAGAATCACTCTTCGTAGAACTGTCTAGAGATGGTAAACGCATTGTGCTTGGAACGGTGTATAGGCCTCCTACAGCCTGTCCTATATCCTTCCTAAATGAGCTAAATCGTATCATTTCTCAGTTCAAAAGGCCCTTATACAATGACATAATAATATGCGGTGACTTCAATTATGATCTACTGAAACATGAAAGCTATGAACCAATCTCTAATTTCCTAACAGCCTTTCAGTCTCAATCTTTCCTTCCAATCATCACAAAGCCTACACGAATAACCTCTGAGTATGCTTCGCTGCTTGACAATATCTTTATGACAGACCCAAGTGATTTTCTTTCTGGAATCATTACTTCTGACTTATCAGATCATTTCCCAGTTTTTCTTGTTAAGAAAAATGTCTATATTGCTTGCACCAAGCCATGGGCTGAAACTTACTCATATCGTAAAGTAAGCGAGTCAAATTTAGAGGAAATGCGCACCGTTCTAGAAGAATCAATACCAACATTGCACATCTCTCAACACAATAATGCAACGAGCATTGATGAAGCAGTAGTAAAGTTGACTGAAACTATAATGACTGCATACAATCAGTGTTGCCCAATTGTAACTCGTACAGTTACCCCCAAAAATAAACAAAAGTCTTGGATTACAGGAGATATCGTGATAAATATAAAAAAAATGTCAAGCGTACCTAACCCTCCTTTTCGAAGGGCGAATATCTCGAAAAACATATCACCGATTCCGAAACTATCTGACAAATCAGATAAGGACATCAAAAAAGAGCTACTTTACTCGCAAATTTACTCAATTTAAAGCAGATGTTAAAAAGACTTGGCAGCTCCTTAACTCTTGCTGTAAACCGAATAACGCCGATAAAAAGAAAATTGAACATGTTGTTCAAGATAATGTAGCATACCATGGGAAGAAAGAAATTGCTAATCTCTAACAATTTCTTCGTAAGCGTGGGGAAAACTATAGCTGATAGTATTCCAAGTGAACCTACTGATCACCTGGAATACATGGATCATATTCGAGAACACAACTCCTTTTTCTTTACGCCCACCAACTCTTCCGATGTAATTGCAAGCATAAGCAACCTGATAAATAAATCGAGTGGGTTATATAAAATTTTTCCAATAGAGGTTTAGGTGTGAGTTAAGCTCACTAGTTTCCAGCAAAGCTGATGGAAATCGAGAGGTAGCGAAAGGAGAATTAAGGAAATTAACGTTTACATTTAATATATATAATGACAAATATACTCTAAATCGCTTTCTGCCACCTACTTCAAAAAACCTATCGGAAGATAACAAAAGAAAAGAAAACTGTAAACATTCAGGACACTAGGAAAAAAATCGATGAAAATAGTGGAATACACACACATTGGGCTAACTATCCACATTACTCCTAAGAGTGATTTGTTAAAAGGAATGGACAGGAGTCCTACGGAAGTTATGGGATTTTTTCCCTCCGGATAAGGAACACTGAAAATGCGTCCTGATGACCAACTTTGAAGAATCGCATAGTGCCAGTCGACATACCAAATAAATAAGGCCGTTTGCGTTAGATCCTTCTGCTGCCCAGGTCACTCTCGCGCCGAAGCTCCACGCTGACCCATGCTGGCCTAAGGTTTAGCAGCAACGCATGAGGGTGATAGTTGCTTGCAACAAATTTGGAGAATTCGGCTGAGGTGTCATACCGATAAGATAGTTAGATGACGGTAACTTAGGGGTGTTTACACTAGGGGACATTTCGGCCGTGATCGAGGCGCGACTCGTGTTGACGAGGCTCACCGCTGAGGCTCATATTTGAGTGCGTGAGCCCGAAGTTCCCTATTCGCTCTGATCGAATTCGTGAGGCGTGACGCATGTGCACGTGAGCCTCGCAGCTCAGTCCCCGGTCAGTGTGTAGTTAGCAGTCATCAGATTAGGTCGTAGCCCTTTGCTCATCGATTATGGCTGACATAGCGCTGCCGTGAGAAACTACATTGCTTCTAATTGAAATTTAGTAAGCCCATCAATGCATTTGGCAGACCATAAGCTGCGAATATAAGGAGGCTGCTTTCCATTATATACGAATGAAAATAAACGAATATAGTATCATTTCACTCATGTAAATAAAAAAGAGACTACGTAGCTTATGACGCAGCAACAATATTCAGACAACCTCGTCGACTGTAACCCATCTTTAATAGCAGCTGGCCACACATTGACTGATTTTCTAATTTGAGCAGCGCGCGCTCCGTGGCACGCTCCAATGGCTCCATGTCTAGTCTAAACGCACATGGCTCATATGAAGCTCCACACGAGGCGTCTACACGTGAGCCTGCAGCAAAATGGATACCAGTGTAAACGGCCCTTAAGGTTCCACGATTGCGTGCGTACCCATGCACTGCGGTAACGGCAGGACGAGCCGAGAAAGACCTATGGTGCGTTGCGACACATCAGGCGTACGGGTGCGTTCACACTACGAGCGGAGCGAGCGGAGCGGAGCGGCGCGGAGTGGAGCGGCAATAATGTTTGTACAGGTTTGAATGCAGAAACGCTTGGCTGTTCACACGACAAGCGGAGCGGAGCGGCGCGGCGCGGAGCGGAGCGGAGCGGCACGCTCGGGAAATTCGTTGGGATTTTTTGACGATCGCGTCGAGCGTTTCTCCTCGGCTCCGCCTTTGGATCGTCATATCTTACAGGGGTAGAATTGTCGTTTGAGTTAAAAAAATCTAGTATATAACTATTTATTTGTACAACTAATCATATAACAATTATAACTGATAGTGTAACATGTAATATTTTAGTGTAATTTCACCCATTTGGGTTCATTAATCATTTATTTCTATTTTCTTCTGCTTTCTCTGATGAGTTATTTTATTATTGCTACAGTTTAAGGAATTTATTTTGCTTTTCTCGTGATTTAGTTTCATCTTTCTTGTGATGCTGTGTATTTTATTATATGATCTTGATTAAAGTACAATTATTTACGATTTTTTAATACAGTTTTCATTTTTTTCGTAAAATAGGAGAAAAAGGAGGCCGTGTGGTGATGAGGAGGACTCAATGAGTGTCAAAAACACAATAAGTTGCAAAATTTTATGAGCTTGGGTGATTTTTTCCAATACTAACGGAAAGCATATCAGTGTTTCGAGAACTATTTGGTCAGGACAAGCCAATATTTGTCAGTATTTTTCACTTAGGTTTCTCTGGCACAACCCTGAATTTCTGAAGGGAATCACTTTACGTTCACTCACGTTCAAGTCACCACAAGACTTTTTTTGTTCGTACTGGCCTACGGAAACCTGTAGTAATATATGTGATACAGCCTATATGGAAAGACTTTAATTTTGCTTAAACTACTTTGCTTTACATGTATCCTCAATAAAAATTTGTTTATTGCTAAACAGCAAATTTATCTAATCTCGTTAGTAATTTTTATTTCTATAAGGGATTGTAGTACATCAAAAGTTGCCGGCTTCATCCGTAAATACTCGTAGAATTGTGATTCATCTCTCCTTAGTGCTTCGAAGAGATAGTGGTATTCTCCATAGCGATCTCTCCTCATGTTGATGGGATGGATCCAGTGTTTCTGTTTTGCCGTCGAGCAACAGAAGCGCATTCACGGAACGCTCCATAGCGACTGATGCTTGTGTAGGTCGCTCTGCTCAGCTCACATGTGAACACACGCGCCGCGCCGCTCCGCTCCGTGCCGCGCCGCTCCGCTCGCTCCGCTCGTAGTGTGAACGCACCCTACGAAGAATAACAGCTGCCCGCTCGCTATGATTTTTCTCATATGTCAACTTCGAAGGCGGACTTTCACAAATATTAAAGTGCTATAAATTAAGGTCCGTACATAATTTTGCGAGAGAGAAATATTTACATGTATGATTTTAAGAAAATTGTACAATTGTACAAACGTTTCCTACAAAAGTACTTAAAATTATTGCTAATATTGTAGCCCCACTGATAGCCAATCTTATTAACCAGTCTCTCTTACTGGGCACTTTCCCGAACTCCCTCAATGTTGCTAGAGTAACCCCAATCTTTAAAAATGGTGAAAAAACCTGTGTAAACATTTACCAACCTATCTCCGTACTTTCAATTATAAGCAAAGTATTCGAAAAAATTGCGTATAAAAAAGGGTCCTCTTATTTTGAACACAAATCATTTCTTTACGATAAACAATACGGCTTTCGCTCAAAAAAATCAACAACACAGGTGTCAGGCCGCACAGGTGTTGTCGAGGCAATTGTGTTAGTTACCCATAATCTTAAGTATTTTCTTTATGTGTCCAGCTCCCGGAACGCCAACTTGTCTGTTTCTCTGCGCTGATGTTGCGTCTGTGCATTTACTTTAGTTAGCCCTTAAATATCATTTGCATTACATGTCGATATTCCAATGTTTCTTTGATTACCTAGCTAAATAAGACTAATATTTTAAATGCAATTTTGAGTGTTATACCCTGTTATGCAGTAGCTCATGTCTGAACGCACTATTTTTGCAACAGCAAATAAATCACTGTCTTTGTTAAAATTTATCAGTGTATGCAATAGGGACTTCAAACAGATTCAGCATTAAACAAGTCACACCCTGAATTCAAAAAGAGTTTCCTTTCTTATAACTGACAGAGGCGATAGCCTCATACGATCCCAGTCCGTATAAGGGGTTTAAAGAGTCACCTCGGAAGGCCGAACCATTTCGCAGTTTGTCGAATAGGATGACGCTGTCGCAGTTCGGCACTAACGGAGTTCCTTCTGTGGCCCTAGCGGTCCCACACTTCGTAGACAGTTGCTCGTCTTCCTAACGGATCCGCCGTAGTTCGGCACCAAACGGAATTTACTTCTGTTGCCCTAGCGGACTAAATACGGCGTGGGCGGTACCCACACATACACCTCATTCTAGTGGTGCCACCGTAGTTCGGCACAAAACAGAAATAACTTCTGATGCCATAGCGGACTGAATACGGCGCAGGTGGTACCCAAACAAACCTTACCCACACACACGACGGTACCGCCGTAGTTCGGCACTAACAGAATTTACTTCTGTTGCCCTAGCGGACTGATTACGGCGTAGGCGGTACCCACACGAACCTCAGGAAGGGCAGCTGCGAAGAAAAGCTAGCGCCCCGGAAAAAGGTAGCTGCACAGAAGACAGCCCCCTTTTCCACGAACCCTTACGTCGACCGCACGACGGTATCGACATATTCTGGCGCCCGAACAGGGACCCAGAAGCTTTGCGCGACTACCAACGTTGCCTGGGATTTCTGGGTTCTAATCAACTACGCGGGCACCGCATCACTAAAACAAGATGAACCTCGTCGCTCAAGCTCGAGAATACGTCGAAGCCCTCGGCCTCACTCCCACCGATGCGGAGTACCGGGAAGAATTTACCAGCCGCCTGAGGCATTTGGAAGAAGCCGCAGAACGAGCAGCGGAACGAGAAGCAGCACAACGAGACCACGAGCTCAGACTCCGACGACTCGATGCTCAAATCGCTCCTCAAAATGCTAGAGTGAAGATACCTCCACCGGCTCCATTCGATCCCACGAAAGAAAGGATGGACGAATTTTTGCAACGCTTCTGTACTCACACCACAGCGATGGGATTTACTGAAGTCGATGCTGTAGTCATGCTCCATAATTTGATCACACCGAAGGAACGTCGACTCATCGATACCCTGCCCGCAGCAGATCGCTTCAAGCTTCCTGAAATTAAATTGCTCCTACTAGATGCTCATAAAGTTACTCCGGCAAAACAACGTGCCAATTACTACGAATTGAAGCCAGAAGAAGGCGACAATATGTCACGTTACCTACGGCGACTCGAACAAGCCTTTGACGCTTGGTTAAAAGGATGCAACATCGAAGCCAACTACGAGACTCTTCGTGACTTCCTTATTGTTGACCGAGCTTATTCAAGCTTGCCGCCCTTCCTCGCTACTCAATTGCGTGACAGGGGTGGTAACACAGTCTCAAGCCTAGGAGAGCAAGGTGATAGCTTCTTACAAGCAAGACCTCATACATCGCTCCATCAGCTTTGTAAGGGTCGCACACTGACATCATCGACGGATGCGGGCCCTCCAGCACTCAGAGCATCAGTAGCACCAGAGCGACGCTCGACATTTCCTGTCCGAGCCCCGAGCACTCCAGCAAGATCACCCAACTCCAGCAACAACTCTCGAGAAACGCCGCCAAGAACTTCTAACACACGTGGTGGTCCCACCAGCTCAGGATCGGTCAACACTCCGCTGCGCGAACAACAAGGACCTTACACTGGAGTTTACTGTACTTTCCATGGCCCCAACCGATCACATTCTAGTGATGAGTGCCGCCAATTGCAGAGGAGGCAAGGTGATGGTCACAGTAATGGAGCAGCCCATGCAAGCCCATCTATCTCCATTACTACCGCTCGAGTAACCAATCTAGCAACGCATGAAGAAGCAGATGAATACGACGATATTCCCCCAGTCGCATGCAATCACATCGCCTCGAACAAGCTGATCGAATTGGGACAGCTGAAAACATGCTCTGGCACCGTGAACCAACAACCCGTTCAAGTACTCCTCGATGGAGGAGCAACGGCGGTCTTTGTCAAGAAGGCTCTCGTCCCAGCTGACGCCATTTTGAAGAAGGAAATTACCGTTCGGCTGGCCAACAATCACTCTTTCGAGGCGCCTCTGGCCCGGGTCTCTCTCGTTTGCCCATATTACCACGGAGAGGTGACAGCCGTAGCCATGGAAGAGCTCTCCTACGATGTCATTCTCGGCCGAGTTCCCGGAACCACCTCCTTCGAAGAACAGATGACCGACCATGAAGAGCAACCAGTTGCTGCATAAGTCTCTCACGTTGTCGTAAGGGCAGCAGCAAAAACGATCGAAAATCCCCCTGCCGCACCAAGCACTGTCGAGATATTGCAACACAACAAAGAAGACTTTAAGAAATTACAGCGGGAGTGCAAAACATTGCAGCTTTTATTCAAGAAAGTTGACACCGGCAAAGAAGAAACGCGCAAGGATGGCAGAGTCATTAACTTTGAACTCCATGACGGCATTCTCCATCGGAAAACGTTACGAGACGGTCAGGAAACCCATCAACTTGAAGTCCCTGCAAGCGTGCGCCCATAAATCTTGGAAATGGCCCACGACAATCCACTTGCTGGCCTTTATTCCCAAAAGAAGACTCAGGCTCGACTATAACGAGATTTTTATTGGCCGTCTCTAGCAAAAGATGTGGTCCAATACTGTCACTCCTGTCATACCTGCCAGACGCACGCTCCATCACGACCAAGAAAGGCACCTATCTCAACCCCACCGATCACCACTCCATTCTCCGCGCTCAGTGTTGATTTAGTAGGCCCATTACAACCAGCTTCGGCACGTGGCCAGCGATGCATTCTCACCGTGGTGGACCAAGCAACTCGGTACGCAGACGCAGCCCCGCTCAAACATATAGATGCAGAAACAGTCGCCCAGGAGCCACTCGAAATCTGCAGCAGAGTTGGTTTCCCTCATACGCTAACGAGCAACAACGGCACTCAGTTCACAGCCGCAACCTTCGAAACTTTCCTGAAACTCGTCGGTATCCAGCACCGATTGACGCCATTATACCTGCCCAATCGAACGGCATAGTCGAACGCTTCAATGGCACGCTCAAAGTCATGTTGCGGAAGTTAGCCGTAGAACAACCGCGAGATTGGGACCTGTATCTGCCTTCCCTCCTTTTTGCTTATCGAGACGCTCCTAAGGCCTCAACCGGGTATTCTCCTTTCGAACTCATCTACGGCCATCGCGTCCGTGGACCTTTAACCGTGCTCAAAGAATGCTGGACAGATGAAAGCTTGCAAGACGACACGAGCACTGCTCAGTATCTAATGGAAATGAAGCACCGATTGAAAGAAACATGTAAAATCGCTCGCGAGAATCTAAACAGGAGCCAAGAGAAAAGCGTCAAGTTCTTCAGCAGACGTACCAAGATGCGAACTCTAAAGCAAGGAGATAAAGTCCTCGTATTTCTGCCCGATTCTCGAAAGAAGCTACTTATGACATGGAAAGGTCCCTATACAGTGAAATCACGCCTGGGAACCTATACCTATACATTGGACGTGGATGGAAACAACAAAGTTTATCACATCAACCTCCTTCGCCAGTACCACGACCGGGAGCAGCAAAGTTCCGCCTCACCAAGCGAGAAAAATCGCGAGGAGGACGACGAGAGAGTATAGGAAGCATTTGCAGCGGTTGGCCTCGCCCTAGAACCTACCTGCGAAGAAGAAGAACTCGACCGGAAAGAACCAGAGATACCGTCACCCGTCGGAGAAACCATTGAAGACTGTCTCATCTCCTCTACGTTGACTACAACACAACGCTCAGAACTCCAGGAACTACTTGGAGAATATCGCGATCTTTTCACAGATACTCCCGGAAGAACCAGCCCAGCAGTTCATGAAATAAAATTGAAGGATCCTTCCAGTTTTCGACTTCAACATTCGTATCCACTTCCCTTAGCGCTGGAGCCTGAACTGCGGTCAAGTTTAGAGAGGTGGGTGAAGATGGGAATCGTGACGCCATCCACATCACCTTACTATTCACCGCTCCTTGCCGTCCGGAAGAAAGACGGTATCCACCGATTTTGTCTGGACTGCAGGCACCTCAACAGCCAGACAGTATTCGATGCCGAGCCGATAGCAGACACCACTGCTATTTTCACCAATTTAACTTGCAAAACAATCTCTAGCAAAATGGATCTGACCAGAGGATATTGGCAGGTACCTCTACACCCTGAGTCCCATCAATACACCCCCTTCAAAACTAGGTCTGGCCTCTATGAATTCAACGTACTGCCTTTCGGCCTAGCAAATGCTCCAGCCACTTTTTCCCGCCTTATACGTCGAGTCACTGAAGGACTGCAAGATACTGAGGTCTACATGGACGACATCTTAATCGCCTCGACTACCTGGGAAGACCATTGCGCAGCATTAGCTAAACTGTTCGAAGCTCTCTCTCGACATGGCCTTAAAGCGAAGCCATCCAAATGCGAATTCGGATTTGACAGTCTCCAGTGTTTGGGTCATCAACTGAGCAGTAATCAGATCCAGCCTCTGGAGAACCGGGTCGAAGCCTTAAAATCAGCTCCACTCCCAAAAACAAAACGGGAGCTCAGAAGTTTTCTCGGTACAGTTGGGTACTACCAACAGTACATTCCTAAATACTCTCAACTGACATCTAAACTCCATGATTTCCTAAAGAAAAAGAACCCCCCAGAACAAATACCTTGGACCGATACAACAGAAGATCTGTTCGAAAGTTTGAAGACAGCGTTAGTCAAGAGACCGGTCTTACAGTTACCAGACCCCAGATGTCCTTTCATTCTGAGGACAGATGCCTCCCAAACTGGACTTGGAGCAGCTCTCCTCCAGCCAAGCAAACGAGACTTCCGTCACTACGCACCCGTAGCATATGCTTCACGTCGACTGAGAGGAGCAGAAATAAACTATTTTACCATTGAAAAAGAAGCGTTAAGCATCTACTGGGCTCTACAGAAGTTTGAGGTCTACCTGTATGGACGAGAATTTGTGTTACAAACCGACCATCGACCGCTCCTTTATTTGCAACAGGCAGACAAGTTGAACCCCCGATTGAAACGCTGGGCTTTGTATTTCAGCCTTTTCAGGTTCCGAGCAGAACACCTTTCGGGAGTCGACAACCACCTTGCGGATTTCCTGTCTCGGCTATCGTAGCAGAGACACCCTCCCCCGGGCGTGTCAGGCCGCACAGGTGTTGTCGAGGCTTATGTGTTAGTTACCCATAATCTTAAGTATTTTCTTTATGTGTCCAGTTCCCTGAACGCCGACTTGTCTGTTTCTCTGCGCTGATGTTGCGTCTGTGCATTTACTTTAGTTAGCTCTTAAATATCATTTGCATTACATGTCGATATTCCAATGTCTCTTTGATTATCTAGCTAAATAAGGCTAATATTTTAAATGCAAATTTGAGTGTTATACCCTGTTATGCAGTAGCTCATGTCTGAACGCTCTATTTTTGCAACAGAGAATAAATCACTGTCTTTGTTAAAATTTATCAGTGTATGTAATAGGGACTTCAAACAGATTCAGCATTAAACAAGTCAGACCCTGAGTTCAAAAAGAGTTTCCTTTCATCATATTGACACAGGCTATAGTCTCATACGAAACCTCGCCTAATAAGGGGGTTAAGGAGCAAATTCGGAAGGACAAACCACTTCGCATAGTTTGTCGCTTAGGAAGACGCTGTCGCAGTTAGGCACTAACGGAGTTCACTTCTGTTGCCCTAGCGGTCTCTCACGGGGCAGACAGTTGCTCGTCTTCCTAACGGTACCGCCGTAGTTCGGCACAAAACGGAATTTACTTCTGTTGCCCTAGCGGACTGAATACGGCGTAGGCGGTACCCACACACACACCTCCCTCTAGCGGTGCCCCCGTAGTTCGGCGCAAAACAGAAATAACTTCTGTTGCCCTAGCGGTCTGAATACGGCGCACGTGGTACCCACACAAACCTCACCCCACACACACGACGGTACCGCCGTAGTTCAGCTCTAACAGAATTTACTTCTGTTGCCTTAGCGGACTGATTACGGCGTAGGCGTACGGTACCCACACGAACCTCAGGAAGGGCAGCTGCGAAGAAAAGCTAGCGCCCCGGAAAAAGGTAGCTGCACAGAAGACAGCCCCCTGTTCCACGAACCCTTACGTCGACCGCACGACGGTATCGACAACAGGCTATATTAAATCATTTACAATTCCTTTATTCTAATATAGATGAAGGAAAGCCTGTCTTCTCTGTATTTCTTGGCTTTCGAAAAACATTCGATTGTGTGGACCGTAAAATATTACTCTCGAAACCAGGGTTGCGGAGTCGGAGGAATAAATTTGCGACTCCGACTCCGACTCCACCTTTCCAGAATTTGGCGACTCCGACTCCGACTCCGACTCCACCTTTCCAGAATTTGGCGACTCCGACTCCGACTCCACCTTTTCAGAATTTGGCGACTCCGACTCCGACTCCACCTTGCCAAAATTTGGCGACTCCAACACCGACTCCGCCTATTCGCAATTTTGGGACTCCAACTCCACCTATTCATAATTTATAAGATGAATATTTTATTTCTTAACTAGCGTACACGGTCCGTCAAAAATGGCAGGATTCAATACCTTTCTTCAACAAATTTTCGCTCGAGTGGAGTTTCCATGCTTAAACTTATTTAAAGGTAACTTATTTTTCTTATTAGAGTAATAAACACTTGGAATACAGTATTTTTGAGCCGCAAGAGAAGTAGTTATAGCCATTCGTGTCGTATCCTAGATACAGAAATTCAACATTACTGAAAGCAACTGCGAGCTTGTGTATGTATATTGTAATATGCAATAGAGTGTATTGTAATATAGTACATTGTAATATACAATACTCCGCCGAACTCGGTATCCACGATTAGAACTCTGGTATATAAGGCTCTGGATCTCTCAATTGTTTTGAAAGTGGCATTATAGCTAGAGCACTTGTACGAAAATGAGTGTATTATTTGACCGTGAACTGAAACCAAGACCGCCAGTGCTAATTTTTTCCTATCGATTCTTAAGAGCGTGACACGAAACGTATAAATAAACACACGACTGTCATTCTTAGTAGTAGACGGTTGCAGATGTTGAAACCTGTACATATGTTCACTATATTCATTATTAACGAACGACTTTTAAATTGACTGCAGAATGTTAATTGACAAATTACTAGAGTACATGATTGGTGAAAAATGACGGGATTCGATGGTATCGTTTTAAAAAAATATAAAGATAAAGATGACAAACAAACGTACCCATCCTAATAGTACCCGCGATTAAAATACAGTATTCTCGTACTCGTGCACGGTACAACTTTTATCACAGTTACGGTCATTAAGCATCTTTAAGAATGTCGCAGACGCACACACCAACCAAGCAAGCAACAACACTGCATTATAATTTAAATTATTATTCGGCAAGAAGTTGTTAAAAAATTGCCATACCTTTTTACTGCGATTAGCCGCATTTTCATGACAATAGATTCGATTTTGACGCAATGTTTTTTATTTATAAACAAAAGTGAGCAGATGCCAGGTTTTTCATAATATTTCAATGGTATTCATGATACTGTCCAAGCAAGCAGATTCCCATTGTAATAAAATAGGAGAAATTACGCACGAGAACATATATTTATTTACAAATTGACGGACACCTGGGTTTTTATTATACCGGGTGTCCCAAAAAATGTCCCCGATTTTTTAATTAATTATATCTCCGCTTCAAATTAAAATATTTGAATTGTCTTTTATTCACAATGTAATAAATTTTGTTTCCTTTTCGAATTATTTGTTTTTGAAAATCAGTTGAATAAACACTTTACAATGATCAATTTACTGGAAGAGGTAGAAAAACTAATTGTTCAAAGGAAAAGTTTTTTTAAGCAATATTGATACTCATTTTTATTTTATACTTTCCCAAAAAATGAACAAACAAAAGTATAAAAAAGTAACAAATCATTACCATAAATAACGTTCAAACAAATAAAGTGAGTCAGTATCCTTCGACATACCCTCCATTTCTCTCAAAGCAAGTATATATTACTTCTGGCCACCATTGAACGAAGATTTACGCATTATTTAACCGTTTTCTTTCAGTGCTTGAAACACTATTATTGAAAACACTTGAAACCTCTCAGAGGGCTTAACTTGGTGGTATGTAGGATACATCATTATGAAATTATTCTTAACAACAGTAGGTATTGAGGACACAAGAAGGACACCAGTGTTGCTTTTAAAACTTTCCCTTTGAACAATTAGTTTTTCTACCCTTTTCAGTAAATCGATCATTGTAAAGTGGTTATTCAACTGATTTTCAAAAACTTAAATTATTTGAAAAGGGAATGAAATGTACTACAATCTGAAATACAGACAATTTAAATATGTTAATATAAAGCGGAGATATAATCAATTAAAAAGTCGGGGACATTTTTGTGGGGCACCCGGCATAGCGTTGATTGTTCTTATACAATAAAGGGCAAGTGTCCCCTTAAACGAATAAATAAATTGGTTTAGGTATTTCCTGTGCGTAATCTCTCCTATGTTATTACAATGGAATTTTAGGATTTAAAACTTAAGGACTACTGTTCGAACATTTATTTCAAATCCAGAATAACTTCAAGGGAACAACAGCAAGTCGTTTCCCGAGATGCGCAAAAAGGGAAACAGCACCCAAATTAGGCATATCATGAGTATTCCAACAGTTCGCGCAGCAGCGTCCTCTGTACTATTTTTATTATTAAGTTCCTTTAAAACGGAGGCCGAAGATTTTCTTTAACGAAATGTTAGTTTTAAAAACGAAACTCCTTAAAAATAGAAGACAACCAATGGACGTGGCCGGTCATCAGCACGGTACTCCGGTAGGAAATTTTAGTGGCGTTCTGAGTAGATAGAAACAGAGTTTTAAGATGTCTGGTCGCCGACTAGCTGAATATCGTATCTTATTGCAAGATTGCATATAGCACTAAGATTTTAAAAATTATTTGACAATTAATTACCTTGAATACTAAGTGCCTGTTTACCGGGTCGAGGAGTTAAAGTCGCAGAAAGAGACTGCTTTTTACGCAAGAGAAATAAGTTAGAGGTACCAGACCGACTTTTATTAAAAGGACGACATGCTGCCCAAGCAGAGTAAGCTCAAATATAACTTAATTAGTGAACGCCAGTGCGTCAAGAGTAATGTTAATTTAAGCGATTTTAGGTTAATGAAGGTCTGGTAGAAGCTCAAACATGCTTAATTATAGAAAGTTAAATTTAAACAAAAAACGAAAAGAAAAGATGTAGCTACAAAACAAAAAGACGAAGAAAAGAAAGAACTAATTTCAACAGTTTCAAATTCTTGTCTGTCTACTATGACAGGCCATCAGAAAGAAGCTTTTTCTTCCACAAAGCCGCCATCAGAAATACGGAAGGTTTTCAACAGGAAATTTCATTGAACAAATAAAATTGGCTGTCCGTCTTTGTTGGTTGGTCTGTCTCCTTTTCACGCTCTTAAAGATGCTTAATGACTGTATCTGTGATGCGAGTTTTACCAGTGCACTAGTACTAGAATATTTTAATCGCTGGTACTATTAGGTTGGATATATTTCATTATGATCCACATGTGGAGAATTCGTGTATAGACAATATTAAATCCCATCATTTTTCACGGGTCGAGTACACAATTTTGTATACTAAGTGTTTCAGAACACGAGGCATAAAATTGCACACCAAGTAGAAAATGGCTAAATAAACACTTTTAATTCCATTAAATTTTCCCCAAAAATCAGAGTCGTGAGATATTAGGTGTTTATTGTTTTAAATGATGAAATTCAATGGCACAATACCTCGCAATATTTATTTTGAATTTACTTTACAAAATTGTTCAAAATGTGTTCCACCTACATCAATGCACTTTTCGAATGTTAGCCTTAACGACTGCCGGATATTAGGAAACACGTATGGCATTTAGGTATCTCGCCAGCAGCCACCGCAATTCTGGTCACAAGATCTTCCTCAGACTCATTGAGTGTAGCATAGACAAGGCTCTTCACGTGTTCCCAAAAAATGAAATCGAATGGAATCATGTAAGGCGATCTAGGAGGTCATGCAACTAAAATATTTCGCTCGATCAACGTAAATTCAAATAAATATTGCGAGTTATATAGTCATTAAATTTCATCATTTAAAACAATAAACGGCTAATATCTCAATGTCTCTTTCTTCGGAAAATTTCATAAAAGAAAAAGTTTTTATTCAGACATCTTCTACTTGGTGGGCTACTTTTTGCCTCTTATTCTGAAACACCCTGTAAATTACTGACGAGTGTCTTCTGAGTAGGTAAAGTAGGCACTGCCTACACTGAGAAGCATAGATATGTATCCACAGTTTTTTTTATTACAAAGTAAACACTCATTCAGTGAAATTATAATAGTAAATTCAATGACTATGCTTAAAATCCACAAAATGATATACATGTAGATAAAGTAGGCAAGGTTTGCACACTGCCTCTTATTCTGTGTCTACACTATGCAGGGTAACAATGCAGAAAAGGTGTCATATTATTGCTCAACACTATTTTATATCTCGGCTATAATAGGCAAGAGTTGTTTTGCTTTTGTCGCAGGGGACTGAAGTTTTCGGAACGTTTTGTTTACGAATAAAAGTCACTTTTAGCGTCTTTGCGTGTAATATGATACTACCTCTTATTCTCGTCTAACCTTTTACTTTATGTTTGACACTTTCTTATTTTAATAAACGCCCATATTCTTCTAACTTCATGTTTTTTGGAGCGATTTGAAACGTCTCCAGTAAAAAAATTTGCACTATCGCATAAATGTAACAACCATTGCAGCTGAGATAGTGTATTAATTGCTTTCAGTTAAAATATGTGTGTGACTAAGTGAAGTTTTTGCTGGTGTGTTATTATTTTCATTGCAGCTCGTTGACATTGTATTTTAATTTTTCATGTGTCTCAATGCCGATATTGATTACCCTACAACATTTCCAAATCTTTCATAAGAAGAAGTAATTAATTATGTAATACTGCAAAACGGATACTATTACAGTGTTTAAAATTGTAGAAGCATAATATAAAATTCTCCATTTCAGCGTATGCTTAAAAACTGGGGAGTGATACCGAAAATAAAAATTCAACATGATAATGATATATCGAAATACAACATAACTCTGAAAGAACCAAACAACATTCAAGAAATAACTTTAGAAATGAGCAGAAATTGTTATTAATAATACATGTTAACTTGACCTAAAGACAAGGAAGCCATATCAATTTTGATAACATAACCTGAGAACTAGAAGTCTTTATGTACCAGACCATAGCTTCAGGTTTTGGTAAAGACTAATTGGCAAGGAATCATAACCCAAAGACTAAAAATATTTATGATCACAACATAACTTTAAGTTTCTGCAAAGACTAGTCCTTATCAATCAATGCATCATTAAGAGCGTACATATTTACCACTCCTTACGTGAGTAAAATGTATTGCATCAAAGCTGAAATGTTCTACAAGTAACTTGCAACACATTTAGTACTATTTGCTACTTCCTGTCTACTAACTGAAGGGGAAATGAATGAAACATAAATATACAGAACAAATTTTCAATGCTTAAAATTACTAATTCTTGCTTAAATAACGCCAAATATTCATTATTAATCCAGTACAATTATACTTCGTTCTTGTATTTATCATATATAGGAATGAAAACCCACAAC
This sequence comes from Morinoia aosen, assembly GCA_030386875.1. Classification (NCBI taxonomy): domain Eukaryota; kingdom Metazoa; phylum Arthropoda; class Malacostraca; order Amphipoda; family Talitridae; genus Morinoia; species Morinoia aosen. Next base: position 1,953,174 of record CM059572.1, on the reverse strand, counting down.
GACTAGACAACAATGACGGTATTAGGTGATAGGTATAAATACGCTGTTTCAAGCTTAAAACAAAATAATCAACAAAAACATTGCGTACTTTTAGGTTTTCAGCAAAGTATTCTAACTCTGTTTTGTTTACTTACGGTTTTAAACAATTATAAATTATTTTTACTAAAAATTAGAATCGAAGACAGCAAAAATAGCGACTCCAACTTCGACTCCATCCCATCCGAATGAACGACTCCGACTCCGACTCCGACTCCACCACACTCGGAAAAGCGACTCCGACTCCACCACACTTCAAAGAAGCGACTCCGACTCCGACTCCACCCTAAAACATGCGACTCCGGCGACTCCGACTCCCGACTCCGACTCCGACTCCGCAACCCTGCTCGAAACTACACTGTTATGGCATTCGAGGGGTTGCCCATGATTGGTTCAGATCATACCTAACAAATCGGAAACAATACGTTGTCATTGACGACGCAAAATCGGACCCAGAGACAATTTAGCCATGGAGTTCCACAATTAGCCATGGAGTTCCACAAGGATCTGTTCTTGGGCCTCTCCTATTTCTGATTTTTATCAATGATATTAATAAATCTACATCATTCTTCAAATTCATACTTTTTGCCGATGACAGTACGCTTTCTGCGGTTCTTCCGAACCAAAATCCCGCTATCATTGCGGAGAGTATAAATAATGAACTTTATAAGATTTCATTGTGGCTTAAAGCTAATAAAATAAGCCTTAATATCGATAAAACAAAATATATTACATTTTCATACCAGAAAAATTTATCACTCCCACGCATTAAAATTGGCGAAGGTGGAATCGAAGAAACCAACTCATGTAAGTTTCTGGGCATCATAATAGATAAACATCTGACCTTCAAAGAACACATCGCTTATATTAGCACTAAATTATCAAAATCTATCGGAATCCCAAATAAAGTTAAAAATTTCCTGCCTGAAGCAGCTTTACAAATGCTCTACCAAACGCTCATTTATCCATACTTGCAATACGGAATAGAAGCATGGCACGGAACTGATAAAAATAAAACCAACAAAATTTTTACTCTGCAAAAAAGGGCTATCAGAGCGGTAAAGAACTTAGAATATAATGCTCACACAAATGATTCATTAAAAAATTTACAAATACCTAAACTTTCGGATCTCTATAATGTCTCCATTTGTAATTTCATTCACAAAACATTTAAACAAATGATGTCGACAATTGCTTAAAACAATTAATAACTGCGCAAACTGGTCATCACGACCATTTAACCCGAAATAGAAGTAAATTCATGCTTCCTTACTATTCAAAGGCCCGGTCGCAACGCAGTATCCTCTTCGTTTGAACTAAAACTTAGAACTCAATACCTGCGGAGATCCGTGAAAGTAATTCTTACAAGGTATTCAAGAGACATCTTGAGTCTCACTTCCTATCAGAATACTAGTTGTTTAAGATCACCTAGTCACATCTTGCCTCCTACATGTCTGGTCCTAATAATGTAACTTGCCAAGGGTAAGATAACCGATTTTCACTCTGCTCTTAAGTCGTTTTATTGAATATATTGTTAAATATAGCCGATTTGACCCATACTGTAAAATACAGCATCAAATATCGAATTAATCATCTCTTTGATCAGTCTCAGGCGAAACTAGGTTAAGTGGATTAGGTTAAACATAATTGTACATGTTAGAATAACGTGATGGTAGGATGCCCTAGAAGTCGCTGAACTTGTTCGGGCCCACAGGTAGCTATAGTCTATTTTGCCATTGTACTAGACTTAAGAAACATTCTACCTCTGTATCTCCTGTGGTAAATAAATTGTTTTTTTTAATTGTTTTTAAGTTATGCTGAAACGTCACACAGCGGCTGACTATGTTGACATGAAGCAAAGAGCATTAATTGCGTCGGGGAGCTTTCGTTTGTGTGGTGAAGGATGAGTGATTCTTCAAGGATTCAATGTCCACCTGAGCAATATTTCCTCTCAGTAGATTGATACATTTCCTTTTTCCTCATCCAGCCGATTCTCCAAGTTTGATCAAATATATATAGAGTATGTTTGGGATGGATGGTATGGAAAGTCTACAGAGAAGAACAGCAAATGTGGGACAGTAAATAACCTTCGTGATAATATCTTTAGCCCTTCGAATAATATTTCCTCAACCTGGTTGGAAGCCCTCATACCAAGCATGCTGCAAAGAATTTTTGAGAATGTCAGCAAGAATGGAGGCATGCCTCCGTTCTTGTTGATTACTAAGTCCTGATTTCTTAACCTTCAACTTCGTAGAGAATTTATACTTCTTAGTTTACTAGTCTCAAATTTATGATCAGATGGAGAGCAGCTTACTTACTTGATCTTTTATTTTTTAAATTAAATTGAACAGACAGAAATTGTTTGTCTCCTCAATCCATTATCTTTGCTAATGAGTGAACCTAACCGAAAACTTTCTTAGTTAATCCGTACAAAGTAGTTTTTTCAATTTTTCGACACATTCTAAACTTATGACCAGGAGTGCATGTATTGCAGAACCCATTGAGAAGTGACTTCCAAAGGCGAAAACTTTTCCTCAGCCAGAACACCTTAACTAATGAAGTTCTTAGCAAATAATGACTACTGACGCCATCTAATGATCTCTGAAACAGATGTAATTTATTGCGTTGATGAGATGGTTCATATTCATGTGATTTGTGACATAATGGAGCGTGGAAAATAGCCGAAAGACACGATTACAGTAGGTCTTCGTTCATGATGAGCAAAAAAAATTAAGAGATGACTGAATTTGAGAATAAGCAAAAAAAATAGCTGGAAATACTCGTGGGCTTTAAAGCTTGTTCTGGAGCAAAGCTGCGTAGCCTAGTATAAGGCAAGCAAGTATGTTGCAGTGTTTAATGAAATGTATGATTTGGATGCTACGTCCTGCACTAAAAAAATACCTTAGAAGGTAAAAGATGCTTCAGAATGGGGTGGGACATGTGACATTAGGAAAAAAAGTTGTAGGTGATTGGTGGTCGGTTTTTCGAATGAATTAAATTAAAAGGTTAGAATTGAGTGATTGGAGAATAATACGTGGGTAAAATGTTTTTTAAGAGAATGTAACATCTATATCTTCCCAACAATTATCATGGGAGAAAAATTATATTTCTTGATGTTTTTATTTTGGTGTTACACGGTATTTACGATCTCATTATGAACAACAGAGTGTAACCAATTTTTCCTCATTTTTTGTTAACTTATTGCTTTGGAACCTCATATTGGGTTTATAGCTAGGGAGCCCTTCCCATGAAGAGGCTTGAAATCGACGAGAAGAGATGTCTGTAGCCGGTTTTTGAAGATTAAATTTTAGACGAGTACTTGCTATGTAGAAGCCTGCATGCAATTTAGTGTATAAAATGCTTGTATTTTTTGTGTGACGAATTCGTCACACTCGGGCGTAAAGGATTGATGACGTCCAAACACAGGATCGAGACGTACGGAGGCCTTAATCACTCTACTGCAAGCCACCCGTTCTCATAATGAACAACGAACCTCTCTAAAACTGCGAATGTCACAGGGATACAGACTGTGCTCCGTCCAAAGCGGATAATACAAGTACACGTATTATTTGTACAAAATTATGTTTGAATAGGAAAAGAGATGACGATGTTGTTAAATTAGATGCATGTGTAACTATAAATGAAATAAAGAAATGATCGTGATGTCGACTGACAATCACGACATGAATAGGATCCTACCGTTTTGCATCAATGCTTTCTCTTCAGGTAACGGTCATCAGTGATATTTCTCCTCGAACGCTCAGTGTAAAGGTTTAGTAAAGGTAGCTGATATTCTTTCTAAGACAAGGCTTCGTCTCTACAGGGCATATGCTCGATTCGTTAACTTTCGAGTGTTGATTCATTGCATTTTGGACTCAGCCAACATCTTGAGCTCATAGTTTTCCGCTAGATGTAGTGTCTTAACTCCGGTAAAAGTATTAAAATCAACGTTGAATTATAAATCTAACGTTAATTGAACCCCTGGTGTATACAACGTAACCACTACACCTTATCTAAAATTTGAGGATCTTCTCACTTCTGCTTTTGCCACGTGATTGCGGGCTTTTATTTGCCGCATTTCATCAAAGTGAAGTCTTCATTAATGATACCAGTAAATGGTTGGCGATTGTTCTACGTGTACTCCTTCCTTCAACTCGTTGAAGAAATAATAAGTGATACATTAAAATATTATTGATTTAACGTAACCGTATTTCCGGACCGCCTTATTAGCTAAATTGACTTAAAATTAGGATAATTGTAATCAAACAATTGTACAATTGATGAGATAAAACTCACATTTTACTGATTAATGATTTTATTCCTTTGAAAATATATTCATTTGTTATGATTTGAGTACCTGGAATTTATTGGAAAATGAAAGATTTATAAGCGAATCATGGGAGGAAGAATCAAAACCGCACATAGATAAAATGACGGATTGAAAGAGATGTATGCCATGAATAGCAAGAAAATGAGCATGAAAAATAGCTAAGATTACACAACCGTTGACGCAGCAGTTGAAAAGGAATGTTAATGCGAGATTATTACGAGTACACTCAACTACATCTAGAAAAAGAACATTTGATCAAAGCGTGCATACACGTCTGAAATTTAAGTGCATGAGGTTGAAAGTTACAACAGCGACCATATCTAACTATGTTAACGATGTTATTTTTTCAAAGTAACTCGCCTTAGGCAATTCATAACGATACCAGTTTTTGTGATTCGGTAAATAGTAGAGAAAAAATATGTATATGTTCGCCATGTTGGACCTTACATGAACAAAACATTTGAAATCATTCGTACATCTCTCAGAATCGTCAAAACAACTAATATTCAAATCGCCTGTTTTGTGTTCCTTCTCGCGTGAATTTTTCATTGCAATGTATTTTTTTCATTTTATACAACATTACTTTTTGATAATGGGGATATCTAAGGCAGTATAGAATATAGGGGTAGGACAAAATAATAGATACACCTAATATTTTGAAATCAAAATTTTTGAACATCTTATAAAGCATTCAAACTTGACATATTTTGATGTTTTATTGTTTACTATTGTAACTATTTGATATTTTATTTAAATTAACTGTTTTTTAAAGATATCTGAAAGAAAAATTTTGTTATAACCTTTTTTAAAATGGTTGAACTCTCTGATGTGCAAAGAAGCTAAATTGTTGGTGCTCGTATGGCAGGTGAAAGTGTAACAGAAACTTCCCGAACGCTTGACGTTTCAAATGGTACTGTTTCAAAAGCAATGACTGCCTTTGAAAGAGAAAGAAAAATGTCCTTTGCAAAGCACAGGTCTGGCTAAAAGTTGAAGTTGTCTGCATGAGGCCGTTGGACATTGAATCGAATTGTTGGAGTGGGTCGCAAGACCACTCCTCTTGAATTTACTGCAGACCTCGGTAAATACCTACAGAACCCTGTTTCCACAAAAACTGTTCGTCGGGAGCTGTACAAGTCTGGCGTTTATAAATGAGCTGTAATTCGAAAGCCTCTGCTCTCAGAAACAAATGTTTCGAACCGTTTAGAGTGGTGTATGGGCTACCAGAAGTGGTTCGTCAAGCGGTGGAAAAGTGTTATTTTCTCTGACGGATCATCGTTTACCTTATTTCCGACCTCAGGCCGTGTGAACGTTTGGAGAAAGCCTAAAGAAGCCTATAATTCAGATAGCCTTCTGCTAACCGTAAAACATGGCAGTAGTTCTGCGATAATCCGGGGTGCTATTTCTTGGAAATCAGCCGGGCCATTGATTTCTTTCATGGAAGAATTAACAGCCAAGACTATTTACGAATTTTGGGTGACCAAGTTCATCTGTGATTTATGCACTGTGTCTGGATGTGAACGCCATCTTTCAAGATGGTAATGCCTCAATCCATACTACTAAAATTGTTAAAGAATGACATGATAAACATTTTAATGAAGTTGAGCATTTCATCTGGCCACCACAATCCTCAGACTTCAACATTATTGAGCATTTATGGTCGGTTTTAAAGATTCAAGTAAGAAGTCGATTTCCGCAGCCATTATCTCTAAAAGAACTGGAGGGTGTTTTAAGTGAAAAACGGGCTAAGATTCCTTTGAAACGATTCACAATTTGTACGAATCAACACCTCTGAGAATTGAGGCTGTAATTGCCTCAAAAGGTGAACCTACATCATATTGCGATATATTTTTGTTGATTTTCCAAGGTGTTTCCATTATTTTGTCTATCCCCTGTATTTCTCTACCTGTTTTTGAAAACTAACGCACAAGAGAAGAAAAGGTTATGTGACTTTGGTACGTATGACGAGGCAGTTCAATGCCTCCTACATGATTTAGAGGAGGCAATGGTTCAGTTGCTCAGCATGAAAGCTCCAAACATGTTGGGAAACACAAGAAAGAATTGTCAAGGTGAGCGAGGCACGTGTGCAGACAACGAGGCCTGTCTCGAGTAAGCCCCAGGCTCATAACAGTGGATATAATACGTGAAAGTGATGACTTGTCACGCGCAAATTCGTCAGTACACATAGTTAAAGAAGTGCGTGAGGCTAAACTTTGGGGGAAAAGACTTGTGAAAATTTTTTTTTTTAAAAGGATCGATGCATTCGCGTATATTGAATAAGGGAACGTATTCAGTGGGATAAAGTGGGATTGTCTGGAGGAACAAATGAAAGTATGATGTGTTTAGTTAGGACGGAGTGCAGTTAGTCAGTGGACCACACTGTACTGGTTCGAGCCATGGGGGTTTGAGCCAGATACATAACTCCCGCAGAGAAGCATGGCGGGAGTATAGAGGCTGTTTGGGGAGCCGTCTACGCTCAATAAGGGAGAGGTCCTCTACGTTCCATCCAAGGTGCGATAATTAGGTACAATTCTGTGAATTCACATTCTTAAGCAACGATGTACGTGTATAAAAAAGACAAGGCAAGGAACTTTATTTTCAACAAGATGGAGATCCAAAATACACAAACGTGGTACAGCAGGTTAACATTTACGTATTGCTGAAATAGTGTTAAACTATTTCAAGTAAAAATTAGTAAAACGTATAATCAAGCAAAGTGTCTATTGTGACAAACTAGCCTGAACCTCATCAAGCTATAATTGGCTATCAATCAGATAAGAATTAAACCCAAATGACTTTTACCGCTCGAAGTCAAAAAAGATAGTGGATAGGAACGATTGTCAACCGTACATGGATGATTTTTACAAATATTCCTACCATAAAAGTTTTGCCTTTGAAGAGTTCCTTGGATGCGGTTCTACGCCCTTCCTTACTACGCCAATTCGCACTAAGACACAACAAGTGATAAGCCGGCCCTCCCATCACGTTCAAATTATTACAATCCAAGCAATTACGAATTAAAATACTATAGTGATGTTGTTGATTTGTTGTTATACAGGGTGTTTCAAAAATACACGGCATAATTTCAGGTATGTATTTCCCACATGTAGACAATCAAAATAGTTCATTACAACATATGTCCGGAAATGCTTCATTTCCGAGTTATGGCCTTCACAACATTGAAATTCACCGGAACGTTTTTCTTTCCGCAGGTCGTTGCCATTACAGAAGATGTTCAAAATGACCACCTCCTGCTTGAATACAGACCTCACATCGATGTCTCATTGACCTGCGAACACGATCCCACACTCCAGGAATGTTGCGTATGTCCTCAGAGCGTGCCACAATTCGATTCCGAAGGGATTCCAAATCAGGCACCGGAGACGAATAAACCAATGATTTTAAATGGCCCCACAAGTAGAAATCGAGAGGGTTCAGATCAGGTGAGCGTGGAGGCCAAGCAATTGGGCCACCTCTACCTATCCATCGATCAGGAAATCTTCGATCCAAGTACCGGCGAGCCGTACGACTGAAGTGTGCAGGAGCGCCGTCATGCAAGAAGTGAGCGTGCTGACGATCGATCAGTGGAGTGTCGTCATAAACATCAGGTATGATGTTTTCCAGGAAGTTTGTGTACGCCTGCCCCGTAAGTCTGTTTACAAGTACATGGGGTCCAACTAACCGATCACCAATGATACCGGCCCACATGTTGAGGGAGAACCGCACCTGGTGATGAGATACAACAGTTGCATTTGGGTTTTCATACGCCCATACATGCTGATTGTGGAGATTTGTTATGCCATCTCGTGTGAACTGTGCTTCATCTGTAAATAATACTAAGGCAGGAAAGTTCGGATTTGCAGCACATTGCTGCAAGAACCACTGACAGTACCTAACTCGTGCAGGGTAATCTGCTGGTGACAGCGCCTGTACACGTTGCAAATGGTAAGGATACAATTGATACTCTTTCAGCAGTCTCCAGACAGTCGTATGGGGAACATTCACTTGCAACGCTAACCTTCGTGTGCTGATAGAAGGAGTTCTGTTCACAATCTCCAGAATCTCCTCCTGTTCTTCTGGAGTTGTAGATCTTGGTCGTCCCCTTCCCAATCCAGGAGAGTCAAATTTTCCATACTCGCACAGACGCTGATGGAGACTTACAAATGTCTTCCGATCTGGACATTGTCGCTGTGGGTACCTCTCCTGGTACAAACGACGAGCCAGCGCAGCATTGCCGTCTGCCTTACCGTAGATCAAGTGCATCTCTGCCAGCTCCTGATTTGTGTACATGACACACAGTCGAACGCCAAACACAACACTGAATTTAACCTTCGCCTAGGAATGATCTGTCAGAGTGCCCTCTTAATGTGTCCTTTGACGGCAACGACCTGCGGAAAGAAAAACGTTCCGGTGAATTTCAATGTTGTGAAGGCCATAACTCGGAAATGAAGCATTTCCGGACATATGTTGTAATGAACTATTTTGATTGTCTACATGTGGGAAATACATACCTGAAATTACGCCGTGTATTTTTGAAACACCCTGTATAAAAAACTTCAATATTATTGTCCAATGACAACGCGCGCTGATTAATACCGCTTACGAGAATTATTGTCATCCAACGCTTTGTCCTTGAAATTGACAACTTTAATCTTTCTGCGAGAGCGCGGGTTGATTGGCCGCGGCTCGCATGGAGACGCACACAACCGCCAATCACGAACGTGCAGCGCGAGGGTGTGTGAGCTCAGCGTTGCTGGTGCATGCACGGTGGAGGATGCGCAGCACATGATTAAGTAGAGTTAATGACACAAATTTGACGTACGGAAAGAAACGCGTGTGTTGCACAAGATAATGAAGGGCCCTAGGCTTCTATAGATGTGCACAGCGGACAAAATTCTGCGTGGGATGTCCAATTGTCATCGCAGAAAATGTGATTGGAGTGTATTCCTTTTGTTTCCGTATAAAGTTTACTTACAGAATATACCCCGATAATGAACAATGAAAAAAGGGTTTTGTTGTACGGTATGACCATTCACGTCAATAGACAAATGTAGCAGCAGAGTAATTTCCTCCAATTCAGCCAATAGAAAAACATTGCATCAATAATGTTAGCACACAAACGCAAAAGACCACTTAGTGTAATATATGTAAATGACAATATATACTCTTCTTTCCTAAACACGAGGGCGGTCTGTCTCCTAAGCTTATAAAAAAGAGTCTAGGCCTAGTGAAAAATTCGAAATGAGTAGAATTAAACGCAGGCAGGTAGAATTCAGCGCATATCAGCACAGCAGCACTGAAATGCGCACCAGTGAGAAGAGTACCACATGGTTTGGAAGCCTAGCACCGTTACCTTTAACTAACGGAAATCGCGAACTCATTTTATAGAGGTCATTGAAAAAACACCTCATAATCGGGTTCAAACTGTGAAATCAACTAAATTCGGTCCGTGATGAGTTTTTGTAGAATTGGGATGATCATGTGTTTCAATAAGGTTGCGTGGAAAAGCACCCCAGAGTTGTCAGCAATTAATGTGCATCAATATGTGTGTTCTGAAATGTGTTATTTTGTTGTGGTTAATTGTCATGGATGCCACGTGCAGCATTATTTCGGGATGCGCATTTCCTTCGTAATACCGTTACAAAGACAGTACCAGCAGTTGCATATACATGACAGCAGCAGCTTCAGATCACACCAACAGCGCCAGCATCAACGAGGCAGTCTAACAATAACATGCCAGACTCAAAACAAGAGCCGGCAGCGCCGCCACAGGTTTTAGAACAGGTTTTAGCTCACGCCAGTGCATGAATAAAACCTTTCCGGTGATCAGTGCAGCTCTAGGAATGAGCTTCAGAAGTTTTGCTTCTGTCGCGTGGCATTTTAATTAAATTAAATGAGAATCAGCTTAACTTCATTAAAAGAGAAGGTTTCTTTACAGATGCATCCATGTGCATTTTATAATCTGTTCGGAACATTTCTTGAAAAAACTCACGAAAGCAAGTACTGTAATCTTTTAAATGCTGATTTCGAGAGGGCCAGGACTGTGTATCATATACTGAATTAAATACAACAGACGAAATAAATGATCTAGCGATGTAAGTACACTTGATATTGAGAACGATGTGACGCTACCTATCTCATTGTGTGAGGCCAGATTTATCAAACAATTATCGTCGTCTTTGTGGTAAACCTGGCATCGTAAGTTTTAAGTCGACCTGGCTACGTTACGAGGAAGACAGCCAAATTTTGTTTCAAAAAAGGTAAAATTGCACGCTGCGTAGCCAAGTTAACGCAGAACTTACTTTGTCAGCTGCACCGCTATAGTGACGTAAATCGTGGGAAAATCAGAACTTAGGTGAAGTTCCATGATATGCTGGTCCATAGCCCTGTGCTGCGCACGCTTGCTGCACGCCGGCTTTTGAACACCGGCCTTAATCTTCACTTGCAAACTGGTTCTTTGAAGAGGCCTGCCAGGACAACACGACCTGGCACATCAAACTTAATGCCCCTAGTTTAATGTCTTTGCACAGCATGCACGTTTTTCAAAGTTTTATTTTTTTCTAAGCAATAGTTCAAACTTTGCATCACTTTTATTCAGAGAAACATGCAATATTGGGATTCTTCCAGTGCCGTACGGCAGCCCTGGCTACGAGATTTTCAGGGAACTGTCGCAAGATGTGTGGTTGAGGTTCTATATCACCAACAGACTCCTTGCCTACCTCAAGCCGAATAAATGTTAATCACGTAGCAGCTACTAGATAAGGCTGCTGCATGCTTTTCAAAATGCTTCACTAATACGAAAAAACTTACAAAGTGCGAAAATAGTTTCGAATGGACTGTTGTTTCCGTCTTTAGTGAAGCAGCAAATGATTTCAACAATAATAAAACTGGAAATTTGCTTTTCAGCCTCTACATCAACGCTCCTCATATTTATGTCAAGGTCTATCGTATGTTATGGTCAAGGGAGATACTCGCTCATACTTCGATCCTCGTTCATTAAGATTGAACTTTATTAGCTACGCAAGTTCTACTTATGGTAAAGTGTGTCAGCATTTGAATGCAGAGAGTAAGACAATTTTAAAAACTTCAAAGTGAAGATACAAAGATATGCATGTGCATTAAATCGGCTACGGATGATCGTAAGAAATGCAGCAGACAGATAACTGAGCTGCAGATTGAGCAGTCAAGAAGCCACACCCATACCGACTGAAGGAAGCAGGCTACTGGGATCATAGACTCCTCTTCCGGTTCTACAGGCGTAAAATGAGATAATTGTAGGGAACAAAGCGAACGACGACGCATCGGTCGTATCATTTCACTTGCTTCACTGGTCTCAATTTTGCGATCATTCTTCAAATCGAACGCTGCGGGCTAAAGTAAAATGAAAGTCTTCACCTCGTGGTACATTAAAAAAATAGGAGACTAATGTAAAAAGTAACGTGGAAGTACCGGTAAAAATTTTAAGTGTTGGCATGGACCAAGTATGCACCAAAACACTTGAAATCGCATCCTCAGCTCTATGGGAGCAGCCAGATCTCCAGAAAAATTGCCAGCATCTAGAAAAGCACATGCAGCTGAGAGTTGGCTGGACCAAGCCAGACAAGAAACTGGATAACCACTTCAGATTTTTAACTGATGAAACCAGAGCAGCTTTAGATGTCCCTGATGGAAGGCCCTTTGGAATGGGTTGCAGGTTGGAGTGAGTCGCCGCATTCCCGTTTTCGTCATCCAGGTCACGTTAGAGGAAACAAGGTAGGTTCAAACCAGTCTTTTTTTTGTTGACGGCGTGGTTTTGCTGACGTCACGGCAACGAACCAATAGCAGCGCTCATATTGCATCTGGTAGCACTGCTACCCCCAAATCTGGCTCCACTATTGGCCTAACGACATGGCGTTTTGGTGACGTCGTGAAGTTTGTTTGAAATGAAGCCTTTCTATTGGCTAGCCGAACAAGAGGAGGTGTATTTTCTCCCATAGAAATGACCCAACTATGTTTCCTCTACCGTGATCCAGGTAGAGACTGTGTGATGTCGTGGGGCTATAAATAATTTTTTTAATAATGATTATTTAATTATTACTTCGGGGTGGAGCAAACAATTAACTCAGCTATGTTGGCGAGTTTTCAATGAAGCTCTCCTTTCTTGACACAAAGACAAACCTTTGTCGCTTCGCATCATGATTGGGCGTACGCTGGACATGGGCTTATGTTTGCTTAGAAAACATCGATTCAGATTATTATCGTCGGTCACTCCGTACAGTGTAAAAAATTCCCTTGTTTTCAGAGTAAATTATCAAACAATTATCGTCGTCTTTGTGGTAAACCTGGCATCGTAAATTCTAAGTCGACCTGGCTACGTTACGAGGAAGACAGCCAAATGTTGTTTCAAAAAAGGTAAAATTTTAAGGAAATAAGTGTGAAATTTCACTATCAGGCACAACATACCGTTTTCAAAACTATTAATGGTGCAAGAGGGGTAAAATGAAGAGATAATAAGGAATTTTATTTTCGGTGGATTTCATGAACAAGTTTAATTGGAATTGAGCTTTAAAATGACGTGAGGTAATACTGCTTGATGGGGATGAACTGTGACAAGTAAATTTACACACACATATGTACATGTTTGTGCGTATGTGTGTGTGCGTGTGTGAGTGAATATAAATTATAACACCCATAATTTTTATTGTTCTTCCTGTAAATTATATTGATTAAAGAAACACAAAATTCGGTGCAAAGAATTACAATAGCGTTTATTCAACTCAAGTTCTATTACATACTCTAAATTTTTTAAATACATAACAAAAACAACTATACCAAGTTTAATCTTAAAGTTGGCTTTTATGAGCTCCTTTCCTTGCGTTTACTGAATTAGTATCAACCATTTTCATTGCGTTGAAGAAAATATAATTGAATTAAACTTAACATTCAAAATGAGTGACGTAGAATTTGGCGACAGAATGCAAGGATATTAAGAGGCATGCCTCTTTTGAATTGTTTTCTCATGTCCTGCATTCAAGTTTGTCCGAGATAAAATGAAGTACGCTGTGCGGGGTTAGTTTGCTTTATGGCATGGTTTGCTTGTCCAGTAAAAAGGTTACATCTAATTACATTTGTTGCCTTCCTGAACCTCCGTAAGAGTTTTGACCACTCCTGACTCCTTACACTTCCAACCGACTCAGGATTTCACACGTATTACGTTTGAATACTAAAATATTTCAATCAAAAAATGACATAGCTATCATAGAATAAAGTTAAATAAATATTGGGCTGCATCAATTTATTTAAATGTAAGTCACATCCACAGCTTTAATTTAGTACCCGTCCCAAAACAATTAGAAGATTATTCACTCTACTGGGCTGCAGGACTGAAGCCCGAAGTAGGAGCGAGTAGGACGCACAGCGACCAGGCAGCAGCTACTGAACAGGCTCCTTCAGGGGTCCACCACAGTGCCGCCTACAAAGAACAAACTAATTAAGACTGAAAACTAAACGGGAACAAAACAGTACGTCACAGCCTTTAATAAAATGAGCAGTGCATTGAAAATTTCATAATTACCTGGGTCAGGGGATACCAACGAGAGCAATGATTTGTAATAGGAACAGATACTAAAAGGTAACCTGGCTACAGTAGATAGAAATAAAATTCTAGATTCAGTAATGGGAAATGTTAATTTAAGGAATCCCTGACATACGCTGATTAAGGATTCAAACGAGCTATTTTCTACAAAGTTCTACCTGCGCCATGTTGAGTAGGCACCTTTGATCAACTAGCATGTTGAATATTACAGCACAGTGCTCAAATGTGTTAGATAATACAGTTCTGCACTGCATTTCCTTTCAGAATTTAGATTCTAGGACTGTTAGATTCACTTTCTGTTACGCCTGGAAGTATTCGCACTTCTGTATCATTCATAAATACATTTAAATATAGAACATTCAATCGGATACTTTTCTTCGAAATGTTCATGCGAAAAGTTTCGAACATATTTTGGGATGATAAGCTAATTATAAGTTATTGGAAAAATTGTATTTTTAACAAATTTTGAACAATTATAGCATGTACGTCCATTGTACACCATATCTATGTTCATTCGTACTCATCTCATAGAGCAAAAATAAAAAAAATAATTTAATAACGCTGTTGTATAAAAACCCGAATTCAATTATATAATGTTGGTATTCCAGTTTATTCTAGAGCATTCTATTTCGTCGACGTGACAATAAATACATTTCGACTCATTTTAATGTCCCCTGTATTAACACTTTAAAATACTGTACGGACGCATAAAAAGTTAAGCATGTACCAGAACAGTACAAAGCGAAGAAGAATGGAGAAGCTTCCACCCTAATTAGCAAGGCAACTAGTGAAAGAAGTTAACAAAGGCCCGAGAACTACGGGTAGAGTGCAGTTGCCAAATCTAAGTACGGTGGGAGTTGATTTTAAAATAATCATTGCAAAGAATACCCAAGAAGGATGGACTGAAAGGATACAGATTAATGAAGACACCTCTTCTTACAGCTAGACTCACTAGGCAAGAACAGGTGACAATTTCGAACCCAGAAACACAAATTCAACTGTAAAACATGGTAGCGCAAGTTATTTGTTCTGGGTTTGTTTATTCAGCCAGTGAAACTGGAAGCCTTATAAGGGCTTAAGAATCATGAAAAGAAATCAATGCTTTTAAATTCTTAGAGAAAATTGGAAACAATTTGGCGAAGCTCGAGATCTTGAACCCGATATGATTTTTCTACATGATTTTTGAACCCGATATGATTATGAAGCTCTAGATCTTGAACCCGATATGATTTTTCTACAATATTTTTCCATAGCATGCTGAAAAATCTGTCAATAAATATTTGAAAGACAATAAAGAAAACGTTTTCAGTGGCCAAGCGAAAATCCGAATCTGAATCCTATCGAAAATGTGTGAGTGATTGTTGTGTTTCTTTCTAAAACACCTTCGATATTTTTAGTGGAACGTTAAAAAGGAAAGTAGCCTATTGAAGGTTGTTCGAATACATAGAAGAATAATTCAGGGATCAGAATAATTTTGATCGCAACTGTGTGTAGCATGAGTGAGTTAGGGATTCAATAACTAAAAACATGATTTAAGAATAGAAAATGAAGTCCAATAATGCCCAATAAAACTCTATTGAAACCCGGATGGGTGGGTTCTTTAATTAAGTAAACAAAATAGAATTTCGTCTCAATAATTTTTTCAGTCGGAATACGGAATAAGAGCGTAACGTTTCCAGGAAACATTGAATTCACTTGATATTCTTCCATTACGGATGCTCTTCATAGATCGATTAAAACAAAAACACGGCTATCGAGTAGAAAAGAAGTGTGCCAAGAACCAGAAGTTCATCATCTATGGTCTGGTGAATTTCAAGTGCACAGAAATGCAAACGTCGTGTGCATCAACTTGAAGCTTCTCGACTGACTGCTTGTTGATCATTTTTTTTATATAATGTCTATTTAAAAATGTATTTCAGATCGAAATTGAAACCAAATTAATAATTAGCTCAGAAGACCGTTCTGCTGTATTTTCAAAATCATTGCAACATATAGGCTTCTTGCGCCAGAAAGCCATTTGTGAGCCTTATAATAAATTATCCTTTTTATTGATCTGGGAAGAATTTAATTACTTGAAAAAGTTAGTAGGTGTCACGAGACAACTCTAGTCCCTCGTTAATTAGCATTAACAAAAAAGACTACAAGTTCGGGTTTGAGGAATTGGCAGCACTCCCACGACATGTAATACACACGAGAACATAAGCTACAAAAATGCAAGAAGACATGGAAAACATATTAATGATTATAAATCACAAGAAAACAAAATTACTGAGGCACTCACCAAGTTGCAGAAACCCAAGTTACGCTCGCGATTTTTAGTTCGCTTTCTTCTGGTGCGAAATCCATTTTTCAGCATTCAGGCTCAATACGCAAATCTTAATTACTATGCATACTACCAACAATACATCCTAATACATATTGTACGATATTACCGTACATTACGACATATGATCTGAGCCTGGTACTACTTTGATTGACAATCGTATAATTCCACCCACACTAAAAATATTCTAATGATTGGTAACAACGTGAAATGATTTGGCGGGCCAAATAACCCCTTTAAAAATTTAATCATCCGCAATTAATGTTAATGTGACATGAACACATCCTACCATGAATGAATCGACCTATTACTTAACCGCAAATTACATTTATTCCGATTTTCTACATTATTTCAAAATCACCATCCATTTTTATCACATCAATTTTGAATAACATTTTGCTACGGCTTACTTCCAGATCACATTGGAATTTCATTTCTTAGATAACCACAATACTTGTGCGAACTCCTTTTTCAAATTTCTGAAAAATAGAGAGAAACTTTCGTTACTAAACTTTTACCGATGTATTGTCAAAATCTTAATTGAAATATTCTTCGAGAATATAACGCACGTTATTTCTATTTATGCATCTTTTTCAGAATAATTTTTCCACTGAAACACTTGACTATTTACTCACTGGTTCTCCGTTGCACACCCTTACAAACTAAGCTCCTCTAAGTTACATGATGTTCTTGTGGGTGTGTTTTTTCTGTCCCCTCAGTAAAAGAACCAATCATATCTTGAGATTTTTAGAGTTGTTCGTAAAACTCCGCCTTTTCTAAAATGGGGCTGTTCTTATTGGTTGCTTGGTAGGCTGTGGGAGGCTGTTTTCTCCGCCTTTCAGAATTCAGATTTGATACCCTTTTGAAAGAGTAATTACGACCATTATTTTCTGTGTATTTCTTGTAGAGATTTATGTCCCGCGTGCGAGTTCAGCTACCGCTCCGCTAAACAAAGCGACGGCCTGTGCCCTCCGAGCCGCCTTTGCTTACCTTTTAGAGAGCTGAATATGACCCTCTCGACACCTCACACGTCTTACCATCACACCCGTCATATAGCACACAAACCCACGACACAACACAACAGAACGTTCACGCTCTGTTAGAAGTTTTATTATGCGACAAATTTTTGCACAAAATAATTTTAATAAATGCTACAAAACAATTGGGCAACCTTGCAATAATTTCTAAAAACAAACCACTTACAATAATCTCTAAAAAATAATTAAAAAAATACGATTTAGACAATAATTTATGAGTTACTTAGCCATAATGTCTGAAAAGTTTCTGAATAGTTCGTGACGCAGGGGCAGTAGAATCTATCGTCAAATGACTGTGTCGTGATTCTACCCACGACATATAAAAAAATTTTTGATCGTTCGAGACGAGGGACGCCTCAACATATTCGAAATGATCCAAAGCAGCCAGAGAGAGAGACGCTGGGTGCCACAGGGACGGTTGTCGGATTCTGCGAGTCGTGCTAAGTAGTTATTCTTCCCTCCTTCTATATCTACTCTACGTCGACTCCAAGATCGCGCAGGGAAGCAAGGTATCAACCGACCGAAGAGGAATTCCTAGACATCGCTACTAGAAGGTTTACTCTAAATAATGTCCGTATCATTCTGTACCTAACTTTTCTCAGATTATTAATGCTATTATCATAAATTGATATTTCATATTGCGAAGTAATTAAAGACGATAGAGTTATGTATAACGCTCAATTATGAATCAATCCATTTTAAAGATTTAGGTTATCGTACGATGCCAACCCTGCTGAGAAGGTGCAGACGCACAGCTACCAAGCGTGAGCGAGCAGTTAGAGAGCGGCAGCCATAGAGTACGCAACTAATAAGATTCTTTCTTTGCCCTCGGGCAGCCCTTATGGGTTCCCTGTCCACCTTACATCGTTATATTTGCCCTGTGTCACAGTGAAGTAATCATTCCTCTAAATTAACGTAAATGGCTGTCCGCATAACATTGCAACACCACCTCGGATCCGAAACTAAGATGAGTTCTCGTTCGTATACTTTTCCAAATGAGCATCCCCGGTGTCGACCTCTCTGTGCGTAGGATTTATCGTGCCACGCCCTAAGCGTTCACTGGCGTTCACTTAAAAATGTTCTTGCCTTCAGCATATATCAAAGAGTGAATTTAAATGTAATTTAGTGCGTTAGACTTACTTTACTTTTAGAATGATAACCTTTTGTGACGAGATTAGGGAATAAAATGTCGATGTGCCACTTCGTATAATTACCTGTTAATTAGAAAGATGGTTTATCAACATCTGTAGAGAGGTATCCCACGCTACTAAATTATAACGATTTATACCGATTTGCCGCTCACTCATTAATTAAATTTGTGGATGTTGAAAAGTCCCAGTTTATCTTCGCTAACCTAAAATAAAAGAATTGTGATCTTAAATCACGACCGTCAAAAGAGAGCTAAAAGGACGAAAAGGAAATAATGAATAACATCAGAGAAGAGCTCCATAACAATTGGAGGACAGCGGTGGTGGATTTTGACTCCTATTCTTTGTAATAAGAGTTAAATTTCCCTTGCTCACTCTCTCCGAAATAGAAATAAAGTTCGTGCCTACAAAAAAAATAAATTAAATAAACCTCCAACGGATCTTGATAATTTCATCTCCAGGTTAGGATATTTGTATAATCTAATATTTCATGTATGTGTTTGCTAAAATTGTATTTCATTTCTGTGAAACCATTTACCATGCATTTATAAACTAGCATTTACGTGTGAACCTTGTTTGATAGCTAATTGAAATTTTATTCATGTTTCCACTATTATTAGATATGTACTGATCATTATCTTTTATATGTCAAGCCGTTTGAAATAAGTAGAATCCGATAATTCGACTATTTTATCTAACACCGTTTTGATTACTTTAATGCGAATTTAATATTTAACATCATTCAATCTAGTGTATTATTCGTTTAAACTTTGCTTCACGGATTTATGTGGGAATTTTGATGATGTGCTATAGAAAATTCTTCAATTTACCACATGACCAACTCTAGACAGACGCAATTTACGCCATTTTGTTTCCGAGAGCTAAGACAGCGTCGACAGCGGCAGACGCCTCGAATTCAAATTTCTCAAATTACGTTGTGAAACGTATACCATTCAAATTTAAATTCTAAATCTACCAATCGAAAGTTATCCTTGTGAAATTATATGATGATTTAAAAATTTTCCTTAAATCTAACCTTATGAATGAGTGAAGTTAAATTCAGTGAAGTATCTACTCAAAATTCAATCATATTCTACACTGAAAGAAATTCATCTAGAAGTGAATTTCATTTAATCAGAATAGAATTTTCGCGCGGCTAACATTTACTCCGACATGAAATTTCACACGCTCATTCATCCCGTATTTGTTGGATGTGATCATGTAGAAAACAATTTATTTCATTGCATTATATTGTTCGTGCCTAATTTCACTGCATCATTTTGACCATGTATTTAGCCATATAATCATGACGAATGTTGCTTAAATGTGTGTGTTGAGATGTGGGAGAATGTGCGAGACCAGCTAGCTGTGTGGTATTCGGGCCTGAGTCTGTGCACAGTACGCTTGTTGTTTTGAAACAAACCTATACACCGCCCTCCTTTTCTCCGGCAGTCAGCCTCCGACTGGCTCTCTCTCTCCATCTCAATCTCCATCTCCCTCTTTTCTGTTCCAACTGTAACGGTCGCTTCACGAATTCTATCTCGATCAACAGTTAGCTTGGCCGTCACCTTGAAAAACTTATATTATAAACTTTGAATTTAGTAGAGGTAAATGTTTAGTGCTAAGATGATATCGTAAACGTGATGCGTGGTAACGTAAATAATAATAGTTTGATTTAAGATTTTGAATTAACATATGCAAATTTGAATTTTCTCGAACATGATATAAATAATTGAATTATTTTAGGTCCATCAAATCATTTCTTGATCAGGATAGCGTCATGAGAATTGAAGGAGAAAATTTTCAACAGTATAATACTGGAATTAAGATGAAATAAATTTGTGATCTTTATTGATGTACGCTTCACGTTCAATTTAAAATTTCTGGAACACTTTGTTAATGACTTACTCAACATGAATGCACTGTTTAAAATTTCTTGCGTTACATCGTCTATCGTGCTAGGTTAATATGTCCCTTCGAAACAAAGGAATGTTAGTGTAAGCTTATGTCCTACTGTGAGCACAGAGGATAGAACGGGTCGAGATGCAGGAATCGTATGACGTATGAATGAGAGCTTGTCTGGGAATGAATAAAATTCACAAGAACAATAAATAACAGTAACGGTAATTTCAGCTGGTGCCGGGGACTCTGCGAGCGGTCGTGGTGGACTGCTACGTCTTCATTACCAGCACCCACACCACCAACCCACTCTCTACCTCGGAGCCTGAACCACCACACTCGCGGCAGGCTTCACGTTCACGTGGCCCGCTACGTGTCGTCATGGCTCGGACATGGATGTAGCAGCGACGACGCAACAACGGGGCATTGGCGGCAACAACAACAACAACGAGGGCAGTAGCCTGAGCTCAGCGCACGGACGTAAAGAAAACGTCGTAGAAAACTAACCGCCAGAACACTGCACGGCAATCGCCTCGGTACCGAGAGCAGCCTGAGCCACCACACTCAACGCAAGGACGCGGAGAAAACGTCGTAGAAAACTACCCGCCAGAACAATACTCAGCAACGCTTCAGCAACAAGAACAGTCTGAGCTCGACGCACGACCTCGAGGAAAACGACGAAAGAAAACCATCCGCCAGCTGACTGGGTCAACTGCTTAAAGTTTTCTACGAAGATACTTGGAATCACGGAACCTGAGTATAGATAACATCGGCAAGAAGAGGGAGGAAACTCGACTACAACGAAGCTCCGGAATATACCAGCGCATGGACAACGAAAAGAACTACAACTACAAAGACTTTGATAATCTTCTTGCGACGATTCTGCGTGACCTCATGGCTGTTTAAAAGAAGTCCTCAGGACTCAAAAAAAACTCAAATCCCGTCCTAAAAAGAGGTCGTGTGTGACGAAGCACGGTTTGAAGATGTTCCTCGAAACAGAGATCACGAAGATCTTTATCTTTCCTAAATGGATGCAAACTGGGTGCAATCGAGGCAACCGGAGCTCTACGTGTTCCGTGTCATTTCTTAATGGAATTTTTACTCCATTGAATATCTTCTAGAGATATTCTGCGTGCTGGAGGAGCCTTCGCAACGTCTCTGCGGGGACCATCGTTTGCCAAAAACGTACGTAGGACGTAGCCTTGTTTGGAGACTCCGTTTCAGAGTTCAAGAGATGAACAAATCCAGTTTAACGCCGCCTTTAGATTGCCTCGGATGGACTATGTGGAGATTATAAAAAAGGAACTGATCCATTTCGTCAGCATAGATCGCACGTGAATACTGTATGGAACAATCATCAATCGGGAGATCGAATCTTTGAATGACGACGGGGAGATTTGTCGTGATTCTACCCACGACTTATAAAAAAATTTTGATCGTTCGAGACGAGGGACGCCTCAACATATTCGAAATGATCCAAAGCAGCCAGAGAGAGACGCCGGGTGCTACAGGAACGGTTGTCGGATTCTGCGAGTCGTGCTAAGTAGTTATTCTTCCCTCCTTTTATATCTACTCTACGTCGACTCCAAGATCGCGCAGGGAAGCAAGGTGTCAACCGACCGAAGATGAATTCCTAGACATCGCTACTAGAAGGTTTACTCTAAATAATGTCCGTATCATTCTGTACCTAACTTTTCTCAGATTATTAATGCTATTATCATAAATTGATATTTCATATTGCGAAGTAATTAAAGACGATAGAGTTATGTATAACGCTCAATTATGAATCAATCCATTTTAAAGATTTAGGTTATCGTACGATGCCAACCCTGCTGAGAAGGTGCAGACGCACAGCTACCAAGCGTGAGCGAGCAGTTAGAGAGCAGCAGCCATAGAGTACGCAACTAATAAGATTCTTTCTTTGCCCTCGGGCAGCCCTTATGGGTTCCCTGTCCAACTTACATCGTTATATTTGCCCTGTGTCACAGTGAAGTAATCATTCCTCTAAATTAACGTAAATGGCTGTCCGCATAACATTGCAACACCACCTCGGATCCGAAACTAAGATGAGTTCTCGTTCGTATACTTTTCCAAATGAGCATCCCCGGTGTCGACCTCTCTGTGCGTGGGATTTATCGTGCCACGCCCTAAGCGTTCACTGGCGTTCACTTGAAAATGTTCTTGCCTTCAGCATATATTAAAGAGTGAATTTAAATGTAATTTAGTGCGTTAGACTTACTTTACTTTTAGAATGATAACCTTTTGTGACGAGATTAGGGAATAAAATGTCGATGTGCCACTTCGTATAATTACCTGTTAATTAGAAAGATGGATTATCAACATCTGTAGAGAGGTATCCCACGCTACCAAATTATAACAATTTATACCGATTTGACGCTCACTCATTAATTAAATTTGTGGATGTTGAAAAGTCCCAGTTTATCTTCGCTAACCTAAAATAAAAGAATTTTGATCTTAAATCACGACCGTCAAAAGAGAGCTAAAAGGACGAAAAGGAAATAATGAATAACATCAGAAATGAGCTCCATAACAACTGGTTTTATCTCAGCCCAAATCAGCAACGAGAGAAGAAACAAGCACTGAGCAGATAGGAAAACTTCACATACATGAACACGGCTTTTCAATTCATTGCCGTTTTGGTTTCTCCAGTTAAATCGCTTTTTACACAATGAATTACGGCGCATCACCGCTTAAAGATCTGAAATTAAACTTTTTTCATGGTGATTCAAGAGAGATCATAGTCTTTGTTTCGAACGTTTAACCTTCTTTCCCACACTAATTTAGTAGTGACAACAGCTTATCACCGTTTTTGCTTCTCAGGTTTTACTAGTTTTCACGTTTTTGGCAGTAAAATTATCTGACATTTTGAAGAGAAATTTCCCGTTTTTTACAGTGGAGTCGTTTTGCCTTAAATATTCATATCTTTTTGGACGCTCCAATTTGGCTACATGTATCCAAAAAAGTCATTTTTATTTTACATTGAGTTCAGATATAATATTTTTCTGTTTAATATTGTGTTCAGCCTGGAGTTAGTATTACCGTTCTACTTTTATCGTCATTATTCGATTTTGATTTGTGTCACTATACTATAGACCTTCGAGTGGAATATTGTACCGTTTATCTTTTAAGATATTATCAGTGCATGCAGACACCATCATTCCGTTTTATGTCAATTAAGTAATCCAGCTCTTTTCATTTCAAATGTGTCCACCAATCTAGCTGCAACGATTTATCCTCGTTAGGAATGTGATGGCCACACCCTTTATCGTCTTTTTACAGCACGTGCACAGAACTTGATTGTGGTGATTATGTGAAGGTAAAGGGTAAAGATGCCAAACAACTAACTTCCACATTAAGGATATGCACTCATTATCCCCAATAATATTGTACAAGGTTTACCTGGAGTGCACGTTATTAAATAAAACCCCTTTTAAAATCAAATCTCTCTATTGAACCAGGCCTTCCCACGTTCAATTATTTTTTAAAACGTGCAATTTTTAAATCCAAAAAACAAGCAAAAATACTGTTAATTCATAACGAATTTTCAGGACGCAGCGTTGAACACAATTTGTTTTGTCTCTGGAAGCATGAAATGCTGCTGCAGAAGGCGAGCAAGCCAAATCCAGCCATTGAAAATGTTATGAGGGGAAGTTGTAATATGGGTAAAATTATTTTAAAAAATTGATCGTTACCACAGAAAGTCCAATACTTGTAATAAATTTCTTATCAATATTTAAAACTGGAGTGGGTTTCTCTACCAATTTCGTTAGGGCAGTGTGAACACCAACTTGGCGCGATTTGTGGGCTCGATTTTATACCAACCTTTGAGTAGTTTGGCAGCAAATTCTTATGTTGAAGTGCATTTGTGCGTCCCCAAGTGCATTTTTGTCGTGTTGAAGTGCATTTGTGCGTCCCCAAGTGCATTTGTGTCGTGTTGAAGTGTATTGGTGCGTCCCCAAGTGCATTTGTGTCGTGTTGAAGTGTATTGGTGCGTCCCCAAGTGCATTTTTGTCGTGTTGAAGTGTATTTGTGCGTCCCCAAGTGCATTTGTGTCGTGTTGAAGTGCATTTGTGCGTCCCCAAGTGCATTTGTGTCGTGTTGAAGTGTATTGGTGCGTCCCCAAGTGCATTTTTGTCGTGTTGAAGTGCATTTGTGCGTCCCCAAGTGCATTTGTGTCGTGTTGAAGTGTATTGGTGCGTCCCCAAGTGCATTTTTGTCGTGTTGAAGTGCATTTGTGCGTCCCATAGTGCATTTGTGTCGTGTTGAAGTGCATTTGTGCGTCCCCAAGTGCATTTGTGTCGTGTTGAAGTGCATTTGTGCGTCCCCAAGTGCATTTGAGCCGTGTTGAAGTGCATTTGTGCGTCCCCAAGTGCATTTGTGTCGTGTTGAAGTGCATTTGTGCGTCCCCCATTGCATTTGTGTCGTGTTGAAGTGCATTTGTGCGTCCCCAAGTGCATTTGTGTCGTGTTGAAGAGCATTTGTGCGTCCCCAAGTGCGTTTGTGTTGTGTTGAAGTGCATTTGTGCGTCCCCAAGTGCATTTGTGTCGTGTTGAAGTGCATTGGTGCGTCTCCAAGTACATTTGTGTCGTGTTGAAGTGCATTGGTGCTCCCTAAGTGCATTTGTGTCATGTTGAAGTACATTTGTGCGTCCCCAAGTGCATTTGTGTCGTGTTGAAGTGCATTTGTGCGTCCCCAAGTTCATTTGTGTCGTGTTGAAGTGCATTTGTGCGTCCCATAGTGCATTGGTATCGTGTTGAAGTGCATTGGTGCGTCCCCAAGTGCATTTGTGTCGTGTTGAAGCGCATTTGTGCTTCTCCAAGTGCATTTGTGTCGTGTTGAAGCGCATTTGTGCGTCCCCAAGTGCATTTGTGTCGTGTTGAAGTGCATTGGTGCGTCCCAAGTGCATTTGTGTCATGTTGAAGTGCATTTCTTCGTATCCAAGTGCATTTGTGTCGTGTTGAAGTGCATTGGTGCGTCCCCAAGTGCATTTGTGTCGTGTTGAAGTGCATTTGTGCGTCCCCAAGTGCATTTGTGTCGTGTTGAAGTGCATTGGTGCGTCCCCAAGTGCATTTGTGTCGTGTTGAAGTGCATTGGTGCGTCCCCAAGTGCATTAAATATTTTGTGTCGTGTTGAAGTGCATTTGTGCGTCCCCAAGTGCATTAAATATTTTGTGTCGTGTTGAAGTGCATTTGTGCGTACCTTTCCCTAAGCATGACCACATTTGATCGTTAGCATTGAGATCTAGGGAAATAAGGGATTACTCCATTGCTCTCAATTTATATTTATTGAGCCAAGTCTTCGATATTTGGTACGTTTGTCGAACAGCATTGTCTAATTGGAAGTTTACCGCTTCTGGAACTATAAAAATACCACCTCTTAAAGAAATATGAACATTTATAGGCATAATTTTTAGTTTGAGAAAAATGTCATTTGAAGCTAAAATTAACTTATGATTTATCATACTTGTCAATTTCAGCTAACGAATGAACGCAATCAAATTTACTCACACTAGACCAGGTAACTTTAGTGCATTTATTTATACCCATATGAAAAGTACATTAATCTTAAAAATTAATCACCTGAAGAATGTGAAAAAAACTTAGAAATGTCGGTAGAATAAAGCCGAGCTCCGTGCTTTCAATGTGAAAAACAAGAGTATCATATCCATTTTAAGTTTTATCGCTCACCTGTGTAACATTGTAGAGCATTATCTACGAGAGGTGAGCGATAGAAGTTGAGGAGTCAACCTTATCAGTTCACAGCAAGAAACCACCACGTGTGATTGGGGGCGGGCGTGTGCCGCTTTATTGTTGGCCTATCACCGCATGGTTACTAATTCTCCCTCGTGTCCACTTGAACACAAGACTGATAAACCAATACAAAGCCATACGAAGTAGTGATTCTCTACCTTAATTTCGCAGAACTTCATTCTGTATCAAATGGCGATTTTGAAATAATTTTGGTGAATACGGAATGTCGATCAGACTCAAATAAAAATGATGTCAATGACAACCATGGATGTAAAAACTAATGTACTCACGACAAAAATCTTTGAATTTAATAAATTCAGTATTTGAGTGATAGATAATACCCTGGAGGTACTATTTGAATATTTTCTAACGATTCGGTCTTAATTGATAGCCAAGAAGTTTCACATAACTCAAGCATGAGAGGCCGCGGTCGGAGGTCAGTTCTTGAGTCATATGCGTATGAAGAACTAAGTACACGTATGGCTGTACTCACTTAACAGCGTCAGTTCACTTTAAGCTTTTAATAATACGTAGTAAAATTTACTTATATTTTTCACCGATTCGTAAAAATTATTATTTACTATTCTCGCACCCGTGATGACCGAGGAGTCGCAGAACTGTTTAAAATAAAGGAATTTTTTGAACAAAGTGTCCCCTTCCAGCGCGTGCATTGTCCTTGATAAATTGGCTGTAAATCCTAGGTAATCTATCGTTTTGTGGCCTAGAATAACGCATCTATAACAAACATTGATCCAGCAAACTTACTTGATTATAGTATTCAAGAACCTGGAGCAGTTCATCAAGAGATGTTTTCATGTTTTTAGAGACATGGTAGATGTGTAAGCGACATGCAAGTGTGGTACCGGGCCGCGCAAGAGTCAACAGCTGGCAGATGCCCCCACTCTACCACCCCCACCCACCACCCATGCAGCACAGACGCCAATGGCGCCAGATCTACAGAAATGTTAGGTTAGGGTAATTTAGCGTAGGTTAAGTTAACTTAAGTTAGGTTAAGTAGGTTGGTTAAGTTAGGTAAGGTTGGGTTAGGTTAGGCCAAGTTCAGTTAGTTTAAGGTTAAGTTGAAAAAGTTTAAAAATGCCTATTTTTGAGTGCCGAGATGGAGGGTCGAATGGCAAAACACCAGTGGTCGTTGTCATAATTTATTATAATGATTTAATGCAGGTTAACTTTGGTATTCCGGTGTACTATCCACTTACTAATTACTTGTAGTGTTTATAATGCAGTTATTAATAATAACTGAATAACGAACAGCTAGGTTAATAAACCTCAGTCATACTACATAGTTAAAAAATTGGCGCGAATGGCAACTTTTAGAAGCAACATGGAGGTGGAGGGAGAGGGGTGGGCGGCGTCCAAATCTGGCGCATCACCCAGCTGTTGACACTAGCGCGGCCCGGTAGCGCTAGTGTCAACAGCTGGGTGATGCGCCAGATTTGGACGCCGCCCACCCCTCTCCCTCCACCTCCATGTTGCTTCTAAAAGTTGCCATTCGCGCCAATTTTTTAACTATGTAGTATGACTGAGGTTTATTAACCTAGCTGTTCGTTATTCAGTTATTATTAATAACTGCATTATAAACACTACAAGTAATTAGTAAGTGGATAGTACACCGGAATACCAAAGTTAACCTGCATTAAATCATTATAATAAATTATGACAACGACCACTGGTGTTTTGCCATTCGACCCTCCATCTCGGCACTCAAAAATAGGCATTTTTAAACTTTTTCAACTTAACCTTAAACTAACTGAACTTGGCCTAACCTAACCCAACCTTACCTAACTTAACCAACCTACTTAACCTAACTTAAGTTAACTTAACCTACCCTAAATTACCCTAACCTAACATTTCTGTAGATCTGGCGCCATTGGCGTCTGTGCTGCATGGGTGGTGGGTGGGGGTGGTAGAGTGGGGGCATCTGCCAGCTGTTGACTCTTGCGCTACCGGGCCCAAGTCACAGCACTAGGCCTGCGTTGTACGTCTGCTCGGAGCGGATATGATTTCTCTCTAGGGGAGTTGTATCGTGTTACTTGCACACGCAAATGGCGTGTGACACTGCGTCTGCATCGTGTTCGTATGCTCATATTTATGTTCTATTTTTTCTGTGCTGTTGCGTGGGAATTCAATATTACATAGCCCGTCTTGAAAATTTTAACTTTTGTCATAACCCCAGTGATTTGTGATACCGAAAATATTGTGGCAATTTGATTTACATCCATGAAATTTTAGAAATGCGTTCTTGTCTAATTTATACTTGCAAGACAACCAGGAGAAGGAGCTTTAAAGTTGATTTTAACGCCTAAAATGTCTTGTTTGAAAGAATAAGGATTTACAAATGCGATAAAAAAGCATTCCTATCTTGGTGACGACTTGGAGCTGCCTTTTTTCCACTGAGAGATGCACGCTGAGAGTTTCTAGTTGTTTCAATTGAATGCAAGATTTAATCAATCTTCTAAGTACGACCAATAGGAATATAATACCTAATAAGTAATACCCTGAAGAGAGAAAGAACGATGCACTTGAATAAATAATGAAGGCATCTACGGATGCTTTATTTCCAATCAAGCCTGAAATAAGACAATGTTCACACATTATGTTACCTCTACTGACTTTTAAAATAGCAACGTCCTGTTCACTTTCTAAACTTGAAGTCACTAAATGTAATAAATAATTTCCTTACCGACACGTAGCGGCATGTATGGACTATAGACACGAGTGTGCAGCTTGCGGTCAAAGCCCGCGTTCAAGATCAAGGCTCACTGTCAAGGTCCGGAGGTCATGAAAATTGGCCTCCCTACAAAGGCACAGTGTTGTGCGCTGCCAACTTCCCCCTCAAGGCCAGGTTTCTGAGGACTTTTCCTCTTTTAAAAGAGATATCACAAATACTTCATATTACGTGAGGCGCTGATCCTGTCTGCGCGTCTGTCGCGCGTGTCACGCATTCAAAAACTTGAGCCATAAGCGACAGAGCCAATATTCACAGGAAATTTAAGTTTGTGTCTCCACGTTTCTCCCTTCATTTTTCTGTCGCTCTCTAATAACACACGCTACATGCCCTTGGAAGCACACACATACATGCTCGGCTACGGTGAAAGATTGGCTGTATCTGCATTGAAGTAGAATTTATTCTTCCGCATGACTATTTAGTTTCATGGGTTTGCAAGTAATTCATTCTCAATCCATGGAGAAAGTAGAAAGTAAGATGGCAAAAAAGGCTACTTCGATATAAAATTTGTAATTAACCAGCCCTTTCTATTACAATATTTGTGCAGGTGACCAAATAGGCTAAGCCTTTACTAATCAATACACTAAATTTTAAAATGTGGTCGTGTGTTCTCCGAAATACAGACTGATAAACATTTTTCCTAAAAAATTAATCATTCAAAACGTTTCCAGTTTACGAAAAATTATTCTCACAAGGTATTCAGGTTTTACTGAACACCACGTACACGTACTTGCGCTGTCTGGTGTGTCAGTTGAACTTCAAATTATCATATCAAAGTCAACTTTCCATTGATCTACCGGTTGCGCCTCGGTTTCACAAACCTATTCTACAGAAAGCCTCCCATTTTATGCATTCGCATGCGAATTAAAATTACTCTCTTACCCAGCTCATACCTCGCTTTGTTTGAAGCGTTAAATTTACTTTTATGTGCACAAAATGCGCTACATAAAAACCAATGTTTTTTTGTATGCGGCCACTTCCTGCTCCCGATACACAGCTTCTATTTCAGTTACTGCTCAGTTTACAAGTATTAGTGAATGAACATGCTTTGATTGTACTATCAAAACAAATAGACGTATGGCTTGTTCACGAAAATTGTTTTCCCGCATAATGTTGCAATTTTTTCGTGAAGCCCGCTCCTTCATGCCCCGGTGAAACTCTCTCTCTGCTTCACACGGCGGTTCCCAGCAACAGACCGATATAATTAGCACACATGCAGTGTCTGCCAAGGTCATTCGCGTAGTAACGTCAGTCCAGGGACGTTTTGAGCGCGTATTTCTGTTCGGCGCGCCGAATACAACACGAAAATACAAACCATTCAGGGTCATGAATGTAAATAAATAGAAATCGATTCGTTACGGTTATGATTATTGAGTTTCGAAACTGTGACTTTAAAATAATGAAATGTCAATGACGTTGCTGTAGAATTACATTTCAAAAGTTTTAAACCTAATTGGAAAAGTTAGATGACTGATACGGGCTGATGATACATAAACGAGAAGCTAGATTAATCACGTTAAAGCAAAATTTCATTAAACGTCCTAGGAAACTTTAACGCTCAAAGTGAACTGTGACTGTAAAATTGATTAACATAAGAAAAATTAAATGGTTTAAATTCATGAAACAAATAAATACCGCTTATTTAAAAGAATTACATTTGATCAAGATTCAAGACTATACTGGCTCATTAAATTCTCTATTAGTTTTAGTAAAATACCAACTAATTCTAAGGTATTTTCAACCCTGAAATGCTCCATCCATTCATCATCTTAAGCGCTTGTGTAAAATGAAATGGATTTCGGACACTTTGCAAGCAAACCATTTTCATAAAAGTTTCCATGATTTTTGTAGGCTGAGGAAAGGGGTTATCCTCGTATGATTGAGGTGTAGAGGAGTACAATTTCTAACTAATCACGAAAACTTTTTAGAATGTGCCGAAAATTTGACTTGCAGAAATACACTACCTGCAGCGTATGTTTGAATGCTGAGCGGCCATAAGGGTGCGCGAGATCGAGCTCCTGAGCACAGTTTAGGTCCTCAGGTGTTTGTTGACGTCAGCTTGGCTCTGACACTGACAGTTCGAGGTTATTTTGGCTGACGCTCAACACCGACTGAATGAAGTAAAATTACTGGGTGCTGGTTGTCAGGAGAACTAAAATGAACTTACAGAGTGAAGTCATTTCTCCTCATACTTGATGTCACTCACTGATGTGCCGACCTCGGATGAAATAAGAACAAAAAGATTATATATGAATTTTAATATTGAGTAAAATACTTCATAATATCCTGAACACAAGCCACCTAAGGAACACTGGTCTAAAACACACGTTCGGTTCAGTAGAAAACGACGATTATAAACGACCATCTTCTAGTATCTTCGACGTTAGGAAATGAGGATCATAAGGACTGAATTAGCCTGCCATAAAAAGTTTAACTTTTCCGTATGTCTTCGATTTTGCACTACACGTACGCCAAGACTTGTTATGGTTTATTTTATGATATGTTTGAAGACCACGAATTTTACGAACTCTACACAAAAGCTCTAAACGCAATGAATGGAAAATTTTCTTTCCTCTAGGTCATAGGGTAAATCCAGCATTTATATTTATGTCATGGGAAAGGTTTGACATCATATCGTTTCAAATACCCCTACATAATTTATTGATGTAGATGACCCATTTCACACCACAGAAGTAGCACACTTCACACAGTGTCGAAAGCCATCCTCTTGTTGCCACCCACAGTACGTCACTGATATGATTCAAAATTGATTTAAAAGCAAATATAAAATTTAAAATATCTTGTAAACCGGGTGGGGAATTGTGCTTGGAGCTTATACCAGAAGTCACGAGACGTCTTTTTTTTTCTTTGCCCAAGTTCAATGAATATCACTCCATAGCTCCGTCTGAACACCGTTCGCCTCGAGCTAAGCCGACTCTGCCTTTTTTGCCTGTCTACTTTGTCTATTGACTCGCCAATTTTTTTTTTTGTTTCTAATCATTCAAAATATTACTTATTTTTCTTCTTAATTATTCAGCAATAATTACGCCCTAGCGGTCGCTTGTTCAATTTATCGAATTACCAACCATTATAATTGGAAAGAATGGAGACGGAAATTACCGGAAATTTTACGCAGAATAACCCGTCACTTTACTACATCATAAAATCGCAGTCTACAGACTTACTGGTATTAAATAAAAACCCCTGATGGTTTAAATAACTCAGTGTTTGAGACTCAAAATTGAGTCTAGTATTACTAGACTCATTTAGCTATGTAGCTATGAATAAAATAAAGAAAGTTAGCTATGTATGTGATAGCAATTTCAGCAATCAGTGGAAAAACTTTCGAAATCCTAGCACAAGTCCTAGATCCATCATGGTATCGGGTCCACACCACTGTAAGATTAATTTTAAGATGTCACACTATAGCCAGATGAATTGGGATGAGTTGCAAAATAAGAGTTAACAATGGAAACGCTTCTAGGAACGAACGTAACAGCGAGAGTTTGGCGCACTTGTTAGTTATCGCCATTATGTTTGTGGGAACAAGTAGTTTTCTCTTGCTGAGGTTACTTAATCTGAGACATTTCTGCTCTCAAAAAGTGAAGCTTCACTTCAAATATATTATCTGCGCAACCGGAAAAGGGAAACCATGATCGAGTAACACGTTGTGAATCACACATGAATAACACATGCATGAGTAAACATTGTGATCGCTGCGTTGGAACTGCATGGGGGGGTTGGGATACTCAGACATGCAAGCACTTCCTAGATTTTTCTCCTCCTAATTGCCGCGAATCCCTCGGTGTTACCGTGCAGGAATTATAGAAGTGCTGAGCTTTCACAGACGTGCGGAGTGTTGGTCGGCTGCATAATACTTGAAACGTCATTGCAGTTCCTCAGCGTTAACCAACCGAGTTCATTCTGAGATATTCAACTAACAGCCTTTTGAATAGTCACATATGTCTTATTAAAAGTGAAATTGAGGTAAGAATGTAAGATAAATGGGAATGTTAGTGAGACAGTTATTTCCATTTGAAATTCAAATGAGTTGAAACGAGAACATATTTTGATGAACTTGTGCTACAAAGTGGAAGTTACGCTGTACTAAGTTACTCAACACTTTAGGAGCGCGTGTTGTTTACGCAGTGTTCAAGTAAGAATAGATCACAAAGTAGTCTTGAAAGGAGTATTGCGCACGATGTCATTATATATTTGCAACGTTCAGCAAGATAATTGAGGTCGACTATGTATGCTCGTAACTTTTTACGATGTGTTTCCATTAGCAACATTTCCAGCATTGATTTCTAGATCTGTTCAATTCTAGAAAACGAGTTATTAGAACAAAAACTGGTTCTATCTTTGGCAGATGAAGCTGTGTGCAAGGAAATTCTTCTTAACCAAGAAACGGTCAAGTTAAAGCTAACGTTGCAATAGCACGTGTCAGCAAAGAGACAGTCAAGCGGTGATCTACATAAAATGTGCGTTTCGTGCGAGTCACCCACAGTTCTCAACAATAAAGCACTGTTAGCTCCTGAAAATTTATTGCATTAAATTGTAGGTATTGAGACTACAAATTTGAGCCACTATAGTACACACGAACGCCTTGTCAGCGACCAACACTGACAAATTCATTGTATTTCTTCATAAATTTTTTCAAATGTTCTACAATCGCATAAGTTTTGTGGCAAAGAATTTATTAGAAATGGAAGGGAATGAATTACCTCCTTTGATTAACATGTTGATGCTTACCAATGTGAGAATATTGCTCTCGTAAATGTAGGTCGGCGCCCACATGCGATGGAGTAGAAGATGCCATCTGCTTATTTGGGACTGTTTACATCTGAGTTTTGGTGTCAAGACAATATTTGCATGAAAGCTTTCACTGACGAAGTTAATGCAATTATCGACAAGGAATATTTCCAGCTGGCTTTAGAGAGGAAATAAATCGTTGCTAAATTGCTAGTTTTAAAAATTCTTTGAAAAATTAAGCAAAATTAGAAACCAAATCTGTTTTCGGAACACATTAAAAATTTAGTTGCACGCAAAAATTTAAAAATTTAAGATGACTTAGAAATCAAATTCAGCGTTCACTAAAATTTTTACGAGTTGTACAAGGTGAAGCGATGACAAAGTTGATCCGATTACTCCTGCCGTGCCAGGGAGATGTGGTGCAGTGTTCTGGCTGAGAATAATCGCGTTGAGATCTCGCGCCAATATGTTCAGGCGCCAAATTAACAGCTGGCTGATACTTCGCGTGTTAGCTATTCCTGTGCAGTTTTCACGTCCTGCATCTCGTGACTAAGTTCGAATCTAATTGGCTGGGCCAAAGTGTCGTATGATTTTCCTAAATAAAAAATTATTTAGAATAAAATCTTATGAATTTGTTTTTGTGTCTGTTGCATGCGTGAAAGTCTTTCATTTCTAAACGCGAGTTGAAAGTTATTAGCCATCAAGTTTAGCCTTGACATCGATGTGAAGATAAGAAAATTAAATGTATATTATACAAAAAGGATGTATTAGTAACATATTAAGAAAAAAATACAACAATCAAAAATATAGATGAAAAGCATTTGCACATCAGGCTGCAAGTTTTATAGAAATCAGTAAAATACATTTTACACAAATACAATTAAAATGAGAAATTGTGGTACATAACAGGGGATAAAAATTTATTATTAAAATTTTTTGATGCGCATAGGCAGTAGGGAGAAAAGTACATAAAATAATTATTGTTGTAAGGATTTAATTACAGCTACGACTGTTGTTTGAAGGAGCACATGCTGCAAATGAGGGGCACAATCAACTTCAGTTTAAATACAGTATGTGTGAAGACCTGCAGCGGCAGTTGCTGCGCTCTATAAACAGAGGCCGAAAATGTTAGAAATCTGATAGGGAGAATAGACGTGCGTTTCATTACGATGTTGTATATGTAGAATTAGCGTTCCTTAAAATGTGCGTGTATACGCATGAGATGAACATACGAGATCTGTGAACATCAACAGCCTACAGAAGAGGGAAGAAACACTATAATTCTATAGTATACTCTTGAATGAATTGCATGTTCAGGTCACTCCAAATAAAAATTTTACTGCTGATGTTTCCGTCTTCAAGAATTTTTTGGCTTCTTTCAACATTTTAGACGCAGACGGAATAGCCACCAAATAGGTTGCATGGTACATTTTTACAATATCTGTGTATTTTGCATTATTCTATTTCAGAGTTCATTGGTTTCAGTAACACAGTATAAAGCGACATTCTAGAAGTGTTTATCAAGTAGAACAGATCCGTTCTGAGGGAATACAGAATTTCAAGTTTTCATTTATTGCCTAGAAATGAAGACACGGGGAAAGGGCCGGCCTTTATTTGATGAAACACGTATTGTTGGGTTTCTTAAAAGTAAAAAATTGGCTCGTAAAATCTGTACATTAAATAGTATGAGTGTCAGAACGATACAGAGTATAGCACTCTAAAAACGAGGTGGGAAACTCGGTTAATCTCGTGGAAATTGTGAAAGGCTAAACATTCTGGATGGCAGAAGCAGACGCTTTTTGAAGAGATTAATTAAGAAAAATTGAAGTTCTTAACCGCAAATAATAACTAGCGAGTTTGGTGGAGGTTCGAAAACGATTTCTCAAAGGATTGTGTTGTGATTCACACTACCACCTATATTGCATTTACGAACAATAACAGACACGCTGCGAGGAAGAAATGCGTCTAGCTGGCCCTCGTATCTCCACATTTTGGCTGGAAAAACCGACATCAAATTGTCCGAGATATGTTCTTGTCAGAGCGACAAAGCAATTGTTGAATCTCCTCTACGACTCTTCAGGTGATTGGTCAAACCATTAATATCCAATACAAGAGACGCCGGCACCCT
Organism: Morinoia aosen; assembly: GCA_030386875.1. Lineage (NCBI taxonomy): Eukaryota > Metazoa > Arthropoda > Malacostraca > Amphipoda > Talitridae > Morinoia > Morinoia aosen. The sequence continues at coordinate 1,917,433 of CM059572.1, read as the reverse complement.
AGGTTTCTCTCATCAAATGTGTTAAGGGCAGGAAGGCGTCGACGGCCTGCCTTGCCCTGAACACCCTCGATCTGCTTACCCCTACCCCGCTCCTCTGCACGCACACCTTTCACGAGGATTCCACGACAGTTACCGCATCAGAAAGTTGTAATTTCGCTTCAAAGAATATATTTCTATGTTTTTGGCATTTCAACCATGTTGAATGTTTTTCATTTTATGGAGATTAGATTTACTACAGGATTAAGCTCCTCGTTAATTAAACAGGATCGTGGATATTTCAACAGGTTGACTTCTAGATATTCATTGTTTCTTTTCATGATACCATGTTTGTTCCGAACTAAATAGAGAGGATTTGGCTTAGATGGTTCCCCCGAGCTAGGCGTTCATTCCTGGAGGGGCTGCAATAGAACAAACACACAGTAAATATTTCCCTAGACCACCGCAGCGTTAGCGGTTATCTAGCGAATAACGTGACGAATAGGATCACGTAATGTTAATATTAAGTGAATAAAACTGTAACAACCAATCTAGTTGTTTTTCGTAAAAACTGGGGGAGCACCTACACTTGAGCAAGGGCGTAGGAGTTCACACCCTCAAGCCATCGTCCAAGGCAGTTAAAGTGCCCCATAAATTGGGGTAGAAAAATCAGGTAGAATAAGTTTCTCCAACAGCATAAGACGTAGGAGACAGGAAAATAACTTTAACTTGAAAAATATTTCAAGGATAAAGACAGTTCGGTGCGGGAGGTCACAAAAAAAATGGTTAGCGAAAACCATGCTTACAACAGTGAAACTCGTCGACGCGCGAAAGTGTATTCGAATAAAAATCACTAATAGCAATATCGTAAGTTTGTACTTCGTAAGTAAAATACAGAGAGGAAGATGAAACAAATTTGAAGATAGATTTAGACTCGAAAACGATACGAATATAGCTAATAGAATGCATTCTTACTTGCAGGTTGAGGGTCCTCCTTTCTTTTTGTTTGTATTTCAATACAGTAGAGTTCCTGACGACCGGACTCATACATGTGCGGATGTCATGTTATTCCGATTGTCAAGTCATCCGCATGAAGATAAAAAAATTGAAGATTTATTTAAACGTTAATTACTTTATTTTAGGTAGAGTTTATAGGAATATTACAAGCATAGGAACTTTAGCAAAAATTACGTGTTATCATTCAAAAACGAAACATCTTGTTTGTGGTTAGACTAAACCAAGGATTAAAACATTAAATTAATGTTTCTACGATTCTAATTGATCAGATTTTTTTGCTGTAAGTTATGGAACGTTAATTATTATTATTCATTTGTATTATCGTTCGTTGCCTCCTTGAAAACATGGTAAACAATTTTAATAATATTCATTGCACGTCCAGTTGTCATTTGAGCCTTGTTGTTAGGCATCCAGAATTCATGTTAGTCCGGTGGTCACGAACTCTACTGTATTACGAAGAGTTAACATTTGTGTCTTTATGGGAGGTGCACAGCAGTCGTAAAACGAAACACCATCCGCAAAGTATCTCTGCCGCTGTTTTTTACGGAATAGAGGATTGGAGAATCCTCTAGAGGATTGGTGATTTATCCAAGGGATTTGAAGGAGGGAAATACTTGTGTGCTTAGGAGGCAATCATTGTTCGCTTTGTTGTCCAAATGTGCTTGACTTTATGTGATCATATACTGTAATTGGTGTGTAAAAGTCTATAGTTCTCTCATTCCATATTTCAATAGCTAACGCTTGTTAATGTAAAAGATATTCCCATTTTCCGTCCAATATGGTGATTTAAGCAATGCCTTTAATTAATGAGGGCAAATTTGTAATTCCGGGTTCTTTTCATAGCTATGGTGTAAAAAAGGTATAATTGGTGCGAGTACAGTTTCATAAAGCTACCTAATCATATTATTTCTGAAATACATTTAGTTAACAGGTCCTTCTTAATGTTTTGAATCATCTCATAACGCTCTACATGTATGATAAAAACTGAAATCATCATTTTCAGGTGAGGCAGTAAAGGACGCTCTAACTGACTCGAACCCAACGTTGATTAGGAGATTCGGTTGAGCACCAAATCCTAAGCCACGCCAATGACGTAGTAACGAAATACTAACGCTCATCAAAGATGCCGGATGTCGACGACAAGAAAAAGTTTGTCTTTTAACAATCTTCTTATGTCATTATTTCTAACAATTTATTACGAAAACTATATAAGCAACTAGTAACTCAATTAAGAAACAATCAATATTTCTGTTGAGAATAGAACTTTAATGTATAATCATCAAACGACATTGAAGAGGTTCGAAATAACAATGCCGTTACGGTCTCGGTGCCGTACGAGTAATGTTGATCACTAACGATATCGATATTTTATGCGTATCTGAAACATGGTTCGATTCACGAGTCAAAAGCTCATATCTCAGCATTACCGGGTACAAATGGAACCGTTATGACGGAGTCAAGAGTAAGAGAGGTAGCGGTTCATGCATTTTCATCAAAGATGTCTACTCTACATCCTTAGTTCCGATAAAAGAAAAATGCGAAGACATAGAAATGGTTTGGCTCAATGTTCAAGTAAACAAACACAAGTCTTTCATTATCGGTAGTCTTTACAGACATCCGTCAGCATCTCTTCGTCCAACATTAGATTTCATTGAAAATACGCTTCGATCAATCTCTGCAGCCAAAAAGTCTTTCTATGTTTTCGGAGATTTTAACGTGGATCTGACAAATTAAAAACAATCAGCTAAGCAAGATGCTGCACAGACTTAATCTTTCTCAAATGGTCCAAGAACCAACGCGAATTACCAACACTTCTAAAACTCTTCTTGACCTAGCAATTACCAACAATCCCCAAGCAGTACTCAGCACAGAAATCTTACCGTCCTTTTCTGATCACCATTCGGTAGAATGCCAAATCAATATTGCAAAAGAGAAACAGAAATCTAGTTACATTACATATCGCATGAAAAACCACTACTCCCCTGAAATATTTCAAGAAAAGCTATTAGACAGATGGAGTGAATTTCAAGGCATGGAAAACACCGATGATGTCAATCTACAAGTTTCGCTTTTAAACGAAAATTTCGTATCAGCTCTTAACGAATGCGCACCTTTCACTACGAAGAAAGTTAAGCCAAGAATTTCTAAATGGATAACAGATGAGATAAAAAAGTTGAGCAGAGCTAAAAGAAATTTGCAGCGTGAGTACAAACTGAATAAATCAGACAATACGCGTCGAAAATTATATAAAGATCATGAGAAGATCCTACGAAGAAAAGTTAAGGAAGCAAAACGGGACTACTTCCACAAAGAACTCTTGGCGGCAAAACAAAACCCTAAAAGAACTTGGGAAATCATTAGAGAAGCTGCTCAGTATAAAAATTCAGACTGCAAAAGCACTTTTGACAACCCCTCAGAAATGGCGAATGACTTTAACACTTTCTTCTCAAAAGTTGGCGAAGATGTTTTCAATGAAGCATCCAGGACAGTTTCAGACACATCTACAGAGGCAAATCTGAGCGATGTTTCATCCCCAAATAGTAGCAACAAGTGGAGACCAAAGCCAGTTAGCGTCATAGAGATACGAAAAATCTTATACTCACTAAAGAATACTAAAGCGACTGGACATGATGGCATAAGCCTCCAACATATAAAAGACAGCTTCCCTGTCACAGCACCCTTTATTCGCTTGATAATAAATACATCTATAGTCACAAACAAGTTTCCCGATCAATGGAAACTATTCATAATTAAGCCATTACATAAATCTGGTGACATCGACATAGCGTCAAACTACAGACCAATCAGTCTCCTGCCTGTTATGTCCAAAATATTAGAAAAAGTAATAACAAACCAGCTCTCGTCTTACATAAACGAGTCACATCTACTGCATCGCAATCAATATGCTTACAGGAGGAATACCAGTACTCAGGACGCCCTGTAAAACATAACAGAAAAAATTTACAATGATATTGACCAAAAAAAATTAACTCTCTTACTATTGCTTGATCTCTCCAAAGCTTTCGACAGTGTTGAGCATAAGAAACTTCTACAAAAAATTTCAAACCTCAGAATAGACACTCAGTGGTTTGAAAGCTACCTACGAAACCGCTCTCATGCAGTGTGCTTGAATAACAAAATGTCATCATTCATACCAAATAACTTTGGCGTTCCTCAAGGTTCAATCATCGGCCCACTCCTATTTTCAATTTTCATCAACGATTTCCCCACCATGCCGGCAAACACAAAAATCTCAATGTATGCTGATGACGTACAAATTGCAATGACAAGCTCAGCAGCGGATTTAACAGAAACACAAGCCAACGCTGAAAACCTTCTGAGAAATCTGAAATTGTGGTATGACCATAATGGCCTCAAACTTAACGCAAGTAAAACGCAATGCATTATTTTTGGATCACAGAATGCGACTGAAAATTTACCACCATTCAAGCTAACATTTGGAAACGATACAATTAAGCCAGTCGATAAGGTTAAAAATCTGGGTGTTTGGTTTGACAAAAATATGACTTTCAATTCACACGTCGAAACAATGTGCAACAAAATTAACGGAACCTTAATGTTCTTTCATCGTACAAAGAACACACTTGACGAAAAATCTAGATTATTAGTGATTCAGTCTTTAGTTTTATCGCGTCTGGACTACTGCAGTCTTGTGTGGGGAGACTTACCTAAATGTCTTCAGGAAGAGTTGCAAAAATGTGTAAACTTCGCCGCCAAAGTGGTATGCAAAGAAAATTTCAATAAATACGATCATGTCACCTCTCTTTTAAGAAAACTCGACTGGATCCCAATACCGAACAGATTCATGATCCAGAAAGCTCGACGAGTATTCTCCTCTCTGTACCTCCCCCAAAGTAATGCAGAGGTGGTAAAATTTTTTCCATCTAATATCCCAAACGAAAGACCAAACCGGAGGAACGATGTTTTAGTCAGTTACCGTTCGTCTAACGTGGGACAAAAAGCTCTCTCAGTTTCTGGAGCTTTTTTGTGGAACAAGCTTCCCCAGCATATCAAAAACTCTAAAACTGGAAAAGAATTTAGAATAAATGTGTCACGTCATTTGGCATCTCTGTCATAGGGCCTGCAGCATTTCGGTGTGAACTTCCCATCTATCAGAAATTTTAATTTTTCCTGAAATTTCTGTTAGAAATTCAGTAACTATTTCATTTTACGTTTGCTAAGCGATTCGTATATTCATCTTCCTTATTTCTGTCGACAACAATGAGCACCACAGCCGTCAGTTCAGTGCAGCAGAACGAACGTTCTTTCCATAATTAGGAGTATTTCCTCATCTTTATTTTGTTATTTCTTTCTCTTTTCTGTATTAATATTTAACGTCCGTATGACAAATATACCATGAAATACATTTTGTGTGTACACCAATAAACAGGTTTATAGATGTGAGGGTTGTGCAAAGTTTATAATGAATTAAATTTTGGGCTAACGTTGTCTCGCTATTTCAATATCATTTTCGAAGATGTTTTCAATCGATTTTCGGCTGAGCTGGGGGGAAAGGGGTAATTTAAGCATTGCATTTAGTCTTTTTATTTTCATTTTTTTTTCGTGCGTTCAGCGCACACTAGCACTGAACTTTCAGATCGGAAAAAACTCTAAATTTCTGTAATCAAAATTATCATTTTGGATCAAGGCCTAATCTTCCTATATGTGCCAATTTTGTGAATATTCTCCACTCAGATGTGATATCCGGCCAAAATGTTACTCCATTTTATCCCACGTACACATGTCCGTATAATGCTGAAGAGTTGTGTTGCTTCTTGACTATAACCTGATTTTTCTTAAAAATTTCTGTGAAGAAATTAAAAACAGCTCATTTTTATGTTTTTCGAAGTCTTCTCTTCCTTTTAGTTATTTTTTTGCGAAAAATTTCTTAGGATTACAGTGAGCTCAGCTGTCATTTTCTATGTAGTAGATGGTAGGTTGCTTCTTTCTTTTATCTTATATATGTATTTTTTTTCTAATATTTTATTTTCAATAAGTATATATATTAATATATGTGTGTACGTGTGTAGGTATATATATGTATCTACATAAATAGATATACATGTTTCTATTTCATTTCTTTACGCAAAAACCATTCGGTTAATAAATTTTATTGCAATAGCGAAATGATTCAAAAATAGATCTAGCACTTCCCCAGAGGGCGTTTCTGTGAATCGAATTAATGTCATATATAATTAATGAAATAAAGTGCAATTTGAGCATATGAATCGTAGTAAAATTATCTTTCTGTCCGTATGTTGTACAAGCTATGAATTTTGATATTGAATATATGTTTGTTTACCCATTTCTACCAATATTTTGTAGATATTTGTCAATCATGAGTGGTAACCGGCTTACACTGTATCTCTATTTTATCCCATGTACCCATGTCCGCATGATGTGGTGAATATCGAGAAGATATGAAATATGTTTTTGGTGGTGATAGGGCTTTGCATATTTTTAGGGCATATTTTTCATTTCTCATTCAACTACCCTTGACAGAGATAGGCTATTGGCAAGCCACGTGTGGTTTGTCTATTAGTACGCCTCGTATAATTTGTCTATTAATATGCCTCGTATGGTCTATCTATTTTGTACACCTCTGATAGCTTGTCTATTAGTACACCTCGTATAGTTTGCCTATTATTATTATGCCTCGTATGGCTTATCTATTTGTACACCTCGGATGGTTTGTCAATTAGTACTCCTAGTATAGAACTTTTGTTAGACTACTAGCAAACCACGAATGGTTTGTCTATTAGTACGCCTCGTATATTTTGTCAATTAATATGCCTCGTATGGTCTATCTACTCTTCACCTCTGACAGTTTGTCTATTAGTACACCTAGTATAGTTTGTCTACTATTATGCCTCGTATGGCTCATCTACTTGTACACCTCGGATGGTTTTTCAATTAGTACTCCTCGATGGAACATTTGTTTTAGGATGCCCTATATTTAAGAAACTTTTAAAAGCCAATATGTTGGCATGTATCTCATGTGACAATTTGGAAATAAACATTTTTTCTTTTTTTTTTCTTTTCCGTGACACTACACCCTCGCATGAGGAAGCCTAGCACTGGGATCACGGCTGTGATGTGAGATGGTCGTATAGTCGTTATCCCGTAGTTATGAGCTTTGAACATGGCGAGGAACTTTTTTTGTTAAATTTCTTTATTGTCGTTAAATAACGAAGTAAACGTGACGAATTAAACATCTTAAAGTTTCATTCTAATCGCCAACCAGGAAGCCACGTGGAAAGCTAAGTGCCGATATTTACCTGTGTTAACGTGGGCCCTATTCATTCCATCTGATCCACGCGTAGGGGTGTTCTTGAAGCGGACGATTATCTTTGACGCGTAGAATTATCTTCGATGCGTGGCATTATCGTTGATGCGTGGGATTATCTTTGATGCTTGGGATTATCTTTCGATGTATTAGGTTCATTTTAATGTGGTAACCATATTTTTGATGTGCTTGGTAACTTTGGAATTCTTTCTTTTTAGGCCATAAACCCTCGATATGGTTCAGGTCGTCTTACTTCCCTGATATGGATGGAGTTACAAGTGGTCGCTGACGTTATTGAAGTTACCCACACTACCTAACGCATTGAAATATTGCAGCCTTGAACATGTGATAAATGATATCATAGGAAAATTTGAAATGAACTATATAGCAATGACTTATCTGTCTAGGGTGGGATAAATGAAATATTAGAGTGACACGAAAGAGGTCATGATGAAGATCAAAATATGATAATGAGGATTCGAACAGAGCGTACAGCAATGCACACATTCTTGAAATAATATTGCGAGAAAATTTTAAATTAATCCCATATTATTGGAAATAAAATAACACGTAAATCATGGCTCCGTTACAGGATCAAGAAATCTCAAGCTGAAGAAATGCCGATCAAGAAATGCCGAAGGAGGAGAGTACCCACCGTAGCACAAAAAAAAAAAAACAAGGACAAAATCACCAGGAAAATGATTTTGGAGCTGACAGTCAGTCTGATACCGCAACATATGGTCAGTACCTACATGTGAGTATTTAATTTTTGCAGGCCCATTGTGGTATATTGTTCATGTTGACGCTATATCTACGTATCCTACTAGAGCAAATTGCATTATCATTTTCATAATTGTGTGGAGGTGTGGTCCTTCAATCTAGGATTTTTTTGTTAATGCAAATTAGCAAGAGGCCCACACGTCTCGTCACCGTGATTCAATATTTTTTCAGTGTGGATTTATATTGGTGAAACTAAACGTGTTTGACTCGAGCAATATTATGTTAAGTAATTCTTCACAAAGGATTTCACAATGGGCAGATAATTCTCGCCTTCCTAATACTTTACTTTGAATAAAATTAATGAAATGACCAGCCTCTCCGTAGTCGCATTCCTGTTGTGAATAAGTAACCATTATTATTATAGTGTCTAGTCTTGCTTTTTTCTTAACAGCTTTACGATAAATAGAGCACATGATTAGCCAATTTCACTAGTGAAATACGTAATGCGATACTGACCAGGCATGAATGAGAGGGCCTAGAAAATACGGCTACATTAGTGCATGTGTTACGCAGACGAAAAAAAATCACCTGATCTTGATTACATCACTCTTTAAACGATTTATACACTTATATTAATGCAATTTGTCCTATTGAAGTATGGTGGCAGTGTATTCCAAATATCTCAGTGCAATGATTCTGAAAAGACCGAAGTTCGAGTCGTGTGGAAGTGAATCACCAGTAACTGATACTGCAGCAGAACGATAAAATTACAATGAAATAACAAACATAAAACACTTGAAGAAAATGAATTTAGGCAAATATAGATCCACCTGGAAGCCACTAGTGTCAAAAACAAAAGAACACCGAGATTGAACTGTTGAGGATTGAAAGCTTGTAATTTGGTCCAATGAGTCCAGATTCATACTCTTTCAGCACGACGAGCGTGTTAATGCATTGCAACAACCACATAAAGCTGGGGATGGAATGGAGCCATCTTGCAGCGTCTTAACCGTTCAGCAGCTGGTGGAGCGTAATGCTTTGGGGCTGCTTCTGCAAGGTTTGATTTGCCCTGGTACTCTATGCTATCACAAAATGAACTTCCAGGTTTATTAGGAAGGATTATATGACTACGTTCATCCTTCCACAGAGTTGTATATTCATGATGGAAACGGAATCTCTCAGGATGGCAAAGCTCGCATCCACAGGGCTAGAAATGTTAAAGATTGATAACATGCAAATGAGGAAACATTAGTGCACAGGCACTAGACCCTTCAGTCTCCCGATTTGAACACCGTTGAAAATTTTTTGAATGCGCTCGAGAGTATCCTGCGTGACTCATCCCCTACCTTTACCAATGACTGTGTTATGGAGCCTTCTCGTATGTCACTCTTTATTCTCTTTTCATCTTTTTCGTATAAATGGCTCTCTTTTGCTGGTCGTGATTTATTAATCACTTTCTTTTATTTTAGGTTAACGTAGATAAAGTGGGACTTTTCAATGTCCATAAATTTAATTAGTGAGCAAGTATCGAATTAATGTGAATGGTAGAAATTGATATAAATTGGTAGCGTGGAGTATCTCTCCACAGATCATGATAACTCATCTTCCTAACCAGCAGGAAATTATACACAATCGCACATCGACATTTATTCCCTAATCTCACCACAAAAGATTATCATTCTAAAGTAAAGAAAGTCTAACGCACTAAATTACACTTCGATTGATATTGAAGACAAAACGTAAGGTATGCTGAAGGCATGACGAAATAAATGAATGCTTAAGGCATAATACCGATAATCCTACGCCCAGAAGGGAGGCAATGAGGATGTTTCCTAAGGGGCTTATGACATGGTGGACTTATCTTAGTTACAGATTCCGGAAGATGGCTATATCGTGTGTACGCCGAGACATTTATCAATTACTTTAATTTAACAGGTATGATGAATCACTAGTAGTACACATTTCAAAGGAGAAACAATGCCTAGCCCGAAGGCAGGCGTTCAAGATGTGTTAAGGCGTTCTTTCTCTGAGGGAGGCCTCGGACGTACTGACTCTTGCGCTGGGAGCTTACCCTCTCGGTCGTTCAGCGTCACGCCCTTCTCAAAGCGGTAGCTTACATTGTAACCTCAATACAGATTATTCCTCAATCAAGCGATTATGCACGACTTTAGCGCATCGAATTATATAAGCAAAGGGAAACATTAATTCTCGCTAACCGCACAAATGATCTAATTAACATGGGCTATTGAATAATGACAGAAATAACAGTGAAGAATCTCTCTTGTGTCGGTATTCGGCAGCTCCTTCAGTCCGTTGATGTCTTTGCTTCTTCCGCGATCTCGGAGTCGACGTAGAGGAGATATAAAGGGGAAGAAGAATAACTACTTAGAACGATTCGCGAAGTCCGATAACCGTTTCCCGAAGCACACGACGTCTCTCCTCGGCTGCTTTGGATCATCCTGAACATGTAGAGGCGTCCCTCGTTCTGAAGATCCTTACGTTGTGATAAGATCACAACAAAATCTCCCTTTGTTGGCGATGAAGACGATCTCCTGATCGTTGACTTTCTCTACAGCTTTTGCGTGCCGTGGTAGAGGAAAACGTTGATAAGTCGGATCCTTTCTTTTTTTTATACCCACGCAATCCAGCTGTGATGATTTTACGGCAGTGCTTACTGAATTCGTACATGTAACGTACTCTGAATCGAAGTCCCCCGACAAGGCTACGTTCTCCGTACGTTTTTGGCAAACGATATTGACCGCAGAACGAAGCGACGACTTCTTCAGCTCGCAGGATACCTCTAGAAGATATCCAATGAAATAAAAATTTCATTAAAGGACACGGGACAATTAAAGTCTCGGTCGCCGTGATCATACTTCAGCAGCATCCAATTATGTGGAAGGATAGACATCCTCGCAATGCCTGTGTTCAAGAAAGTCATTTTAACCACGCCTTATCATACACGATCTCCTTCGCGATGGGGTTATTTTTGAGTCCTGAAGACTTCTTTTAAACAGCCACGAAGACACGCCGATGTCGCAAAAAGATCATCAAAATCTTTGTAGTTGTAGTTCATCTCGTTGTTCATGATGCGCTGGTATATCCCGGAGCTTCGTCGTAGTCGAGTTTCCCTCTTCTTCTTGCTGATGTTATCTCCACTCAGGTTCCGTGATTCGAAATATCCTCCCAGAAAATTTCAAAGTAGTTGACCCAGTCAACTGGCGGACGGTTTTCTTTCGTCGTTTTCCTCGAGGTCGTGCGTTGAGCTTAGACTGTTCTTGTCGCTGAAGTATTGCCGAGCAGCGTCTGAGCGGACCATTTTCTACGACGTTTTCTCCGCGCTCGTGCGTTGAGCTCGTCGGAGTGTTGTTGTTGTTGTTGCCGCCAATGCCCCGTTGTTGCGTCGCCGCTGCCACGTCCACGTCCGAGCCATGTCGACCCGTAGCGGGACCACGTGAACGCGACACCTGTCGCGAGTGTGGCGGCTCAGGCATCGAGGTAGAGAGTGGGGGCTGGTATTGAAGACGCACCAGTCCACCCCGTCCGCTCGCAGAGCCCACGGCATCAGCTGAAATTACCGTTATTGTTATTTATCGTTCTTGTGAATTTTATTCATTCCCAGACAAGCCACCATCACACGTAGACATATGCCCAAACATCTCGTCTCATACCACCCTTCTGTGCTTACAAACAGGACACACATTGAGCTTAAACCTATTTCGGTACTTCCACTGTTTGCTCATGACGTTAACTCTAAAACATTTCGTAGAGAGGAAAAACAGAATTTCCCTAGTATTACATTCACGTTGAGTGTGTCATATGACGAAGAACTTCTGCGATTAGATTAACATCAAGGGTGTTTTCATCATGATCGAATTTTAAATTGGTTACAAACTCCATTTGCCTGATGACGAGATAATTCATCATTTAATTCACATGACGTTGATATTCGTACTATCACCCGATTTCAGAGAAGTATATTCATGTGCATAAAGCATTATTCATTTATCTTTGAGTCGTGATCTGTTAACAAAATTCTTCATATGACAAGTACATTCAAATTTTTAAATGAATGAAATTATTACGCACTCACGCTATTATTTATCACATGTTCACAATATTACATCAAACTTAAATCATTAAGTAATTTATCCTAGGCTCAAAATTATTGAATCTTTCAGCGTAAAAAAAATTGTTGCGTAAAGAAGTGATCAAAAGACGGCGAGTATCCAAGTCTGGTATCGAACTCGCGAGGTAAAGTATGCTTGTGCGACAGTTAGGCCTTTTCCCTTTGAACAAAACGAAGAAGGGAGCTAGCCAAGGGTTCGAGGATTGGGGCTAGAAAGGGGGGTTGCGTGAAGGTATGGTATTCTACAACAACAGGAACGTTGTCGGCTCGGGCTTGAGCGCACCCTGTCACGTCGCGACTCCCCTCACACAGCCTCACCCCAACACACATTCTTCCCTCACTCCTCAGCATTCAGGCAAACGTTCATTACAATGACATGGTTAAACAATACATTGGAATTAAAATTAGACATGAACACCCTAATCAAATGAAATAAATCGTTCTCCGCATAATCATTTCTAATTGAATGAAATTTTACTTCTAGATGAATTCCTTTAAAGTAGAACATGATTGAATTTCAAAAGATAATCTGATGAATATGATTTAAATCACTCATGAGGTCAGACTTAAGGGAAATTTTTTTTTCAATTCATCTTCCATGTCTCACTAGAGTTGGTTACGTGGCAGATTGGTAAATACTACATCATTACACCTACAACATTAACGAAACATTAAACATTCCATCAACACTTAGTTCAAAGTCCATCCTTTGAGTTTCTTAATGCGACGGCCTGGCTAACCGTTTCTCGAGGTAGAATTCGTGAAGCGAACGTTACAATTGGAACAAAGAAGAGAAAGATGGAGATGGAGAGAGAAGCAGGAGAGGGCTAGCATGCACTGGCTGCCGGATAGGGGGGCGGCGTAGAGGTTTGTTTACGAAACAAAATGAGTCCGGGCACTCGAGAACTACCCTCTACCACGCAACTAGCTGGTCTTAGAATTCTCTCACATCTCAACACGTACAATCACGCAACATTCATGATGATTATATGGTTAAAATACATGTTAAAATAACGCATTGAAATTGTGATTTACACACGGACGTCTGAATGAAAAGGTTGCCATAGATTTAGCATCATAATATCTACGATATATATGAATTTGAATTTTTAATCATGTAAATAATTTCTGACTAAAATAAGTTTACTTCTAAAATGAATTTTCTTTTCGTGTAAATATGATTGAATTTCAAGGAGATGATTTACTGAAGGTCATTTATAAGCCGAATTAGAAGAAAATTTCAATTTATGGTTTATTTTATAAGTGTAAATTTTTGTGATACGGAGATTCAGAGTTTAAAATGAATAGCACGTTCAGTACAAATTAAAACAAAATGACAAAATAGCGTCCGTTCAGAGTCATGAAAGAGAGTTACATGGTAAATTGGGGAAATTTACACGGTAAATCATAATTTTACATAATTCATTGGAGTGCAGTTATCCCGCATCGTAAATAATTGAATGATTCACGTTGTCAAATTGGCCTTTAGTAATTGAATGCTCTTGGATCAGAAGGTGAATTCATATTATCATATTCCTCACAATCAAACGATTTGACATATTAAAAGAATTGATACGTAACAATCAATGCACACCTACTAATGGTTGTTACATGAAGTAAATTTTAATTAGTTATTAAAATAAAGTTCACACGTAAATGGTGGATTATAAAATGCATTGTAAATGATCTCACAGAAATGAAATAGAAAGCAAAATAAACACATAGCAATAATAGGTTCACAGAAATGAATTAGAATTTTATCAAACACATACATGAAATATTAGATTATACAAATACCCTAACGTGGAGATGAATTTATCAAGATCTGTTGGAGGTTTATTTAATTTATTTTCTTTTGTATGCGCGAGCGTTTCGGAGGAAGAGGGTAAGGGAATTTTAACTCTTATTCAGAAAATAGGAATCAAAATCCACTACCGCTGCTCACCAAATGTTATGGAGCCTTCTCGTATGTCACTCTTTATTCTCTTTTCATCTTTTTCGTATAAATGGCTCTCTTTTGCTGGTCGTGATTTATTAATCACTTTCTTTTATTTTAGGTTAACGTAGATAAAGTGGGACTTTTCAATGTCCATAAATTTAATTAGTGAGCAAGTATCGAATTAATGTGAATGGTAGAAATTGATATAAATTGGTAGCGTGGAGTATCTCTCCACAGATCATGATAACTCATCTTCCTAACCAGCAGGAAATTATACACAATCGCACATCGACATTTATTCCCTAATCTCGCCACAAAAGATTATCATTCTAAAGTAAAGAAAGTCTAACGCACTAAATTACACTTCGATTGATATTGAAGACAAAACGTAAGGTATGCTGAAGGCATGACGAAATAAATGAATGCTTAAGGCATAATACCGATAATCCTACGCCCAGAAGGGAGGCAATGAGGATGTTTCCTAAGGGGCTTATGACATGGTGGACTTATCTTAGTTACAGATTCCGGAAGATGGCTATATCGTGTGTACGCCGAGACATTTATTAATTACTTTAATTTAACAGGTATGATGAATCACTAGTAGTACACATTTCAAAGGAGAAACAATGCCTAGCCCGAAGGCAGGCGTTCAAGATGTGTTAAGGCGTTCTTTCTCTGAGGGAGGCCTCGGACGTACTGACTCTTGCGCTGGGAGCTTACCCTCTCGGTCGTTCAGCGTCACGCCCTTCTCAAAGCGGTAGCTTACATTGTAACCTCAATACAGATTATTCCTCAATCAAGCGATTATGCACGACTTTAGCGCATCGAATTATATAAGCAAAGGGAAACATTAATTCTCGCTAACCGCACAAATGATCTAATTAACATGGGCTATTGAATAATGACAGAAATAACAGTGAAGAATCTCTCTTGTGTCGGTATTCGGCAGCTCCTTCAGTCCGTTGATGTCTTTGCTTCTTCCGCGATCTCGGAGTCGACGTAGAGGAGATATAAAGGGGAAGAAGAATAACTACTTAGAACGATTCGCGAAGTCCGATAACCGTTTCCCGAAGCACACGACGTCTCTCCTCGGCTGCTTTGGATCATCCTGAACATGTAGAGGCGTCCCTCGTTCTGAAGATCCTTACGTTGTGATAAGATCACAACAACTGCTTAAGAAGACATTTCACTTCAATTATGATCGAAATCAGAGAAAAAATATAATCGTGTAGAATCAGTGCTAGGTATGAATGGAAGCTGTAATTCGAGCAGAAAACGATTTAATCTCTATCTCATAAATAACTCAGTCACACGATTGTATTGGCCATTTAGTGTATACATGCGAAGTAAAGGAAAAAATAAATGAAGAAATTATGTCATGTATCAATGCAATGCAGGTTGCAATACCCTTTCAATTATGAAAAAGACCATTGCACTTGAAATTTTTCGATTAGAGGTCCATTGGAAGTTCAGAGTAGAATAGAGTACAGTAAAATACAAATTAATATAAAAACAAAATATAATGAAACATAATATAATTGATTAAAGCAGAATAAAATAAAATTTGAGACGTTGGTAGACTGTTCTCACGCTATGTTATCGCTATATCGCGAGAGGAATTATCAATGGTGTCGTAGATATATCGTACGAAGAAACACGGCTTCTGAAAATCCCTAATCATTAAACAAATAGGTTTTTCTTTCAAATCTTCTGGGCGTCCTGTAAACTTTCATGTAACGAAACATGGAGCAAAGCGCGCAAACAATGGCGTCACTTAGGAAGAAGAAGGGTGTTCTTACGCCTCACGAGAGGAGAATGGAAAGCTCCCTTGATATTTGGGGAGGCTTTTGAAAGTGAAGCATGGGGGGAGCGCTTCCTTGAACAGATTTTGTGGGCATTATTGAATGTTAAAATATCAGTGATAGTGATGCAAATTCAATGCTAAATTGAGATGTATAAAATGCTAAGAGGTAAGGGTGATAGATAGGCTTATAAAATCTAGATGTTGAACTACATAACTCCAGCGCACCAGAAGGATGGTAGACTGGTGCTCCACTTTCACCGACCAATTGAAAGAGGCAGAATTGAGAAGCAATGACGGACGAGTTAGACGTGAACGAAGAAAAATGTGGAAAGGTGAAGTTTAGAGTAAAACTTAAGGTTTCGTTTGAATTTGAATTAGAAGGGTAGTGATATCGTATCTCGTTGAAAGGCCACACAAGACTAATGCAGCATTAAGTGTTCAAGTATTATGCGGAAAATTTTTAGAATTCAACGCGTGTTTTCGTCCTTATTGTGTGACACGTATTTAGATTATGTTGTAGCAATCTAGAAATTACAACTCCAAACCCCATTTACTGCTGTGGTCAACCTTGTGTCGGTGAATAACTGCAGGGATTTTGGCTTCATTAGGTGGTTGTGCTAGGTGGCGCGCTCATTCACAGTGTTTATCATTG
The DNA here is from genome assembly GCA_030386875.1 of Morinoia aosen. Lineage (NCBI taxonomy): Eukaryota > Metazoa > Arthropoda > Malacostraca > Amphipoda > Talitridae > Morinoia > Morinoia aosen. The sequence continues at coordinate 1,900,889 of CM059572.1, read as the reverse complement.
CTCACGTGTTCACTTTAAATAAAATAATTATTCATTCAGCTGGTCGTTATTATCTCCGTTTTGATCAAACAGGTGCAATGTAGGAAGAGCGCTCTCTATTTCCTTTTTCCCTCAATCTCTCACTTCTCTCTTTCTGTTTACCTTTCCTCTCTAATTTTTCCACTTACGAGTACGAGTGGACTCCAGTAAACTCTTTCACTATCGAGGGTTTAAATCCTCTTTTCGTCGCCTGACGCTATGTTTCACCAACATGGAGGGCGTTTAAGGCTCCGTGGCACTCGTGCTTCAGAATACTGGAAGATTGTCGACTCATTAATGGTCAAAACGAATTTTTATTCCCCTCGACAGCGAAAAAGTGTGGCAAATTTGGCCGAAAACGGCAGGACTCTAAAGAAAATAAAGCTAGGGGCCGAAGAGTGATATAGTTCCACCTACACATTGTATTTACAACTATATATCAGCTAACCATTTTGTAGTTTCATTAATTTTAAATTTTAATGAGATACACGCTCTTGTTGAAAACTGCTTGCTTGAGCACTTCATTCGAGCGCACTTTTATTTACACACTGGGACAAAATTTTTACTTTCATCTGTTTTTGTTTAATTAATGTTATCCTCTATTTCATTTCATCTAAAAAACGAAGAATGTAATGATTATTCTTTTTAAACTTTGATTTATCTGAACTGCCCGGCAAAGAATTGAAACTAGCCAACTATAATACGCTAATTTCAATTATCCTCAGCAATCCAGATAAATTCTACTCTAATTGGATGAAAAAAATTAAAGAACTTTCTAGATGACTCCAGAACTTTCAAAACTATTCTTTCCTAACATTTCATGAGCTTCTAAACATTTTTGCAATGTGTTCGGCAGTATAAATGCAGGGAAAGCATGCTCAACAGGTCAGTTCAGTTACAGCCGTCACTGTGAAAACAAGTCGATCGTTATCAGTCATTACTAACTGCATTCATTAAGCATGGCATCCAGAGGTTGTAAGCACCCGGCAGACGCATTTTGCTACTCTACATGTGGCGAGTTTATCAAAACTAGAGCTATAAAGTACTCCCTGGAAAGGTCACTGAAAATGTGCGAGGCTTACAGTACATATTTCGGCATGCCTTTGGATCACGACAAACCTTGGGCACCTCATTTTACCTGCGAACTCTGCAGAAGAACTCTGGAAGGTAAGAAAAACACTAATATATATATACATACATAAAGTATATAATTTTTTATTTTAGCATATCCTATTACACTGAGTTGAAAGTATCTGTATTTTTATACTCGTGTTTTCGTCCTGCTTTTTTACAGGTTGGAACAGATGGGAAACCGAGCTGTGAGCATTGCAAACCTCCGAATTTGGAGGTAACTAAATGACTACTCAAGCAATTGCTTTTTTTGTATGGTAGACTCTTCCAAATGTCAAGCAGGAAACCTGCTCTCATATATCCTGACTAAGGTTTGCAATCCCTGGACAAAATGAAAATCCCGGAATCCCGGGATTTCAGGAACACAATCCCGGGAATTCCCGCCCGGGATTTCTTTATATTTTTACATTAATGCTATTGTAATTTGTTGCCTAAGCCCATCACAGTATTCGGTGATTTAGAGCGCGGAAAACCTTTATCGGAGAAGGATTCTCTAATGAATTCTCTCTTTGTAACTGTATTTACTGACACGCCATCAACTGCTACAAGCTTGGTCGCTTGTTCTTCCGGAGTGCTTAGATGCACCTTTTTGAAACTTGTTATTTTTGTTTGTTTAGGTTGAGTGCTTTCACTACCCTTGTATGAGGGCGCTTTGTTCCAACACGAATTCTATTTTCCCAGCTACTAGTTGACGCAACTGGGTCCACAGTTTCAGGCTTCATTATGTTGTGTTCACACTTTAGGTGACGTAACATACCACTGGTAGATCAGCCTTTGCAAAGTAAACTCTTGCCGCATTTTATGCACTTCGCACTTTCTCCAGTTGCATCTTTAACATAGTATCGCCACACAGAGGCTTTACATAGTTTCGACAACATCGGCCAAAGCCATCGTATCTATAGCAGTCTCTTAATTCTTTAATACCTGCAAAACCAAACCCCAAAAAATATTCTGATGCAATAGTTGAACTGCATTATGAGATAGTATAGCCTACACTGTGTAGTGATGTAAATTGCAATAATATTAAAACACTGAAGTCTATCTTGAGCTCTTTAATTTATTAATTATATTAAACACGATGATTTTAAGTTATTTTCTCATTCAGATCTTGAAATATATATACTATTTAGAATCCCGGGAATTACCGAGAAAAAGGAGTTTCAGGACCGGGAAATTTCAGCCCCAAATCATCCGGGATTCTGGGATCCCGGGATGCAAACCCTAATCCTGACCTGTCATCCATTGCACCAGTGTCACGCGGCTCTGAGCTCTCCGTACCTCCGTAGCAGCAGTGTTTACAAAAAGAAAGTAGATCAGAGGAACATGAAGACACTGATCCAGAGTTCAGAGACGCCACTGATCAGAGAAATCCATTCTACCCCAGCCAAGAAGACATCAATGACCTGATGAGAGATATTGGCTCCACGAAGTCAAACGGCGAGCATTCGACGTCCAGACTCAAGCAGTGAAATTTGCTGGCTTAGAGTGTGCAAATATCACGTGAGAGAAAGCGTCACCATCATTTTTCAATCTTTTTCTCTCGTCAAGATGAACTTTGCGTTTACCACAATGTGACCGGTCTGTTTGAGATAATTGGAATTACCCTTAACCTCATAGAGTGACGGCTCTTTATCCACAGCTCGTGCAGATTGTTAGATACCTTGAAATATAAAGAATACAGTTAAGAGGTTATAAGAGACTTCAAAATGGTGGCTTTTCTGATGGGTCTCTAAAGCGGCTTTACCAAGTATCCTTGTTATCTTTGCCTTTGTGATAGCTGGGATACCATGGCACACTACCTCAAGCGTCACTGGCCACAGCGAACCAAGTTTAGTGTAGAGAAGAACAACGTCAAACGGGGACAGCTCAACGTCAAGGACAGCTCAAAACTCTCGAGGATAGAGAGAGCAGCATGGGACAGCTTTGTTGTAGTAGTTCTTGGCGTCTTGGAGAATCATAAAGCCGAAAACTATGAGAAGCTTGTTGAGAACTTGGCGACAAACCACAACAAGATGGGTTGCAGGATGTCCTTGAAAGTCCATATCCTTGATGCCCATCTTCATAAATTCAAGGAAAACATGGGAGCACATCCGACGAGCAAGGCGAGCTCCTCCACCAGGTTATATTGGACTTTGAACGCCGCTACCAAAGGTCTGATGATGAAAACATGTTTGGACACTTCATATTGGGGGGCTGATCCGCGAAAGTAATCTGCAGCATAAGCGTATAAATCTAAGAGTTACTCATTTTGAAATGTGTCTATTGTCTCACTAGTGTAATTCTAGAATAAATAAAGGCTATTATTGCATTATATGTCATTTTGTATCTACTTTGTTCAAGTCAAACTTCAAATTTGCCAATTTGTCCGCATGAGAAAGGCTGAATTTTAAAAATAAGGTTACCCTAAAGACCAAAGCAAAATTAAAAATGAATACAAGTATTTTTTTTGTTTTCTAGACATAAGCAAATTAAAAATAACACTTCCGACTCAAGGACAAAAACTTTGTTATGTTGCAATCTGCGTTACTAATGGATCTGCTACCCTTTGCTGTACTTTTTTGCTGTCGAGGGTCTAAATATTTTTATGCAACGAGCTAGGAGTGCAACATTTTGTGCGACCGGTTCTGCTATGCCCTCGAGGGTTTTCTCTTTTGATCCTACTATTTTTACGAGATTTTTTCTTGTTCATGTCCAACATCTCTTTTCTTCAGTCATTATTTCCATTTCGGTGAGTATTTTCAATTCATTTTCTATTGATTCGTCGTTACTCTTCTAATTAATTCCAGACATTCAATTTATATCAAATCACTTTATTTTGTAAGGAATCAGATAAATAATTACTTAATGAGAATTTCATCGTTTCGATGTTCAGTAATCAATTGAATCATCGTTTGAATAATTTAATATTTTCAGGTCAGCATGGTTCACGCGACGGTACATTTATTCAGTTATGTTCAATATTTGAATAAGTATTTCGTCAGCGAATTTAAGGAAGGAATAGACAAAGAATGTTGGCTAGTTCGATGAAAACGCACTTCGGTGAAATGAGACAAATAAAGGCACGCGATCATGGGACGAAAAGAGCTCGTGCAATTATACTCAACTTTCAGAGAAATTTCAGCGATGACGATAAACACCAAAGGGTCTAAATTTTACATTAATTTTTAGGCGTCGAAAGTAACTGTAATTTTCACCAATACACAAATACTTCGTCTAGCGAGTGAATAATAAGCTCAGGATGCCAACTGAGTCCAAATTGCTTTAGTCAAATATTGTCATCTCAAGAATCAAGTCGAGGCCTTGTTATGACGAAGTCTCGTCTTAGAATGAATATCACTTACCTCTACTTAGCCTTTACATAGAGCATTCGATGGGAAATATCGTCGCTGGTGACCGAAACTTTAAGAAAACCCAATGATGCGAAAGGCAAGGATCCTATTTCGCCATATATATATATATTATGCTCGCCATAGCGCAAGTGGCTAGGGGTTCTGCCGCCGTGCGGGAGACCCGGGATCGATTCTCGGCGCTGGCGGTGGCGATTTTCTCTGTTGGGTATAGGAGAAAAATTACAAGCACAATACCCCACTCCACCCAGGTGTCTGAAATGGGTACCGGTCTTGACCGGGGGAAAGCGTCATGGCGTCCTGGCGTTAGTTATAAGGCATTTGAAAATCCAATGTACAAGGTGATATGTATCAGGCTTGATTGGAAATAAAGCATCTGTAGATGCCTTCATTATTATTATTATTTTTGCCGTAATTCTGGTCAATCCACGTCGTGATCATTTCTGTGTTTCATCTGTAATTATACATATATTTATTTGATAACATCATCGTCGTCTCGTGTTCTATTAGAGCATAGATTTGTACAATTAATTGTGTTTTACGCGTAATTATATCGTGCACTTCAGATGGAACACGGCATTTATGGCTGAAACATTCTTCTGTCTGAGAGTTGCTCAATACATTTTTTTTCATAACAGCACGCTCGGCTCCTTGTAGTAAAGTGAATTTCACCTCAGTGTTTGTTCAGTAGTGTTTTGACTTTATTGTCTGATTTATAGAGTACCAGTAGTTTTTCGTCGTCATTCATTTTCCTCACTAGGTGACGCTTCTCTTAAACGTCGTTGAATATGAATTTCCGAGTTATATGCAAGTCACATATAACAGTTTCAGATTCTGACAATTTTACCTATAAAGAAATGTAGGGTCTGAGCTGTCTTAATTTTTTTAACAATTTCCAGCCTTAATTTCTGATTTGCACATGGTCTCCAGTGTCGAAACGCCCTCCCGGGCTAACATCACTAAGACCATTTAAGTACTTGCAGGTTTGTTAATTGATCTTGCAATCTTTTTTTGTTCATGGAATAGGACTTACTTCAGTTGAAGATATCGCTCATAAATGAAGTTACGAGGCTAGAGAGTTCTGGATTAATTTTCGTTGCTTCACGCTGAATTTTCTCCATTTTGTGATATCTAGTCGTCGGGTAGGGAGCCATATTTTAAACATGATCAGACGAATGCCTCATTGAGGGGTAGTTTAATGGACTTTGACTTGTATTTCAATTTCTGGCTACGAAGCTGACAATTTCAATCACTTTCTTATCGCTTTTTTTGCTTGTTCGTAATGTTTCAGATCTTCGGGAAGAATGATACCAAGATCTTTTTCTTCGCCTACTGCTTCAAATTAGTTTTAGTTTCAATTAGTACTCCTCGTATGGAAGTTTTGTTTTAGGATGTCTTATATTAAGACATTTTTAAAAGCCAATATGTTGGCATGTATCTCTTGTGGCCACTAGGAAAATAAACGTTTTCTTTTTTCTTTCTTTCTTTCAACTGGAATATCACTCATGGCATGATGGAAGGCCGCTTTCTGCCATTGTGCAATAGTGATAATTTTTTATATTAAAGCTCATTCGTAAGGCTTCAGTTCTTTGGAGACGTTCGATGAAAAGTAACTCTTGTCTCTCTCGGTGATCGCTTATGACTATAAGTTTCGTGTCTTGGGCGAATTTGTTAATTCAATCAAGTTCGTTGATATGAATGATGGACTAAAATGCTGCTGTACTAACCCCTGAAGTGACTTATTTCAAGTCACTGAATTGCTCGTAAATCGTGGATTTTTTAGTACAACCAGTGAACCAGCTCCGTATGTAACGAGGGAGTTCCCCGTAATACCACCCAGGTAGCAAGAAATTATTAGGCCAATATTGGGTTGATAATTATTTATTGACCTGATATTGGAATCTTGGATTACAATAATAGGCTAATAACAAGACAATATCGAAATAAGATGTATTTATTTATGATATCAACTTGTTATTGGGACAATGTAGTAAATAGTTTTATTTCTAATACCAAACTAACAGTGTATATATATATGTACGATATTCATATGAGTGGAAACTATCTCATAATAATTAAAAATCTCGCAATTTAATAAAATTTGTTTGCATATAAATTATTATTGCCCAAATATTGGGTTGATATTGTACGCCAATAATACGGAGTTATTTGTTTATCATCATCGGCTACTATACTGGCCACGCTTCTGTAAGCGAAATAAAATTTGATGGCTGTTTTATGTTGCGAGTAAAATATTAAGGTGTAGTAGATCAATTTTCTGTGCTACTGTTTTCGTTCAAAGTCGTAGTTGTAGTTTCACTTTGACGTAAATTATTGAGCCGTAGTCTGTCTCGCTGGCTGAGGGTTATCAATATAATGGAACCTCCTGTCGTTTATGGACATCTTGAAAAGTTTCATTCAGAGCTGTGATATAGTGTTTATCTTAAGACGTACTCTTTCCGATAGCTAGAATTTTGAAGGTTATGCCAAGAAAACAGGTTAGTTCTTCTGTTTGACCATAACTCATTCTAAAATAGCAGAGACAGACTTCACATTTTTGTATCAAGATATATACTATGCAATAATTCGCTAACAAAGCTTTCATAGTCCGATGTTTATTAGATTTTCATGAAGAAATACTTTATTAGTTAACACGCTCTCAGCATATTGATCCTCATGTGTATCATTCGGTTAATTGCTTATCCACATCCCCTGCACAAATGAATGTCATTTCATCTGTCTCGTGTTTTTTTAGAAGCTACTGTTATCATGCGAGGTGAAATATTATCGTGCAATTGCATTCTCATGTTTCTTGGGAAGGATAAAAATGTATTAGAGCAATAAAATTCACTTGTGAAAGGCTGGTAGCGAACTACTCTAAGCGTCTCGAAACTATAGTTAATAATAACGGCTATGTAATGAAGTATTACTGTATTTATATCTTGAAATGTGTTGTAAACTTTTCTCCATGTATTTATTATACATTTTCCTACGTATTTTTTCTATAAAATATTTACGAAAATTCGATACATTATTAATCTATTTGTTTTATTGTTTCTTTAGAGTCCAATTTTCGTAATTGTACGTGGTTTAGAAATGTAGAATCTGGGGATTTAATCAACGTACTTGTAATATTTACCCAGACCCCCCAACCATCCCCCCCTGACCCCCCTCCCCCCTGTATTTAGCCTACTACGCTAATATTGTTGACTGTTCGAAATTATAATAATTTCTGTTTACTACATTAACAATGTACATGCTTGTGGCAACACAGTATTCTAGGTTTTCAAAATCTTCCATGCTAGAAAAATATCAGTGAAGATCATTGCATTTAGGCAGAAGCTAAACCATGAAAATTAACTGATATATTTAAATTCCTTTTAAAGTTATACAGCCTGAACAAATGGAGAAAAAATCTCGTAAAAATACTTAAAAGAGAATTTTCAATAAATAAAACGAAAAAATTACAAATCTGTTTCAATTTTTCGTTGATTTACTTCTTCCACTTTTGAAACAACCTAAAATTGCCAATGTTGATTCTGTGTAAAATATCTACATAGGTTTGCTCAGAACAGACCTAACCTTGAGAGAGAATATAAAAGATTTCCCTAGATTTCTGTCCCAAAACTTTCACCATCGACAGGTTATGTAGGAAAGTTCTCCAGCATGAAATACTTGCAGGTATCTTCATCTAAAACCACGCACATTAACTAATAATAAGGCGAGTGAGACATAAACGCACAGTAAATTAGCGTCCTTATCTGTAGAAGTGTGTGTGAATTAAAGAAAACGATATAGATGAACCGGAAGGAAAAGACGAAGGGAGGGATCCTGACATTGACGATTCGGATTTGGTACTGAAGACTTGTAACAAGGCCTCTAACTCACTAATTTTGAGTTTCTAGCACTCATGATCTTGATTTTCGTATAAGACCATTTTTTCTTGGTAATAAGCTATGTTAGACATGAACATAACCCGTTGTTTCCTGTGGTACGATCAATGAAAGAAAGAAAGAAGAAAGAAAAAACTTTATTTCCAATAGAGATTGTACAATATTACAATCATTGGTTTTTAAATATCTTAAAATTAATACACTTAGATGATACACACACACGAGTATTGAAAAACTCGTGTCACTAGTCGAAAATAAATGATTGAGGGCAATGTACTCCTAATCTTGCTTAATCTACATTTGACAATACATGTAATGATAATTATAAGAGATAACGCAAATTCATGGACGATGCATTTTCATTGTGGGGTGAAAAAACTTTTGACAGTTTACATGTACATGACATAAAACTTCGCAATTATTGATGCTAGGAAATAATATATGAATCGCTTGTTTCGGCAAATGTTCAAAAGTGTCATTTTAAGGAAGCATGAAAAAAAAAAATATATAAATACAAATCCATATACATATATATACGTACACATATATATACATACATACATACACACACACATACAGATATATATATATATATATGTACGCATAAGCATGAGGACCAAGAAGATTATAAGTTTTGTATTTCTAATTCAACAATTTTAACATAACGGTCGTTAGTTAATAAGCATTTTATTTAAATATAAATGGATGATCGTACAACAAATGTCTAGTTGGTACATGAATGCTTTGCAATAATAAAGAGATGACGAGTTAGGTAATGTTACAAGTTGAGAGTGAACAGAAAATGACTATTATCTCTAGTAAAATGCTAGTTGTCAGTTTAGTACACACATATGTGCACACATACATGTAAATATATACACATATATGTACACATAAAAAAGAAAAAAAAATGGTTTATTTCCAATAGAGATGGTACAAAAGTACCATCATTGGTTTTTAAAATATCTTAAAATTAATACACTTAGATGATACACACACACGAGTATTGAAAAACTCGTGTCACTAGTCAAAAGAAATGATTGAGGGCAATGAACTCCTAATCTAGCTTAATCTACATCTGATAATACATGTAATGAAAATTGTAAGAGATAACACAATTTCATGGACGATGCATTTTCATTGTGGGGTGAAAACACTTTTGACAGTTTACATGTACATGACATAAGACTTCGCAATTCTTGACGCCAGGAAATAATATATGAAATCGCTTGTTTCGGTCAATGTTTACAAGTGTCATTTTGAGGAAGCATAAAAAAAAGAAAAATATATATAAATATATACCCACATACACACATATGTACATATACGTATGCATGTGTGCATATATCCATACACACACTCACACACATACACACACACACACATATATATACACGCGTTTTACGGCCATGTGTGTGCCCAGGTTACGAAAAACACCGGTTTCGTTAACATGGACACACACGTGTGTACATATAAGCAAGGGGACCAAGAAGATTATAGGTTTTGTATTTCTGATTCAACAATTTTAACATAACGGTCATTAGTTAACAAGCATTTTATTTAAATATAAATGGATGATCGCACAACAAATGTATAGTTTTTACATGAATGCTTTACAATACTAAAGATATGACGAGTTAGGTAATGTTACAAGTTGAGAGTGCACTGAAAAAAAGACCATTATCTCTAGTAAAAATGCTAGTTGTCAGTCTAGTACACACATATATGCACGTATACATGTAAATATTTACACATACACATGCACACATATACCCACGCACATATTTACACCTGACTCGTAAGCATACGCAAATGCATTTCTATACATCGAGGCAATACATACGCATTCTACAGAGTGTCATACGCATAGCGTGGACACGTACACATTTACACAAGTAAGCATGTGCGCAAATATTAGCGTAAACTAGTCAGTATAAACCAGAATTCCAATCGAGGGAAACGGAGAAAATATCTTTTATTATAGCATGAATTTTATAAAATTTCGTACTAAAAATAGTGGCACAAAACAGTCTACTTAAGTCAGAAACATGAAAACGATTGTGGGACGTGAATAAGAAAGAAAACCTTAATGTCCTATAATGGTTTCATATTAGAAAAAAAAAATCACATTATCTTTGAAATATGGCGCAAATTGTCGTCAATTGATAAACAAACATAGGTATCACATTATTATAAGCATATAACTATAGGCCGAATAAGTATATTACTGCAGTATAAATGGATGATCACACAACGAATTTATTTTTTTTTTACATGGATGCTTTACAATTTCATATTAGAAAAAATACATTATCTTTGTAATATGGTGCAGAATGTCTGTAATTGATCAACACACACACACATAGGTACCATGACGGTCTAGTTTGATGCTTGCACAGAAACGGAGAGGAATGACATAAAATGCACCTTCGACTGGTGCATGAGAAGTACAGACCTAACACAAATGCGGGCTTTCAATAATTGAGACGAGTCCGCAGCTGTAACGTAGAGTGCAGGGTGCAAGATAATTTGATAAGATGCTACATTTTCAAAGAGTAATGAAATCACGCTATCATACTCAAATATTTATAATGTGAACGAGTGCATTCACTTGATCTTACCTCCAGCACATTGTTCCTTCCTGTATGTGTGCAGAGCCTAGGTGAGTGTTTCTTAACATCCACGTATATATATATATTATTTTTATCCTAAGAACCTCGTATATTTTATTTTTTTCATCATAGTAGAATGCTGCTACTGCACGCTTTCGAAGTAGCCCACAGACTTACTTGATCCTGAGAGCCAACGAACAGGAAGAGATTTGTTTCGCTTCCGGCTTCCTTCTGCAAAAAAACGACTCCAAAAATGCAGCAAAGAGACCAGCAGTTACCGTGTGACAGTGAGGTAAAAAAAATGCTTGTAACATGTGGGAGTTGTGAAATAAATGGGAAAAATAAGTTTAGTTACGTGTTTCGTTAATTGCAATGATTAAACAAATACGTATGTTATTAGTGCTGAAATATGATGTGTTCAGCACATTCAGCATTTTCTTTTGAAAATTATGGAGCAAGTATATGGACAAGAAAGAACCATTAGAGAAACGCAATTACTCGGTAGCAGAATAGAAATAGTTTTAAACATTATAAACATGAGTAGCGTTGAATACAGAATAATTGCAGTTTAAATTTTCAACTTTCGTTTCATGACCATCATATGATCCGAATTACAGGACGGAAACATGTCTTTGCACGCAATCAATCATAGAATTTTAAATACCGTTCAAAAATAAGGAAAACATGCAAGTGGAAAATGCAAGTAATTGCAAAGTCAATTTGAAGTGAATCGATAGTAAATACAATGGTTTAAAGAAGAATCATGGTTTTACCATCTGAGTTCTCATGACGTTCCATGCGCGAAGAAGTGCACTGGTGCACTGTTTTATATGAGGCGATTTACACTCGCTCGCACCTACCTAGGCGACTTGGTGAGACAGCGGTCAGAGTGCCGTTAGACCGTTAGACCAAAAGCGTCTCTTGGAGGGTAACTCAACATCATACATTAGGCGTTTGAGCAGCTTGTGACCACTCACAATATTCAAAAGAGCTTCACAAATAACTTTAATTTTTATTGTTGAGGTAATTAATAGAGAAATATTGGGTCTAATTTTGCCACTGAAAAAATATTCTTAAAACGATTTGGGCACCAATTTCGTAGGAGAGTTATCATTGTGATTATTTTTTGAGTTTTATTTACTCGTTTCAAACGAACTGATTATATGTACTTAATACATAGATTGGTGAAACCATAAGAGTTGAAAAGACACAGTATAGTATGCCACGAAAGTTATACGAAACAAATATCCAACCAAGTTATTTTCCATCAATATTTCCAGATAACACTCCTAGTATAAGGTTGAAAAAATCACGGAGTGAATTTCGTAGGATACAGATATGAATGAAAATAACAGTTGTCGGCGTATAGCTAGACAAAAATGCCGTATGGAAAAAATGAGTCAACGCATTCTTAGTCGTACTTGTGACGTACAATACATTTTGTGACAATTCTTTCAAAAATTTACGAATACTTAAGCTCTCGGATCTCTACAAAATCTCCATTTGCAATTTCATTTACAAAACATTAACAAATGATGGCGACAATAGCCTAAAGCAACTATTAACTACGCAAACTGGTCATGACGACCATTTAACCCGAAATAGAAGTAAATTCATGCTTCCTTATTACTCAAAGGCTCGGTCACAACACAGTATCCTCTTCGTTGGAACTAAAACTTGGAACTCAATACCTGCGGAGATCCGTGAAAGTAGTTCTTATAAGGTATTCAAAAAAAGTCTTGAGTCTCACTTCCTATCAGATTACTAGTCGTGTAAGATCACAAAGTCAAACCTTGTCCCCTACATAACTGGTCCTAATAATGTAATTTGCCTTGATTAATTTCGCCGATCTTCAGTCTGTTCTTGAATCGTTTGTCGAATATACTGTTAAATCTAGTCCATATGAACTATATTGTGAAATGAAGTATCTAATTTCGAGTTACTTATCTCATTGATCAGTCTAATGCGTCTCTAGTTTAAGTGAATTAGGTTAAACATTATTGTACTCCTAAGACTAACCTTGATGGTAGGATGCCCTAGAAGTCACTGAACTTATTCGGGCCCACAGGTAGCTATACTCAAATTTGACCATTGTACTAGACTTAAGAAACATCTTATCTCTGTATCACCTGTGGTAAATAAATTGTTTGTTTAAAATTGTTTAAATTGTTTAAAATTTTGTGGTGTAACATTTCAACTCGTGACGATAATGAAGTGCATACAAGTCGAATAAGGATGAGAACAATCGAAAATCTCAATCTCTGACATGAAAAAATTACTAATATCTTGTAGAATGATCAGAGGAGTAAATTTTTCTATTCTTTTCATCCTAAAACCTTTCAATTCACCGATAACAATCCACAACAAATCAAACACTAAGGAAGGGAATTACATTACCCAATTCATTTGTTAGAATGTGTAATGAGACTAACGTAGGCACCCAATAATTTCAAATCAGTGTTCGAGTTAATGCTGAAGTTGGGTGAAAATCAAAGAGTTTTACCACACCAAATTGTTACGGCGAAAGATGGAACCATTATTGAAGCATGTTTTCTCTAAAGAATGCCAACGAAAGTTCTTTTGGTGTTTTGAATTTACCTTTAAAATCATAACTTGACATTATATTAATTGAAAAGTTGCCAATTGCTCATTTTGGTCTCTTTCATTTCTAAGGTTTTAATCTGCAGTCGTAATTGTATCTGTTGCATGTTGCAAAATAATTAGGTTTTATTAAACATTACTCTCATAAAACATTAGAAACATTGCCATCGGCTGTTAGTTTTCTAACAGTTTTCAAAAAAATGATTGCTTCGTTTCTCGCACGTTTATGTCAAGTGTTGTGCAGACACGTCGGAATGTATCAAAGTTGTTAAGTCTCATAACGTTTCAACGGCACTTCAGCATTTTATAACAGCGGAAACCAAACGCGTCAAGAATTTGAACAAACCGTATATATCAGCCTAAGTGATAAATTTCTCGTTACATCCAACGATATTTTATCGAATCCCAGTCAGATGTTCGTATTTCAGGAAGCTCTCGTCATGCTCTGTAAAAATACTCAGTTGTAACTAAACATTCTTGAGTTTGTGCGACAGTCGAGAGTAACTGGTACGATTTTACAAAGCAGCGAATATACATCATATGCGAAACCTGTTTAATTGATGTAATTGATTTTTTCTCTTTATTTGATAATTTTAATTTTTGCTGAAAATTTTTACTTCATTTAAATTTTCCCACTTACGCTTGACGCAAGAATAATCAGACATCTTACGTGGAAAATGATGTAATTTGGTCTTTGAAACATGAGTTCTTGTTCATGTATGCTTGTATAGAAGTAATTTTGTGAGTCAATATTGATGATAGTATTTGTCATTTTCAATCCTGGTTCTGTGAGCCTGTTTTCAGTATCTATGAAATTTATGAAACAAACTTTATTTTGCGTAACTTGAAAGTCTCCTGAAGTGGTCCTAGTCATCGATATCTTCTTTAAAATATTTCCATATCATTTATCATATTAGTGGTTGCGATTTTTTCCTGTACGATCTGCATCGAGATAGTTTCTCTTCTGTCAAAATATTCACAGCCACTAAAAAACAATTTCACTGTTTAAGTTCGTAATGGTTGAAATGCTAACTAAAGTCATCGTCTTTAATATAAGCATAAATTACAATTTGCAAAATATTAAAATTTATATTCCTCACAGAATCCTGTTTAAACAACTAAAACACTGTGCGTAAATATTACCCCAAAAGCTTTGTGTATGTATTTTCTTTATTTATATATTCAAGTATCATCAAACTCAATATATTGTGGAACCTTCATGCATCGGAATACGTACGAGAATGAATCCTCTGGAAATTTGGAAGGTGACATTTTCCCGATACAAATAAAATAATACTAACCACTGATACTGTTCCAATTGAAACTTGAAATAATATATTGAAAATATTCTAAATTGTGCAAAATATTAGTTCTCTGCATTGCTTTCCTGATTCGGATTTTGCTGATTCCTTTTCGGCAAAATATTTTACACCAATTCAGTGACTGCATCTAACACACAAGTAGAAAATGATATGCGCACACCAATCTAAAGTTGCTTTACACGCTGTTATGAAGTGTAACTTCTTGCTTCAATCCCTGATTTAGGTATTCTTTAAACATTAATTCTCGATACTATGATACTCTACTCTGCTTAATCCATCATAGCGTCGTCTGCTCTGTATTTTTCATCGTTCTAGCTTACAAACAACCCTTGTGTTACACCAGGGTTTCACACATTCGTGCATGTAATACTTGAACACGAAAGCGACTCACCGTAATTCCAGGATCATAAGGAATCCAATGAGTACAATTCTTACATTATCTTAGTATTCGAGAAATAAAATAGAGTTCTTGTCGTAGCATTAAACTTGTTAGTTCATCCGAAAAGCGCGAGTGCCATAATTGATAACAGGTATGATCACTCAGCACAAATAACACGTCACCATCTAATACGAACGAAACCAATGTACTTTTTTGCATGGTATCAGTTCTAAGTAAGACTGTGAGTTAACGGAACATGAACTCAGTTTGCTGAAAAACTAAAACTTTGCCAAGTCCTCACAATTTTCATTTCATCATTTGTTTTTGGGGTAATGAGGAAAATGTAAAAACACTTTTTGCTCACAGGAAATACTCCGCCGAACTGAGAAATTTTGATAGTATTTCACTAGAAATACAGGTCCAGGTAGACCACGAGTTACGAAAACAATCTTAAGAGCATCAAAATGTACTGTAGATTTGCTCCTCAGTTTTTACATGTGAATGTTTGAAAATTTGAATTTAGGCTCAAACTTTTGGAGCTACTTTACAACTATACATAGCTTAATGAACTAAACGTGCGAATCAGTAGTCCTAGAAATGAAGTGCAGCAGTGTCCTGAAGCGCGGCACGCTGTCAAATGGCGGCACACTCCCCCAGCCTGATGATGTCCCAACTTCCGGCGCCGGCAGCCCCGGTGCCGAGCCCGTATCCGGCCTCTGAGGGCGAGGCCGCTTCGCCATAACGGCGGTACTGCACTCAACTGTGATCTGCAGGAATTCTTATGTCAATACTGGTCACAAAGAGGTGCATTTTTCTTATTACTATCCCTCCAAAATATGTGAATGTGACTTGGGAACTTTTTAACGCTGCAGAATTACGGCGCTTATATGTGTTACAACTGCATTCCTAGTTGTAAGCTCTGGAGAGTCGATATGAAAAACTTTACACACGGTTGTCTGAGTTATTGGGTTCCTAACATTCTGAAGAACCCCTGAAGGAACACAATAACAAGTTGTGAGAAGTTTGAGAACACAACGATCGTGAAAAAGACCAATCTATTCGGTGTTCAAAACAGGCACAATATCGAAGTGTCGCTTTACGAACCTATCACCGAATTACGAATACACTTTGTCATATTTTAAGCATGTATATATTAGGTTGCTTAAATCCTTCCAGATGTTCAACCCAGTACAGTTGTAAAGATACATCTGGTATTTCCCCCTTCGGTCTTTCTTAATGCGATCCTTTCGGTACCTGCCCTGCAAATGATCAGCACGCTGTTTACTTCACGCTTTTTAATTTTCCATTCAGTAATAGTTTTCTGTCTTGGAGGGCAGAGATGCTATGTTGGTTGGTCGTCTGTGTTGCAGTTTTGAAATTGATTTATTATAAGAGGAAATTAAAAAAAAACATTTTCATCTAAAAGAGACGTTTCTCAGTGTTCATTAATTGTATAATTATAATAATTTGTTGCGAAAGAGATTCGTAACGACTATGAGATTTCTAAATACTGTTGCTAAATTGCTCCCGTACGAGTTTACATGTGCAGAGGTTTGGTTTGTTTCAAGTCCTAACCAGATGTTTTCCCCTTCACTGCGTCTCTACTTTCTGCTGAGTTTTTTTAAGAGTTAACTAATAGCTCGTTATTGATCATTATATTACTCTTGAAAAGACCCGAGCCTACGGTTAAAATCATTCTCAACGGGTGCTGAGAACTTTGGCCAACGTTATTTTGGATGATTACTCCCAAGCAGAATACGGCAATTTCAGAGTACAAAAAATATCTAAAGGTTCGTGACTTGGGCGCATGATTCATTTCTACCAATCGAGAAAGACCGCTTAATTCGACCCACCCACCCCCCCCCCTTCTTGTCTCATCGCCAGACTTAGCAACGAAGACTAGAAATAAATGCAATACGTACGAGTATGAATCGGTACACGCTTCAACAACTACCCTGAAATTGTGTCACTATAGTTAATATGAACATTTTGCAGTTTTTTGTGATAAATATCTTAGAAGTCATTCTCATAAATCTTTACGGCAGTTAGATCAAGCTAATTTTTTGCAACAATTGATTTCTCTCGTCTCATTGCTGACAACAATTTAAGTTTTCAACAAAGTTCATTTCTCTAGCTTCAGCACTGATAGTTGAGATCAAATGTGTAGCTTAAGCAGCTCAGTAATTTTAGTCTGAATATTTCCATATGCAAACTCAATCATCAGAAAGAATGGCTGTAGTCTTACTGTTCATTCATTGTTTAAAATGAACTGACTTCATACACGAATTGCTAGTATCTAAGCCTATTAGAAGGTATTCTAAATTAAGAAATGTATTTATCATTTGAGAGCAATTTAAAGGCTTTTTTGTTTATAACAGCGATCGCACAATGGAAGGCATTGTTGAATTATGTTTTTTTTCATTTTTCCTCATAGTGTAACAATGCATAGGAAAAAATCATCTGCGCTCCTATACCTTATATGTGATATTTTAAAATTAGTCGTATACTTAACAGGTTCAGTCCGATTAAAATAAATGCACGCTATGTTCCAGGATCAAATTACTGGAGAGTAAACTTTTTGTTTAACGAGCATTCATATTTATTTTCACTCTTCATACTTCCAACAGCGTTTTCATTATTGTCTAATCTTTCAGACTTGTGCATCAATATGAATGCTAGGTCGTTAAAAGCATTTTTGTAACAACGCCTCAACTATTTTTCTTTTCGTCTGTCGGTAGAGTGTTTCAGGTTTTTTCAAATTTTTCTAAATTAAAGCAAGCTAACAGAAAACACTTTAAAGTTTTGCTGTCAGTTGTTTCAACCTGTGCGCAGATATTAGAATACTGATTGTTGTGTTTTCCCAATTATATTTAAAAACCCTTAAATTTAGAAATTTAAAATCTAATTTGTTATGCATTTTTAAATCCACTTTTTGGAAATAAACTGTTTGTCTTTTCTCTTTTCATAATAATTAATAATTAATAAAATTAATTATTTCATAATTAAATAATTAATTAAGTGGATTATTAATTAAATGAACGCGCCTTTCATTACACCAAAAATGAAAAGTGTAATGAACCATAAACGACGTGTCCTCAAATAGCCCTCGCGCTCAGTAATTTCATCAAATTATTTAGGAAGCGGCATAAGCCTTTGAAAATGTGTCACTGTTGGCAGCAGTAAGTACATTGCCGCGTGCAAAAAAAAACTCAGTTGGGACGCACAGGACACAACGCCAGCTCCTGCGGTGTCACAAGATTGTGTCCTGTGCTATAGGTGAAGCAGGCGACCTCGCCACTGTTCACTGTAGATACTAAGGGCTCAATCGGAGACTGAAGAATATCGAAGAATCACCAATATCATGAAGGGGATAATTGTAATAAATCAATGGAAACTTGGAAAGAAGGATACACAGAATTTCGAGTAACTTGAAGGGAAGAATTGTAAAGAATTGCCTACAACTTCAGGGACTGTGAAGTGCCGGGCCTTCTTCCATTGTACCTATATACTAACAAGAAGTTCACACCTATTTAAATCCAAATTTTAAAAATTGCGTCTCCGATATTGATCCATATTAGAGGAAATTAAAGCATATTCATATGGTGCCGTTCAAATTATATGGGGTACCAGGGCTATTTAAGGATATATCGTTTTATGTTCATTATACTCTCTCAAATCATTCGTAATATTTTTCTTAATTTTAGATAATCCATCCAGAGTAAATTAATAACCCAACGAATCGAAAAAAACACTCGGTCATAGTTGCTTTAATTGCAAAACGTGGCGATTTAGAAATCTTTAACTTTTTACATGTAGCAGCATCATTTTAATTCTTCCTATAGGTTCGGTTGGAGATAGAGGGACGCGAAGTCAATGACTCCTGTGGGATGAGGGATGTGATGTCCCAGATAAAAATACATTCACAACGCTCTGATGCCATCAGAACACAAAACTTTATCTTTAATACTCGTCAGGGTCATGGACTCGTATTCAAAATATTATTGATGTAGGCTCCAGAAGATCGATGAAGACCATCGCAACTCGAGGTATCAGAGTGAACTGTGGCACTTCAGGATATTCGATACAAGTCATATGTACGGAGTAAAGATAAATTCGTATCAGTTTAGATACAGGAAAACCGTCCCATGCATTCAAAACAGTTACTCAACAAAGCTAAAAATCCTCACGACATGGCTGATTTAATTTTCTCTTACGAAAAAAATACGACCAGGTTACAAAAATTAGAAGACAGAATGACTGGTGACAATGTGCAGATCCTATAGAAGTACCCAGGGTGACGCCCACCAAATTTCCTAATGTAATGGTCTCAAGAGTTGTACATAGTGAAGGTCATATCAGACTACCTTACACTTTCCCACAGGATAGTGGGGCTTATGGTGCTAGGACATTGATGATTGAAAAACGCCTCTCAAACCCTGGGTAGATAAAGTGCCTATTGCAAGTCCACTCGTCATTTAGCAAAACCTTCTTACAAAGCCACAGTTACCCAAAACTGGTTATCAGAGAATTTTTACGATCATGTGACTCCCAGTAAGTGACCCTAAAAATTTACAGATTTAAATCCTCCAGACCATTACGAGTCAATCCTCGTTGAAAGGAAGACTAATCGACATCATTCACTGACGGTCTCTGTCGTGCAGGCGATTTCTGGATTGACGAAGAACCACTTTATTTCATCTTGTTAGCGGCTTCGGACCCGATTGGAAGCAGTCATTGAAGCCTAAGAAGGTTTCCTAGATTATTTTATTGAGAAGTGCTATCAGGGATATTTGTATAAATTAAATTTAAATACATGCATTTTTCAAGGCCAAAATAGTGCCATATATCTAACACATTAAAAGTGACCTCAGATAGCTCTCGTGATCGAAAATTTTTTTTATTGTTTGTCGTATCAAGATCTCCTGTTCCAGGTAAGGAATCAACTTTGTAAAAATTTTTGCGTTCAAAATTTTTTATCAAACCCCAAGGCACGATTGGGGAGGAAAAAGTCTAGCAGTATATACCACCCAAAAATAGAATTTAGATTACTCTGTATTTTGAATTACGTTCACTACAGAATGCCTATTTCGTCTGAAAGATCATATTCCAAATTTTTGTGTGACAAAGGGGATCATTGGGATTCATATAACCGGTTTGATGGTGGACAAATGAAAAGTCGCTTCTCGCCTACGTATCAGAGCATTAAGGGGCATTTCCTCCCTTACCAGTAAATCCTTATCGTCTTCTCCTTCAGCTGTTCTATGTAGAAGCCGTCTACTAGGATGGAATCACTATACTGGTTTTGAATTATTTCATCTAACCCACCTGTTTTATAAGCACGTTAGCATGAATTTTGACTCACAAACATAAATGCTACATAGAATGATCAAATACTCAATTAGCCTTATTGCTCACAGAAGATTAGTGATGCTGACATTTGAAAATTTAGTTACGAATGAAAATATTCTTGAAACAGAAATATTTTATTGGCCTTTGTTATAGGCCCTATTTGTTCCTTAGCTTCATTAATCAAAATTATAAATTAAGATTAAATCTTCATCGCAATATGTTATGCTTATTCAGTACTCACAGAAATAAATGTTGAGCACATTTTTTTTACAAAAGAAGCTCTTTTGAAGAGAGTTCTTGCAGTGCAAAATTAGGATCCTAACAATTAAGAGTTAGCCATTGGAACGATACTACTGAAAAAATTATTCCTTCAGTAATGGAGTGTAAACTGCTTTATACAGAGATACTTTTTTACAAATTGAATTCGTACATAAATATTATTACTAATAATTTTTTCCCAACAAGCGAATGTTATCCAGAAAATGCAGAGACTAGTTTATTCAGTAATAAAATGGAACAAAAGGTGATCTGTTTTGGGACATCCATGACACTTTGTAATAACAACTTCATTCCTTTAACAGATTATCACTTGCATTTCAATTAATTTCCACGAGTATTAACCAATCCTGTGGCTAACAATTTCTGCAGATCATCGTTGTTCTTTGCCGGACTTTTTCCTACCGATGCGACATGTCTCGTGGGCTTCCCGGACGAGGTCACGCTTCTTGGGGAAAGTTTCAGTTTTTTGCGCACTTTTCAAGGAGTTTACCGGCATGGAACAATAGCCTCCACACATGGTGTGATTTTTTTCTGCAAAAGCGTTGTGGGAATAGAACGAAATAGAAAATTAATTTTTCAATTGATTTGTAGAGCTTTTTAATTTTTATTAAGACGGAAGCCTGAAAGCTAAAATTTAGGTATATGAAATTTCAACTGAAAAAATCAAATCAAATTACTGGAGAGTAAACTTTTTGTTTAACGAGCATTCGTATTTATTTTCAATCTTCATACTTCCAACAGCGTTTTCATTATTGTCTAATCTTTCAGACTTGTACATCAATATGAATGCTAGGTCATTGAAAGCATTTTTGTAACAACGTCTCAATTTCGTGTGTATGTGATTCAGTTAACAAAAGCCATACAAAAGCAAAACGTGGGCTCTGGCTTAGTTGAAAACATGAAAGGAAGCTCGTGAAATAAGTGCATGAGCAAATTCATAAAAAGCGGTCAGTGAGTTGATTTTGAAACGAGAAGTAGTGCAGACTTGAGGCAGCCGACAAAACAATGCATTGTGGTAGAGTAGCTTGGAATGGTGAAACCGTAAATTAGATTCTTATGGTTTGCAATGCATCCAAATTAATAAAGGTGGGGACGAAATTTAGGAGCATAATTCCTTGCAATGTTTTTGGAATTAGAGGACAAATTCAAACAATAAAATATAAGAAGTGTATCGCAAATTCCTAATGGAGCGTCAAAGCATAACTCCGGGGATAAAGCTTGTGAATTAAAGAAGTCAATTATGTTAAATCCGAGGGGACCGCAATTTTAATTTTTCAGGCAGCCTAACGCAAATGAAGAGCAAGTTTGGTACGATCAAATTGTATTTATTTTCTTCCTTGAATCCTCCAACAAGTCGGTACGCTGTACTTTAAGATGCTTTACTAAGTTATGTTGACCTGATAGTTATACATTTTCTGTATTTTTCAAATGACTGTAAAACTGAGTTTTATTTTTGAATTAACAAGTTTGACAAAGATATATTAGCTTATGGGTCATCAGATGAATGTTAGAGAAAGTAGACGTGCCACGTGTTTACTCGAGGATTAGCGGGCGTGACCATGTCTGATGTAGAAATTTTGAACAATCCATGCATTGTACACAGTCGATAAAAACACACGGCAGCTCTTACAATCTAACTGTTCCAAATAATTTATTAGAACTGATATTTATTTGAGCAAATCCAAAAAAATAGTAAGTAAAATGCGGAGAACATTGCAGGAGATCTGAATTATGGTGAGATTTGCCAAACACCAATTTATTATTTTATGAAAAGAGAAAAGACAAACAGTTTATTTTCAAAAAGTGGATTATTAATTAATTCCGTCTGAAATTAAAGTGCAGTCTGCGAATTCGACAGCTAAATGAACTTTTTATTCAAATTTCTACGCTAAGCCATGATTGGGAATATTTTCGGCGAGTAAACTTCTTCAGGCAGAGGTTTTAGGACGACGTCTGTTCCCTGTTAAGTTATTTATGCTCAAGTATTCATAGCCGCTGTCGCACTTTTTGTCATAGCATCAGTCGTCTATGCGAATGGTATTCATTGGAAATTTGAATGACATGAAATTATACTTGAACAATTTCATTTAAAACTGACTCGACGATGTTTGAAAAGTATTATTTCAGACAACTCGTACACAATCAACTTGATCAACTCTTGAAACCAGAGCTAGGGAGAAGGTAAAATTAGGCAACAAATAATATTGCATTAATGTTGTTTTTCACACAACGTCCCATATCGCATCCGATGAATGCGATGCTACAAGAGAGTAGTGCGTCTGGCCATCGTCATGCCCTTACCATGCCTCGTAAGGAACCAAAAATCATTATCTCATGAGAGATGTGTTCTTGTGGATACATAAATTCATCACTTGAGCAATTATACGATCTTTTGTACAATCTACTACGAATAAAAAAATAACACGAAAAACCGTCAAAGCTCCCGCCGTTCGAAAGCCTCGCCTTATCACACGAAGTCATCACGACTCCGCTGAGGGAGCTTCACATCAAGAGGGTTATCAGCTACCTTTTTTCCCATCGTAGAATATATTCTTACGTCTTTTTAATTTTAATCACATAGAATCTTATTCATTTTATAAAAAATTAAGGTAGGATTCAATTTTTTAATCATTGATCAAGACTGTGGCCTTCTACACCAATTAACTTTTAACCATTGTCCTAACGTGTTTGTTCATAACGACACACCTTCAGAGTTAGAAAAGGGCTGGCAGGCAGATTACTCTGGACGTTAACGAGGGAGGTTGACTAAGTGAGATCACAAATATTGGTTCTCCTTTCTTAGGGTTCGTCGTCTTAGGCGATGAACATGCATTTAACGAATTGACTACTTAGTGAACAAGTGTCGTGACTCATAAGAAATCAGAAAATCCGTCTTGCCTCTACAATCTATAAAACTTCAATTCAAAATAGGGTTAGCTTTTTCGCTTATCATTACCAACGCCCACAATGACATTACCAACGCCCAGAATGGCATTACCAACGCTCAGGATGACTCGAAAGATAAGTCCTCATCAACATAATCATGTCTAACCAGCTTCTCTATTAACATCTAGTTTTGTGGTAAGTACGTAGAATCGTAGACAGCTTTCAATAGTGAAACAGGTGCTCTTTCGTGTTTTAATTTCCGTGGTAAGTTAGGATGAATGAGAGTGTAGACTGCAAAAGATAAGATGATATCTCTATAGGATACTGACAACACTGAACATACGTATATGTATACACGATAGCCCTGAACATACAACTTCGCTGATACCCTCCACACGCTAACCGAAGATAATCGCTTGCTCACGTTGACCGAAGTGAATCATTTAGTCAAATTATTAATCAATTATTTAATCATGTGAATGTAGTCTCATTAGAGACTTGTGGCAGCGGATACTTAATATCCTGTTGAAATGATTCCTAAAAAATATAATTTCGACGGGAAAAATATCGATTCCAAAATACGATACAACGCCGCATTGGGATGAAAACCATCTCAACAGTCCCATACATTTGGTGCCGTTGCGGTGGAATATTACAACCTAATAAGGAACACATTATTAAATGCAGTTTATCTGGTTGACTTAATATTCGGTATTCTCAGTCTTGAAGCAAGTGAAGTTACGAAGGCGGCAAGCTGAAATAAGAAATGTTCAATCGCTTCCTCTGTGGAACGCACGTTGCAAGTTACTACGTATCACGTTAATTATCTACCACGTGTCGGACCACTCACATATGAAACCGGAGATTCAGCACAGTTAACGTCATTCCTGGCTGGTAGCAGAGCATTTTCTCGATGAAAAATAGATCAGATCATACGACCGAGGAAATAGCCCTTCAATGCCGACTGCCAACGTGACATGTCCACGTGCGCGTGAACGTTCCGAGCTCACCTCGCCAAAAATGAGCGGATTTGATGCGATACCGGTCTGAGTGTGCCTGCGTCACCCTCCCGCTGAAGCGAGTGCGTAATTATGCTTGCTCTGTGTTTCGCACTTTACCTGATAACGCGATCTTAATACATGAACTAGATGAAAATTTAGCAATGACGCTTCAAACAGAAGGATGACATGGTAAAGAATTCGTGACAATTTTCTCCTCTCAAAACGTGCTTCTCTTTTCGCTCTGCTAGATCACGCTGTACAAACGTGCTTGTAGATAACCGACTGTGGCTCCACACGATAACCTTTCATAAAAAAATATTTCCTGCCTAATAAGAGCTCGTTTATTTGACCAAACAGTAGAATCTAATGCGTATCATAATCCTCTTCCTTTAACGCTTAGGAGAAAAAGCCGTAGCTTAATAACTCCCACAATCGTTGGCGATGATCAATTTTAAAAAGGGCATTGAATGGTAAATACTTTTTAGCTTACTAGTACTATCATTATTAATTATTATCAAATTATTATCAAATGAGTTATCATCAAATGGTAACTAGTACTATCATTTCATTCTTAAATGACTAGAGGCCAATAATTTGTACAACGGAAATACTGATCTCCAGATGACTAGCTAAATTGAGCTACAACTACATGTTCACAGCACGGGCAAAATGAACGATCAAGCGGGTTTTTCACAATTCAGACAAGCCCAGAAAGGCATTAAAAACTTTGCTCAAAGAGACTCTCGAACAATTCCTGATATAAGCATTCGCAAGATAAACCTATTATTCCACCAAACTGAAAAAGGGGAAAGGTAGTAATTTTTCAACGGCCAATTATTTTTCAAGTCGTCATTTAAAAAATCGGAATTTTTCGATGGCCGAGTCTAAGATTTATATGTATAGAAATGCGTTGAGTACTGACGTGTTTTAAAATCGAGAAACATTCACAAGGAAAAAATAAAATTTGTGTATCCGTATGGCCTTCCTCTTCGGAAACTGAAACAATGGCAGCTCAAACCTAGCAAGATTCTTGAGGTCCAACAAGCAAAGCGGCCACGGACCCCAAGGACCTTTACGCAACAGCGCGGGGACTCAGTAGCGTGCGACTAAAAGGTCATTGACATCAGCTGTAAATGGTGATACAAATAATTTACTCACCGGATATGTTAAGCGAAATAGTCATTACTCAAATCAAATCAGACACAAGCATATCTTACCCAAACTTAACTTGCAACTACTGGGTGGAGGGAGAGTGCATTACCTTCACCAGAAGGTTGCAAGCAAAGAGATCCATAACAACAAATAGAACCACATGCCAAGATTAATGCTAAGTTGGTCCAATACAGCCACGATGACAGGTGGCATAAAAAACTACTATGATCAGGTACTAAAACTTGCACGTAAAACACACATATCACGCATTCATTGCAATCAAATGATTTCAATCGAAAACAAACCTGGCCTGAAAATTCCAAACAGAGTCAGTAACACATTTGGGTGAAGGTGATTTAAGATAAATCAATTAAAAATCTGTTTAACAAACCATGCCATTTGCTCGGAAGTGCTCCTGGTAAAAATAGGTTAGGGTGGTTTTTGATTCAAATTCATCCCGAAGTTAAACAGTTAGATAAAGAATCAATGATGAAATTTGTCCATAATACATACGTATATTTCGTTAAATAGGCTAGTGACTAAACGAGCACTAGGCGACAGATATTAAATCAAACATTACGTCTCATTAAAGGAATTGATAATGTTGATAAAAAAACAAAAACAAGCTCATAAAACGGGCCTGTAAACCAACAAACTATAAAAAGCGGGTAAAGTTTAGTAGGCCGTGAATCATTATGAAGATTAAGAAGTGAAATATCAACAGGTGAACGGTAAATGTGAAGTGAATTAACTCGAACCAATTCCCAAATCTCATTAACAATCACTATTTACATATGTTGTAGGATAGGTTTGAAAACATTTAAAAAATTTGGGAATATTCATTGTTTTGAATTTCTCAGTCATAACTTACAATTACTCAACTCTATAAAACCTTACTTGATGAATCACAGAAATTTGTATTACTCGAAGCAGCGAGGCAGCAACAGTAGATAATTTTTATTTTCAGAGATCTCATGTAGAGTTAGAACTCTAACTCTATTCTGAAAACCATGGCATTTTGGACGAGATTCGAATTGTACTGAGTGGCGGGAAAGCGATCGAGTCCTCTACGTGGAACTCACTGAAAATTGCCGCTAAAATGCTTGGAACATACAGCCCAGTGCAATGTGTCTACGTTCATTAGCACATATTGTTTTTTTATTCATTCATCTTTACAAAGAAATTTGTACTCAACTAGATTGTGCTGATTTTTATCTGATCTAAATTTACGGTGATCTACTTAATTATTGGCTTAGCATCGCAAAATATAGGGAAATGAGCAGTAGGAGGTTAAGAAATATCATGTTGTTTTAATACGGCTGCAAGAAACGTAGACATATACTAGCAATAATCCTCTGAAGTTTCAAGGCTATTGCCCAATTTTCCAAGCTTTAGTGTGAAAGGAAAACAATATAATGAGGTAAAATATAGGCCTGGATGGTCAATTATTTTAACCTTACCGATTTAAAGAACTCGTAGATTTCGCTTGAACACATTCTGTAGTAAGCTGCAAATGATGTAAAACAGCAGCAGCAAATGGCGATGCGTGCGGGTATAAGTGGCTTACTTTGCATTGTATAAATAAAATTAAAAGCAGGCGTTACAAAAGGAAAGTTAAATTAAGCAAAATGAGTGGGTTGTACAAAGGTGGGATCTTTGGAATCGTAGTATCACGTATGGTCATGTGAGAAATTCATGTCATGTGGGGAGTAAAGTGAATGTTCAAAATTGACAATGGCTGTACGGTGAATAAATTGCAACAAGGCTCAGGAAATGAGAAGCCCAGTTTAGTATAGCTGCAGTCAGAACATTCTGAAAATTGTAAGTGTTGATGAAAATAATAAAACATATAAATACACGTTCATTTCACACATACATATGCAAAATACAAATAATGGCTAAACTAGGCGCAACAGTAGAAAACAAATTGTAGCTTACAGCGGTGAAATTGAATACGTAAACGATGATAAAAGACTATAATTTTCCCCAATGAGATAAATAACCCGATTTTGTGAATTGCGCAGTCTGCGCGTAATAAATACTTTAGGTTCGACTGCAGACATTGAAAAATTTAGCAGAGAAATTTAACAGAATTCAGCAGAAGTTCAATTGAGCCAAGAAACAAAAAATAATGAGTGTACATTCCGGTGCCCTGCAATATTATCCCAATCATTACTTCTATCTGAGACAGAAATATTACTGAAGTCGACACTGCTAAATGGCACGAATGAACCTCATTTGTATTTGTGAACCATGTCTTGAACCATATTAATTGTACATTCCTTGCAGGCATGAAAAAAGTGCATAAGTACATGAGGTATTTGCGAGTAAAAACTAGTCGACAGAAAAGATAAGCAACACAATATTTTCATTTGAACTGCATTGCACGAGTCAAATCTTAGGGTCAAAATGCTTGAAAAACATTCAAAAGGGAAATATGTCGGCAACGACACCGAACAATGAAGTTAGGCAGAGCTCGGTGCAAATGTCGCTAAGAATTTCTGATAATGTTTGATATTCAAACAGAGAGTGTAAATGACAAATAATTCCGCCATGAAATGCTTCTGTAGAGGTATTTAAATTTCCCAAAAAAAGTATTTACAAATTGCTAGGAATAGCATCCGAAATTAATTTTATTCAGGTTTCAAAATAAAAAGTTTAGGTTACTTTCATGTTACACATGTGAGGATATGAATAGTATTCGCTGCGTTACTTCTCCTTAATTAACATCTTGGGGCGGAAATTGTAAAATTATTGACTATACTTCAATGCACCACGGAGCATAGTAGTGGAATGTATTTGTTTAATGCATTGATTACTCTGTAATTACTGGCGTCAAAGATGAATTATTATGAATCGTGTAACGATGAAGAGAAAATTGAATTTAAGTTATGTTACTGTCATTGAAAAAACTGAGAGTGCAGAAAGTAAGTTATGGAAGAAGTGCGAGGCAAGCAAGCTTCATTCAAAGCTTATGCTGCTTATGGAAATGGCATAACAAAGGAAAATATCACTCACACTCTTAACGCAAGTCTTTATTCATGAAATGACTCTCTATACTTCATCTCCACCATCCATCATCCCTCTGTTCCTTTCAAATCTGCTCCACTCATGACAGTTCCGTGAATCACGGAGTAAAATATCATGCAGAAAATTACTCAAGTAATAATTTTATGTATTAAGTACGGTTTTGAAATTAACGTTCAGAATTTTAAAAAAGAAACCTGAACATGAATTTCTACACTATAGAAAATAGTGTAATCTGACTGCTTCAACCAACCCATGATATGCTTCGTGTACTTATCAGCACGCTGTTATCCTCTGAAATCTTGTCGTTACAAAAACTCATGAAAAGCCGACTGCTGCAAAAGCTAGAACAACTAAGCACTTAGACAGTCAAGCCTGCCAATATGAGTGCATTTTTTAAGCCTTCTCGATTGCTTAGAGAGCATTATACAGGCGATTTAAATTAAACCGAGGTCGAATGAACCCTGCCAGATGTAGTCGCGAGCTGACAATAGTTTGAAGAGCAATGCATGTTGCACATTACGAGTAGATGGAGCATTATATCAAAGCAGAAGAGTACGAAAAGAGATGGTGTGTGTGCGTGTGTGTGTGTGAACCCTCGAACGTACCGTGCACACTGGCAGCTAGACCATAAATACAGAAGCTCACGTAGGTGTCCCACGCAGACTCGTGTTGCTGCGTTTGCTTTCCTTGTTTACTCGAAACGGGCCCTGCAAGTCTGGTGAGGTGATCGTGTGTCTCAACCTCACTTCCATTCATCAACCGATGCATGTTTCAGCGGGAGTTTTTCTCACCGAATAGATTCTATTGAGTATTTTCTCATATTCAGCGACGGTCTCTCGAATTTCAATTCCTGTAGAAAAATTTATGGAATGTAATCTTTCTTCTTCAATTAAATTGCATTCAGTCTATTCAATAATTTATGAGAAGCACCAAGGAAAACCACTGAAATACCGCAAATGAACCTTCAAGAAACAGTGACGATAGAACGTTAATAATTTGTTTTGATGGATAAACTCATTCATGTAATAAAAATTGAAAATTTCATGTCCTAAATTTAATTTGCTATCGATATACTGCAAGTTTAATTAGTTACTTCTAATAGTTTTATGAACATACTCTTTTAATTTTCCACCTATTTCAGCAATTTCATTGGTTTTCACTACGTTGTTTTTAGAGTGCAGAAACTGCTCATTTATCCTGGTAGATACTCGTGATAAAAATACAAACCAAAAGAGTAGAATGTTGCAGATCGTCGTGCCAGTGTACAGGGTTCGTTTCCAAGGTCTTGGCAAGGACGCGGGACAATTGCAAGTCTTTCATGCACTAGGCGCACAGGCGGCACCTGAGCAAACATCTCTCCCACATCGTTTACACGTCATCTGACCGAGGTTCGATATCGACGCACATTTGAGAATTTAGAACGGCGTGCTCTACGATCTGTTATCAGCGCACTTGAGCATCCGTTGTGACTTAGATCTTAGAAAAATTGTAGTGTTTTGAAGCTGTAGATTGGTCTTTAGGAATGAGTGACTGTGGCAGTGGGCCAGCAGTGCAAGCGGTGGCACATTTGTAACGTACTCGCCCACCCGCAGCTGCTCATGTAGCTTCAGCGATATCTTTTTAGCACGCGCGTCTTTCCCGGTCTCTGCCGATCATGTAAAAACGTAGGGACGTCACAACAGAAGCGAAAATAATTATGTCATTGAGTACGAAAGGAATTGTCCCTTCAGTTTAGGAGGTAATAAGGTGAAAAATGTCATTTAAACTAAAAAGGAATCGATATAACGTTGCATTTGCACTGGAAGTTTTGAGGGAAGCAACGGACCTAACACCTAACTTTGTATAAGTGAGACCTCCACTGACAGCATAGTGAGACCGCCACCGACTCTCACAATGCTGTTAATCTCTAATGATTTCGCTTGTCGATGCATATTGGATCCCGAGAAAGTAGGAACAATTTTGTCCCACAGGATTGAGTATGCCACACACCGACAGCAATGGTGTCTCCTTATTGTGCTGTCTTTTATTGCATAAATTCTGTTACGTATCGAATTTCAAGCTCATGTAACATTCCTACGAATAAATTTTCCAACAACTAACTATTCAACCCAAGAAATCGGGTCTCTGAGATGATGCCCCAAATGCCACGCGCCGAGGTCACTATTGGCTTGCTTGTAGTGAAGGTGAGATTTAAAAAGTTTGGAGATCATTTGAAGGGAATGAAAGGGTAGGAGGAAAGACAGAAAGTCCGATAATTAGTGTAATAACAATGCATTATATTCTAAATCTAAGAACATTGAAAACTCAATCAGTTAAAAACGGGCTGTATGGATTTATACGTGGTTTGCCTTACATTCGAGTGCTGGCATTACTTTGGTGTCTCACTGCAGACAGAATTAACAATTACTCCATAGGCACACGACTTATTTCTGTGGGATAAAGCCGTCATTTTAACTTCATGTTTTTTAATACCTTCATTACATCGCTCTCGTTCCTAAATATTATCCTTCTTTTACTTCTCACGGCTAATACGGGAGTGTGATCACATTTAAATTAATTTATTTACAGTTATGCTCATGAGTGCATGACTATGGATAATGAGTATATGTATTGACACTATAGAATGATAGGATGAAATACATTATTAAGGAGACCATCCGGGTTTTTCAAATTTATTCGTCCGATTCGTTAGCAAATTGGCCATTATATGTATTTTTGAAAGTAAACTTTTTTACACATGTCACTTTTTTGATTTAGGCCTTACTTTTTTTCGAAAAAAAGTATATTTCGAAAAGAGTATAAAGAGTATTTAGAGTATATTTCAAGACGTATCAACTCATTGAGTTTTGATGCTAGAACAAAAACAAAGACAGTTTTAGAATCCTTGAAGCATTTCTAACAAAAGTATGTTGTAAAATTTTAACATATTGAAAAAGAAATTTTGTGATAAGCGATACTTTATCATTACATCACAAACAATTATTTTTGGGTTTGGAGCCATACAACTTTTTTGTTTTCACAAATTTTGAAGAAACCTAACATAATTTTGTTAGAAATGCTCCAAGGATTCTAAAACTGTCTTTGGTTTTGTTCTAGCATCAAAACTCAATGAGTGGATACGGTTTGAATGTTGAAAAGTTAGGAATATTTAACTTAACGATCAGACTAATTATAAAATTTAGGGCAAGAACCACACCACAAAGCATATTATTTTTTTCTCAAAAATTAAAAAAAAACATATTTGTGGTCATCTATAAGAACGTTTCGGGCCGAAACCCATCTTCAGCTAAGAAATCTGGAATGATACAAAAAGTCGTACGTAAAATAGAAAAACATGAGCCAGATATTCGAACAAAAAAACATTTATAAAGCAAAAATTTTTTTAAAAACAGACACGAAAACTGCACCAGCTACGCATCACAAAGGAACAAAAGACAAAACGCTTAAAAAATAAAATCGAAGCTAACTATCCTAAGATCACAAAGGGACGGAAGGGCAAGTGATCACTGGAATTCGGTGAGAGTAACTGACTAACCAACTAAAAGTAGAGGATGCGCACTTTGCATGTCGTTGAGCTCAGGTTTGGATTTATGAATATGCAGAGATTCTAATATTCTAAGTTTTATGGAAGAACTAGAGGAGCCAATGATAGAAAAATCAGAGTCTGAGATTTTTACGTTACATTGAAAATCAGTGTGTGAACGGATAGAAGAGTGGGATGGGTGGCAAAGACGTGCACCTGTTCTATGACTGATTCCAACGTGCTCAGCTCGCCTCACGCGCAAAGTTCGGTTCGTAGAACCAACATATGCAGATGCACACTGTGCACAACGAAAACGATAAACTAAGCAAGAGCGGAGACACATTGGAATTTTGTCTTTGTAATGGAACAAGGAACCTATTGTATAAGAATTGACAGGAATGAGCTTGAGGGAAATTTGGGGAAAGTAGGTTGACACAAGTTGCAATAATTCACGTTTCAATTTTTCAGATTGCTGACCAAAGTATGGCATTGAAACATACATATCCAATTTCGCAGCGGTCAAAGGCGTAGGATCAGTTTTGTGTATGCTATCCAGAAAATACCTAATTTTTGATTCAACTAAATTAAGAGGAAAACCATTGTCAGTAAAAAAAGAACGTAAAAATTGAAGTTCAGCATGTAAAACCTCATACGTCGAGCAGATCTTATAAGCTCTAGATAGCAGAGTTTTAATTGCATTGATTTTAAATTTAAAAGAACAAAAACTAAAAAAACTAGAACCGAGGCCCGAAAAAGAGGGTTTCCTAAACACAGAAGTTTCCAGCGTGCCATTGCGCCTGGTGACCATGGTATCTAAAAACGCTAACTGGTTGTTGCTTTCGCATTCCATGGTGAAATTAATTGAATCGTGTTTACTATTAAGATATTCAAGGAAAAGATGGGGATGAGAAGGGTCCTTAAACAAAACGAAACTATCATCGATGTATCTCTGGTAAAATACTGGGGCAAACTCTTGAGGACAATCCCGCAACCAAGCCTTTTCGTGATGGCTCATAAAAAGATTGGCAAACGTTGGCCCCAGGGGAAGTCCCATCCCCAGACCATCAAGCTGCCTGTATAATTTGCCCTCGAAAATAAAAAATGAATTAAGAACACTATGCTCAAGCAAGGTTTTGAACAGATCCCGCGATAACCCTAAAACAGTGGAAGCAGCATTTCTAAAAAGCTGCGAAATACAAATATCCATGGTTTCTTTTAAAGGTACATTGGTGAACAGACTTTCAACGTCAAAGGATGCCATAAAATAATTAGCTGAACTGCTTAGTTTGGAAAGTCTATCTATAAATACAAATGAATTATCAACAGTGTAATTACTAGTGGTAAGTGGGTTTAAAACAGGAACGAGATACTTTGCAATTTTGAAGCTAGGCGTATTATAAGCGGCAAATATGGGTCTAAATTGAAACTTCCTAGCGAAATCGGCCTTGTGAACCTTAGGTAAGCCATATAGTATGCCTGGGCCAGAACCGGAAACAAACAAGCTATTGTAAACTCCGTCACTGAGCACCGAAATCTTCTTGAGTTTGCGCAAAAAGTTGTTGATTTTATCCTCTATTTTGGTAGCGTAGCGATGAATAGGTTCAATTATTAATTCAAATTTTGTGGGGTCAGAAATAATAGCGGTCATTTTTTCGACATATACCGGTCTGTCAACAAGGACCACACCCCGGCCCTTATCAGGCTTACACACTACCAGATTCGGATTACGGCCTAGCTCTTTCAACAAGGCTACATCTGCATACGAAAATACAGCAGAAAATATTTTTGAACTTCTGAAGTTGTAAAAGAATTTATGAGTCACTGACCGCAAGCGGTTGCAAAATTCGTCAAAACTAGTATCTTCTGCAATTATTTGAGATTTAAGATCAAGCGCTAACTTTTCGAAACATAGAAAATATTTAAAATAATCAAGTTTGTACACGGGCAAACCAAAATCCAAGCCAAAAGCCAGTAGAGTTCTAAGACGTGAAGTTAGGTGAATAGAGCTGAAGTTGAAAATAACCTTGTCAGGGTTGCAGGGCTGAAGATGGTTGAGAATTCCCAGATCTTTGAGTTTCTTCACATGAGTGATCTTCGTGGCAGCTATAAATTCACCAACTTAAATTCTGAATTTATAGCTGCCACGAAGATCACTCATGTGAAGAAACTCAAAGATCTGGGAATTCTCAACCATCTTCAGCCCTGCAACCCTGACAAGGTTATTTTCAACTTCAGCTCTATTCACCTAACTTCACGTCTTAGAACTCTACTGGCTTTTGGCTTTGATTTTGGTTTGCCCGTGTACAAACTTGATTATTTTAAATATTTTCTATGTTTCGAAAAGTTTGCGCGTGATCTTAAATCTCAAATAATTGCAGAAGATACTAGTTTTGACGAATTTTGCAACCGCTTGCGGTCAGTGACTCATAAATTCTTTTACAACTTCAGAAGTTCAAAAATATTTTCTGCTGTATTTTCGTATGCAGATGTAGCCTTGTTGAAAGAGCTAGGCCGTAATCCGAATCTGGTAGTGTGTAAGCCTGATAAGGGCCGGGGTGTGGTCCTTGTTGACAGATCGGTATATGTCGAAAAAATGACCGCTATTATTTCTGACCCCACAAAATTTGAATTAATAATTGAACCTATTCATCGCTACGCTACCAAAATAGAGGATAAAATCAACAACTTTTTGCGCAAACTCAAGAAGATTTCGGTGCTCAGTGACGGAGTTTACAATAGCTTGTTTGTTTCCGGTTCTGGCCCAGGCATACTATATGGCTTACCTAAGGTTCACAAGGCCGATTTCGCTAGGAAGTTTCAATTTAGACCCATATTTGCCGCTTATAATACGCCTAGCTTCAAAATTGCAAAGTATCTCGTTCCTGTTTTAAACCCACTTACCACTAGTAATTACACTGTTGATAATTCATTTGTATTTATAGATAGACTCTCCAAACTAAGCAGTTCAGCTAATTATTTTATGGCATCCTTTGACGTTGAAAGTCTGTTCACCAATGTACCTTTAAAAGAAACCATGGATATTTGTATTTCGCAGCTTTTTAGAAATGCTGCTTCCACTGTTTTAGGGTTATCGCGGGATCTGTTTAAAACCTTGCTTGAGCATAGTGTTCTTAATTCATTTTTTATTTTCGAGGGCAAATTATACAGGCAGCTTGATGGTCTGGGGATGGGACTTCCCCTGGGGCCAACGTTTGCCAATCTTTTTATGAGCCATCACGAAAAGGCTTGGTTGCGGGATTGTCCTCAAGAGTTTGCCCCAGTATTTTACCAGAGATACATCGATGATAGTTTCGTTTTGTTTAAGGACCCTTCTCATCCCCATCTTTTCCTTGAATATCTTAATAGTAAACACGATTCAATTAATTTCACCATGGAATGCGAAAGCAACAACCAGTTAGCGTTTTTAGATACCATGGTCACCAGGCGCAATGGCACGCTGGAAACTTCTGTGTTTAGGAAACCCTCTTTTTCGGGCCTCGGTTCTAGTTTTTTTAGTTTTTGTTCTTTTAAATTTAAAATCAATGCAATTAAAACTCTGCTATCTAGAGCTTATAAGATCTGCTCGACGTATGAGGTTTTACATGCTGAACTTCAATTTTTACGTTCTTTTTTTACTGACAATGGTTTTCCTCTTAATTTAGTTGAATCAAAAATTAGGTATTTTCTGGATAGCATACACAAAACTGATCCTACGCCTTTGACCGCTGCGAAATTGGATATGTATGTTTCAATGCCATACTTTGGTCAGCAATCTGAAAAATTGAAACGTGAATTATTGCAACTTGTGTCAACCTACTTTCCCCAAATTTCCCTCAAGCTCATTCCTGTCAATTCTTATACAATAGGTTCCTTGTTCCATTACAAAGACAAAATTCCAATGTGTCTCCGCTCTTGCTTAGTTTATCGTTTTCGTTGTGCACAGTGTGCATCTGCATATGTTGGTTCTACGAACCGAACTTTGCGCGTGAGGCGAGCTGAGCACGTTGGAATCAGTCATAGAACAGGTGCACGTCTTTGCCACCCATCCCACTCTTCTATCCGTTCACACACTGATTTTCAATGTAACGTAAAAATCTCAGACTCTGACTTTTCTATCATTGGCTCCTCTAGTTCTTCCATAAAACTTAGAATATTAGAATCTCTGCATATTCATAAATCCAAACCTGAGCTCAACGACATGCAAAGTGCGCATCCTCTACTTTTAGTTGGTTAGTCAGTTACTCTCACCGAATTCCAGTGATCACTTGCCCTTCCGTCCCTTTGTGATCTTAGGATAGTTAGCTTCGATTTTATTTTTTAAGCGTTTTGTCTTTTGTTCCTTTGTGATGCGTAGCTGGTGCAGTTTTCGTGTCTGTTTTTAAAAAATTTTTTGCTTTATAAATGTTTTTTGTTCAAATATCTGGCTCATGTTTTTCTATTTTACGTACGACTTTTTGTATCATTCCAGATTTCTTAGCTGAAGATGGGTTTCGGCCCGAAACGTTCTTATAGATGACCACAAATATGTTTTTTTTTAATTTTTGAGAAAAAAATAATATGCTTTGTGGTGTGGTTCTTGCCCTAAATTTTATAATTTGAATGTTGAAAGTTATATGTTTTGGGTATAAGGCAAAAACAAAATTTTTGTTGAAGTGTAATATAATGGACAATTTATGTAAATGAATGCAGTTTTAATTTTTATTTCGATAATTTCCATGCATAACATCATATTAACACTGTGAATTGTGATTTCCAAGGAAAAAAAAAAGAAATTTATTTATTTCTTCGAAAAAATTATGAAATTTTTTATTTTCAGCCTTATTCTTACGAAATTTGACTATATAATGTAACTTTTGAAAAGAAACACAATTTCTTCTATTCATTTTTTGATTCAGGGCTTAGTTTTCGAAAAAAATTGGACATATTGATTTTTTAGTTCATTTTTATGTACATGTGGCGCTCCTAGTTTCATTGTTCTTGCCTAAATAAAAAAACCTCTTATACTGTAGTGTATGGTAACACTTGCCATTTAGGCGTAAGATACAAAGACTGTTACCTCGTCAGTTTGGCGTGGGAGAGCATGGTGTGCGCTTAATACTGTTAGTAGATTGTTTATTTTGCAATCTTGTTTAAACTTCCTAAATTTATTTCAAACGTATAACTAGAAAGTTTTCATAATTTATTTCATTGCATTTCTTTTTCTATTTCAGACTAGGTAAACGTAATTGAGAAAATTCCACTACTTTCTTTCCGTATCGATTTACGACCTGAGAACCCTTGTTTAAAGGGTGAGTGTTATCCTCCATCATTTCTGTTTATTGAATAACTAAATCATGTTCGTATTCAGTATTGCCTTCTAATGTAATTCACATTTCGTGCGACGTACTTTACTTTGTTTAAATTGAATTGTAACGCCTTTTAAGATACATAGAATAAAAGGCCGAACTTGACCTATTCAGGTTTCGGTTTGCGGACGAAACTCCAATCTAAATCATTATCCTGCCTGGCTAGTCATAAACGGACTTAACCCTTTAACGCCCACATTTTTATACTCATATTACCGTTATCACAATCACTTTCACCAAACCGACACTGGCATTAGGTAGTCACTGTTATCAAGGTGTGGACGGAACTGCCACTCGGCAGTGATGTTCAAAGATCACATTAGTGAACAAATTGAATAAGAAATACATTATATTTTTTTGTTATTGAAAGAGGACCGTACAGTCCACTTGGGCGTTAAAGGGTTAACCCCCACATACATTTCAAGACGTATCAACTCATTGAGTTTTGATGCTAGAACAAAACCAAAGACAGTTTTAGAATCCTTGAAACATTTCTAACACAAGTATGTTGTAAAATTATGCATTTCTCGTTTTTTTTATACGGGGTCGAAATGGGGTTGAAAATGAAAGATTTTTGTCCCCCTACCCCAACACACACACACCCTCCCCCCCATCCGGGGGGATCTAGTGTCCGTAGCGCCATAAAATTTTAGGCGCGAATAGTTAACCACCTAAGGGTCCTTTTCCAACAAAAACATGAAAAATGCTAATTGGAGCTACAGGGGCCTGGCAGGGGCCTGGGATGGTGTCCTTAAGCTCTACTGTGCAGCTTCAATTGTAACAATCAGAGGAAATGTGCTAGATAAATAAAAAATATAAGTTAAAATGAGTCACTATTGCCGTAGTTGCAACTGTCAGTTTTACGATGCCCAGAGAAAATTTACTTCTCATTTAATTTTTCATTATCTTTAACTTTCCAAGTACGATCAGTTCACATCACTGAATCAAAATTTATTATTTATCGTCCAATATTTTTCATGTGAAAATCATCGATTCAGCCTCATTCTGAATCATCAAGAGAAGGGTACATCGTTGCTGTATCTCCAACTATAAACTTCGTCCAAACCTCCCTTTGATAACTTGAGCGATTGTGAAAACTGAAATCAAGACTCGGTGAGTTTATGCGCCTAACACAGAGACGTCATAATACAATGACGGCTTGTATGTATTTCAAGAATTGATTATTATTTACTGTTTATGCGAGGTATTTCACTCTATTTTGTAGATAATGGTCTCCCCTGCATTGAAGGGACGACCAATCTGACCACAGTCTTTTAGGCCTGTTCATGGAGCTAATCAGCCGTCAATCACAACACTGCGCACGTCATCCAGTTCCATGGGGAGACATCGTCTGCCATCTGTAACGTGATACTGCTAGCAAATAAGATAACTGCAGTTCAGACCAGAAACGTGGAGCACGCAAAGGAGAGGAAAGACAAAATAGCAATAGGAAATGAGAATAAAACGGGAAAACTCTAATTTTTTCGAAACTTATGTGTTTTTTATACGTTTCATAGAATAAAAAAATGAATTCGACGAAATCTCTACACATTTATTTTATGGAGTCGCACCCTTCTTCAGGGTGCGACGAGTAGGCTCGTCCAAAACATGTGGCCGGTGACACACTTGGCGTTTTCTTTCCGATCGGATTTTTACCGTCGCCGCCGTACCAGTAATGGCGCGTAGGATTACATTGTTTCGGACACACTGAGCGTAAAAATGGAGCGGAGTATTTGGCGCCGACGGCAGCAATGCAGCCGCCCTCTGCCACTACAATCGACGGTTTTTTAATTGCCTCCAGAGGAGTGGTGGCATACGTGACTCAATGCGCGGTTACACACTTGTCGTTCAGTCTGCCGCCAACCGCTCTAATGTATGTATTGACGTTCTGCATTGGTGTGCTTTACCGTGGCCGAGAGGTTGTAATTGACAATGAATTACTAATTCACATTGTACGAGAAAGGCCTGAGCTCTGGGACAAAACTTTGGACGCTTTTAAAGATAGGAACGCAACAAGGAATGCATGGGATAAAGTTTACAACTTAAGAATGATTTTGATAAACTTGAAGGCAGCAAAAAGAATGACTTCGGTAAGTAATAATGAATCACTCGTGTTTGGTGACCCGTGAAAAAATTCATTGTAAATTACTTTTTCTAATGTATTTATATCCATGAAATCCGAAAATATCAATCTTTTTTGTGAATTAGTTAATTGATATTCATTTTAAATTTAATAATTTAAACTTTCATAAATATATTTAGGAAAAAAATTAAAATACAGCAGTTATTTAAATTGAAATGAATTTGAAATGCGTTTTTTCACTGGTCACCGGACACGGAAGATGCCAAATAATATCATATATTTATTTCATGCTACTGAATTAACCTTAACAGCCTTGAACTTATATATTTTCTCTTTGCTATTGAAAATTAACCAACATATACAAAGAATGAAATATAAAAACCGACAACACCGTACAAACTAATTTATACTATATTACATAAATTAAAGATACTTAAGATCATTTAAATAGCATTCAAAGTACAATTAATAGGCTTTCAAAACGAATTTTAAATATAATTTATTTATTTGACATTTTTAAATTTTGAATGAACATAATACCTATTACATGCATAATTCTACTAGTCAGTAAGATTAAATGTTTTTTTCTTGCTAAACAGTATCATATGTATTCACAGTTTATGTAGTTATGCTTATATTTTCTGCTTTCTCCTAAATGGGCCATCAGATTTTTGACATTTGCCAGGGAATGCCTCCGACGCTTGACACGAAGTAGTTGCAGAGAATGTTTCTCACGTTGTTGACTTTCAAACCTCCTCTTGTATTGCACGGAACTTGGATGTTTTCAAGTCCCGACATTGACAATGTATCCTCAATCGTAAATGCTCCAGTTTTGGTCATTAGGCAAACCTCATCACAAGCCATGTTGCTCACTGCTCACTGCACAGTTATGCAGTGCTGGTGAACGCACCAATAATTCAAAGGTTAAAAATCTTAAGAAATGAACCCCTCTGTGTTTAGGTCCAAATACTCTTTCAAATTGTGTGATAAATATTTTCGAATCAAAATTTACTTGCTCTATTTAATCCTGAGTGGCGCTTCATACCATACTTAAAGTACTTTCAAAGCGTATCTTTTTGTGAAAAATGCCACCTCTCCTTGGGTTACCACTTCCTTTAGCTCGCTGGACCATTGAACGGCATGAATTTGAAATTCAACTAATGTTATCGATTTTGTGAAGTAGAACTGCCTCACTGTTGGTTTTACATGTGGTTTAGACAGCCAATAATGAAATGAAATGAAATTTATGAAATTAACAAAATGAAATTTATGCAATAATGAAATGAAATATTCGTCAATGATGAAATGAAATATTGCGCATTGTATTCCCCCATTAAAATGGCAAATATAAACATTTGCCTATTAGAGAAAATTAACTTGAAAGCGAGCAGTGAATTAACCCCATCTCAGCAACTTCATTTTTTTCAGAAAAATTCCCTTTCCCGACAATTCTTCTACTGCTCTTCAAAATTGTTTTTAATACTGAACTCATTGACAGTGAGTAAGGTTCTGAATCGACGTATGATTTGTCTGAGGCTGACACACTTGGCGTTTTGTTTCCGATCGGAATTTTTACCGACGCCGCTCTAACATAATGTAGTGCTTACACATTGGGTGTTAAAATGTCCGTCGCGCACCGATGGCACTCTTTGATCACTGACCGTGCAACAAACAAGTGTGCAACATGAATCGAGAACAACTTATTACATTATTGCTATATCGTCGTCGATTACAGAGAAAGCGAAAAAATAGACTTTTTTGGGTTTATCAGATTAATCAGAGGAGAGAGGAAGTTGGAGCCTCCTACACTTTGTTTCTTGAGTTAAGAAACGATGAAGAAAAGTTTTTCAATTATTTTAGAATGTCAATCTCATCATTCGACGGACTTCACAACCTGCTGAAAAATCATATACGACGGAAAAATACTAAACTGAGGAATTGTATTTAACCGGTGGAGGCCTGTATTATTGTCCGGTTGAATACAGGCCTGTATTGATATTGTCAAGGCCTGTATTGTGCTTCATAATTACTTTAGAGATAGAAATAGGGACTGAGTTTTTTCAAACTTTGCCAGTGGCAACCCTGATCTCGGATCGTATAAGACATGTTTGCATAAGCTATAT
The DNA here is from genome assembly GCA_030386875.1 of Morinoia aosen. NCBI lineage: Eukaryota > Metazoa > Arthropoda > Malacostraca > Amphipoda > Talitridae > Morinoia > Morinoia aosen. The sequence goes on along the minus strand of CM059572.1, from coordinate 1,858,815 downwards.
GCTCTGCAAGCATATCAGAAAGCCCTCAACAATACGTTAGCTGCAGCCGTTTTTGTTAAGGAAACTGCAGATGTGCATCAGTAGACTACAGTGTGAAGTTTGAACGAAGTTGGTTTACGCACGAAAAGAAATTATAAAAACGGTATTTTAATTAGGCAGGTGAGAGAAATTGAGCTTCGACTACATTGAAAATGACGGAGAGCTGATGACCAGCCAAGCTCAAAATCCCAATACCGACCTGGAGGAGTTTCAAGCTTGATGTAAACGTTATGAAAGAAGCTCCGACGAATCCCACAATATCTGTCAAACGAAGAATACACACGAAGAACGCTTGAAGGTACCTGCATGCAAGAAGTACAGAAGACATCAATTTGTGTGGACTGGAGAAATAAAGTTAAAAAGATGTTCATGCTGATTTCTCTATTTGAGAATCCACTCATGATGTAGACAGAGCAGAAATTGAGATGCTGAAAATGAAAATCCCGAAGCTGAAAATGATCAGCTGCGACTGTAATTTCCCTAGCCAGTTCTAAAATGGCGGCAGCCATATTCAAACCATTCTGTTTCAAGAGTTTATGACCATGGATTGACAAATATGATCAATAGTCCATAGATTTTAATCAATATGAAAGAAAAAGAGCTTTTTGTCGTTTTGTTTAGAATGTGATATCATTCAAACTCTCCGTAATTTAATACGATGACAACAGCGCACCACTCACGATTGCTGCATGCCAAATACAATGAAAGTGTTCCAACATTTTTTGCAGCATTTTTTCTCACTGAAGTTATACGTTGAAACAATCTGAATAGCTTGTTAAATTAATCATTACTTTTTTTATCTTGCAATAAAAATCTTCAAAGAAGTCGTAGAACAGATGGGATTCATTATTGTGCACATTTCAGTTGACAAGAAAAAAGTTCCAATTTCGAAATAGAAATGCTTTTAATCTTGTAATTTCATCATTTCACTTTGAAGGAAGCTTTCATCCCTGGCATAAAAGAAAAAAGAAAAAAGAAAAAGTCTTACAAAAAGAAAAAAGTCTTTGGAACTAAATTTGGTGAACCATTCCGTATGGTTCGATAGCTTTTTGTCGAGTACTGGAAGAAATTTACAGGAAGGTAAATCCCATGAATTCATTGCTCATTGAGAAAACGCTGCGAGTAGGATTTTTGTTCTGATGTCAACTCTGTGGCGCTTACTAATCACGGAACTAATTAACGGAATCAATGGAAGAGGGATTACTTTATTTTACTACTTCGGAGATATTCACAAACCGCGCCATAAAGGCGGGTTGAAGAGCGACTGGAGACGCGCACCGACACTTTGTACTTGTGGGTGTTCCCAATTGGTCTTGTGCAATTATGATTTCAAATGAATGATTTTGAGCGATAGTATAACTTAGTCCTGTACGTACAAGAATCATCAAGGCCTGCTGACTACTGCAAATGATGCACCTGCCCAACAGGAGATAAAGGTAAAGGCAAAGAGTCGCAGCAGCCATGTTGGCATAAGCTATATGCGCTCGCTGACGAGCCCTTTGTGGAGCTCGAGAGAGAAAGAAAACAGTTTTGTTCCAATAAAGTTGATTATATTAGTTTCAGCATGGTTTTGAAACAATTCTCGACGTAAAGGTCCTCTACTGCTACTTGAAGCATTATAAGTATTAAATGATAATAACAATATCAACGGTTGAAAAGAATATAGAGGGAAAAAGTTTTTATTTGGTTAGTATACCCTACATTTAAAAGCTTATGAATACTGCTCGAAAAAGAGAGTACTACTTTCATAAAAATTAAGCGTTTTCGGGAAATATTTCAAAATTTTCCTCGAATCGCTAGATGCATGAAAGTACTTTCTCCAGTAAATGGAGATAATCTCCTCACGTTTGGCTCGTTGATCTCAAATATAAGCGTGGCAGTATTTATTCTCATGCCACAATAATTTTAGAAGACTCATTTTTCCCTGATGCTGTACTGTTAGGACGAGGCTTTTTAAAAAGATCTATCTTTGAGATCAGACATTAACAAGACAAAAATGTTCATGTTAAACAAAACGATTATCTTAATGCGTTTGAATAAGATGGTGCCTCTATAGTTCAATAAATTATGTAAAGCAATCCGCGAAGGCTTCTTTCAGTGCAGCGAGAGTGCCCAACGATTTGACAGGAGAAGAGGAAACAGTACGTCACTCCTATACCAAAGTGCCTTTCCTTATGAATCGAAAATGTAGGAACATACTGCGAAAGCGTTTTAAAAAAACGGTGTTACCTAGGAAAAAGATGAGTGTAGGAACGTGATTTGAAAAAAACGAATTAATGAGTGAAAAGGAAAAAGAATGTGGAGTCTGAGTCCCCAACATTGACGTGCAAATAATAGTATTACATAATACGGTACATCGGATCATATAGTGACAGATGCCGCGTCGGTGAGATATTGATTACACCAAAAGAGAGAAACCATAACGACTGATGTCACAGCAGTGGAATCTCAAGAGCACAAAAGAGAGAGATCGTAACATAACCACTTAAGCAGAAGAATATCAATTTCAAAGCTTCTCTGTGTACTATACATAATATTAAAGGACAACTAAAGAAAGTATTTTTATCTCGGTGAGTGTCATGATATGTGCGCTGTAGCTAGGAGCGTTTTTTAAGGGTTCGACAATTTTGTGCTTCAAATCTACTGCACAGTTGAAGCTTCAGGAGGAAGATTTTTTAATTGGAATACACTCCAAATGTATTTTGTAGCCGAGAGTGGAGTTATCCCACTGAATTTAATACAGAGCAGAAATCGAGATTTCGTTTTGTAGTCATCGCGTCTATCTATAGTTTGCTGATAAAACTAGAGTAACCACACCTGTGTCAATCTCTGGATTTCGGTATCCCAGGACATTTTTATCTGCGCAATATTTTTACGTTCAGAAAATTTTATTTAAAATGGTTACCAGGTTATTATGATTATGCTTATTCCTAATCAAATCATGACTGTCATTTCCATATTTTCGTTATGAGACGGTACATGGGCAGAACGAATCAGTTAAAGTCCGGCGCAGAGTACGAGCAGCCCTACTTATTCAGTTCAATAAATTATCGTGCGTTGTGGTTTGTCTAGTTTGCAGAAAAATGAAATATTTCTAATTATAAGACAGTTTTGTCCGTAATCCGGATTTATGTAAAAGTACTCAAAGACAACAGATTAAGTGTTGTTTCTCTTACGACACTTGCAGTTTTTCTGGGCGAAATTGAATCGAATAAGAAAACATTGCTATGGTTGCCATGAGGCGGCCATATCTCGCGTTGCTGCGAGTCAGGAAATAGACGAGACCATAATTTCAAAACAAAAGAGATCGTTTCACTTCAAAAGGTCTGGATCTCTTCCTCTATCTATACTGGATCTCTTCTGAGTGTAGTCAAGGAAAAACTTCTGAACTTTTATTAAAAGCTTCAAAAATTTTGAATACCTTTAAAATACCTACAAGTGAACTCGCAAGTGCTAAAAGTACATGCATGCACCGAACATACACAAAGTTGCAGTAAAATTCAAGCACTCACTTTTTATATTTCCGTTACAAAAATGCACACATTATGTAAAGCATTTATTTGAACATCTTATGTATATATATATATATATATATATATATATATATATATATTTCTTCGAGTTTCTTTGTCAAAAATAATCTTAGAATTCACTGTTCGTACGTACCTATAATGACGAATACCTACTGACGAACACGAAACATTAGCTTCAGCAGTGAGGGAAATATGTGTTTTTCATCGAGTATATTAATTACCTCATTCATACTTTGTACTTTTAACGGCTCAAAGAATGTAACAGTAAGGTAGTCTCTAATGTTTTCCGTACCTCAACCTTCTTGTATCAGTGACCACATAAGTATGAGTTTTTTTGAAGGGAAATTAAGGTGAAGTGCTGGACCTCTGAGGGCAAAATTAGTCATTTCATATGTAGTTTACGTCTGAATAAAGCCATTACTCTTCAGGTCAGGCTACTGCAACGAATTAAAACCGAAAGATTAACTTGCCCACACAGAATCAAAGTCAGCGGTGGTTTATTTCTGTTAATAAATATTCTGTTAATAAAGAAAATATTCGCCTCTGCTACTATTGATATAGATTAATCAGCATGCCTCGCAGTCGTGCTGTGTCGTATTCCCTTAATTACTCTCGTTCCTTACCGATGTGCTGGAGGCGTTCTCTTTTGTTCTTAGCGACGCGATACCACCAAAATTTACCAGAGTTGTACTGTTCTTGTTCAGTGTTGATTTGTACCGTTACTGCTGAAGTTTTTATTTTAGGAATTGTGCAGGAGAAAATTTTGATTTCAGGTATTATTTAAATGAGCTTAAATGGGTCTAATTGTGAATGAAAAAGTTGGCAATACCAATCAATTGAAATTAACCTTTCGGAGAATATGCATATTACAATACAAGGTCGATTACAAACGTTTCCAAGTGCGTAATATCGACGTGAAAATTTTTGATCAACGAAAATGGTAATCAATATCTCACAGACAAAATTATCAAACATCATGCATTTTTATGAACACAAAAATGACGCTAGAACGCTTCCAAGAGCTGCGACAGAATCTACCACATGAAAATTTCTATGCGATAAATGGTTCAAAAATCTTAGCCTGATTTTAGGAACTTGAGTTTTGAGAAATATTTGAATAAAAATATCGAGGTACTGCCGCACTGAATATCAGACCTTAGGAAGGCGCATAATGTTTCCTATTCATAAAAAATACAGCATTTAACACAGATTTGTTACAATAACTTGATTTTCATCGTGGAATCAAGTGATGTGATGTGTTGTAAATTCCTTATCTCTTCCCTTCTAACGCAACTCTGACACACGCCAGTGCTCATGAACGAAGATAGAGCTGCTATTTCAAGCCATATAACTTGAATTAATCGGGGCATTCTAGAAACCTATTCTATCGGAAAACTTTTTAAATTTAGTGTGAATATATAATCGACACGTACCCAACCCGAAGGCATTCTTGCAGAACTTGGATTGATTTTCAAACCGCAAACAAGTTACATGGCTAGTCACCAAAGCAAAAGCATAGTCTATTCCTAGAGTTAAACAAACCAGTGGAATGGTGAAGTTAATTATTATTATTATCATTCCAACTTTCTCGGCAGCACACCAACTGCAGCACACCACCTCATTTCTCATTTCAGTTTTTGAGATTTGAAGGCCATAGCATGGGTTTCATTGTTGCACAATTCAAGTAAGGAAGGAATGACTCAATGAATGAGGACATGAATGTAATAAAAGAGAAATAAGCTAGGAACTTTGTCATCATATTTGACACTTTCAGTGTCTACTTGCTAGAGCAAAATTTTCCAGAGTGAGCATAAGTCATTCGATTAACTCAAAAAAGAGCCGATGATGAGGAAGCATTTTACTTTTGTCCTTCGCTAGGTTGCTTGGACATTAAACCAGCGCCAAATCTGAACTCTTAAAGTTGCCTCATTGCTCAAATTTGACCTTTGTATCTAATATTCGCCTGACTGGCATCCCTGGTAGTGAGACCAGCTAAACGTTCGTTTAGTTGTATGACAGGTTGGAAATTGAAGCCATAAAATTTTGAATATATTTAAACGGTAATTAAATGTTTTTCGTGTTTTTTATTGCCAGGGCCATTTACAGATACTATTCTATCATCAAGATAAAACATTATCAGAATTTTAAGAATAGTAATTTTTTCAGTTCGCGTGCCTTCAATTTTTGTCCTTAAAAACCCAAACGTAGCAAGAAATATTCTGTGGTTACATCACGTTCCAATTTTAACTAAAAAATTCCGTATTCAATATTAATTCTTTGTTGATACCATTAGAACTTATTTCTGCATTGTTCATTACAGACCTGCTTATTCTTCACTAAGCTATAGCAGGCCGCTTTGCTGAGAACGATATCTTATCACACACTATAGGAAGGCTGACAATACACTATTGTGCAGACGATAACAAGAGCATTCTTCTCAGCGTTAGCCGGTCGAGCTAGTCGAACGACGGGGAAAATGTGTCATATAAACGTAGCAACCTACTTCAAATGGCTACACAAAGGCTATCAAACTAAAATACCTGACTCGCATGTCTCTTACAAAAATTGAAATAAGTTGCCCTATCAGAGTTTGTTAAGAAAGAGAATTCACTCATGTATCTCAAACGGAGAAAAATTTTAAAGTATTTATTACAACTCATAAATCAAATAACAATTTTATTTTAAGTCAATATGCTACTACGCCATTATTCATTTTACAATAAAGTTGTGACTGCTTAAATTAGGCGTTTAATACACGAGTTGTTCCCTGTGCGACTCATGCAAATTTTTCCCTGTAAAATAGCCTTCTGATGTTCAAATTGCCTGTATTTTCTGCCTGTCTGGTACCAAAGTTCGTTTATAGGCCGGACGAAGGAAAAGCGTTCTAAAGCTTTTGCCTTTCAGCGAAATAAAACTATTTTCAGATAAGTTGGAAAAATAGTACGTGAAATAAGGTGATTTTAATCCATTTTGTGCTTGGAATTTTTCTACCATCCATCTTATTATAATAATTGGCAAAATAATTAGATCTCCGAGTTAATGTTTTATTACCGACCCCTCTTCTTCTAAATTCTTAAAAGCGATGACCATGTTTGTTGTTGAGAATCTTGGAGAAGAAAAATCACTAAAAATTAAAATGCGTTCGTAAGTGAGAAGACCGACAATTTTTGTGAAACATTTCTAGATTAATCTGTAAAAAGACGTAACCCATCATTCTCGAAATTCTTATTTTAATGACCGCGAAGTAGTCTTGGCTAGTGATAGGAGACTCAGAGCTGATTAGGACTGTCATTTTGGCAACCTTGTGAAAAGTTTGCTCTCTCGGATTTTTACGTTTCTTCTCAAGAGTTTTTTTCACCCGTAAGAGAACAGTACGTGTCTTTCAAACTTTTGGTCTCATCTTGCGTGTTACACATGGTGCCCTTGAGGGCAGTAATGCTGTGGCCGACATCTTCAATCTCGGTCTGCTCGTCAGGCCGCCTCTTGCCTCTCCTTCACGCGCTTGTTGGAGCAAGGAAGGTCTTCCTGCAGCGACGTTATTTGCACGGCGTTGATGCTGTGTTCGCACTCCAGCCTGGCTTTTTTTTTTTTGTTCGTTGCAGTCCGCAGAATCACGAGAGCAGCTCGTGAAGGAACGTACGTACCGCAAACCGAAGTACGAAAGTTTTCGATAAACATTAGCTAAAGAGTAAAACTTCTGACTGATAAAACAGGAAACTTTATAGAAACTAGTTCGCATACTTTTAGAAAAACTGTTGAGGAAAACTGATTTAAGTGAAGGCTTATTAATATTTATTCTAGTGCATACTGAAAATTAGCCTGAACCTTGAAACTTTAATTCAATTGGGAATAAATATTAAATGAATTAATAAATATTAGGAATAGATAACTGGACAAGTAACTCAGAGACCTCTAACCATCAATACACCTGAAGAACTAGACCAGTACTTGTTGCAACATGTCGGCAAGTCCTCAGAGGAAATTATTCGTGATTAGTATTTTTTTGGACTGACGTATTGAGTTTAATATTATTTTGATATCTGTCCACATGTTTTCTTCTTGATTTTTGATTGAATTACCTTTACCTCTTCAAGGCATCCACGTCGACCTTGCAGCTTTGTTCTGCTGCTTACTAAATTGTTTTTCAATTTCTTTCTTTTCTCCTTTTTATCGAATGCTCATACCGAACTTGCTGCTCAGACTTAACTTGTGTATATGTTTCTAAATCTGGAAACAATTTAGATAGTCAAGAATTTTAAATTCCATAAATAACTTCACTGTCACTTCGTTTTTAAATCCATTTCGTCCTTGCTACATCTTATAAGTGTTATATGCGGAAACCACTGGTACGACAGCCTTGTAACTACATTATTTGCCATTTATGATCCCTGATGTTCCTGCTCATAGACTGAATTTTCGCTCTCCTTATGAAATCATACTAAGTTTTAGACAATTTAGACTAATAATCTCTGTGTGTTTCTAGTTTCTCTTTTTTTAATTTAATTATAAGTAGGAATGTCCTTATTTTTACCTTGATCCTGTAGTTTGTATCATTTTTATTTTTACGTTACATTTTACTTACTTTCTCTTAATTCTAATGACTGACCATGTTGATATATTCGACAATATTGATCCAGATCTCAATCATTTGAATAGACTGCACCCAAACCTAAATGAAACTGGAGACTGTAAATACCTAAGTATTAAAAAATTCAATGAATTGATGAAGAAGACCTGTAACGATTTTTCTCTATTATGTTGGAACTGTAGATCCATTTATCCGAAAATAGATGATTGTACTATCACAAAGCTGAACAGCAATTTTGATGTTCTCAGTTTCACCGAAAGTTGGCTAGACGACTCATCTAAAGACCTGATTCAAATTCAAAACTATTATAGCCATCATTCACTCCGTAGTAACAAACGTGGTGGTGGCATCAGTACGTACATATCTAAACATATATCTTCGAAAGTCATTTTAAGTGCAACTATGAATCGTGAACATATTGAGACTTTACTTATAGAACTAACGAAAAATGATGAACGGATTATGCTTGGGACAGTATATAGGCCCCCAACAGCTTGTAACGTCTCTTTCCTGAACGAGCTACAAAGCATAATATCTCAGTTCAACAAGTCTCTATATAATGACATAATAATCTGCGGGGATTTCAACTACGATCTTCTACAATATGATAGCTGTGAGCAAATCTCAAACTTCATAAATGTTTTTAAGTCTAGCTCCTTCCTTCCAATCATCACGAAACCTACACGTGTTGCTTCTGAATCGGCTACGTTATTCGATAATATTTTTATGTTAGATCCGACTGATTTTCTTACCGGAATAATAATTTCTGACTTATCTGACCATTTCCCGGTATTTCTCATCAAGAAAAATGTCTATAGTCCTTGTACCAGCCCACAGGCTGATGCTTATTCATTTCGTTGTGTAAACGAATACAACTTGGGAACAATGCGAACTGTTCTAGAAGAATTAATGCCATCATTAGACATCTATGCACTGGACAATAATGCGATTAACATTGATGAAACAATACTAAATTTAAATGAAATTATAACGACCGCATATAACAAGTGTTGTCCAATAATCACCCGCACAATTACAATTTAAACAATTTTAAACAATTTAAACAATTTATTTACCACAGGAGATACAGAGGTAGAATGTTTCTTAAGTCTAATACAATGGTCAGAGTTGAGTATAGCTACCTATGGGCCCGAATAAGTTCAGCGACTTCTAGGGCATCCTACCATTACATTATTCTAGGGCGTACAATAATGTTTAACCTAATTCACTTAGCCTAGTTTCGCATTAGACTGATCAACAGGATAATGAACTCGATATTGATGTTTAATTTTACAATATAGGTCATATGGACAATATTTAACAGTATATTCGATAACGATTTGGGAGCAGACTGAAAATCGGCGATATTACTCATGGCAAATTGCATTATTAGGACCAGACATGTAGGAGGCAGGATTTGACTTGGTGATCTTACACGACTAGTATTCTGATAAGAAGTGAGACTCAAGATTTCTTTTAAATACCTTGTAAGAATTACTTTCACGGATCTCCGCAGGTATTGAGTTCCAGGTTTTAGTTCCAACGAATAGTATACTATGTTGCGAGCGGGCCTTTGAATAATAAGGAAGCATGAATTTACTTTTATTTCGTGTTAAATGGTCGTGATGACCAGTTTGCGCAGTTAATAACTGTTGAAGGCTATTGTCGCCATCATTAGCTAATGTTTTGTAGATGAAATTGCAGATGGAGATTTTGTAGAGATCCGAGAGTTTAAGTATTTGTAAATTTTTGAATGAATCATTTGTGTGAGCATTATATTCTAGGTTCTTTACCGCTCTGATGGCTCTTTTTTGCAGAGTAAAAATTATATTAGTTTTATTTTTATCAGTTCCATGCCATGCTTCTATTCCGTATTGCAGGTATGGTGAAATGAGCGTTCGATAAAGCATTAGTAAGGCTGTTTCAGGCAGGAAATTTTTAACTTTTTTCAGGATTCCGATGGATTTTGATAATTTAGAACTAATATGAGTGATGTGCTCTTTGAAGGTCAGATGTTTATCTATTATGATGCCCAGAAATTTACATGAGTTGGTTTCTTTGATTTCACCTTCGCCAATTTTAATGGATGGTAGAGATATATTTTTCTTGTATGAGAACGTAATATAATTTGTTTTATCGATATTGAGGCTTATTTTATTAGCTTTAAGCCACAGTGAAACCTTATGGAGTTCATTATTTATACTCTCCGCAATCGTAGTGGGATTTTCGTTCGGAAGGACCGCAGAAAGCGTACTGTCATCGGCAAAAAGTATGAATTTAAAAAATGATGTAGATTTAATAATATCATTGATAAAAATCAGAAAAAGGAGAGGCCCAAGAACAGATCCTTGTGGAACTCCATGGCTAATTTTTTGTGGGTCCGATTTTGCGTCGTCAATGACAACGTATTGCTTCCGATTTATTAGGTATGATCTGAACCAATCATGGGCAACCCCACGAATGCCATAACAATGAAGTTTCGAGAGTAATATGTTATGGTCCACACAATCGAATGCCTTTCGAAAGTCAAGAAATACAGAGAAGACAGTCTTTCCGTTATCTATATTAGAATAAAGGAATTGTAAATGATTTAATATTGCCTGTGTTGTTGATTTTTTACAGCGAAAGCCGTATTGTTTATCATAGAGAAATGATTTTTGTTCAAAATAAGAGTACACTTTTTTATACACAATTTTCTCGAATACCTTGCTAATAATTGGTAACATGGAGATAGGTCGATAATTGTTTTCACAGGTTTTTTCACCATTTTTAAAGATAGGGGTTACTCTAGCAACTTTGAGGGAGTTCGGGAAAGTGCCTAGTAAGAGAGACTGGTTAATAATATTGGATATCAGCGGGGCCACAATATCAGCAATTATTTTAAGTATTTTAGTTGGAAACGTTTGTAACCCACTCGATTTATTTTTCATGTTGTTTATGCATGCAATTACATCGGAGGAGTTTGTAGGCGTAAAGAAAAAGGAGTTGTGTTCTCGAATATGATCCATAAATTCCAGGTGATCAGTAGGTTCACTTGGAATACCATTGGCTATAGTTTTCCCTACGTTTACAAAGAAGTTGTTGAAGAGATTAGCAATTTCATTCTTCTCATGGTATTTTACATTATCTTGAGTGATATAACCAATTTTCTTTTTTTCGGCGTTATTCGGTTTATAACAAGAGTTAAGGAGGCGCCAAGTTTTTTTAACGTCAGCTTTGAATTGAGTAAACTTGAGGGTAAAGTAGCTCTTTTTTGATGTTCTTATCTGGTTTGTCACATAGTTTCTGAATCGGTTATATGTTTCTCTAGATATTCGCCCTTCGCAAAGGAGGGCTAGGTACGCTTGGCGTTTCTTTATATTTATCACGATGTCTCTAGTAATCCAGGGCTTTTGTTTATTTTTCGGGGTAACTGTACGAGTTACAATTGGGCAACACTGGTTGTATGCGTTCATTATAGTTTCAGTCAACTTTACTACTGATTCATCAATGCTCCTTGCATTATTGTTTTGTTGGGTGATGTGCAATGTTGGCATTAAATCTTCTAGAACGGTGCGCATTTCTTCTAAATTTGATTCGTTTATTTTACGATATGAGTAAGTTTCAGCCCGTGCTTTGGTGCACGCAAGATAGACATTTTTCTTAATAAGAAAAACTGGAAAATGATCTGATAAGTCAGAAGTAATTATTCCAGCAAGAAAATCACTTGGGTCTGTCATAAAGATATTGTCAAGCAGCGTGGCACATTCTGAGGTTATTCGTGTTGGCTTTGTGATGATCGGAAGGAAAGATTTAGAATGAAATGCATTTAAGAAATTAGAGATTGGTTCATAGCTTTCATGTTTCAGCAAATCATAGTTGAAGTCACCGCATATTATTATGTCATTGTAGAAGGACCTGTTGAACTGAGAAATAATTCGATTAAGCTCATTAAGGAAGGATATAGGACAGGCTGTAGGCGGCCTATACACCGTTCCAAGTACAATTCGTTTGCCATCTCTAGACAGTTCTACGAATAATGATTCTATATGATCCTGATTCAGTGTTGCACTTGCTATGATTCTTGAATCCATGTGCTTAGAAATGTATGTACTGATGCCCCCGCCTCGCTTGTTTTTTCGTAGCGAATGGTAACTATGATAATTTTCAAATTTAATCATGTCTTTGGTCGAGTCATCTAGCCAGCTTTCGGTGAAGCTAATCACATCTAAGGTATACTTAAGTTCAGTAATAGTGCATTGTATCTCTTCCAATTTTGGATAGAGTGACCTACAGTTCCAACACAGTAGCGAAAAATCCTGCCGGGTTATTCGTATAGATTCGTTGAATTTTGATATGTTAGTATATCTGCAGTTTTCAGAGTCGTTTAGGTTTGGAAATATTCTGTTCAAATGATTGAGATCCGGGTCGATTTCATCTAATATATCAGCGTGATCAGTCATTCAAAATTAGTAAACAGTAGGCAGTAAGTACTATTGTACAACTTAAAACGAAATACAGAGTCAAGATTAAAAGGATATGTCTATCTAAAAACTAGCTTAGAAAGTATAGAAAAGAGTAAGAAATCTAGCGTGATTTCGTGGGTACACTCAATACTCAGCCAATAGCGATTAATATTGGAGTTCAATATACAAAATTGATGCCTACAAATTGCTGAAGGCGTTGTTACAAAGTTCACATACAACAGGTAATAAGTTTAAAAAAAAAATAAAGATAAATAGAAAAAAATTTAGCGACCATGATAATCTAATCAGCTAATATGTTTTACACATAATAATAGTTTGTTGGTTAAAAATTACATACAATTTACGAGGAAAGGTGAACAAGGTGGATATCAATATTCCATCATAATATTGGTAGGTACAAATTGCTGATGGTGCTGTTGCAATTTCCAATACAGTTGTCATAAATGTTCATATATATCTGTCATAAGATTGTCAAAATTGAGGTAAAACTGCCGTATATATCTTTAGAGGTTGGAACTGATTCATGACATGAAGTTATGCAGTTTGAAGATCTAGTGTAAAGTTATAGAATTCTAGGCGTTATTGGCATACGAGTATATAATTTGACACAGGTACATGTTTTGATACCTAATTGAGGGCCGAAAAATAGACAGAAGCCCTGGATTACTGAAGATATCGTGATCAATATAAAGAAACGTCAAGCGTACCTAGCCTTACTATACGAAGGGCGAATATCTAAAGTAACGTATAACAGATTCAGGAATCATGTGTCAAATCAAATACGAACCTCAAAACGAGACTACTTCACGCGCAAATTTACTGAATACAAAAATGATATTAAAAAAACTTGGCGCCTGCTTAATTCATGCTATTAACCGAATAATAATACTACGAAAACAATTGAGTCCGTCGTTCACGAAAATGTAAAATACCACGAGAAAAAAGATATTGCAACTGTGTTTAACAACTTTTTTTGTAAACACAGGAAAAAATATAGCCGATAGTGTCTTCAGTGAACCCAGAGACCACTTGCAATACATGGACCATGTCCGTGAACCTAACTCTTTCTTTTTCACGCCAACTAATCCCTCCGATGTAATTACGTGCATAAACAACTTGAAAAATAAATCAAGTGGATTGAAAAATTTTTCGGCTAAAGTTCTTAAGGCTATAGCTGATATAATAGCACCGTGCATATCTTATATTATCAACCAATCCCTTTCTCAAGGTATCTTCCCCCAACTCTTTCAAAATTGCGAGAGTCACCCCTATTTTTAAAAATTGGTGATAAAAACTGCATTAAAAATTATAGACCTATCTCTGTACTACCAATTATTAGCAAAATATTCGAGAAAATTGTGTATAAAAAAGTGTATTCGTATTTTGAACAAAAATCTTTCCTCTACGACAAACAAAACGGTTTTCGTTCTAAGAAATCTACGACACAAGCTGTATTAAATCATTTGCAATACCTTTATTCTAATATAGATGAAGGAAAGCTTGTTTTCTCCGTATTTCTTGACTTTCGAAAAGCATTCGATTGTGTGGACCATAACGTATTACTCTCGAAACTACATTGTTATGGCATTCGAGGGGCAGCCCATGATTGGTTCAGATCATACTTAGCAAATCGGAAACAACACGTTGTCATTGACGACGCAAAATCAGACCCACAGACAATTAGCCATGGAGTTCCACAAGGATCTGTCCTTGGGCCTCTCCTATTTCTAATTTTTATCAATGATATCATTAAATGTACATCATTCTTCAAATTCATACTTTTTGCCGATGACAGTACCCTTTCTGCGGTCCTTCCAAACCAAAATCCCGCTAGGATGGCGGAGCGTATAAATAATCAACTTCATAAGGTTTCATTGTGGCTTAATGCTAATAAAATAAGCCTTAATATCGATAAAACAAAATATATTACATTCTCATACAAGAAAAATAGATCTCTCCCACGCATTCAAATTCGCGAAGGTGAAATCGAAGAAACCAACTCAAGTAAATTCCTGGGCATCATAATAGACAAATATCTAACCTTTAAAGAGCACATCGCTCATATTAGTTCTAAATTATCAAAATCTATGGGAATCCTAAATAAAGTTGAAAATTTCCTGCCTGAAACAGCCTTACAAATGCTCTACCGAACGCTCATTTCACCATACTTGCAATACGGAATAGAAGCATGGCACGGAACTGATAAAAATTAAACCAACAAAATTTTTACCCTGCAAAAAAGAGCCATAAGAGCGGTAAAGAATCTAGAATATAATGCTCACACAAATGACTCATTCAAAAGTTTACGAATACTTAAGATCTCGGATCTCTACAAAATCTCCATTTGCAATTTCATTTACAAAACATTAACAACTTCACGTTCGGACTCGGTCGCGGTCGGACGTGCGGGGAAATGGGGCGGTAATTGTTGAAAATGCAAGGGGGAAATAACCTAGCCATGCGTAAAAATTATACTATCAGTGAATGTGTTTGCTACCTGTGGAACTGCGAAAGGGAAAAAATAACTTTTGTCTTATTTCTGCTTAAATCAGTGCACTTTAAATGAAAAGCCAACAAAGCAGTGCTGGCAAGGGTTGTGAAATGGTGTGCTCAGCCCGGTCTCGAACGATAGGCCTGAGTGAAGTGTGAAGTGGCCTTGTTCCCTCAGTCTCCCCTCGCCGAGCCCGCACCCCCCCCCCTCTTTCCGAGCCCGCACCTCCCCCCCCTTTCCCGTACACCTGCTTCCCGTCTTCTGACCGTTTCAGAGCATGGCAAATCCTGAACTTTTTCCGCTTCAAGCAACCAAAGAAATTACGTTTGTTTTGATCAATTTTTGGCTATGTCAAACCTCTCAGTTTCAGTTTTTGTTCACTTCCTACGTGGCCGAGACGGCAAATGTGCACGAAAGAATTATTGTGTTTCGTACCTATTTTTTAGTTACAATAGAACATGGATGTTGAAAAATTTCTAATGTACACAATCAATTATTGATTCACCAAATTAGCTTACATTATTATCATGTTCTTTTGATTGCCAATTTTGGTTAACTAGTGACGTTAAATGTGAGAAGGGTAAAAAACTTCTTCTTTGAAGGAACTTTTAAATTTAAAAATTGAAAAAACTTGATCCAGCAACTTTCGGAAATAATTTGCCATGTTAAAAAAAATAGAAGAAAAAATAGAAAGTGTACTCTGGTAATTTCGCATCTTTTGGGAAAATAACAGTGACCATCATTCGTGAACTATTTCTATGTTACAATAGAGCATGAATGTTGAACAATCTCTAACGCACACAATCAATTTCTGATTCACCAAATTGGCTTACATTATTATCTTGTTTTTTTTTATGGAAAATGTTGGTTAACTAGTGACGTAAAACCTGAGAAGGATAAAAAACTTTTTCATCTTCGGTTTCTCTCATCTGTTATTGCAAAAAAACATCATGTTGAGTGTATATGACGCTTAATTTAGACATTTAATTCACAAAATGGTGTTTCAAATTACTTTTCCTGTAAGTAACTGTCGTTTTATCGAGAAACTTTGATGAAATAGTGACGTGTAACGGGGAAGAGGGAAAACAATTATTGTAAATGTGAAATATTGTAAAACTGAGCGAGTAAAATGTGAAACCCTGTACATGTCTGAAACTATAGACCTTTACGAGGGCTCTGTCATACTCTCTGTCATACTACTGTAATACTAAAATTTTACTATCAGTGAATGTGTTGGCTACCTGTGGAACTGCGAAAAGAAAAAAAATAACTTTTGACTTATTTCTGCATAAAACAGTGCAATTTAAATACGAAGCTAACAAAGCAGTGCTACCAACACGGAGGAAATGCTGTGCTCAGCCCAGTTTCGACCTATAGGCCTGTCTGTCTGAAGTATCCTTGTTCCCTCAATCACCCCTCACCGAACCTGTTCACCCATGCCCCCCCCCCCCCCTCCCTTCTCGTACCCCTGCCTCCCATCTTTCTCACTGTTCAGAGCATGGCAAGTCCTTAACTTTTTCGCTCCAAGCAACCAGAGAAATTACGTTTGATTTGATACATTTATGGTAATGTTTAACATCTCAGTGAAGTTTTTGTTCACTTCCTACGTGGCCAAGACGACAAATGTTCACGGAAGAATTATTGTGTTTCGTACCTCTGTTTCCCTACTGACACCGAATAGTTTAAAACATCATAACTATACAATTACAACGCACGATGCATCACTACGAGACTCGCCTCGCAGGCCGGAAAGTGCCGTTCTCTGCACAAATGTTGCCCTACACAACATCCCGAAAAAATGGTTCTCTCAGGGGCAAAAATACGACCTTACCCAGCGAAGTGCCTGCAAGTAGGGGACCTACATCCTCTCACGCATAAGATTCTAATGCTCAAAAGACGGGAGACTTGTTAACAGCTGCCAGTAACCCCGTCAAAGAATGTGTGTCACCTTCCGAAGCAACGTCAGTGAAGACTATGCAACCAATATCGCCGGATGAGGGAAAACATATCTGCAAAACCTCCAGCAATCATTTGAAGGTTCGAAGCAGTGAAGTCTCAGCCGCAGCACCACAACCACCTGCTCCTCATCTGAACAAGCATAACAGCGTGCCAGCTCCCCAGCTCTGCGTCAACAACAACGCTCCGAACTGTCCGCCAGCGGCGGGGACACAAACACCATCCTCATCAGTGGTACAAGAAAAAATAGTTTTTACTAATAAGGACATTTCAAGCGTGGTAGACTTTTCTCATTCTCCAGATAATATGT
The DNA here is from genome assembly GCA_030386875.1 of Morinoia aosen. Classification (NCBI taxonomy): domain Eukaryota; kingdom Metazoa; phylum Arthropoda; class Malacostraca; order Amphipoda; family Talitridae; genus Morinoia; species Morinoia aosen. The sequence goes on along the minus strand of CM059572.1, from coordinate 1,841,432 downwards.
TCGATAATCTTCGCGCACAAACCGATACTGGCAGTAAATTACCCCAGAGCGCAAGCTGTGAAAACAAAATAAAATTTCCAGTACAGAGCAATAAAAACAACACTGTTGCTTCTTTTAATGGCTACTTGCACCCGCTTCAAATAACAAGCTCTCAAAAAATTCATGAAATTATTCACAATTTGTCTCTAACAACAGCGTTTTTCAATAAATCCCTAAGACAACGTGAGCCTCCAAGCCCGTCGTCGATTTTCTCTACAGTATCAAACATTCAGAACCTAACCGAACAGCTTTTTGCTTTAAATTCACATATAAGTTCTCAAGACCTTGCACCTGTGGTACCTGCTAGTATCTCTTGTGAAATCGACTCCAATTGTCGAGAACCTTACGACACTTTGCTGCTAGGTGATAATATCCTAAGCACGATCAGAAGAAAGGACATCGATCGCTCGTGCTGGATCAAAACTGTTCCATCAGGGCGCTTCGATGACCTTCTCCATACTGTAAATTGCATGCCTAGATTTAAAAATTATATACTAAGTTTTGATGGTCTCTGCCACTCGCCCTCAGACCTTGCTCGAATCAAACAACAAATTGTAAGAAAGTACGCACTTTCTCGCATTTATATTGCCAATGCTTGCAGTGCAAACGAATTCAACAAAGCGAGGCATTTTTGCAAAAACCTGGGTTTAAACTTGATTCAATTTCAAACTTACCCAGATAATGAAAATGGTGACGCACTCAATAACTTTCAATGGCCTCGGACCCAGGAAGAGAACTTCTGTTTTCTTCAACAACTTGCAATGAAATCAACATTGCGAATCACCGTGCCATATTGTCCTCGTTTCAACAAATGTCAATCAATAAATGGAATTGTAGATCATTCCAATGAATCGAAAAATTCACGGAATGAGACAAATAGTCTCACCTTAGACTTTCAAAAAGAATATAAGCCTATGCACATCACTGCACATGGTACACCAAATCCTTCAAAATTGATTGCGTCATCAAGCAGAGGTCTGAGTAACTCACTCACCCACAGCATGAGGAACGTAAATAACCCTGAGCCTTTCCCTGATTCGATCTCAGACAAATATAATGTCAGTACGAAAAATAAATTTGCGTTACTTGCAACAGACACAAATAGTGATTGCGACATGCCCTCCTTTTCAACCAATTCTCAACTTTCCAGTGAGTACGCAGGAACCAAGGATAGTCAAGCGAATACCGATATTCAAAACTATTCCAAAGAAAATCAAATTATTCGAAAAAAATCTGATGCCTCTGCCGGGCCTCCGTCGAACGACCAAACTAATACTGCTACCGAAAAATCAACAGTGAATCAAATTTGCACACGCGTTGCATACACACTGGACGACTTGAAACGATCGCTCAAATTGGAGCCTGCTTACACTGTAGGTGACGGACACTGTCTCCTCCACGCCGTAACGACCCAGCTTGCTTCACAACAAAAATCGAAATGGAATTATATATCTCTGAAAAAAGCCATCAAAACTGAGAGCTCCAGAAACAAGGACCAGTATGCAAAATTCGTTGACAAGAACAGTGGCAGTTTCGAACAACTCATCGATAAATACATCGATAGAAAAGTCTTCGATCACGCAGTTGGAGACCTCATACCCCAAATACTTTCTAATGTAACGAGAACACCAATTCACGTATTTGATGAAAGAGACAATGGGATTTGGAAGACGACAATCTCCCCTACATCAAATGCTCTGATAAACTGTCCTCCCGTAAACAGTGATCAAATTGAATATGAAGCTGAAATCACAAACAATGAACGCGGCAATAATGACCTTGAGACGAACACTAAATGCCCTGCTAGACCTAAAAAATGCAATAACTCCACTAAAGATCTGCCTATTGAGGTAAATAATATCAAAATATTGCACATAAATGCTCGCAGCCTCAATGGTAAAATGGATGACGTACGAGTAATGTTGATCACTAACGATATCGATATTTTATGCGTATCTGAAACATGGTTCGATTCACGAGTCGAAAGCTCATATCTCAGCATTACCGGGTACAAATTGTACCGTTATGACGGAGTCAAGAGTAAGAGAGTTAGCGGTTCATGCATTTTCATCAAAGATGTCTACTCTACATCCTTAGTTCCGATAAAAGAAAAATGCGAAGACATAGAAATGGTTTGGCTCAATGTTCAAGTAAACAAACACAAGTCTTTCATTATCGGCAGTTTTTACAGACATCCGTCAGCATCTCTTCGTCCAACATTAGATTTCATTGAAAATACGCTTAGATCAATCTCTGCAGCCAAAAAGTCTTTCTATGTTTTCGGAGATTTTAACGTGGATCTGACAAATAAAAACAATCAGCTAAGCAAGATGCTGCACAGACTTAATCTTTCTCAAATGGTCCAAGAACCAACGCGAATTACCAACACTTCTAAAACTCTTCTTGACCTAGCAATTACCAACAATCCCCAAGCAGTACTCAGCACAGAAATCTTACCGTCCTTTTCTGATCACCATTCGGTAGAATGCCAAATCAATATTGCAAAAGAGAAACAGAAATCTAGTTACAATACATATCGCATGAATAACCACTACTCCCCTGAAATATTTCAAGAAAAGCTATTAGACAGATGGAGTGAATTTCAAGGCATGGAAAACACCGAAGATGTCAATCTACAAGTTTCGCTTTTCAACGAAAATTTCGTATCAGCTCTTAACGAATGCGCACCTTTCACTACGAAGAAAGTTAAGCCAAGAATTTCTAAATGGATAACAGATGAGATAAAACATTTGAGCAGAGCTAAAAGAAATTTGCAGCGTGAGTACAAACTGAATAAATCAGACAGTACGCGTCGAAAATTATATAAAGATCATGAGAAGATCCTACGAAGAAAAGTTAAGGAAGCAAAACGGGACTACTTCCACAAAGAACTCTTGGCGGCAAAACAAAACCCTAAAAGAACTTGGGAAATCATTAGAGAAGCTGCTCAGTATAAAAATTCAAACTGCAAAAGCACTTTGGAGAACCCCTCAGAAATGGCGAATGACTTTAACACTTTCTTCTCAAAAGTTGGCGAAGATGTTTTCAATGAAGTATCCAAGACAGTTTCAGACACATCTACAGAGGCAAATCCGAGCGATGTTTCATCCCCAAATAGTAGCAACAAGTGGAGACCAAAGCCAGTTAGCGTCATAGAGATACGAAAAATCTTATACTCACTAAAGAATACTAAAGCGACTGGACATGATGGCATAAGCCTCCAACATATAAAAGACAGCTTCCCTGTCACAGCACCCTTTATTCGCTTGATAATAAATACATCTATAGTCACAAACAAGTTTCCCGATCAATGGAAACTATCCATAATTAAGCCATTACATAATTCTGGTGATATCGACATAGCGTCAAACTACAGACCAATCAGTCTCCTGCCTGTTATGTCCAAAATATTAGAAAAAGTAATAACAAACCATCTCTCGTCTTAAATAGACGAGTCACATCTACTACATCGCAATCAATATGCTTACAGGAGGAATACCAGTACTCAGGACGCCCTGTTAAACATAACAGAAAAAATTTACAATGATATTGACCAAAAAAAATTAACTCTCTTACTATTGCTTGATCTCGCCAAAGCTTTCGACAGTGTTGAGCATAAGAAACTTCTACAAAAAATTTCAAGCCTCAGAATAGACACTCAGTGGTTTGAAAGCTACCTACGAAACCGCTCTCATGCAGTGTGCTTGAATAACAAAATGTCATCATTCATACCAAATAATTTTGGCGTTCCTCAAGGTTCAATCATCGGCCCACTCCTATTTTCAATTTTCATCAACGATTTCCCCACCATGCCGGCAAACACAAAAATCTCAATGTATGCTGATGACGTACAAATTGCCATGACAAGCTCAACAGCGGATTTAACAGAAACACAAGCCAACGCTGAAAACCTTCTGAGAAATCTGAAATTGTGGTATGACCATAATGGCCTCAAATTTAACGCAAGTAAAACGCAATGCATTATTTTTGGATCACAGAATGCGACTGAAAATTTACCACCATTCAAGCTAACATTTGGAGACGATACAATTAAACCAGTCAATAAGGTTAAATATCTGGGTGTTTGGTTTGACAAAAATATGACTTTCAATTCACACGTCGAAACAATGTGCAACAAAATTAACGGAACCTTAATGTTCTTTCATCGTATAAAGAACACACTTGACGAAAAATCTAGATTATTAGTGATTCAGTCTTTAGTTTTATCGCGTCTGGACTACTGCAGTCTTGTGTGGGGAGACTTACCTAAATGTCGTCAGGAAGAGTTGCAAAAATGTGTAAACTTCGCCGCCAAAGTGGTATGCAAAGGAAATTTCAATAAATACGATCATGTCACCCCTCTTTTAAGAAAACTCGACTGGATCCCAATACCGAACAGATTCATGATCCAGAAAGCTCGACGAGTATTCTCCTCTCTGTACCTCCCCCAAAGTAATGCAGAGGTGGTAAAATTTTTTCCATCTAATATCCCAAACGAAAGACCAAACCGGAGGAACGATGTTTTAGTCAGTTACCGTTCATCTAACGTGGGGCAAAAAGCTCTCTCAGTTTCTGGAGCTTTTTTGTGGAACAAGCTTCCCCAGCATATCAAAAACTCTAAAACTGGAAAAGAATTTAGAGTAAATGTGTCACGTCATTTTGCATCTCTGTCATAGGGCCTGCAGCATCTCGGTGTGAATTTCCCATCTATCAGAAATTTTAATTTTTCCTGAAATTTCTGTTAGAAATTTAGAAACTATTTCATTTTACGTTTGCCAAGCGATTCGTATATTCATCTTACTTATTTCTGTCGACAACAATGAGCACCACAGCCGACAGTTCAGTGCTGCAGAACGAACGTTCTTTCAATAATTAGGAGTATTTCCTCATCTTTATTTTGTTATTTCTTTCTCTTTTCTGTATTAATATTTAACGTCCGTATGACAATTATACCATGAAATACATTTTGTGTGTACACCAATAAACAGGTTTATAGATGTGAGGGTTGTGCAAAGTTTATAATGAATTAAATTTTTGGCTAACGTTGTCTCGCTATTTCAAAATCATTCTCGAAGATGTTTTCAATCGATTTTCGGCTGAGCTGGGGGGAAAGGGGTAATTTAAGCATTGCATTTAGTCTTTTTATTTTTTCCGTGCGTTCAGCGCACACTAGCACTGAACTTTCAAATCGGAAAAAACTCTAAATTTCTGTAATTAAAATTATCATTTTGGATCAAGGCCTAATCTACCTATATGTGCCAATTTTGTGAATATTCTCCACTCAGATGTGATATCCGGCCACAATGTTACTCCATTTTATCCCACGTACACATGTCCGTATAATGCTGAAGAGTTGTGTTGCTTCTTGACTATAACCTGATTTTTCTTAAAAATTTCTGTGAAGAAATTAAAAACCAGCTCATCAGCTCATTTTCAGGTTTTTCGAAGTCTTCTCTTCTTTTTAGTTTTTTTTTTAATGCGAAAAATTTCTTAGGATTACAGTGAGCTCAGCTGTCATTTTCTGTGTAGTAGATGGTAGGTTGCTTCTATCTTTTATCTTATATATGTATTTTTTTCTAATATTTTATTTTCAATAAGTATATATATTAATATGTGTGTGTACGTGTGTAGGTATATATATGTATCTACATAAATAGATATACATGTTTATATTTCATTTCTTTACGCAAAAACCATTCGGTAAATAAATTTTATTGCAATAGCGAAATGATTCAAAAATTGGTCTATCACCTCCCCAGAGGGCGTTTCTGTGAATCGGATTAATGTCATATATAATTAATGAAATAAAGTGCAATTTGAGCATAGGAATCGTAGTAAAATTCTCTTTCTGTCCGTATGTTGTACAAGCTATGAATTTTGATATTGAATATATGTTTGTTTACCCATTTCTACCAATATTTTGTAGATATTTGTCAATCATGAGTGGTAACCGGCTTACACTGTATCTCTATTTTATCCCATGTACCCATGTCCGCATGATGTGGTGAATATCGAGAAGATATGAAATATGTTTTTGGTGGTGATAGGGCTTTGCATATTTTTAGGGCATATTTTTCATTTCTCATTCAACTACCCTTGACAGAGATAGACTATTGGCAAGCCACGTGTGGTTTGTCTATTAGTACGCCCGTATATTTTGTCTATTAATATGCCTCGTATGGTCTATCTATTTTGTACACCTCTGATAGCTTGTCTATTAGTACACCTCGTATAGTTTGCCTATTATTATTATGCCTCGTATGGCTTATCTATTTGTACACCTCGGATGGTTTGTCAATTAGTACTCCTAGTATAGAACTTTTGTTAGACTACTAGCACACCACGAATGGTTTGTCTATTAGTACGCCTCGTATATTTTGTCAATTAATATGCCTCGTATGGTCTATCTACTTGTACACCTCTGACAGTTTGTCTATTAGTACACCTCGTATAGTTTGTCTATTATTATGCCTCGTATGGCTTATCTACTTGTACACCTCGGATGGTTTGTCAATTAGTACTCCTCGTATGGAACATTTGTTTTAGGATGCCCTATATTTAAGAAACTTTTAAAAGCCAATATGTTGGCATGTATATCATGTGACAACTTGGAAATAAACATTTTTTCTTTTTTTTCTTTTTTTTCTGATGGCGACAATAGTCTAAAACAACTATTAACTGCGCAAACTGGTCATTACGACCATTTAACCCGAAATAGAAGTAAATTCATGCTTCCTTATTACTCAAAGGCTCGGTCACAACACAGTATACTCTTCGTTGGAACCAAAACTTGGAACTCAATACCTGCGGAGATCCGTGAAAGTAATTCTTATAAGGTATTAAAAAAAAATCTTGAGTCTCACTTCCTATCAGATTACTAGTCGTGTAAGATCACAGAGTCAAACCTTGTCCCCTACATAACTGGTCCTAATAATGTAATTTGCCTTGGTTAATTTCGCTGACCTTCAGTCTGTTCTTGAATCGTTTGTCGAATATACTATTAAATCTAGTCCATATGAACTATATTGTGAAATGAAGTATCTAATTTCGAGTTAATTATCTCATTGATCAGTCTAATGCGTCTCTAGTTTAAGTGAATTAGGTTAAACATTATTGTACTCCTAAGACTAACCTTGATGGTAGGATGCCTTAGAAGTCACTGAACTTATTCGGGCCCACAGGTAGCTATACTCAAATTTGACCTTTGTACTAGACTTAAGAAACATTTTATCTCTGTATCACCTGTGGTAAATAAATTGTTTAAATTTTTTAAATTGTTTAAATAAAGTTATTTGAAAACTATATACCTCGCACTAGCTAGCCAAATCTCGTCATTGTAAGTTTATTTCACTCGATGGGCATAATTATAAACTGATCCGTTTGAAATTAAACTGCTCTAGCCCTACACCCAATTGAAAATTATCGTCCTTTTCAGGTAGTAAATTAGTCGTAAAAGGTCGAAAACGGCCCGAAAGGGCCAAAAATCACGACTTCAAACCGACTCCTACCTATACTTGGCCTATTAGGGCTTGAAAAGGGCTCTTCATTCAACTGGCCTTTTATAGGTCTAGTCAATGGCTGTTTGCGGGCTCATTCGGGTCGTTTAAAGTCGTTTTCAAGCCTTTTCGACGACCTCTATTTGGACGCGTAATAGATTGTAAAAAGACTCGTAATCGTAAATGTTGTACAAGTCGTATTACTTCAGTAAATGTAAAGAACTAAATGAATTTCAACTAACCTAACTTAGTTAAGTTAGATAAGGTAAGGTTCGTTAAACATCTCCAACAATACCATAAATAATTAATCCAGTCAACATGAAAACTAGGATAGAAAATCTAACTGCTGAGCATAACATCAAATTGGCACTTTATTAATGCATTATATAAAATAAATATGAATGATAGCTTATAACTGTTGGAACACTTGGGTTGTCGAACGCTGAGCATTCAACTTGTAGTGCTTTACCCTAGTTACCCATCAAACCTCGATTCTAGTCCTTCTATGTTCAGTAATCTTAATATATCTTATTGTAAATTTATTTTAGAAGAAGTACCCACTTCTTTGCCGTTTATCATCGATACCTACAGCCGGAGAAGTATAAACGGAAGTCCGCGGCTTCACTCGCCTCAAATCGGAACTGATTAGGCGAAGCAGCCACAAGACCCGGCCTTACAAACTCATTATATCGTATAAAAAATCTGATGTTGGAGCTCTTTGAGGTCGTTGCAAGGCCCACTATAAGTCGTACGGAAGCCTAATAAGGCCGGTATTAGCCTTGATCAAGCAGTAAGGAAGCCCAAAAGGGCCGGTATTAGCCTTGATCAAGCAGTAAGGAAGCCCAAAAGGGCCGGTATTAGCCTTGATCAAGCAGTAAGGAAGCCCAAAAAGGCCAGGACGAGACTCGTTCAAGCAATGGAAAAGCCAAAAATGGTCGTGAATAGCCTCGTTCAGGTAGTAGAGAAGCCCAAAATGGCCGTTGCATTAGCCGTTTCGATGACCAGAAATAGCCGTTTAAAAGGGCTTAAAATACGAGACATTTGCTCCGAAAAAGGCTAATTTACTGCTTGAAAACGACTAAACTCTTGGCTTATAACTGCCCGAAAACGATCTGTAAAAGCCTCAGAATTTCAATTGGGCAGTACGCTTTGCGTGAGTGATCATTGCAATTAGGTGATCTATATGCTCTTTGTTGCAGAAATTTTTTATCTTTCAGTCAATACCTTTTGTATGATGGCTTAATTTTTCCACAGCCTCAAATCAAAATTACCCTTAACCGACCAAAAACCATTTCAATCTCTTTTAAAAATACTGTTAGTGTATTTTTCTGTCGAATTTATACTGAAATATGTTCTTATAGTTCACTAGCTGCCAGGTGGCTTGCTGTTCCTTCCCATGGCTGGCACTTCTAATATGATTTCGAGTTGTCGTTAGGACTCAGGATTGAGGATTGATTTACCATAACGAAGTCTAGTCTTCAAAATCTCTTCTTCTGCTTTGACTCATATAATAATTATGAACGTCGAAATAGTTAAAGAAGCCCTCGCTCGTACGGCACCGAAACGTTGAGAGAATGAAAATTCAAGTAAAGAATATTTAAATTCCAACGGAATTCCAATGAACTCAATTCATAAAGAACTCCTTAAGATTTATTATTACTCAAAATTTTAATGTTCTACATAGTCGATGTGAAGTAATGCGTTAGTAGAGACCTACGTGCTCCCTTCACTGACTCCTCAACTCTCAGCGACGGAGTGTAAGCAACCATATTGAATTTGGTTTTTGTGACTAGTTTGTGTCGTGAAATGCATACACCACCCGGACGGTCTCTTTTTGTCTGCTTTGTGAGTAAATGTTCTCGTCGACTTCATAAACTTAGTTTTTCGTATAAAAACAAGTCATAAAATTGATCATCACCAAACTTATCGGCTTTGATGCAAGCATACGTCAGTTTTATGTTGAAAAGGTGAACCGGTGTATAAATCCACTTTTTATTGCATAAGTTTCGGAGTTTTGAAAATGGCATCTTCTATGCCGAAGTAGAGTATACGAACATAACGTTAAATGAGAAAAAATATATAAATACAAAATGCACCTGTTTTCAATAAGATACAAACAATTTCGCCACATTCTTGAACACAGTAGATACATGCACGCAAACACACACACACACACGTATGCACACTCATCCAAGCCCACAGCATTACGTCACCACTAGGTGGGGCGATCGTTAATTTGACACCACTTGTGCCTTTAAGTTTTTGAATAAAAATGAATAGGGACCCTAAAATTTGTAATTTGCTCGTATAGTTTGCCATTTACTCTTCAGACAAGATCGAAAAATAATTGTTTTGAACAGATGGTTAAATTTTCACACTGATCTCTAATGGGAATAGGATGTTGGGGCAATTTAAATGCACAATCAGTTCTATGAAAAATTTCTGAGGGTTGCGCGTCTAAATAGCTGCGGGAGTCGAGCATTCCAACGATAGACTGCTTGCAACAGTCACACTTGTGAACAAACGCATCCATTTCAGCTGAATTCTTCCAATCGCTCCGTTGTATAAAAAATTTGCAATCTTTTAGAGAGAAATCGACCTATTAGTGAGATAGATGTATACTTGCATGTGCCCTCTCAAGAATCAGCGATCTTCTGTGGCATGCCCAGCTCCCCACAGCGGACTCGGTTACAAGTCTGTTGTGGATTTAGCTGCTGACCAAGAACTTTATTTTCTTCCCATTGTTCCTTCAAGGGAAACTTCGAGAGGTCTTCTCTGATTTCTCACTCGCTCAATAAATTTCTTCATATTGTTTGTTACGCGAAGATACTTTTAGTTTTCTAATTTTCAACTAAAGAGCAACAGTGTCAACAATTTCAACGAATCATGTCTGTCAACAGTGTCAACAAATCATGCTTGAGCAACCGAGCTAGCGAAGTCATTATGGGCTGATTTAAAATCAAATGAAAACAATCTGGGAAGTATGAGAGATCGTCCGCATTAACAAGACTACAGATACTACATAGTACAGTTAAAGAAGCATCCATTCAAACTTTGTAATATTAATGAAACGGATTGTGCTTCAAGCTAATAAAAATGTAATGTTCAGGACTTGCAAAAATAACCACGTCGACAAGCGCTTTTATCGAGTTGAAACACCAGCTTGGCGTGTCGGGTGAAGATTTTGCTGACAGCAACTTCTCAGTATTTTCGCTAACGGCAACTTCTCAGTATTTTCGCTAACAGCTACTTCTCTGTATTTTCGCTAACAGCAACTTCTCGGTATTTTCGCTAACAGCAACTTCTCAGTATTTTCGCTAACAGCAACTTCTCTGTATTTTCGCTAACAGGATTTCGCTAACAGCAACTTCTCAGTATTTTCAGCAGTTGCGACTGTTGAGTGCTCAGGTGGAAGCTTGCAGGGATATCTCTCAGTACGAGAGTTAAATAAAATGTAATTTCGATAAACGTTTCATCTCAGCTATCGCCTGTGCAAAAAAAACAGTAGAGATGAAGAAACTGACATTCGTGCTCGAATACCTAACTATCTTTTCTTAGAAGTGTGTTAAAGGTGATAGCACGACGGTACTCAACCTCCTATTCCAAAAAATATTTTAAAACAGGTGGTGAAATAAGGGAAATGCTGCTCCTTAATATTGGTTTATAACTGAGAAACATGCCTAGTTGTACACACATGTCATAAAACGTAGTCAATGTGTTGAAATCACTGAAATTTTTTTCGAATACGTACGCGTACGGCAGGTCATGGGAAAAATTATTTCCGACGCTTCACTCTCTGGGGTAGAATGCCGCACTATATGCCTTTGTTGAGTAAACACTTTGAATTATTATAAAACAAACGCAGGGAGCTTTACCTTTTATTTTGGAGGGAAACTTGAAGATCCCATAAAAGACGCCCTCGTGTAAGGTTAAAGCTATGACGACCAGGTCGCTGTGGTAAGTGCTTGACATGGAACCGCTGAGCCCACAGCTTCCTTCACGAGTGTTCAAGACCAACCTATCTGGTCCTGCCAAAGATACATCTACGGGTATTCTTCTATTCAGAAATTGAGAGCTCTTATTTAATTTAGTTTTATGCATTTACTCTCAATTTTTATTTCTCTCAGATAGTAGCATGAATTTAAGAATAGGATAATATTAACCGATAGTTTTTTGTACGGTATGATGAATTTATGCCAGTAAACTCTTGACTTTCTACAAGTGTATCAATTCCTGTTTGCCTTGAAAAGTAGTGAGATGATGGCTCTGCACCATAACGACTGACAGAAGGAATGAAATGTAGCCCACCTTCCCATCTGAATTGTCAAATGACGTCACTGGGAAAGATATGTAACATTGAAAAAAAGTACATAAATACAGTACATGTGTTGATAGCTTTGAAGTATCTAATTGATTTCACGAATAATTTAAATAAACATTGTAATAAAAAATGAACAAATTATTTAAGAAAGCAAATGCCTCATGATTGATTTGCAAAGGAATTAGAAAACGAAAGTTCTATTCGACCCTGGAAGATAACTTGTGATTTTGCAACAATACGATAAAATAAATACATCAGAAGTACAAGCTTATTCTGTTCATTTGATGCCGACATCAGTCGTCGAATTTGATCTCGAGAAAACAAATTTCTCTGGAAGGATTTCTTCCACAGTGACGGCAGTTAAAGCAAAGACAAACAAAGAAGTTACATGACGGCTAGACTTGCCACCTGCAGGAGAAACTCATGATATTTACCATGCAGGAATTATTACTATTATTATGGTTATTTTCCAATGCAAATTTATGTGCATTTTTACTTTATTTTCTTTTGAATGTTTCAGACCGTACATCTTCAAAATACAAAACTAGGTTTACGCAATTTAATATTATCGCGATGATGTTTATTTCAATAGTTTCCTCCTCTTACTCGATCCGTAAGTTTTGTGGATTTTCTGCCAAAAATGACGATGACAAGATGTGGGGTATTAGAATAAGTCATGACGTTTTCTTAAGAGAAAATGTACACTCTAGTTAGTTTTCAATATTTTCTAGTCAATCTATAACCAACACGCTATCCTTTATTTCATTGATGGTGAATCTGTTGATCCCTATTTATGCACCTTTCATGTGATCGATTATCATTCATGACAGTTTTATTTCAACAACAACATTAATAAACGCACATTGAACAATGTTTCTACTTACGACGCATTTGCTCACGACGTAGTTTTATTGCGATTATTTTCTCTCATACATTTCCGCATGTTTAAATTTCCTCGCAGTGCGCGCGTATATTCTGGACCCACATGCAAAGAGGTTTCGTGCTGAACTAAAAACTCCTAATTTTAAAAGTTTTCTCATGTTAAATTTTAACTCTTAACGATATAAAAGGGACCAAAGATAACAATAAATTACGGTGTTCAAATTGTAAAATGAATTAACTTTTTTTAACAATTTAACTGCTAATAATTCGTTTTGAATTAACTGAAAATAAAACATTGACATTAACAAGACAATGAGCTTGTAAAAAATATAAAAATTTGAACGCACATTGGAAAATTTCACCTCTTATGTCACATTCATTTATTGACGGACGATTTTTAAAAATATGCATCGACTGTAAAATGTGGAGATCAGAAAATTTTGGGGCTGAATCCAAAAATTTTGATATTCGTGCTTTTAAAAACATGGTTTATTTGAATAATGCACTCTAATAGACGAATTGGATAGCTTGGTCAGGTTATTGTCAGTGCGAAAGAAGACTCCCCTCTGATGCGAACACCTCAATCAGATCGCTCGCAGCGGTCACGCGTGTAATTGAGCCGCCGAACTACATAGTCTGTTAGAAAGCATTGTTTAAATAAGGACCATGTGTTGAAAAGCAAAAATTTCTAAATTTTACATTCGGCCCCAAATTTCTCTGATCTCCGCATTTTAGATACACGTTTTAAAAATAGTCTGTAAACAAATGAATGGGACTCATCGGTGAAACTTCTTCAATGTTTGTTAGAAAATTTGCATAGTTTTACTTTAATTTCATCTTTTTAATGCAAATGTTTTATTTTTTGGTTTATTCAAAAGTAGTAGCTGATCTTTAAATTTTTGACACCTTGATGTATTGTTTTTCAGACCACTTAAGATTGATTTTTTTTGCTCCGAGTAACGTTGGCTTACCTTTCCATCCTTACATTGAGATTTCCTAGAAATCACCTTATTACATCTATTTTACACTATGAATTGCATTTTTATCCGGAGCGATAGTTTTGAAAAAAAAACACCGTAGTGTTGTGATCTTGCGGCTAATATTTTAATATCGAAAAGTCATAAATTATATTAGACTTCATTTTTCTGATTTAGGTCCCGAAATTTCAATTAATCAATTGACGAATCTACTGCCAACTCTCGCGTTGGATTGCGGGAAACCACTAATTTCGAAATGTATGTGGAGGTATTTCAATTTATGCGTCGCAGCGTTACCTAATCATATATTACAGACAGAGAGCGATTGTTAGTTTTGCTGGACGTAAGAAATATGCAGTTAAAACACCCAGGATATTTATCAAAAGATTTATTAATAAGTGAAACTGCTTACACACACTATCTATCGCAAGAGAACATAAACAAGAGAAGGACCACGTTGCTGTCTCTAAATACATTTGAAACTCTTGTCTTAAATGGGTAGGTTGCAGAGCTTATCCCACAGGCATAGAGTATCAGAAGCGATGAGGGAGATTCAGATAGTAATCTACATACTGTCAACATTATGCAGGCTGGTATCGAAATGTCTATGCAATTGAAGATTTATAGAGAACGAGTTCACTGCTACTTGGAGAACCAATGCTTCTGGCAGTAACCGTATGAGGATTGAAGAGAATGAGTTATATCTTGAAAGTATTTTCTAACGATTGAACAGCTTTTGGGTGTTGAGTGACGAGGATCATTATTAACCGAGCTTTAATATTGATCGATACACTGATGTGACAGCACATCCTCAAGGACGCACCGCGTGGTGGAGGCCTCTCGAGCGCTCTCTCTGATGTTAACTCGCTCCACCCTTGCCTCAACTGACTGAGGGTAAGCTACGTTATGCATCGGGCGTGATTGTAAGGAACAAACGCGTCTTATCGGTATTACAAGAAAAAAATATTTCTTCTGGACATAGACAATGACATACAAATATTCCAATGCTTACTACTTATTTTACCTTTCTGGAGTCCGTCGAGGTGGAGCGGGTGCGCAGAGAAGGAAGAGGGATATACGAAAAAAGAACAGAGATCAAATGAGATTGGTATGAGTTTTTCCAGAGGGTTCACGAAAGTTTGTATATCAATGTTTACGGGCTTTGCAATGATAATAATTTCATCTTGAAAGAATGGCGGTTCTTCTCGGAGAGGGAATTCGTATTCGCCACGTACGACTCCTCATTTTTGCCGCAACGATAAGTGCTATAGTAGACACCTTATAAACCCAGTGATGACAGTCACAACAGAAATGCTGACCAATTGCCAAGGAGACAGCTTGAAATTGACTGCTGTTTTGTAAGATGAGAAAAGTACAACTAACAAGACTCTATATTAATATCCTTATGGTAGGTCTTCATAGCGATTTTAATAACTACACCACGATGACTCTCGAAATAACTGCGCCACGAACTTCGCGCGCTCTGGGAGCAAAAGAAGGGTCGAAGCGTATCTCGATAGAAGTTCAAATTCTCTGGTAGATACCCAAAAGCAACTAATTGAAAAACTAGTATACTTTGTATATGTAGTCGTTAACTATCCATTTCAGATACTGCACTTTGAATTACGGTATCTGATTGTCGAAATTTTATGTTCTATAACAATGGCAAGGTTACGAATTTCACATGTGCATTACTATATATGGTATCATCCCAGCCTTGGCTAAGTCATCACACCGAATATGTATATCATAACACGGTGACAAACATAACCAACGCTGATACCGTACCGCCAACTGCGGGAAAAACAACAATCAACACAGCAGGGCGTGGGATATAGCTTTCATGAGCGGTCTGTTCCCTGATTGCTCAAATTTCGATTAACGCCTGACAGTCCTTCACAAATATTAAGAAAGTGTTGTTGTACAGGAAAAATGAGAAATATTGATAAGCAATCAGTCGCGTGTGATTCACATTGATCGCGCTGCGTTAGAGATGTTGGATACAGACATGATGGAAAGATTGTGAATAAGAAACTAACTTCCGTCTGGACCTTTTCTTAAACGTCACGGATTTCACCTACTAAATTTTCAACAAGTATTGTTTTTACTCTGACTGACGCAGCAATGATCTATCGTTGGTTCAGAAAAGATTTCGTATGATAAGGAATTATGCGAGTTTTATCGAGTATATGATGAACTGACGTCCACATCCAGTGGGGATATTGCTTTCAATGTTCAGAGATGGAGGATCAAAGAAGCGCACAGCCTGTTGAGATCAATAGATAACCGAGCTCCACACCAAGAGAGCAATGCACTCTTCCACACCAGCACGCTTAGGTCATTAGAGACGTTTTAAGCGCACATCGCACCCTCCATCGCTCACTTGGATGACACATGACTTTGACCCCAATGGTGGGTACAAGTATGTGATGACTTAGCTTTTACTTATCCAGGGAGCTCATCTTAGTTTCTCTCCTCTTACCGATTATTTCCTTTACTTGAACACCCCAAGAGTCACGTGTTGTTCAACTCAGGTGTACACGTCATGGAACTGTTCTCTAGAAGCTGAATTTGAGAATTGATCAAATTCTATAATAGAAAATGTTTGATACTCATATTGCACTTTCATGCAACCTATCGAACTCTTACGAAATAAGAACCCCTGTCATATAAAGAATTTTAGCTGCTTTCTTACTCTTAAAACTTTTTTCTTACTTAACTCTACTTTTCTTACTTAATATAAAGAGTTTTCTTACTCTCCGAAACTTGATAACTTATTAATTAGCTAGTAAGGTTATGCTTGCAGTATAAAATGACTATAAGTGGTTTTCAGCGTCCCGTGGTAGCCACGTTTTCAAACAAGCTGTATCAATTGACAAAGAGGGAAGTTTTCGATCTAATGTTTTTTACTTGATTCCATCAACGGAAATGTCAACAGAACTCTCTCCATAACCATTTCTACATGTTATTATGAACGTAGAGTAAATAAAGAGAGAAGACTACAGTTGCTTTATTTTCTACAGTATTACACCGAAAACAGAAAGGGAAGGAAACAGCTACCTTAAGGGCTTACTTCACCGCGAGGTAAAAATAAAAAATTAAACAGCTGTATTATTTCTTTGTTTTATCCCTGCGTGAAAATAATGAGGAGCAAACATCTCTATTATTCAATCGCAAGATTTTTTGCGTATGCCATGGAACTTGACCAGGGAAATACTTAATAATTTAAACGTGTGACCTGCATAACACCCACATTCTACCGATGCTTTCTTTGATGTGATCGAGTTTACGGCAGCGCACTGAACGCACATCACGCCACTTTAGTTGGTCAGCGAATGGATGTCCGTTTTATAAAATTTCTATATACTATACTATTGAGGGATGAGTTCTCATACCAAGCTTAACGCCATGAGATCCTACATAAAATATATAATGTTTGTTAGGCATTAGATATTTGAGGAAGTAAATTTAATGGGTTGAATAGTACAATATTAAAATTCTGCAGCATCATTGAACTTGGAACGGGACAATATCAAATCAGTTTTTTAACCTATTGATAAAATCACAGTCACAAACTTCCTCACCAACATGCGGAACAAATTTACTGCAACTGATGCACGTTTTCTTTATCTCCAAAAAGTTTTCTTTGTCATAAACCCGCCTTATTTTTCCGAGTCCGTGAGGACGCCCGACACAGCTTACTTTACCTGGAATATTCTGCGTAAATTTCTGCGTGAAATCCTCGAGTGTCAACGAGTGGCACGTTCTGGACACATGTGAGGGTTGTGGTAAAATTCCGTTGCCCGACGCAGGAGAGCACGCTTCAATATGTTAAATTGAACTTATGAACAGGATTTATGGGTTCTGTGATTATTCATAGAACTTAAATACAATTTCACTATTTACGATTTCTATTGATCCAGCTAATTCTCCCAACTAAAATTGAGAAATTTTCATGGCCAAAATAGAAAAAGGAAATCAATGGAGCCAGTTAACATGTAAAAATAATTCCCATGGAAATTTTAATATAATAGTTTTTTCAATTTTTTTCAAAGATACTTATAAGATGAAACATGAAAAACACAATGTATGTTAAATTAAATATAAAAAAATAGAAAAAAAGTAAAAAAACAGGATCTAAGAAGATTTTACAGAGGAGCAGAGTAGCATTGACGGATTTCTGGAGCTCTTGGTATAGGTTACGTTGGACACACGGGACAAGCTCAGAAGTGCACAGGCGCGATGTCCTTTAGCTAGAAATTAAATATTATCGATGTCATTTCCGGACCGGTTTTTGTACGTGCTACGAGTTGTTGCTAACTTCTTGACGCAGCCTGAAGAAGAAAGCACAAGAGAATCTCATAAGTGAATGAACCCTGTAGGGTTCATTGGATGCCAACCACTATTGTGCTTTCTTTGCTCTGCGATAGGGTTTCGAGTCCTTTTAAAATTACTATTCAATTTTTTTAAATGTTGTTTACTGCAGGGATTTATGATTCTCTTAAAGCTTAATTTCTATAATTTTGGTGGATGAAGTCAATCCCTTGATCAACAAATAACAAATGATTTATTCCTGTTTGAGTAATACCCCCACCGTCATCGCAGCCGCTTCAAATGTATTCGCGTGATCACTCAGGCTTTAAAATCGCTTATGTTGTCTAAAATCGATCATTTTCAGGCTATGTCGTTTTTTTTGTGGGTCATATTTCTTCTAATTGCTGCAAACGATGAAAGCTAGCGGGCATTGACGGATGCGAGAAAGCAGAGTTTTAGCTCTTGTCAGGCCTTTGTCCACTGTGCTCGAATATAGAAGCCGTTCTTTTTTATTTTTAGTATACGGAAGAGATCTTCTAGTCTTCCTGAGGTATTGTGAACATGGCTTGAAAGAAGAGTCTCTTCCTGATGTCTCTTTTCGTTCCTTCAATGCATGTTTCTGTTCTATTTTACCTGCATTGATACGAAGGCACTGCGAAGATGCCCTTGATCAACGTATACGTTACTCTTCTGGTCTCTTTGAAGCGCTGCAAAATCGCATTAAATTTTTTATGTGATTTCGAAACATTCGATTGAAATATGCTTGCCTAGTATAACTCTACTATAGCACGTTTTTTATCGAAATCTTTAGCCATTGGAATAAATATTAAGCGTGAAAAGCATGGAAACTCGTGCATATATGTATGAACATAAAAGTTTAATTAATGTCTAGTTATAAAAACGTGTACGAAAACACAAGTGCAATAAATACTGAACACTCTGGATATGCGGTTATCAGTAGCATATATATTAACACGCCAGGTGTCGCCTTAAATTCATAAACAAATGAAGATATTTCGAAAATTTTTGTGCGTAATATCTATGTTATTACGATGGGAATCTCATTGAACACAATGAATTGGTTGGTGTGCCTCTCTTTCACGCTCTTATTTGGTTAGTGTACACGACCAGTCAAAAATGACGGCAGCTAATAGTTTCCATAAATAAATCTTACGATATGGATAATAAACAAATATAAGCATCCTAATAGTACTCGCGAGTAAAATATTCTTGTACTTGTGCGCTGGTGATACGAGTTTCACAAGTGCACAAGTTCAAGAATATTTTATTCGCGGGTAATATTAGGATGGATATATTTGTTTGCTATCCATATCTGGAATATCTATTTAAAGAAAATATCGAATCCCATCATTTTTGACGGGTCGTGTTCACTAGTCATGCTAGAATGTTGTAAATGACCCACCATTTTGGGTAATTTATTGAACTTTACCACTCGAGTCAGGCATCTCTCCATCAACAGAGCCATAGAATACGCAAATTATTACTCGCATCATCTGTGTGTATATCCCCAGCCACTGTACGAAACTTTAAGATTTTTTCTACTGTCACTTTCTTATTTTTTACATTCAACTACAGTAAGCCACCCGAGCCCGTCGTATCAGGCGGTTTTTTATAACTGTTTTTCATTCATGAAATTGGTCGCATACAGCTCTTTTTACGAAGGTGAAAATAATACATTATCAATGTGCAATATTTTCTCAAATAAATTGTTAAAAAAACAAAAGAAAGTAACGCTCGTAAGCTGGACACTATCAGAAAACCGCATCCATATAACTGTGTGTGGAATTAACAAAAGTTGAACAAAAAACGCGAGTTCCTCCCTACGTAACGAGATGGAGAATTTTGCTCTATGCTCCTGCTAGAAGCAGAACGTGGACGGTGACGACCAAGCATACGCGCATACAAGATCATCAAAGTCTTATTGTCACTAAGAGAAAATAGATTTAACAAATCATTGGGATCTTACGTTTGGGTGCGCGACTACTTTTGTAAAAATTGAAAATTTTGGATTCAAATTTTTAAAATTCTAAACTGTTTCGTGTATACAGGTTGTTGTTCTGGTAATATTTTTGATATTCGTGTAGAAAATGGTTCAATTTTAGTTTGCGAAAAGCTTTTCCTCTGAAAATTTAAATCTTGAGAAAATTCACATAAACAAGGAATATTCTAAATTGCTTGTTGTCCTGACCTAACTGAATCTTTATTTCAATACCATGTTTATTTGTGGGGAACATTTTGGGTACCCATGACAGGTGCTCCAAAGTGCGTAAATTAGTTACATAAATTCAAAGCTCGTACATGGCCTTTCATAGATTTGACCAAAGTAATCTGGACTACGAAGACGAAGCGTGCACAGCACTAGAACCGAAACAAAGTAGCAATAAGGCTGTGGAATCTGTGAAAAAGTGTTGGAAAAGGATCATTCAAAACATTACGAAACTCATTGCGAAACTCAATCTTCTACATCACACCCGGAGACGCTAAAAATAAAAAACCTCATTCACAAAAAGGAGAACATTAAATCAACACCCAGCATATTGTTAAAGCAGTCGTCGCCAGATTTCTTTAGTATGGGTGCTGTAAGGAGCTTATGTCCCTGGAATACAATGCAAGTCAGAGAGCGCGCACAGCAGGTACATTCATGACCAGAGTCATGCTGCTGTTTATTTTTGCTTAGGACGCCGGGTTTCCATTCACGTCAACTCAGGGTACGTAATGCTGAGTTCAGCATCTACGAATATATTCCTTTGAAATAAATTTTTCGCATCCATTGAAATTCTCTGTGCTTCAGTCTCGTATTCATTTTTAAATTTCACACTCCATCCGTCCTTAAAAAGCACAATCACTCAGCATTTAAACTCGAAAGGGGAACAATTCCTTCGATATGATCAGATACATGCTAATCGTTTTTCGTCGATAGCTATTTGAGTAACCCGCTCTCCTGCGCGCCATTCGCCCAATTACACTACCACGAAGGCATAGTTAATTACACTCTATATTCCTTCCTATGTTTTGTCACTAAAATTATACACCACGAGAGCTTATGAAAGCACTAAATTTTTAAGATTAAAGTATTTTTATAGCAAAATTTTTCGTCTTGTTTTCAGAATCTGCGAGTTAAAACTTAACGATCGGTTACTAAATCTAAGCATTTTATGCCAGTACAAGAAAGGCCATATATTTCCCTGTGCGTCTTCACTTTTCAAGCTTTAAATTTACAAATACATTACAGAGCTGTTCGCATCATTGCACGAGGTAGCTGGTTGCTAAAACGCCATCTGGGTTAGAGTCTCAAACATTTGACATTACCGTAGCGGTGCAGCCAATAGTAAAAGTTCATCTGTTGACTCGGCTACCCAACACGTGTTTTTCTGTCTCATATGGACTGCTTTTTACTCGCTATTGCCAAAAATGTAGCATCTGGCCATTTTACAGGCTTGAAAGAAAGGAAGTTGAGTCGCAGTTTGACCAAAAAATTACACATATGGCGACCAAGTCAACGAGGGAAATTTTACTGCCTGTTGCCCCGCTGTACCAACGTAAAATGTTGAAAAATCCTGCTCCAGAACCAGAGTTCCGGCTCCTTCGACAGAGTTCTGCTTTAGAACCAGGTTCTGAGAAGAAAGTAAAATATGCCACATTATTCTTATGCCTTTATGATGATGGAATGGACAATCGTAATTCGTTATCTTTGAGTACTTCTACGCATTTTCGAAGCATTCGATTGTTTCTTATTCTGCACAAGACGTACTCAAGCACCCAGCAGCACCGCAATCTGACCAGCGGGGGGTGGCTCCAACCTGAACAGCACTTGGTAACATATGTGCTCGTTTCCTATCACTGGATCTACACTTTCCTCTTGCCGATATGTGTTTTCATATCAACCTCGACCTATCGATAATTTTCTGCAGATTGTCTGTGGATGTTTTTAAAATTGAATCCAACTCAAATCGACCAGTGAGTTTTGCTAATAAATACAGCCATACATCACAGTGATTGGTAAACGAAACAAGCTAGTATAATAATTTTCATGAAATATCACATTCAAGCTCGCACTACCAAGAATCACTGCGATAGAGGAAACATCGGTAAATGCAGAAGTGAACATGAACGAAATTTGAAACATTTTCGTTTTAAGGACCTTCCTTTGTTTCGGAAGAGAAATTAATTCATGTCAAAGAAAAGCTGAATATGAATAGTACATGCAGTTTTAGATAGCGTGAGTAATTTCTTTATAGCACTTCACTATCACTTGAAAATTCATTGGTACTAATTCATTAATTCATTTTTGCCTTATCTATTATAAGTCTGAACGAAACATTTTTACACAAACCCACTGTCGCCTACGGAGAAATATTGCCGTCCGATTCTATCCCTTATTTGCAGTAAAAATAATATGTGTTATTCAGTAGTGAGCAAACCCTGAACTTGATGCATGATAATTACTCAAAATTTAATATTTAGCTAATCAGAGCAGAAACTTGGGATGCACTAAAGTTATGCATTCAACAATTTGATCGCAATGTTTAAAATTACATCAAGGGAATTTACTCTCCTGATCCAGCGAACCGAAAACTTTGAACAGTAACGAAATGTAAGCAGGATAAGACTGCGAGTAATTGTTCTATTTATGTGCAATGCGATGTAAGACATCTAGCCTGCTTTCCTTTGCTTATGATTAGGTTGCGAGGGTCGTGGAGGAGACAGTGTCCTTGATGAAAATAGCGACCTCACCTCGAACACTTGACGCAGGCCACTCCAGCCGCTCTTGACGCGACGGTGCGCGGTCGGGTGGGGGTGTGTGGTGGTGCGCCTGCAGGTCATCGTGTCGCGGTGCTACATGTCACGGTGACTCAGCGTACCATGAGTTACTCAAAGACTTCACGACAAATTATACATCGAGCATGCACAGTGCTACAAGTCTGACATAAGAACGAACTCGAATCAACAATAGTTGAATTGTGAGCCAGATAAGCTTTGGGGCTTCTATGACAACCTATCTGAAGAATAACAGGCTTCAAAGTATTGCTTGGAGAGTTACTCAGTTCACTTATATTTCTAACATGCAGCCAGCCAAACGAAAAAAACAGCAACATACGTGCGAGAATGTCAAAATGTGAGGACAATTCGCAGGAATTCATAATTTTTATAGTTGAATTCATTTTTGTTTTTCCTCCGAAAGAGTTCATTATTTCTCCAGCTTTAGAGTTAGCTTTTTCTCCAACATTATTCTCAATGAGTAAGCGGTCTTGGATGTAATACTTTGTTTCATTATTCTTGTTTCATTTTCATAATCAATCATACCTTCACTCTGGTCTAAGAATTTGAAACTACATTCTATGCAAGCTTCAGATTTTATACGCAGGAGGCTGACGAATATCACCAACGAATATTATGGTTCCAGCCGATGCTATAGGAACACACAGTCGTGCATATATCTTCCGATATCCCAAACCTTCATTATGGAGCTCCACAATGCGTTCGCGAAGATATTGGCTGATGTCCTTATTCTAACCCATGCTTACGACCTTTCAGAACGAGAGCTGCTGCACCAATGACGCGTTACTAGAGATACATCCGACGAAAGTTCGGTTGCCAAATAGTAGGATGTCTTCTTACAAAATTCTGGAATTATTCTACAATAATTTTAATTTATGACATCGAGAAAAAAGTTGGGTATTGTAAACTTTTGTTTGCGTATTTATTATACATGTTTCTGCATGTTTTTCCTCTTAAATGTTTGTAGGTTTTATATATATATATATATTTATATTATTAACCTTTCTATTTCTATACTATTATTTATATATAGCCCAATGTTCGTAATTGTACGTAGGTTAGGAATATGGAATCTGGCGATTTAATCAACGTGTTGTCTCATTAATATGCCCCCCCACTGTACGTTTGACAAAGGCGCCTTACGATTTTCACAATTAAATATTTTTTAGTGTTATGGAATAAGAAAAAAGTTAGATGTCCTCTATCAATATTTGGAAAGATAAATTGGTCGTAGTTCTGAATGATTTAAAAGATAATTCATTTGTATTTTTTTACCAAAACTGGTTTATCATAAAGACTTGAATCAAACTCAAGGTAACATCAATCTCAACGAACATAAACTGCTTTTAAAAGAAATTCACTCAAGATCAGTATTACCCATATTGATCTTTAGCCATTGGCACAAGACTTATTGTTATTGAAAACGAGATAAACGCTTCACATTTTTACACTCTAGAGTCTGGAAAATACCGTAGGTAAATGAATTGTGCTCAAACCAGCGAGAACAGGCGGAATTCCAGGCACAAGGATTGGATCAATTTATCTGAGAATGTATTTTTTCCGCTTGATTTGGTGTCCACCGCTTCAGAGCAATTGGAAACATCTGAGACATTCACCAGCGCGAGAAAGAAAAAGTAGTTCGGGAAGTCTACAAGGCAGTGAAAGCGCTTATCCAAATCAATTTTTTATTTTTTTATTTTGTGCGTATATTAATGAAAAAATAATTGAATATAAGGCAACACCTTTCTCGTCGTGATGAGATACAGCATCTAACAAAATAGTTTTTGAATAATTTTTTTGATAGATTGGGTTTGCATGATAGACTCCATATCTCTTTTGTATTTTTTTCCAACGGACAATGCGAAATAAAATATGTTTGAGATTTTTTCATTTGGAAAAAATTTCCCGGTGTTTTACAACATACTATTTGGTCTATCTTTCGGCATGATAACACATCTTAACATTAGGCAGAATCTGTTGCATAAGTTGTTTATCAGAATTGTCACGTCAATCATGGTTTTGAAGTTTTTTTATTCATTCGATTGATGATTTTTTCTACATCATTTATCGATGCTACTGATCTCAATATGACACCTGTCTTTAAGGTTCAATGAATTTACTCAGAGATGAAAATTGGTGTATCTCGCTAATTGGTGTTGTAAGAATGAGTGCTGTTCAAGAAATACGTTTTCGTTTATTGTAGAAAAATTAAATACGGTTAGATACACTTGAAATTGAAATTTCAGTAGGAATGTCTGCTGAAGAAGGCATGAATACAGTATGCGTTGTTGAATAAGATTCGCAGGAAATTATAGTAGATTTTCTAAAAGTTTGCGAAGAAGAATGATTTTAGTTACATTAGAAATAAATAAATATCAGTCACTCCTCAGATTGATACGCTTATTGAATTAAATAGACGTCTCTGCTCATTATCCACTCATCTCAGTGAGGATAGCTGAAGGTATGGATTATATTAGTTCTTTAATGAAGGCCACTAGATATGTAGAGGGTAGTCGGCGGGTTGTTTCAATGAGGAAACATTTCTTGGTTCATTTAACTTCAATTGCCAAGGTTTTTAAGCAGTCAAGTTTATCGCTTTTTAAGGCTTGATAATTGCACCCCGGCTGTTCGCGATGTTACACTACCACCGTGTTTGTAATCTTAATTTTAGAGGTATGAAATACTGCAGAACTTGGCATTTCATTCATCTTTTCAAGCGATATTCAGCCAACTTTCAGTAGAGTATAATAAATAGGAAATGTACCATAATTTTATTTTCGCGACGTTTATTTCACTAATTTTGAGTGACATGATACGCCATCCTCATCAAAATCGATAAATATCCGCATCACTTACAGAGAATCATTCAAACTTTAGACAATCGTTCCGGCATTGCCTGGGACCATTCAAGTTACAATACGGTGAGCTAAAATGATTTGACTGGATTATTGTTTGAAAGATTTCTTTCTCAACGACAACTATCCAGTTTTATGTAGGACACACAATAGTAGCAATGATAACGACGAGTATCAATAATAATAAATTAAATGTTAAGATACGAGTAGAATACGACATTATAGCTTAATTAAGGAAAGGTAGGTTTTCGTTAGGCTACGGTTAATAATTTGGTCAAAATTTTTTCTGAGTTCGTTCACTAATCTCTGCAGTATGAGTTGGACTCGTCAAGAGCTGCTAATTCTCGCTAGCTTCGGCCAGGGGTCTGGCTTCCGAGGCTCAAGCGTTCATGTTTGAACCTTCCGATGACATTAACAACCTGGCGCTCTCATGCAGTAGCATACCCTCGACGGTTATCTCCACGTGTCCTAGAGATAATTTCGGTTCTCTGATCTTTTCCGCCTGGAGATGCAAAGGCACTTACCTTCTTGTTTAGGACTTACAGATCACACGTGCGTCCACAGACCTTTTCCATGGATTACCCTCTCTTCACGACAATGAATTTACCATTCATGTCCCGTGCAACATGTGTCGTCGTTTATTGTTTTCTTTTGGTTGATGATTTTTCCAATAAATTGTTTGGTATGGTATTTTCTGGTATCGGCTGCCTGGTCTGTGTATTTAAAAATTTATGGAGTTATGTCAAATAAATACGGAGAGGTTGAGTTGGAGTTGGAAAATAATAGTATTCAAACTCTAATCAATAGGAGTTACATTGCATGTTCAAGTTTTAAATAAGTTCATTGTGAATTTGAATTTTTACGCATATATTTTCCAGCTAATGGGCTTCTGTTGGGTGTCATTAATTCGCAAATTAAGAAATTTCTCTCAAAGCAATACGCGTCACAAGCTATTGAAGAAAACATTTAAGACCATTTATACTGCTCATTCCCGTATTTTGGAGCGCCATCCGAGAAATTGTCACGAGAATGAAAATTACTGCGTGGAAAATACTTTCATGACTTCCAGTAACGCGTCGCTCTTGTTAGTAATTTTAAGGTGGCTTCCCTTTTCCAGTACAAGGATACGCTTCTCATTGAGCTGCGAGCCTCTCTGGTTTATTCATCATCATACCAGCGAGAACCAGTTTGTATGACGTCGCGGAATTTTCATATCAGAGTGGCGGAGCATCGGAGTAGAAGCTCCCGTATATCGGGACTCAATTAGCACACCTCTCATTCCGCACTACACAATCACGCCGAAAAATGCTATGTACACATATTTTGTGCCGAATTCGAAATCTTAGACCCTGCCTCAACCCCCTATGACCTTGGCATTTAAGAATCTTTATATTTTTTCACAAAAACCCGCCTTTAACAACACTGACAGCTCATACCCGATGCAAGTAGTAAATAGATAGTAATCTTTTCATTTTTATTTTTCTTTGACATGTTTCTGTTTTGTGATATCTTTTAATGACTGTCATTAACAGTTATTTTTCATCATTTATTTCAGACATAATTTGTATTTCTAAAACTGATGATGGAGCTGGACTCCTTAGCGTTTACTCATGAAATGTGATTAATTTCCTGTGAATTTTTCCTAGTTTTTAAGTTCCTCATAACGAAATCTTTTTCGAATTTTCATTTTATATTTTATATTGATGAATGCATGGTAAAAACAGCTCCGAGGAAATCGTGAACCCACTATCAATCGTGTGATTGAGAATTATTTTGCCCACACTGATTTTGCTCACTTTATCACAGGTACCGGGAAGAGCTTCCTCCAATTTGAGAAGCATTTCACCCGAAGCGCAGGATGTGCTAATCTCGTCAAGAGACCCAGCCGAAGACCGTGTCACTTTATAACAGCACACCATGTTATTCCGTGCAACTCTCACGTCGTTTGTGTGCAGTGCGGATGTGAGGAGTAATATTTTCAGATCTATTTTTACCTCGCGACAAACTCTCAGTCAGAAGTATGAAATCGACTCAAAGCACGACACGTACAAACTCTTACAGGTCGCCTTCCTGATGAAGCCGCCGAGTGTGCAGGCCGTGTGGTTGACTCCTGTGCGTGTGGGATGAGCTTCCATGTCACAAGCTCAACAAGCCAAGCAGTAGAAATGAGTGGGTCTAATATTTTGTATAACTAAATAGTAAAGGTCATAAGGATGGAACGTCTTTTTTCTACAGGAATATATCCTCTCAAAATAACGGTGTTCTCCGATCAAAGGAGAAATGTTCATGTACATTTTTATCACAAGTAACCTTTTTCGTACCATTCTTGCTGTTTAGTTAGTCTATCCTATAATTCACTTCCGTTCAGAGCATCACTTCATTTATTCCGACGGTTTCTTTTGTGCCACTACCGTAGCGATAGGCAGATTACAGAAAACAATTTGGCAGTTTGCTTTACCATGTATAGTTGTCATAAAGCAATTTCACAAAAAATTAATTCCATTGAATAAATTAGATGATGAATATCGTTTACAATGTACAATCTTCATCTCCATAATGACAGTTATTCTTCGAATAACTTGCTTTTACATAACTTACCAGCTGTTACCTTCAATTTTGTATCTCTCCAGCGGTTGTTGAGTTTCCTGTCAATTAAGGTCCCCTTAGTGGCAGCCAGTGCAAGACCGTAAGCCTATGTGTCACCGTCGCTCTTAGCTGACATTGGAACGATTTCTTCACACACACACAGTGATTTACTAAACAAATTTACACAGCATTTGTGTTTGACGAGGAGGAAATTATGGAACGAATTTACTGCGCTATTTTTTGACCATTGGATTTACAGCGCCATTAAGACACAACTGTACACAAATGACTACGGAAAATTTCTGAGCTAAATTATTCACCCTGTTTCTGTGGTGCATTGATTAAAATCAAGCTTAACAAGTAGGCTTAAACAACATTGTTAAACGATAATTTGACATTTATTCCAACAGGTTTCTCCTGACTAAAGGAGAGAATATTTATGCCAGTGAAAAAACATTAATAATGGCAATTTCGTAAGCACGTGGGACGAAGCAGCTAACATCCTAGTTTTAAAAAGCATCTACGTACTGTAGGGGACGAAAACAAAGAATCATGACGTCTCAGAGAATAGTTCCTAAAATCTGTAAGCCCCTCTAGTTCCTTTACCATAGGCCTGAAGGCTTGTCAGATAAGTTTCTCCACATATATCGTCAAGGAATGAACCCAATTATGTTAGTTTTCAATCATGACAGCAGACAAACCATACGTGGCGTGCTGATAAATAAACCCTGTCAAGGGCTAATTAAATCAAAAATATCTTCTCTTGGATATTTTATATTTTATAATCCAAGAGATGGCTGACAACTTATAAATAATTTATATACTACTAGAAAATTCTTCGAAATTCCTAAATTGTTAGTTGAATCGAAGAGATTCATGGCTTGTTCAACATACGGACAGAAAGGCAATATTTTTCACGAGCGCTTTATTTCATTTGTCTATTTATATTTTTCATTTTTTCTATTCACAGAAACGCTCTCTGGAGTCGTGATGGATCTATTTTTGAATCATCAAAAAAGTGCAATAAATTTATTTATTTCTGCCAAATGATTCAGTTTTAACTGGTCGCAGAGCTTTAAGTAAAATGTATTGTACATTGTTGACATGTTTTTACGTAAAAAATAGAAATGGAAATATATTTATGCATAGATGCATATGTGTGCGTACATATATATGAACATGTACATGTGCACTCACACACAACGACATACATGTATGCGTGCGCACACATACACGCACTCACTTATACACACATATTCTTATATATACTCATTGAAAATTAATATTAGAAAAATAAAAAAAACATAAAAACAATCTTGCTGCTGTTACATCTAAAATGACAGTCAAGCTCAGTGTAATTGTAAGAAATAACCCGAAGAAAAAATAAATAAAAAAAAAGACTACGAAAAGCGTTAAAATGAGCTGGTTTTCAATTTCCTAACAGAAAATTTAAGAAAACTCACGTTACAGTCGAGGAACAACGACAACAAAAAACATCTTGGGTTTCATATCCTCTCGCTATTCTATGCAACATCATACGGGTATGGGTGCATGGGATAAAATGGAGATACAGTGTAAGCCGGATATATCTTATGAGTACCAAATATCTACAAAATTTAGGCAGAAACACTTGAGCAAACATACACGCAAGATGGAAATTCATAGCTTGTTCAACACACGGACAAAAAGGTAATTTTTCCACGATTCATATGCTCAAATTGCGCTTTATTTCATTTGTCTAATTGTATTTTCCATTTTTTCTATTCACATAGACGCCCTTTGGTGTAGTGATAGACCTATTTCTGAGTCATTCAGCAAGTGGGGTAAATTTATTTCCTGGATTGTTTTCACTCAAAAAAATAAAAATAGAAACATATATATTTATGCAGATAAACATCTAACTACACACATACGCACAGATATATCCATGCATGGGGATGTGTAGATATATATTCACACACACGTATTAACATATATACATACGTATTGAAAATGAAAACAAGAAAAAATAATCAACATAAAAAACAATCTTCCTCCTACTACATCGAAAATTACAGGGGAGTTCACTGTTATCGTAAGAAATTATTTGGGAGAAAAAAATAAAGAAATAAAAAAGAGGTGATTAACGTAAAAATGAATTAGTTTCTAATTTTGTGGCAGAATTTTAAGAGAAACCAAGTTACAGTCAGAGCAACAATAATATATATACATAAAAAAAAGGTTTCACATCCTATCAGTATTCTCTTCAACATTATACGACATGGGTACATGGGATAAAATGGGATACTGTTGTGGTCGGATATAACTTTGAGTCGCAAATATTTGCAAATACGATTTAGAGTTATTTCTAATTTGAAACTTCAGTGCTACTGTGCGTTGAACGCACAGGAAAAAAGCTTAATTCCCAATGACATCACTGAACTCATAGAAATTTTCATTGAAGAATAGAATAAGATTACACCCGAAACTTGTAAAAGGATGGTAGTGGACTACTCTAAATGTCTTGTTGCCATAATTAATAATAACGGCTATGCAACGAAGTATTAATGTATGTATATCTTGAAATGTGCTGTAAACTTTAGCTCACGTATTTATTATACATTTCCTATATATTTTTCCTATTTAATATTTGAAGGTTTTGGATATAATATTAACCTTTTTATACCATTGTTTATATCCAGTACAATTTTCGTATTTGTACGTGGTCTAGAAATGTGGTATCTGGCGATTCAACCGTGTTGTATTATTTTGCCGCCCACTGTATGGGCTAAACAATGCTTGTATTTTTTATAAACAAATTATTTAATGATAGAATGATCAATTCACTTCGGTCATTATATTTAATTTATTATCTTCTGTAACTGTGGCCTAATAATGTACAATTATTGATTCAAGCAATCATCTTTTTTGTCTCTCTCCTTTTCTTTTCTGCTAACTTTTCTGGCGACAAAGGGTAATGAAAAACTTTCATCTTACATTCCACTATATGAGAGTTGTGCCGACTACAACATTAAACTACACATCCTCCATACCTGGAGGGGTTGGAATACGGGACAAATTGGACATAGAAACGAGAGAAGGGAACACTTATCCCATGGCAGGTGTGGCTCAGTTGACAGATTAGCCTCTCGCGATGACGCCACGCCATGGAAATACTATGACGGTCGTCAGTCATGACCGATATAATGTCTCAGCAGAGCACTGTACAGGTGTCGCCAATGATTTTGGGATTAGTGAGATTTTCTATTTTCTCGTTAAACTATGGTGTAGTCTTGCATAGTTTTTAAGTAGTTTCTACCGGAAAACATAATAAAGGATAAATAAAAACATAAATTGCCCAAAAACAATTTTTAATAACCTGCAAAACTAAAAAGTAATTATTATCAATATTTGTATTGTTTACCACGCTTCTTCACAAATGTTTCGATGCGCTTTGGCATGCTGTTCACAAATTTTTCAATGATATAATGATCAAATGATCTCTACTCTTCTTCAATTGAGGCCCCAAGTTGCGTTAAATTAGTTGGCTTCTTCTTGTTCACTTGGCTTTTGATAATCGACCAAAAATTTTCGATAGGATTCAGAGCGGCCGAATTTCCAGGCCAAGGACCCAAAATCTCCACTCCATTGTCATCAAGGAACTTTTTAACCATTCTTGTATTATGTCAGGGATCGCCATCACGTTGGTAAACCATCTCTTAGTCGGGAAACTGACCAGCTATCGTTGGAAGGAGATGATCTTTAAGATTTTTAGGTACCAGGCCGAATTCACTGCTGTGTTTTTGGGTGAAATCGTCAGTGCTTCAGTTCCCATACCTGAAAATCGACCCCAGACGGGAAGAGTTGCAGGGTGCTTGACCGTTAAAACGACACACTCCTTGTTAAACCTCTCGCCTCTTCTTCGTCGCAAGAGGCTTTTCCCGAAGGCGGCAAAAAGGTGGAACGGAGATTCATCGGAGAAAAAGACTTTGCCCCATTATTTAGCAGTCCAATGCTGGTACTTACTGCAAAAATTGAGCCGGTCTTTAACGTTCTTCGTCGTCAAAAGAGGTTTCTTTGCAGCTCTCCTTGAAGCAAGTCCGTTGTCGAAAAGTCGACGTCGAACAGTTCGCGCTAAGGCATGGACGCTATCCCTCTCCCATTCTAGCGCAAGCTCTGAATTGCTGCCAGTCTTTTCCCGCTACGAGTAGCGCACTAAAGCCCTATCTTGACGAAACGACGACAATCTTTTTCTGTCAGTGGCTGTCTTCACCTCTATGGATTTTGTCTCGTTGAATTGTTTTATCATTGTGTAGACAGTTGACGATGATGCAAGTTGCTTGGCAACGATTTCCTTCTTTGATAGACCGCAGATGGAGAAGAATGATGGATTTCCTACGTTCATCCGAAATTACCTTGATTTTGTATTTGGTAAAGATAACATTTTTGAAAAAATAAAATAATACATTTAAAAATAAACATGTCACTCACCTTGCAAACGATTTTTTTATCAGTTCCAATGCCCGTATCAGCTTTTAAACCAGCACAAAAAGGTCTTCCATATTTAGGAAAACAAAATTGATAATTTTTTTAAAAATCCGCGTACTCTTTCTTAATCTCGCTTCCAAATAATTTTGCTACGTTTATATGACTGTTGAAGATTGCGCATTAGTATATTCTAAAAAAAACTGAAAAAAGTTTTTTCTCAAAATCATCAGCTGTGGCTCCAGGCCATAATGGCCGGCGTGGGCGTGATCGCGCCCTCGGTAAAGCCACCCACCGTAGACCGGCGTCGCTCTCGAGGGAAGTGACTTACCAATTGTTTTCGGGCAAGGATTGAACTATCAACGATTAATTATGAAAATGACATATGAGAAATACTAAAGGGAGCTATTTCCTAAGTTCTTCAAATACATCGTAAAATAATTCTTTAAAAAAAGATATAGCGGAATCCCTCTTTTACCCCTGTTAAAATTAAGAAAATATAAGGTTAGAATGTAAGTTGAGCGTCGTGGCATCTTCTGGAGGCGTCTCGATACTGGGCCGTGATAGCGTTGTGACCGTGGTTGTAACACGCTGAAGTTTCTAGAGCAGAGCTTCAAGGTTCTCACTGTCGATAGATTTTTTTGGAACTTAATTATGGAATGATGCGCTGACCAGTTGTATCTCCATGTTCCTACCGTTACTTTGTTTGATCGCAGATCATCGGTCGTTAGCAATTATAACATTTAAAGGAATGAGAAATTAACATATCTGCAAAAAATGCACGGAAAAATGATGTTTTATTCCCATCAAGGCTGACACATATCATCTTTTCCATTAGTTTTCAAATACCTTAACACTAACATCAGGACGCAATCACGGTTACCCTCTGTCGAATTTGCAGATTTCCGACTCATGGGTCGTGCGGGGAATTATAGCTAAGTTCTCTTTATTCCCAAGAAGAGAACTGGGCTGGCATTCTCAGGAATTGAACCGGCGCCCCTTCCTGTGAACCACTGTGCTGCGGTGACGGTACGTACCGATTGGTTGTATCTGAAAATAGCAATTGCAGACTTTTTCAAATTGAAATCTTCCTTCAGCGATTACATAACTAATGCAACATTCGAGACGAATAAAATTATTCTAGCATTAAACTTTGTTGCCAGCAAGTGAATGTTATGAAAGAGCCCATAACACGAAGACGATGAAATATCAATTAAATTCCAACCACAGTGGGCCAAATTGTTAGACTGAATATATTTAGATTCAGGAAATTCACCAAAGCCAAAAAAGAAGACTTTCGTAGCAATCGTAGCGAAACAAATAAATGCTAACAATTCTAATTCCTCGCAGAAACATAACCGACGCATATTCTTAATATAGAATGCCATGATGTACTGTCTTTATTAATGTGCAGTATACGACCCCTAAATGTGTTTATTCTATTGGTTACTTGATTATGATAACAAAATGAGACGGAGTCCGTATTAGTTTGGGTTCAGATAGCGGTAAGTGGTGTCCATATTAGTTCCTACGAAGTAATCCTAAAGAATACCTCTCTGAATATAAAAGTGTAACCTACGCTGTGACAGTGAAACGGCACTGAAGCAGCAGTGGCTCCCCAAATCTGCTCAGTCACCGAGACGGTTATCTCTGCACTTCCTGCAGTTCCCTGATAAATGAGCTCATCAGAAGCACAGCACCGAACCGACGTCGCCCATTTGGAACCGCTGGCTCTGCTGTCACCGCAGCTCCGGCCTCGCATCAAGCAACGCCGGTGTCAGGAGGCATTCCTGACTAGCGTGCTGCATTTGGAGTGCTCGAGCAAATGTTCAAAATCGGTGGTTTTGAAATGAGTTATTGAGAATTATTTTTCACTGTCCCAAGATGAAACGAGAAATTCTAATACACGTTCCATGACGTTAAGTTTCTACTTTTGCCCTTTATTGGTGATGCCAAAAAATAACATCAAATTTTAAAAAACAGAGTACCTAGTGCCACAGCATCAGCATACCGAACTCCTTTACCGATCGATGTATGTACAATAATAACCTAGACGGTGTCTTAATGGGGTTCAAGAGATGTGACGCCTAAAAAACCCTAACAATATTGCTGTTGATTCTAGATTTATCGTACGTTATTCAGTGCTTAAAGAGGGAAACTTATCTTACTAAATAGCTTCTTCTCTCACTGCCTCGTAAATACGTCTTTTTCAATCTACTGGTAAAAGTTTGTACTTCGGGATCAAAAACATTGTCGAATGCGATAAAATGTTCAGATGATGTATAAAAGTGATGAGAAAAAAAGATGTAGTATCGATGTTCGATGACAACCAAGGAGGTTTAAGAATGGAGGCGGCATCAGCGCTCTAAAGTGAAGCCAATTTTCGGTAGCTGTAGGGTATACGGGCACACACACCGACACACGGAGATGGGGCTCAGTGCGTGTCAGACACTCAGCGTGACAGGGAGCCGCTATCCACGCTGCGGTCAAGGACGAGTTTCCTCAATATGAGTTTCTTTATCATTCAGCGAGGACGCAATTGAAATATATGCCTAAGAAAAAAGCGTATAGCACAGAGTAGCGCAAGTCTGCCATTTAACAGCGCGGTCTTCAGTCGCTGATGATGGAGGTGGTGCTACCCAAGGAAGTTGGATACATGGAACCGGCATCCCTATCTTTTGCCAGTCAAGCGAGTGAAGCCACTTCTGCCGTCCCAAGCCCCGCCCACCCGGCATTAGGTCCCTGTGTGGAGGTGGTGTTGCAGTGGAGGGGTAGCACCACCTCCATCATCAGCGACTGAAGACCGCGCTGTTAAATGGCAGACTTGCGCTACTCTGTGCTATACGTTTTTTTCTTAGGCATAGATTTCAATTGCGTCCTCGGTGAATGATAAAGAAACTCATATTGAGGAAACTCGTCCTTGACCGCAGCGTGGATAGCGGCGCCCTGTCACGCTGAGTGTCTGACACGCACTGAGCCCCATCTCCGTGTCAGGGTTGCCAGATAACTTCATGAATTTTAGGCCAAATTTTACCATGAAAAAAGCCAAAAAAGGCCAAATTTATTTATAGGTAAACTAATATAGCAGGTAGATGCCCATAGAGCAGGGGTCTTCAAACTTTCCAGACTTAGGGCCATACTGATTACTCCAGTAAGTTCTAAGGGCCGAAAAAGTTTTAATTTTCCTGTCATTATCCATAATTTTTAGAGTAGTCGCCGAGTACGCGGTCGGCTTAACCGTCGCGGGCCGGATTGAACACACTGGCGGGCCGGATTTGGCCCGCGGGCCGGGGTTTGAAGACCCTTGCCTCAGAGTATCATAATTCTACTAGCCATTGAAAAAATCTTATTACAAAGGAAAAATAGACCTAACTTACCCTATTCTTCGAGGAATAACATAAATTACTTTGACTTTTCTTCCTCAGCAGAAGTTTGAGAGGTAGAAGCAGCTAGAGAGCTAGTTTCTTGGTTTCAGTTTGGCAAAAGATGCTCGATTTGATATTATATTGCATTCTTGAAGCAACTTCGAAGTCCTTACAACAAAAGAACTATTGTTGAGATGTGCTCGGATTTGCACTTTTCATCTACCTTTCAAGTTCGTAATCTAATGTTAGGCTTTGTTTTGACTGCTATCACCATAGAAAACATTCTTCCAACAATAGCATTGCTAGCGGGCGTCACCAGGCAATGAGCACACAACCTGAGAGTTCTTTAACCAAGTCAAAAGTGCATGGTGTCTTTAGGAATCTCAACACCGCCAAAATGCCCTCCTGCTTCGAGTCTATGATACTGATTTTTGGTACTGCGGCTCACTAATGTTGATACAATCCTGAGCTAAATACAGCCTGTGCAAATCTGCAAATTCTCCTTTGATTACTTGATTTGATATTCGCAAAGGATTTAATAATATTCAGCAAGATCTAGCTGATCCTGTTGGAGACTAGCTGATCATGTTGCTCCTGCGTTCAACTGTCAAGTTTCAGTTTTACGCCTTGGGCGGCACAAAAACCGGAAAATGACTAAAAAAGCCAGAAAAAAGCCAAATTTAAGAAAAAGGCCAAACCTATAATCTCGAAGCCAAACGCTTGCAAAAAAAGCCAGATTTGTGATATTTGGCCTTAAAAAGGCCAATATGGCAACCCTGCTCCGTGTGTGTGCCCGTATACCCTACAGCTACCGAAAATTGGCTTCACTTTAGAGCGCTGATGCCGTCTCCATTCTTAAACCTCCTTGGTGCTACCCCTCCACTGCAACACCACCGCCACACAGGGACCTAATGCCGGGTGGGCGGGGCTTGGGACGGCATAAGTGGCTTCACTCGCTTGACTGGCAAAAGATAGCGATGCCGGTTCCATGTATCTAACTTCCTTGATGACAACCATGATATCGATAGACAGACATCACGCGATAATAAATTAGAAACCTTCGACGTTCTGTCACCAACCGAAACATTCTTTGTGGTGGTGATTAGGTGCCCAATTCACCCGCTAGTGCAACTCAATGAATTACTATAGTGCCATAATTCATGCAGTCGCTTTACTGTATAGCAGACTAGTGGCCTTAACCACGTACAAGCTCGTAGAAACAATACCAGCTTGGGTCTATAGACAACTCGCGAAAGAAATTATAAACCAGCGCAAACAAGCTTTATATTTATGTCATGAACTCAGCAAAAATGGCATATTTTTGGCAGAAAACGAGGCTCATCAAATTTCACCCGACGTCAGCAGCGTTTTAAATCAAAACATGGCTTAAGAGCAAGGAATCGTCCTTGTACAATGTACAGTTGATGTTTTGTTGTTTCTTGGGTAGAAATTGAAGTGTGACTTAGGCATGAGTACCTAGTATACGGTATTGCTCTTACGTCCACCTTAAATGGTTTCGTATTATAAACAAAATGAAAATATTTCTGGGTCAGATACTCCAATAATTTACTTTTCTCTTATCATATACTCAACAACAATTATATTACACGTGCTTCCACGCGTGATCCTATTCCTATTCTTGCGAATATTACATTTTGTATTCCACTCCCGTCAAGCTTGCAACTTCCTCCTACATATCTCATTCAGTTCTAAACAACGCGGAAGCAGGTGTCATTGCTGGCAGATTGTATCTCATAATAATGTAAAAGAGGCGTGAAAGATTTTGGAAGTAGCCTGATATAATTTGAACTTCATACACTCGTCACACTAACCGCTGAACGAGCGGAGCTGGAGTGGGGCCCAGCTTCAGCTTCGCAAGGCGGCGACACGAAGAGTGCTCACTTCGGCAATCGGCGGCCGAGAAAACCTTGATCTCAAATCGCACAACTGCTGCGCTCCAAGTCAGTGCGTATATTCTACCAACTATGCGATTGTCAAGTGCTGGCGCCCAAGAAAAATGACCTCCTCGTGCGCAAATATGATTATGGTTGAATATAGTTGACCTATGTATGCAAATAAAACCCTGCTTGATCTCCCTTGGATAAATATAATTTTATTTAAATCAATTTAATTTAGATTTGTATCATTCTATTTAGTATAATTAACATAATTTCTATTATTTTATTTATTTAAAGCCTCTCTGACAAATTTATTTAATATCGTTTATGTTTTTCTTTGTGAAACAAACACCTAACCACGAAAGGATGACATTTAACTCTGAAGGTAGAAGAACAATGAGGCCGAAAAACAAATAAATGCAGTTCCAAGATAGAATCAACTTTCAACTTAGTGGAAGGAAATATGTTTCACAATGAAAATATCCGACAGTTAGACATACCAGTATTTAAAGAATGCTTGGCCTGATGTTCACCGAATGAAAGGAAAAATAAGTGTGTCACAGCAATCATTTTAGTGAAAATAAGACGATATTACATAAATTTTCAAAAAATAATGAGCATCTTGAAACTGAAAAGCCATGGTTGGAAATTGAAAGACTCCATTATTCTGAATAACTATTCTCACTAATATCCAGCCTATTTTTGTATTTTTTACTAAATTCGATATCGTTTTTTTTTCGCGCGCCAACGAAAATATATCAAATTTACCTCGCTCCTCGCAATGCTGGAAGTAGCCATTCAGAGGATTATCGTCAACTAAATTTATTTCTTAAAACCATTTTCAAGCCCGTTGAACTGTTCACACAAGAATCGAATGTCTGAAATAACCCAGTTAAGTTTAGTAGCGATATAATTCTCCATGTAACTATCACCATAACACCACTTCATTAGTGATAACTCAATTGCCCTAGAAAGATTATTATAGCGAGCATAATAATGTGAGCTACAGATGGTTTATTAATAACTGAATAATTTTCGCATCAATCTAAATCTCCCACTAGTCTGACGTTTATGACAAAAGAAGCACAACTACATATTTCAATAATAATAACACAAGATGCGTGCTGTCACAGT
This sequence comes from Morinoia aosen, assembly GCA_030386875.1. Classification (NCBI taxonomy): domain Eukaryota; kingdom Metazoa; phylum Arthropoda; class Malacostraca; order Amphipoda; family Talitridae; genus Morinoia; species Morinoia aosen. The sequence continues at coordinate 1,802,301 of CM059572.1, read as the reverse complement.
ATATCAAAAACCGAGACCGTGCTCGCAGTACCACACATTCTCGGCTCGGGAGCTATTGGTCACAAAAGAGGCAAGTGGAGAGGATATTGACCTCGCAATGCCTGGGAGTCTGAGGCAAGGAGCCGGGGTTGTACCAAATACAGCGACGATCAAGAATTAATTCCGCTTCTAGTACGGCTCGATAGTGTTGTTAAATTTAGGTCTAAAGCAAAAAAATATCGCTGTCAGTGTATAAAGAGAGAGGCATCATAGAACAATGGGACACATTTCATTAACGCTCGTCATCTATGAAAATGTCCAACTAAAATTGGCAGTGGCCATATTTAGACTCCAGGCAGAGCGTGGCTGGGCGAAGATCCTAACATGACCTTCGACACTGGAGATGGCCTGGAGCGTTGCAGGGCGGAGCAGCAGGCGTGGCAGGAGGGGGACATTAGGTCGCTACGAGTTCTACTTGCACCAAACGTCCTCACAAGCTCTACTGCACAAGCCAGGGGTCGTTTAGAGTGCCACTGCACAAACCAGAGGTCGTCACGAATTTTACTGTACGAACCAGAGGTTATCACGAAATTTATTGTACGACCCAGAGGTCGCCGCGAGTTCTATTGCAGGAATGTTATGGACGTCTTTTTCTGTAACGTTATATTATTGTGATGAGCCTCCTCTTGGTAATTTATCTCAAACGTGACGTCGCATCGAGTGTTGAATTGATATTTTCCGACCGAATCATATTCTTGTAGGTATTATTCACTGCCACCAACCAATATACGGGCAAAACAATATTTATATATGTTGTAAATCAATCATTTAATAACGGTCGTCATAGTCAATTATCTTTATCTTCGGTAAGCGTGTAGCATGAGCTGTATTTTTAAGGCTATCATTGGTGTGTACTTCATCATCATCATCTCTTCCCAACTTACAAAGGAAATTAAAGACACGAAAAATTAAAAAGTTCACTTTTAATTAACTCAGACCTCTTCTATATCACAATGCTGTTTAAGAGAGAAGCTGGTAAGACACATAGTCAATATTTTAACTTGACTGCGGGGTTCCAGTTTCAGGCGTTAGCTAGGCTTGAAGGTAGGTTGATCACTTCACAATCCATTTATGAGGATTAATTGGAGCAAGATGGATCTTCAGATGCTTTAGAGTCAGTTGGAAACTTTGTTTTTCTCAAAGTCGTTTTACAGCAAAGCAAGTTCATCGCCAGAGGCAATGAACCGCAGATGGGAGACACCAAGGTTTGTGGTCAGTGTTCGTAGCCTCACACAGTCAATATATACATTTAAATTCGGTGAGCAGTCTCTCACGACTCGTGCGTATAACTACCTTAGGTGTATCGCAACATACGAGAACAGACATTTAAGTATTGACGACAGTTGTAAACTAATTGACTGATGGAAAAGGCACGATATCTTGATGAACTACTAAAGAGCTATATCCTACATTCAATCTGTATAAAATGAATAATATCGTAGACGATTAGGTTACAAACATTAAAATATATTCGTGGATGAGAAAAGAGGTGATTGGTAACTCCATCTTGAAGTCCCTCAGCGGCGTCGAGGAGATGATGTGAAGGAGGTAAGATGGCAAACACACAAAGGATTGGCGACGTTGCAGCAGTATATACGCGTATGGTACGAGGGGCAGATTGTTGAGTGACTCCCTCGTTGCGTTTATCCGTGAGAATATATTTTAAACAATTTATTTACCTCAAGTGATACAGTGGCAGATTGTTTCTTAAGTCTAGTACAATGGTTAAATTTGAGTATAGCTACCTGTGGGCCCGAATAAGTTCAGCGACTTCTCCGGCATTCTACCATCAACGTTATTCTATGGTGTACAGTAATGTTTAAACTAATTCACTTAACCCAGTTACGCATTAGACTGATCAAGGAAATGATTAACTCGATATTCGATGCTTCATTTAAAAATAGTTAATATCTTGCTATTAACAGTATCTATATATTAATACGCTAACCTGTGCGTCACACCCTTCAACATCATTGCGGTATCTAAGATACGGGTTGGGTCGCGTCGGGTCACGCTGCATTAGATGGAGAGAGAGAGACAGGGAGAGAGAGATTATTCCTTAAAATTTTTACTTCGTTTTTCATTCTATTATTCGATTTTTCAATTTGTATATTTTAATTTTTTATTTTTTATTTATTTAATTTTATTTTAGTCGTATTTTTATTTCCTGCTCATTTTTTTTAACTTTTTTGTTTTGATATTTTATTTTATCTCCCCCTGTGGGGGGGGGGGGTTAGAATTCTCCCACCGTGGTCCGCTGCGTGTCGTAAAAGGCGACTATAGTGGACGGAGCGAGGGGACTGGGGATCCCCTTCTCTGTAATGATTTTCCCGAGAGACAGCAGGCCAATGAAGGGGGTGAGAGAGGTCGAAAGACCACTCAAACCCTAGTACTAGGATCTTTGAATGTAAGGGGGTGTGGAGGTAGAGCAACTGAGAGTAAGAAGGAGGAGATCGGAAGAATGATGTTAAACCGGAAGATGGATGTATTGGTCTTGAGTGAGCCGAAATTGAAGGGTAGTCGTGAGTTGATGTTTGGGAGTGTGGGAGGGAGAGTGTCTGGAGTACGTGGGGGACATGCAAGAGAGGGTGTGGCTATATTATTGAGTGTAAGAATGAGAGTGAGGTGTGATCAAGAATAATGTGGGTGCGAGTGAAATGGGGGGAAAAGTCATGGGTGTTTGTGAGCGCGTACGGACCGGGATCGGAGAGGAGTGGGGAAGAGAGAGAGGAATTTTGGGAGAAATTGTCCGAGTGTGTGGCTAGAGTGGGGAGTGGTTGTAGAGTTGTGGTGATGGGGGACCTGAATGCAAGAGTGGGTGATGAGGTGGTAGATGGTGTTGTTGGTAAGTACGGAGTAGCTGGGGTGAATGAGAGTGGGGATTTCTTGGTGGGGTTATGTGTGGAGGGTGAGTTAGTGGTTGGGAATAGTTTGTTTCAGAAAAATAGTATAAACAAGTATACATATGTGAGGACGAATGGAGGTGTGATAGAGGAGAGAGCATTGATGGATAATATTTTGGTTAGCAAGGGGGTGATGGGTCGTTTGCTCGATGTGCATGTGTTCCGTGGTGAGATGAATGGGATTTCGGATCATTATTTGGTGGAAGGAAAGCTGAGAGTTAGTGGAATGTGGGGAGGTGTGAAAAGGAGGAGTGGAAGGGAGGTGTTAAATGTAAACAAGTTACATGATTCTGAGCGTGAGTGTGAGTATCAGGAGAAGATGAAAGTGGAGTATGGGAGGGTGAAGGAAAGTGAGGTGGGTGGAGTGGAAGGGGAATGGAAGTTGTTTAAAGATGCGGTGGAAAAATGTGCAAGGGAAGTGTGTGGGGTAAGGAAGGTTGGAGGGGGGATTAGAAAGGGGAGTGAATTTAAACAATTTAAACAATTTATTTACCACAGGAGATACAGAGGTAGAATGTTTCTTCAGTCTAATACAATGGTCAGAGTTGAGTATAGCTACTTGTGGGCCCGAATAAGTTCAGCGACTTCTAGGGCATCCTACCATTACATTATTCTAAGACGTACAATAATGTTTAACCTAATTCACTTAGCCTAGTTTCGCATTAGACTGATCAACAGGATAATGAACTCGATATTGATGTTTAATTTTACAATATAGGTCATATGGACAATATTTAACAGTATATTCGATAACGACTTGGGAGCAGACTGAAAATCGGCGATATTACTCATGGCAAATTGCATTATTAGGACCAGACATGTAGGAGGCAGGATTTGACTTGGTGATCTTACACGACTAGTATTCTGATAAGAAGTGAGACTCAAGATTTCTTTTAAATACCTTGTAAGAATTACTTTCACGGATCTCCGCAGGTATTGAGTTCCAGGTTTTAGTTCCAACGAATAGTATACTATGTTGCGAGCGGGCCTTTGAATAATAAGGAAGCATGAATTTACTTTTATTTCGTGTTAAATGGTCGTGATGACCAGTTTGCGCAGTTAATAACTGTTGAAGGCTATTGTTGCCATCATTAGCTAACGTTTTGTAGATGAAATTGCAGATGGAGATTTTGTAGAGATCCGAGAGTTTAAGTATTTGTAAATTTTTGAATGAATCATTTGTGTGAGCATTATATTCTAGGTTCTTTACCGCTCTGATGGCTCTTTTTTGCAGAGTAAAAATTATATTGGTTATATTTTTATCAGTTCCATGCCATGCTTCTATTCCGTATTGCAGGTATCGTGAAATGAGCGTTCGATAAAGCATTAGTAAGGCTGTTTCAGGCAGGAAATTTTTAACTTTATTCAGGATTCCGATGGATTTTGATAATTTAGAACTAATATGAGTGATGTGCTCTTTGAAGGTCAGATGTTTATCTATTATGATGCCCAGAAATTTACATGAATTGGTTTCTTTGATTTCACCTTCGCCAATTTTAATGGATGGTAGAGATATATTTTTCTTGTATGAGAACGTAATATAATTTGTTTTATCGATATTGAGGCTTATTTTATTAGCTTTAAGCCACAGTGAAACCTTATGGAGTTCATTATTTATACTCTCCGCAGTCGTAGTGGGATTTTCGTTCGGAAGGACCGCAGAAAGCGTGCTGTCATCGGCAAAAAGTATGAATTTAAAAAATGATGTAGATTTAATAATATCATTGATAAAAATCAGAAAAAGGAGAGGCCCAAGAACAGATCCTTGTGGAACTCCATGGCTAATTTTCTGTGGGTCCGATTTTGCGTCGTCAATGACAACGTATTGCTTCCGATTTGTTAGGTATGATCTGAACCAATCATGGGCAACCCCACGAATGCCATAACAATGAAGTTTCGAGAGTAATATGTTATGGTCCACACAATCGAATGCCTTTCGAAAGTCAAGAAATACAGAGAAGACAGTCTTTCCGTTATCTATTTTAGAATAAAGGAATTGTAAATGATTTAATATTGCCTGTGTTGTTGATTTTTTACAGCGAAAGCCGTATTGTTTATCATAGAGAAATGATTTTTGTTCAAAATAAGAGTACACTTTTTTATACACAATTTTCTCGAATACCTTGCTAATAATTGGTAACATGGAGATAGGTCGATAATTGTTTCCACAGGTTTTTTCACCATTTTTAAAGATAGGGGTTACTCTAGCAACTTTGAGGGAGTTCGGGAAAGTGCCTAGTAAGAGAGACTGGTTAATAATATTGGATATAAGCGGGGCCACAATATCAGCAATTATTTTAAGTATTTTAGTTGGAAACGTTTGTAATCCACTCGATTTATTTTTCATGTTGTTTATGTACGCAATTACATCGGAGGAGTTTGTAGGCGTAAAGAAAAAGGAGTTGTGTTCTCGAATATGATCCATAAATTCCAGGTGATCAGTAGGTTCACTTGGAATACCATTGGCTATAGTTTTCCCTACGTTTACAAAGAAGTTGTTGAAGAGATTAGCAATTTCATTCTTCTCATGGTATTTTACATTATCTTGAGTGATATATCCAATTTTCTTTTTATCGGCGTTATTCGGTTTATAACAAGAGTTAAGGAGGCGCCAAGTCTTTTTAACGTCAGCTTTGAATTGAGTAAACTTGAGGGTAAAGTAGCTCTTTTTTGATGTTCTTATTTGGTTTGTCACATAGTTTCTAAATCGGTTATATGTTTCTCTAGATATTCGCCCTTCGCAAAGGAGGGCTAGGTAAGCTTGGCGTTTCTTTATATTTATCACGATGTCTCTAGTAATCCAGGGCTTTTGTTTATTTTTCGGGGTAACTGTTCGAGTTACAATTGGGCAACACTGATTGTATGCGTTCATTATAGTTTCAGTCAACTTTACTACTGATTCATCAATGCTCCTTGCATTATTGTTTTGTTGGGTGATGTGCAATGTTGGCATTAAATGTTCTAGAACGGTGCGCATTTCTTCTAAATTTGATTCGTTTATTTTACGATATGAGTAAGTTTCAGCCCGTGCTTTGGTGCACGCAAGATAGACATTTTTCTTAATAAGAAAAACTGGAAAACGATCTGATAAGTCAGAAGTAATTATTCCAGCAAGAAAATCACTTGGGTCTGTCATAAAGATAGTGTCAAGCAGCGTAGCACATTCTGAGGTTATTCGTGTTGGCTTTGTGATGATCGGAAGGAAAGATTTAGAATGAAATGCATTCAAGAAATTATAGATTGGTTCATAGCTTTCATGTTTCAGCAAATCATAGTTGAAGTCACCGGATATTATTATGTCATTGTAGAAGGACCTGTTGAACTGAGAAATAATTCGATTAAGCTCATTAAGGAAGGATATAGGACAGGCTGTAGGCGGCCTATACACCGTTCCAAGCACAATTCGTTTGCCATCTCTAGACAGTTCTACGAATAATGATTCTATATGATCCTGATTCAGTGTTGCACTTGCTATGATTCTCGAATCCATGTGCTTAGAAATGTATGTACTGATGCCCCCGCCTCGCTGGTTTTTTCGTAGCGAATGGTAATTATGATAATTTTCAAATTTAATCATGTCTTTGGTCGAGTCATCTTATCCAGCTTTCGGTGAAGCTAATCACATCTAAGGTATACTTAAGTTCAGTAATAGTGCATTGTATCTCTTCCAATTTTGGATAGAGTGACCTACAGTTCCAACACAGTAGCGAAAAATCCTGCCGGGTTATTCGTATAGATTCGTTGAATTTTGATATATTAGTATATCTGCAGTTTTCAGAGTCGTTTAGGTTTGGAAATATTCTGTTCAAATGATTGAGATCCGGGTCGATTTCATCTAATATATCAGCGTGATCAGTCATTCAAAATTAGTAAACAGTAGGCAGTAAGTGCTATTGTATAACTTAAAACGAAATACAGAGTCAAGATTAAAAGGATATTTCTATCTAAAAACTACCTTAGAGAGTATAGAAAAGAGTAAGAAATCTAGCGTGATTTCGTGAGTACACTCAATACTCAGCCAAGAGCGATTAATATTGGAGTTCAATATACAAAATTGATGCGTACAAATTGCTGAAGGCGTTGTCACAAAGTTCACATACAACAGTTAATAAGTTCTAAAAAAAATTAAAATAAATAGAAAAATTTAGCGACGATGATAATCTAATCAGCTAATATGTTTTACACATAATAATAATTTGTTGGTTAAAAATTACATACAATTTACGACCAACATTTGATTGAAGTGCAGTTATTCCACGTTATAATTATTTGAATGATTTGTGATGTCAAATTGGCATTTAGTAATTGAATGTTTTCAGATCAAAAAAATACATTTACATCATCAGATCCAATCAAATCCAACGGTTTAACATATTAAAAGAAGTCACTCGTAATGATCACTACACATCTACTAATGGTTGACATATAAATAAAGTTTTAATTAGGTATTGAGGCAAGTTCACACCTACATTGAATTAATATATGCATGGTAAATAATTAAGGCAAGGTTCACATGTAAAATTATAAATGCTAATAGATCCGAGACATTAGGTATACCACATGGTTAAATACATAATTAAATACATAAGAAACGGGTTTAATTTGAGATGCGTTATCGAATCTGTTAGAGATTAAAATATTCAATTTTATTGTGGTAAGGCTCGAGCTTTAATTATTTATTTCGGAGGGAGTGAGCAAGGGAAATTTATACTTTTACACGAATAAAATATCCCCCACCGCTAGCCGCCATTTGTCATGGAGCTATTTTTCTGTTGTTCACTCTATTTTCGCATCGTCGTTTCAGTCATTTTGCTCTCTTTTGATAGGCATAATTAAGATCATAATTATTTATTTTAGATTGCAAAGACGTTTCAGTGTCTGTATTATGATTAATGAGCATATAAATTGCAAATCAAATTAAATGGTAGCGTGATGAAATATATCTCCAACAGCTTCGACAACTTTCTCCTATATAACGGGAAATTTATAAGGCGTTGACATCAATCATTTATTCCCTAATCTCGACATATGAAAAACGACACATTTAATGGAAAGAATTTAACGCACCTACTTTTACAATACAGAAAATATTCCTATATAAACCTATGCACAGGGAGGATCAGTACGAACATGCTAAATGGGAATATGCACAGAATAGAACTCATCTTAGTTGTTGTAGACTCCAGGATGATGAATAACGAGTGCTCCGTGACTGCTTAGATTTACGTTAAAGAGATGTACGTAATTTACACTGGTTTACATTATAAAGCAAAGACAGAACCAAGCCCGAAGGCTGGTTGACTTATGGACAGCAGCTTCTCTCTGTGGCAGCTCGGTGTTCTATGATGAAGATCTGATCCCTCCTAACTCTCGGTCTTTCCTTAAATAGGGATAATATCCGTTAAAATTGCCGCCGCTGATTGAATCATCTAACGGTCATCATACGCAGCTACAGTTTCCGTTGGTGGCCCTTGCCATGCTGTCGTCAGGCGAGCCGCAGTTGCTACCCGGACTCCGGAGTGCTGAGCTTGCAGTTTTGACAGTTAATGTCGTTCTTGAGGTCGATGCGAAGTTGTCGAAATGAGTAACCCGCCAGCGACCTCCGCATTCCTCAGGCTGATTCGTATCATTTCGAATTATTGAGGCGTCCCTCCTTTCGAAAGATCGTTACGTCGTGGTAGATCACGACAAATCTCCGCGTCGTCATTCAAAAGATTCGATCTCCTGATCGACGATGGTTCCATACAGTATTTACGTGCAGACGTATGCTGACGAAAGGATCAGTTCTTTTTTTATAATCTCCACATAGTCCATCCGAGGCAATCTGAAGGCGGCGTTAAACTGGATTTGTTCATCTCTCGAACTCTGAAACGGAGTCTTCAAACAAGGCTACGTCCTACGTACGTTTTTGGCAAACGATGGTCCCCGCAGAGACGTTGCGAAGGCTCCTCCAGCACGCAGAATATCTCTAGAAGATATTTAATGGAGTAAAAATTCCATTAAGAAATGACGCGGAGCACGTAGAGCTCCGGTTGCCTCGATTGCACCCAGTTTGCATCCATATAGGAAAGATAGATAAAGATCTTCGTAATCTCTGTTTCGAGGAACATCCTCAAACCGTGCTTCGTCATACACGATCTCTTTTTAGGACGGGATTTGATTAATACAACCATGAGGTCATGTCGAATTGTCGCTGGAAGATACCCAATAATCTTCGCCGTAGTCGTTTTCTTCTTCATCCGTGTGTTGGTAGATCCTAGAGCTTCGATGCCGCATTGGATTCCCTTCCTCTTCTCACCGGATGCTGTCCGGTGCCGCATTGGATTCCCTTCCTCTTCTCACCGAAGCCAGCTGTTTTTACGTTGGGCCCATCGTAGTACGGGTGAGAGTAGCTGCAGCTGCTGTTGTTGTTACTGTCCGTACGCTGCGTCGACACTTTGCGGACCACGTGAACGTGAAGCCTGCCATGTGTGTGGGTTGCGGCAGTGTGCTCGTGGCAGCCACACCGTGGACAGCAGCTGAAATTTTTAGTTTTGGTTATTTGGTGGTCTTGTTATTTCATTCGTTCCAGACAAGTTTCCATTCGTATACAGATCCCAGCATCTCACTTCATACTATCCTCTCTGTGCTCACATAAGGGCACACAGAACTTAACCTATTTTACTCCATTATTTGTAATGACATATCCTAAATTTGATCCTCAGCGAGAGAAAACAGAATTTTCTAGTGGTACATTCACGTTGAGTACGTTATAACCTAAATAATTCGCAGCAAGAGAAATAGAACTTATCTAGTAGTACATTCACGTTGAGTACGTTATAACCTAAATGATTCGCAGCAAGAGAAATAGAATTTATCTTGTAGTACATTCACGTTGAGTACGTTATAACCTAAATGATTCACAGCAAGAGAAATAGAATTTATCTAGTAGTACATTCACATTGAATACGTCAAATGACAATGTACTCCTGCGATTAAATTAATATCAAGCGTATGTCTATAATGATCGAATTTACATTTCACAAATTCCATCATCCTAATGTTGAGATAATTTAATGTATCAAGACGTTCTTTTCATGAAGGAATATTTTGATGGGCATGAAGTATAGTTATTTAAATCGTGAAAATAAAATTTTATTTGTAACATGTAAATTCAAATTTTTAAATGAAATTAATGAAATTACTTATACATTCACGTTACTATCTAACATATCTTTAAATATTACAACAAAGCTAAAGCATTAAGCATCATATCCTTAGTTGAAATTCTACACATCAGTTTCTTAATACCACAGCAAGGCGGCTGCTGTGCAAAACAGAGTGCTCCAGAGGAAGTCATTAATCTTTGAAATGCAGTAATGTAGAGTGATACTGAGTTGCAAGACAGCGAGGGCGTTGAGTCACTGAAGGTAGCAAGCCAGGCCGAGGTTGTTTTCAAAATAGTAAGCTTAATGCATCCGGGCTCGGGTTCATAGCACACGGCCAGAGACCTAGCTCAAGTCTTGAACCTTTCTTTTCATTACATCTGAACAGTCATTCATTCACGCACAAACGTTCACTATAACATGGTGAATTCATGGTAAATTAATGCATTGTAATTATAATTAGACACACATCAAAATGAAATACTATGAAACATTCTTTGCATGAGCACTATTTAATATGTATGTAATTTTTGCACCGTGAAGTATAATCTCAATCGCACTAATATTATTCTGATTGAATGAAATTTTACCTCTCAAATGAATTTCGTTTAGCTTTTTTTTATGATTGAATTTCAAATAGATATTTTATTGAATGTAATCATTTAACTTAAATTAAAGAAAATTTCAATTTATCATTCGTATTTTTTAAAGGTGTCATTTGGTATATAGAAATTTGAATTCAAATTTAGATGTCACCAGTTAAATATTCAAAATAAATTGGGAAATTTGAGGAATCTACAGCAATCGTTGTTGTCTGGGCACTCGGAAAACAAAATTGGTCTAGAGTTGGTTGCACAGTAGAATGGTAAATGTTACCACGTCATATCCTAAATCTCGCATAATCAAATCATTGAAGTGCAGTTATTCCACGTTATAATTATTTGAATGATTTGTGATGTCAAATTGGCATTTAGTAATTGAATGTTTTCAGATCAAAAAAATACATTTACATCATCAGATCCAATCAAATCCAACGGTTTAACATATTAAAAGAAGTCACTCGTAATGATCACTACACATCTACTAATGGTTGACATATAAATAAAGTTTTAATTAGGTATTGAGGCAAGTTCACACCTACATTGAATTAATATATGCATGGTAAATAATTAAGGCAAGGTTCACATGTAAAATTATAAATGCTAATAGATCCGAGACATTAGGTATACCACATGGTTAAATACATAATTAAATACATAAGAAACGGGTTTAATTTGAGATGCGTTATCGAATCTGTTAGAGATTAAAATATTCAATTTTATTGTGGTAAGGCTCGAGCTTTAATTATTTATTTCGGAGGGAGTGAGCAAGGGAAATTTATACTTTTACACGAATAAAATATCCCCCACCGCTAGCCGCCATTTGTCATGGAGCTATTTTTCTGTTGTTCACTCTATTTTCGCATCGTCGTTTCAGTCATTTTGCTCTCTTTTGATAGGCATGATTAAGATCATAATTATTTATTTTAGATTGCAAAGACGTTTCAGTGTCTGTATTATGATTAATGAGCATATAAATTGCAAATCAAATTAAATGGTAGCGTGATGAAATATATCTCCAACAGCTTCGACAACTTTCTCCTATATAACGGGAAATTTATAAGGCGTTGACATCAATCATTTATTCCCTAATCTCGACATATGAAAAACGACACATTTAATGGAAAGAATTTAACGCACCTACTTTTACAATACAGAAAATATTCCTATATAAACCTATGCACAGGGAGGATCAGTACGAACATGCTAAATGGGAATATGCACAGAATAGAACTCATCTTAGTTGTTGTAGACTCCAGGATGATGAATAACGAGTGCTCCGTGACTGCTTAGATTTACGTTAAAGAGATGTACGTAATTTACACTGGTTTACATTATAAAGCAAAGACAGAACCAAGCCCGAAGGCTGGTTGACTTATGGACAGCAGCTTCTCTCTGTGGCAGCTCGGTGTTCTATGATGAAGATCTGATCCCTCCTAACTCTCGGTCTTTCCTTAAATAGGGATAATATCCGTTAAAATTGCCGCCGCTGATTGAATCATCTAACGGTCATCATACGCAGCTACAGTTTCCGTTGGTGGCCCTTGCCATGCTGTCGTCAGGCGAGCCGCAGTTGCTACCCGGACTCCGGAGTGCTGAGCTTGCAGTTTTGACAGTTAATGTCGTTCTTGAGGTCGATGCGAAGTTGTCGAAATGAGTAACCCGCCAGCGACCTCCGCATTCCTCAGGCTGATTCGTATCATTTCGAATTATTGAGGCGTCCCTCCTTTCGAAAGATCGTTACGTCGTGGTAGATCACGACAGTGTGTTTCGAGGCTAGTAAAGTGCCGGTTGATTGGAGTAGTGCGTGCGTAGTTCCGTTGGACAAGGGGAAAGGTGACAGGTATGAGTGCAGTAATTCTAGGGGTATAAGTCTACTGAGTGTCGCTGGGAAGCTGTATGGAAGAGTGTTAATTGGAAGAGTGAGAGTGTTGACGAATCGTGTGCTTCCTGAAGAACAGTGTGGTTTTAGGTGTGGTAGAGGTTGTGTGGATCAAATGTTTGCTGTGAGGCAGGTGAATGAAAAATACTTATTAAAGGGAAAGGATGTATATTGGGCATTTATGGATCTAGAGAAGGCGTACGACAGAGTGGATCGCGAGGCTCTATGGCAAGTGGTAAGTTTGTATGGAGTGGGTGGGAGACTGTTGAATGCGATCAAGAGTTTCTACATTGATAGCAGAGCATGTGTGAGAGTAGGGAATGAGGTGAGTGAATGGTTCCCAGTTGTGACAGGTGTGAGACAGGGATGTGTGATGTCGCCGTGGTTGTTTAATTTGTTTATGGATGGTGTGGTGAGAGAAGTGAATGCCAGAGTGTTGGGAAAAGGTGTGCAGTTGGTGGGACGAAATGGTATGTATTGGGAAGTGTGTCAGCTGTTGTTTGCAGATGATACAGCGTTTGTGGCTGATTCAGAGGAAAAACTTAGGAGACTGGTTACAGAGTTTGGTAGAGTGTGCGAAAGGCGGAAATTGAGGGTAAATGTGAATAAAAGTAAGGTGATGAGATGTTCAAGAGGTGGAGTGTTTGGAACTTTGGATGTGAGGTTGAATGGGGAAGTTTTAGAGGAGGTAGAGCATTTTAGGTACCTCGGGTCGGATGTGACTGTTAAGGATAGTATGGAAGTAGAAGTGAAGCATCGAGTGAGTGAAGGTTGTAAGACATTGGGTGCAATGAGGAAAGTTTTTGAATGCAGGAGTTTGAGTATGAATGTTAAGAGGGGACTGTATGAAAGTTTGATTGTGCCAGTTTTATTGTATGGAGCAGAGTCCTGGGGGTTGAGAGCAGCTGAGAGGAGGAAGTTGGATGTGTTTGAGATGAAGTGTTTGAGGAGCATGTATGGAGTAACTAGAAGAGATAGGATCAGGAATGAGTTGGTTAGGGGGCAGACGGGTGTTATCAAAAAGTTGAGCAGGCGAGTGGATGAAAGAGTGCTTGGATGGTTTGGGCATGTTGAAAGAATGAATGTTGAGCGGCTTGTGAAAAAGATATATATGTCGGAAGTGAGTGGTCTTCGAGCGCGAGGTAGACCACGGATGAGTTGGATGGATGGGGTGCGACGTGCTTTGTATGAGAGGGGTCTGACTGTGGACGTGGCGAGAGGGATGGCTGCGGACAGAAGTGAGTGGGGGCAGTGTATAAGGAGGTAATTTTATTTTTGACGCGTTACTGGAAGCTGCCCGCGTGTGATGGGGTTGACCTGTCATGTGCGGGGGGAGGGGCTGCACTCAATGAAACGGTCGGGGTAAACCAGCTGTGGCTGTCGGGCCTGACTGTGGAAGGTGGTTGTGCTGGGCTGCTGCTGATCCTGGCAGTTCAGGTGCTGCCAGTGCTGCCTCTCTCGCCTCCTAGTGACTAAGTGTGGGGATTGTAGCCTGCTGTCGGCTACCCTCCCATAGGGAGGATAAGCCCGGTATATGTATGTATGTATGTATGTATTTTTATTCGATTTTTTATTGTTCATTTTTTTGTAATTTTTGTGCATTTTTTGAAAAGTTTGATTTTTCATTTTTTTATTCCTAATTTTTTTAAATTGCTTATTTCTATATTCATTGCTTAAATTTTTTATTTTTTTTGTCTATACAGTATATCGACCCTGTGCGTCACACTAAGGTGGCCAGTATTTTTCGATATTCGAAATTCCTTGACGGGACCGCCTAAAAAGATGAGGTTGATAGAAAAAATGATACTGCTAAAGTTTCAGGCCATTTGAACATCGTTAACCCGTGCCCCAACGGCCTCAAAGTTCTTAATAATGGCATTTTTTTGCAAAAAATCGCGATTTTTCCGCTCTAGTGCAAACTGTGTAAACTGTAAAGTAATAAATAGTACATTTATAGATAGCAAATTTTATTATCTTTAATTTATGTTCTCATACAAATCCTTGTACAGCTAACGGTTTCCGCGTAATTTTAATGAACGCGCGTCAGGTCGAGCTTAGTACCCCTAATACGAAACATTACTAAAAAATATTAAAACTCATGAATATTTCATGTCAGATTGAAAAGGCTCCGCAAAATATGGTAAATTTGATATTACTATGACCTTTACCTTTTCTTATGCAATGAAATATTCTAAAAATACTCTCTTTTTACCTAGATATTGCAATATTAGGCCAATATTGGCCTTCTTTTCGTTGAAATAAAATATTTTTTATTACGTTAAGAACCACTTTTTTATGTTCACTGCTGTCCTGTTTTTCAGTACCTACTACTTTCTTCTTCAACTTTTATGTTATTTCATGAACTTTTTTCTCAACTTCCCGTTTCTGTTGTTTCATGAACTCCCCTTCTGCATAGACTCTGTTTTCCCTTGTCTCCATACTCTTATCTCCCTACTTCATTTCTACGATACGCACTTTTTATAGCGGTTAGGGAGGCTTTTTGCCAACCTATACAACTAACCTATAATCTTATCTTCCAATTTTTATTTATTTTCTTATTTTTTGGTATTTTTTGGTTTATTATTTTTATTTTTTTACTTGTTTTGAATTTGTTACAAAATATATAATTTTTTAATTTTATGAGTTACTGCAATTTTTTGAATGTTTTGAATTTTTCCAACTTTTAATTTTTTTCAATTTTAAAAGTGCTGCTATCACTTACGACTATGTGCGTCACACTTTAATCATTGCGGTATCACCGGCGCGCCATTTTAGAGAACCCATCTAAGATCCTTCGCAAATTACCCTGACAAAAAGGGTAATTTCTAAACTATAAGACGTACAATCTTGAAATTAGTACCAAATTAATGGGCGTGACGAGTACAACATACTTATGTAATTAAAAAAATTTTTACGCCCCTAGCGGGGGCAGGAAGCAGGGCTTTCGTGGCCCGGCAATGGTCGGCCGATTTTCTTTTTGAGGCTCATTTTGAGTGCGTTATAATTCCTGAACTATTGCACCTAAAAACTTGAAATTAGTCTCATTGTAAAGATCGATTTATTCTACAAGCCTGAGTGTAAAATAAAACTATCATACGCTCCCTGGGGAGGCATGGTTAGATGTTTTCCGACCCTCTGAATGGTCGGCCAATTTTCTCTTTGAGGCTCATTTTGAGTGCGTTATAATTCCTGAACTATTGCACCTAAAAATTTGAAATTGATATCATTATAAAGATCGATTCATTCTCCAAGCCTGAGTGTATAATAAAACTGTCATACGCTCCCTGGGGAGGCATGGATAGATGTTTTCCGACCCTCTGAATGGTCGGCCGATTTTCTCTTTGAGGCTCATTTTGAGTGCGTTATAATTCCTGAACTATTGCACCTAAAAACTTGAAATTAGTCTCATTGTAAAGATCAATTTATTCTCCAAGCCTGAGTGTAAAATAAAACTATCATACGCTTCCTGGGGAGGCATGGATAGATGTTTTCCGACCCTCTGAATGGTCGGCCAATTTTCTCTTTGAGGCTCATTTTGAGGGCGTTATAATTCCTGAACTATTGTACCTAAAAATTTGAAATTGATATCATTATAAAGATCGATTCATTCTCCAAGCCTGAGTGTATAATAAAACTGTCATACGCTCCCTGGGAGATGACAGAGAGCAAGGTTTCTCCGCCTTCTCCTAGCCTTATAATCCGCGCTGCCGAAGGCCGCACTCACCTAAGTTATGACGTGCTGTTTGAATGCTGCTCCGTAGCCTTGTCGTTCTAGGCACACTCACCCCAACATCGCAGGTCTTCGAATCCCGGAGGAGACGATTTTTTTTCTCAGTTGTAGAATAATCATTTTCATGTGTCTTACTCATGTAGACTTTTTCTACGTAATCCCTCTCATTTGTTGTTAAATATGGTTCACCAATAAAATACATTAGAGGTGTCCGAACTGAAATTAATGCAGTTTCAAGTTTTGAAGACTTTTATAGCGTGATAGTTTTGTGCATCTAGTGATAGTTTTCTTGTTCTCTTCTACACATAGGCCTACCTATACGTACAAAAGTGTTCAAGTGAACATACAACTGTGGAATTTGTATCAATTTCCGAAGCATATGCATTCAGTGAAGTAATAATAAATCCCTCTGTTGTGCTGTGCCTGTTTATTAAAAAATGAGAAGAAACTCAACAAAGTAATCCCTCTAATTCCAGAAATCTAACGTATTCCCAAAGTTTGCATCATTATAGTGATTTCGCTTTCTGGACTTAGATAAGGGCAATCAAATCTGCAATCGACATTTAGAGATTATGTACTGATTTGAAAATTCCTGCAATACTTCGTTATTCAAAACCTAATGCGAATGTTTGGTATTCTGGGATCTCCGAAATGAGAGGGATTACGTAGAAGAAAATTATGATAATTTTTTTCCAATTTTTTTTATTAATTTTCGTATTGAAATTTAGCGATATATTTGATAATATGTTGATGATTGAAGAAGTGAACAAATTTCTTATACTATTCTAATGATTATCATTATTTATTAGTTAAGCCATGCCCAAAGTACCCCAAAGTGTAAGGAATGATACTTTCATGAATGAATTCTCAGAATATGACTCTGGGGACGGAAATCTGTACAATACTTATTGTGGGAAAACTGTTCGTTTATCGTGAAACATAATATGAGTATACACTGTTATTGTCCAAATATTGGCTGAGACTTCATAGTTATCAAAAACGAAGATAATCCTTTTGGTTCAGCATAAAGTTAACTAAAATTAACCATTTTCATCTCCGATAAAATCACAGAAAGCTAGTAGCTCACTATGACTAAGTTCCCTTCCGTCAAGGTTTCGCGGGTTCGAATCCCATCGCTGCGCGGGGATTTTAGCATGGCATCCAGTGAATATTTTCATGTTTTCTTCATTAGCAGCAAATGAGTGATATTTTAAATATTGAAGACTATCGTAAAGAATCATTACTTTACGGTTCAATATTTGATATATCGCACAATATCCAACTAACTGAAGCCCTTCATTCAGCAGTCGCATATTGCTTGCATATAAATGAGAGTACTGTGCATACGACACTCCGCAATCGCATATATCTAACCTGAAGCCGCATATTTTAAGCTCTGACAATTTCACATACGCGTCCATAAAGGCATGTGCATATTGGGACAGCTCTAATTATAAGCACTAGTCCACCCCCCTTAATCTGAAATAAAAAAGAGGGCGAAATGAGAGATAGGCCGTAAGAAAAAAAAATACAATCTCTCGAGAGTTGATGAGGCCGCGTGAACACGGCCCGTCAAAATATATAGGGCTGGAGCTTGTATCACAGATACGCTCATGACACACTACAGGCTGGCTTCGGACAGACCGACGGACGGACGGACGCGGCTCCTATTATAGTATAGATTATTAGGTTTCCTCAAAGCGTTACTGCAGAAATAGAAAGTTAGTATCCAGTTCTTAGTTGGAAAAGTTATGCCGATACAAAATACGCCAATACACGCGCGCCCCAACGAGTGTGTTCTCAACTATCCGCAGTTTTGGGCAGCTGCGCCGCAACAAGTTGCGGCCGCAATTGCGATCGCAACTTTTTCTGTTGCCGTTGCAACCGGTTGCGCCGCAATAATTTTTGGAAAGTTGCGAACCTGTTGCGATCGCAACAATTTTCGACGTGTCAGGCCACAACTCACAACCGCATCACGATGTCAATTAAATTTGCAAAATAACTTCAATAAAGTTCAATACGCGTTTAATTCTCGTTTGAAACTAAACCGTACAGGGTACAACCCATCTGGCAACTTTTTATTATTAGCATTAGGCGATACAGTGATACACATACACTTTGCTTACAGTATATAAGTATATTTTAATGTAACCCATTATATAACATATGTTATTAGGAATGATGTGAGTTTTCAGTGTAGAATTATGTGTTATACGGCAAATTTACATAGCTAGATTCAGCGATTTGCCAATGTTCTTCAAATCGACGATTTTAGCTTGGCGTCCTCTCTGCATCCACATTTTAAGCTAAAATGGCTGAACGAAGTGCAAAGCGTGGAGGTAATAACAACAAACTAATCGCCCATCTTAATGACAGATCGGAAAATGGTATTTCAGCTTAGGGGAGCAGTGCCGAGGACGTAGATGACGAAAATGACTTCTTCAACGTCGTAATGAAATCGGATGAGATGGAAAAAACGAAGAGAAATTCGTTGAAACAAGTCGATGATTGGCTGAAACATTTTTGAAAGGCAACGTTGATCGTCATTACAGTGCATAGACATTGTCACATCGAGATCACGAACCAGTATTAAAATCATAGGAGTGGAATAACAAAAAGCAGAGGAATATCATATATTACAGGAGCATATGCATGGTTTTTCTTTATGCGTCATATAGGCAATACAAATGTTCTACACTTTTCTGTTTTCTAATATTTTTGCTATATATACGGAACTCCTATCAAAATATAGCTAGTAGCTAAGTACCTTCTCATTATTATTAGTAAAAAATGAAATTCATTTTATTTTAGGGTGTCACAAGAAAGCGAAGTGAATCGGACACACTCCAGCACTTGTTGCCCTTGTTTCCTGTCGTAAGAAATTTAACCAGGGAAATTTTCAGCTTCATATCTCGTCTTTTACTGGTCGCGCATTTCATTCAGTTTTGTGCTGGGCGTCAGGTTGTGCAGCGGTCACTGGTATAGCGTGCAGCGGTCACTGGTATAGCGTGCAGGGGTCACTGGTATCGCGTGCAGCGGTCAATGTTGTAAGGGCATTATGTAGGTGAGCTCTACTTTACAATAACAAATATTTTTCTTGTTTCATGAACTTCTTCCTTAGCTTAATGTTTCTATGCACCTTGTGCAATGTGCATAGATTCCGCGTTCCTTCAACTACATACTAAATGATGCCTTCATCCTTCCTCTTTTTGAACATCTTTGTTGTGGTAAAGGGAGGCTAAAACTTTCTTATATAATAATAGTAATGCTTCCATAAGATAAACCGAGCTCGCGTCTCGTAGGTACTTGTGAATCAGACTTCTATGACGATTTTCAAATTTTCGTGTCAGCTTGTTTGCTTTTTGCTTTTTGCGGAAATTTAGCTTTCGCTCATCTTATGGTGCCTTATGGGGTGAGTAGAGGTGTGAGTGGTGCCTTATGGCGCCACTCACCCCTCTACAGCGAGGCACCACTCACCCCTCTACAGCGAGACACCACTCACCCCTATACAGAGAGGCACCACTCACACCTCTACAGCGAGAAACCACTCACCCCTCTACAGAAAGGCACCACTCACACCTCTACTCACCCCATAAGGCACCATAAGATGAGCGAAAGCTAAATTTCCGCAATAAGTCCGGTGGAAAAGCAAAAAGCAAACAAGCTGACACGAAAATTTGAAAATCGTCATAGAAGTCTGATTCACAAGTACCTACGAGACGCGAGCTCGGTTTATCTTATGGAAGCATTACTATTATTATATAAGAAAGTTTTAGCCTCCCTTTACCACAACAAAGATGTTCAAAAAGAGGAAGGATGAAGGCATCATTTAGTATGTAGTTGAAGGAACGCGGAATCTATGCACATTGCACAAGGTGCATAGAAACATTAAGCTAAGGAAGAAGTTCATGAAACAAGAAAAATATTTGTTATTGTAAAGTAGAGCTCACCTACATAATGCCCTTACAACATTGACCGCTGCACGCGATACCAGTGACCCCTGCACGCTATACCAGTGACCGCTGCACGCTATACCAGTGACCGCTGCACAACCTGACGCCCAGCACAAAACTGAATGAAATGCGCGACCAGTAAAAGACGAGATATGAAGCTGAAAATTTCCCTGGTTAAATTTCTTACGACAGGAAACAAGGGCAACAAGTGCTGGAGTGTGTCCGATTCACTTCGCTTTCTTGTGACACCCTAAAATAAAATGAATTTCATTTTTTACTAATAATAATGAGAAGGTACTTAGCTACTAGCTATATTTTGATAGGAGTTCCGTATATATAGCAAAAATATTAGAAAACAGAAAAGTGTAGAACATTTGTATTGCCTATATGACGCATAAAGAAAAACCATGCATATGCTCCTGTAATATATGATATTCCTCTGCTTTTTGTTATTCCACTCCTATGATTTTAATACTGGTTCGTGATCTCGATGTGACAATGTCTATGCACTGTAATGACGATCAACGTTGCCTTTCAAAAATGTTTCAGCCAATCATCGACTTGTTTCAACGAATTTCTCTTCGTTTTTTCCATCTCATCCGATTTCATTACGACGTTGAAGAAGTCATTTTCGTCATCTACGTCCTCGGCACTGCTCCCCTAAGCTGAAATACCATTTTCCGATCTGTCATTAAGATGGGCGATTAGTTTGTTGTTATTACCTCCACGCTTTGCACTTCGTTCAGCCATTTTAGCTTAAAATGTGGATGCAGAGAGGACGCCAAGCTAAAATCGTCGATTTGAAGAACATTGGCAAATCGCTGAATCTAGCTATGTAAATTTGCCGCATAACACATAATTCTACACTGAAAACTCACATCATTCCTAATAACATATGTTATATAATGGGTTACATTAAAATATACTTATATACTGTAAGCAAAGTGTATGTGTATCACTGTATCGCCTAATGCTAATAATAAAAAGTTGCCAGATGGGTTGTACCCTGTACGGTTTAGTTTCAAACGAGAATTAAACGCGTATTGAACTTTATTGAAGTTATTTTGCAAATTTAATTGACATCGTGATGCGGTTGTGAGTTGTGGCCTGACACGTCGAAAATTGTTGCGATCGCAACAGGTTCGCAACTTTCCAAAAATTATTGCGGCGCAACCGGTTGCAACCGCAACAGAAAAAGTTGCGATCGCAATTGCGGCCGCAACTTGCTGCGGCGCAGCTGCCCAAAACTGCGGATAGTTGAGAACACTCTCGTTGGGGCGCGCTTGTATTGGCGATTTTTTGTATTGGCATATTGGCATAACTTTTCCAACTAAGAACTTGATACTAACTTTCTATTTCTGCAGTAACGCTTTGAGGAAACCTAATAATCTATACTATAATAGGAGCCGCGTTCGTCCGTCCGTCGGTCTGTCCGAAGCCAGCCTGTAGTGTGTCATGAGCGTATCTGTGATACAAGCTCCAGCCCTATATATTTTGACGGGCCGTGTTCACGCGGCCTCATCAACTCTCGAGAGATTGTATTTTTTTTTCTTACGGCCTATCTCTCATTTCGCCCTCTTATTTATTTCAGATTAAGGGGGGTGGACTAGTGCTTATAATTAGAGCTGTGCCAATATGCACATGCCTATATGGACGCGTATGTGAAATTGTCAGAGCTTAAAATATGCGGCTTCAGGTTAGATATATGCGATTGCGGAGTGTCGTATGCACAGTACTCTCATTTATATGCAAGCAATATGCGACTGCTGAATGAAGGGCTTCAGTTAGTTGGATATTGTGCGATATATCAAATATTGAACCGTAAAGTAATGATTCTTTACGATAGTCTTCAATATTTAAAATATCACTCATTTGCTGCTAATGAAGAAAACATGAAAATATTCACTGGATGCCATGCTAAAATCCCCGCGCAGCGATGGGATTCGAACCCGCGAAACCTTGACGGAAGGGAACTTAGTCATAGTGAGCTACTAGCTTTCTGTGATTTTATCGGAGATGAAAATGGTTAATTTTAGTTAACTTTATGCTGAACCGAAAGGATTATCTTCGTTTTTGATAACTATGAAGTCTCAGCCAATATTTGGACAATAACAGTGTATACTCATATTATGTTTCACGATAAACGAACAGTTTTCCCACAATAAGTATTGTACAGATTTCCGTCCCCAGAGTCATATTCTGAGAATTCATTCATGAAAGTATCATTCCTTACACTTTGGGGTACTTTGGGCATGGCTTAACTAATAAATAATGATAATCATTAGAATAGTATAAGAAATTTGTTCACTTCTTCAATCATCAACATATTATCAAATATATCGCTAAATTTCAATACGAAAATTAATAAAAAAAATTGGAAAAAAATTATCATAATTTTCTTCTACGTAATCCCTCTCATTTCGGAGATCCCAGAATACCAAACATTCGCATTAGGTTTTGAATAACGAAGTATTGCAGGAATTTTCAAATCAGTACATAATCTCTAAATGTCGATTGCAGATTTGATTGCCCTTATCTAAGTCCAGAAAGCGAAATCACTATAATGATGCAAACTTTGGGAATACGTTAGATTTCTGGAATTAGAGGGATTACTTTGTTGAGTTTCTTCTCATTTTTTAATAAACAGGCACAGCACAACAGAGGGATTTATTATTACTTCACTGAATGCATATGCTTCGGAAATTGATACAAATTCCACAGTTGTATGTTCACGTGAACACTTTTGTACGTATAGGTAGGCCTATGTGTAGAAGAGAACAAGAAAACTATCACTAGATGCACAAAACTATCACGCTATAAAAGTCTTCAAAACTTGAAACTGCATTAATTTCAGTTCGGACACCTCTATTGTATTTTATTGGTGAACCATATTTAACAACAAATGAGAGGGATTACGTAGAAAAAGTCTACATGAGTAAGACACATGAAAATGACTATTCTACAACTGAGAAAAAAAATCGTCTCCTCCGGGATTCGAAGACCTGCGATGTTGGGGTGAGTGTGCCTAGAACGACAAGGCTACGGAGCAGCATTCAAACAGCACGTCATAACTTAGGTGAGTGCGGCCTTCGGCAGCGCGGATTATAAGGCTAGGAGAAGGCGGAGAAACCTTGCTCTCTGTCATCTCCCAGGGAGCGTATGACAGTTTTATTATACACTCAGGCTTGGAGAATGAATCGATCTTTATAATGATATCAATTTCAAATTTTTAGGTACAATAGTTCAGGAATTATAACGCACTCAAAATGAGCCTCAAAGAGAAAATTGGCCGACCATTCAGAGGGTCGGAAAACATCTATCCATGCCTCCCCAGGAAGCGTATGATAGTTTTATTTTACACTCAGGCTTGGAGAATAAATCGATCTTTACAATGAGACTAATTTCAAGTTTTTAGGTGCAATAGTTCAGGAATTATAACGCACTCAAAATGAGCCTCAAAGAGAAAATCGGCCGACCATTCAGAGGGTCGGAAAACATCTATCCATGCCTCCCCAGGGAGCGTATGACAGTTTTATTATACACTCAGGCTTGGAGAATGAATCGATCTTTATAATGATATCAATTTCAAATTTTTAGGTGCAATAGTTCAGGAATTATAACGCACTCAAAATGAGCCTCAAAGAGAAAATTGGCCGACCATTCAGAGGGTCGGAAAACATCTATCCATGCCTCCCCAGGGAGCGTATGATAGTTTTATTTTACACTCAGGCTTGTAGAATAAATCGATCTTTACAATGAGACTAATTTCAAGTTTTTAGGTGCAATAGTTCAGGAATTATAACGCACTCAAAATGAGCCTCAAAGAGAAAATTGGCCGACCATTGCCGGGCCACGAAAGCCCTGCTTCCTGCCCCCGCTAGGAGCGTAAAAAATTTTTTAATTACATAAATATGTTGTACTCGTCACGCCCATTCATTTGGTACTAATTTCAAGATTATACGTCCTATAGTTTAGAAATTACCCTTTTTGTCAGGGTAATTCGCGAAGGATCTTAGATGGGTTCTCTAAAATGGCGCGCCGGTGCGGTATCTATGATACGGGTTGGATCGCGTCGGATCGCGTTACATGGGAGGGAGAGGGAGAGACAGGGAGAGAGGGAGAGAAAGTGAGTTTGAGAAGGAAGGGAGAGAGGGAGAGGGGGAGATGAATTTTTTTTAATTCAAACCACTTCACATCCTATTAATTTAACAACTTCATCCAGTCTTCGTGCACCTCTCGCGTGTTAAAAAAAAATTATGAATTTTTAATTTTTTGAATTTGTTGAATTTGTTATGATAGGATAGGTTAGTATATGTTATGTTAGGATGGGTTAGGTTAGAATAGAATAAGTTATGTTAGAATGTGTTAGGTAATGTTGATCGAATTTTTTCATGGGTCCAACCAGCCTAACGATGACATTAGTTAAGGGGGTCATCCGGATTTTTCAACTTTTTTCGTCCGATTCGTTTGAAAATTGGGTGTATATGCATTTTTTAAGTTAACCTTTTTTACTCATGTCACTTTTTCGATTCAGGCCTTATTTTTTTACGAAACATTAGTTTTTTGGTACATTTTTATGAATATTTCATAAGAGGACTCTTCATTGAGTTTTGATGCTAGAACAAAACCAGACAGTTTTAGAATCTTTGAAGCATTGTAAACAAAGTTACGGTTTCAAATTTTGTATTTCCCGTTTCGTTTTGTTCTTACATAGGGTCGAAATGAGGTTGAAAATTCAGGATTTTTAGTCCTCTTATCCCCCCTCCCTGGTGGGGGATCTAGTGTCCGTAGCGCCATAAAATTTTAGGACCGAATAGTCCACCACCTTAGGGTCCTTTTCCAACAACAAAACAAAAAATGCTCACCGGGCCGATAGGGGCCTGGCAGGTGCCTGGATGACCCCCTTAAAGTTAGGTTTGGAAAGTATAAGCTAGGTTAGGAAAGAATAAGATAGGATAGGATTGGATAGGATGGAACAGGATAGGTTAAGATATGTTAGGTTAGGATAGATTTGGTTAGCTTAGATTCGGACAAGATAGGTTAGAATATTTTAGGTTAAGATAGGTTAGGTTAGAATATGTTATTTTAAAATTTGTTAGGTAATATTGACCAAATTTTTTCACGGGTCCACTTAGCTTATTGATGACATTGTCTGAGGAATTTCTACAGGTCCTGCTAGTATTCTATAAACTATTTAAGAGCAGACTGAAGATCAGCGATATTAACCATGGAAAATTCTATTATCAGCACTAGTCATGTAGGAGACGAGATTTGACTTGGTTATCTTACACGACTAGTATTCTGATAGGAAATGAGATTCAAGATTTATATTGAATACTTCGTAAGAATTACTTTCACGGATTTCCGCAGGGATTGAGTTCCAAGTTTTACTCAAACGAAGAGGATACTGTGTTGCGACCGAGCCTTTGCATAATAAGGAAGCATGAATTTGCTTCTGTTACGGGTTAAATGATCGTGATGACCAGTTTGTACAATTAATAATTGTTTGAGGCTATTGTCGCCCAGGATTATGATGCCCAGGAACTAACATGAGTTGGTTTCTTCGATTTCACCTTCGCCAATTTTAATGCGTGGGAGAGATATATTTTTCTTGAATGAGAATGCAATATATTTTATTTTATCGATATTATTACTATAATATCAATATTATATTATTATTATCGATATTATATTATTATTTGTAGACTTATTTTATTAGCTTTAAAGCCAAAATGAAACCTTATAGAGTTCGTTATTTACACTCTCTGCAATCAGAGCGAGATTTTTGTTTGGAAGGACCGTAGAAAGCGTGCTGTCATCGGCAAAAAGTATGAATTTGAAAAATGATGTAGATTTAATAATATCATTCATAAAAATTAGGAATAGGAGAGACCAAAGGACAGATCCTTGTGGAACTCCATGGCTAATTGTCGGTAGGTCCGATTTTGCATCGGTCAGTGACAACGTATTACTTCCGATTTGTTTGGTATGATATGAACCAATCATGAGCAACCCCTCGAATGCCATAACGGTGTAGTTTCGAGAGTAATATGTTATTGTCCACACAATCGAATGCTTTTCGAAAGTCGAGAAATACAGGAAAAACAATCTTTCCTTCATGTATAATAGAATAAAGGTATTGTAAATGATTAAATATAGCCTGTGTTGTTGTTTACAAAGAGAGAAAACCAAACTGTTTGTCATAGAGAAATCATTTTTGTTCAAAATAAGAGTACACTTTTTTATACACAATTTTCTCGAATACCTTGCTAATAATTGGTAACACGGAGATAGATCGATAATTGTTTACACAGGTTTTTTCACCATTTTTAAAGACAGGCGTTACTCTAGCAACTTTGAGGGAGTTCGGGAAAGTGCCTAGAAAGAGAGACGCGTTAATAATATTGGATATGAGCGGGGCTAAAAAATCAGCAATAACTTTAAGTACTTTAGTCGAAAACGTTTGTAACCCATTCGAATTATTGTTCAGGTTGTTTATGCACGCAATTACATCGGAAAAGTTTGTAGGCGTAACGAGAAAAAGAGTTGTGTTCACGAATATGATCCATGTATTCCAGGTGATCAGTAGGTTCACTTGAAATACCATCCGTTATAGTTTTCCCTACGTTTTACTTTTCTACGTTTCCCTACGAAGAAATATTTAAAAAGATTAGCAATATCTTCCTCTTCAGGGTATTTTACATTATCTTAAACAACAGACTCAATTTTTTTTCTTATCGGCGTTATTCGGTTGTACAGCAAAAATTGAGCAGGCGCCAAGTCTTTTTAATGTCGGCTTTAAATTGAGTAAAGTTGAGCGTAAAGTAGCTCTTTTTCGATGTCCTTATCTGGTTTGTCACATAGATTCTGAATCTGTTATATATTTCTCTAGATATTCGCCCTTCGCAAAAGAGGGCTAGGTACGCTTGACGTTTCTTTATATTGATCACGATGTCTTCAGTTACCCAGGGCTTTTGTTTATCTTTCGGTGTAACTTTGCGAGTTACAATTGGGCAACACTGATTGTATGCGGTCATTATAGTTTCAGTCAATTTTATTACTGCTTCATAAATGCTCGTTGCATTATTGTTTTGTTGAGAGATGTGCAATGTTGGGATTAATTCCTCTAGAATGGTGCGCATTTTTCCCAAATTTGATTCGTTTACTTTACGATTTGAGTAAGTTTCAGCCCGTGGCTCGGTGCAAGTGACACAGACATCTTTCTTAGTAAGAAAAACTGGAAAATGATCTGATAAGTCTGAAGTATTGAAATCTGTCAAGATAACGTACGGTTCTTTTCGGGGAGATAAAAGTCGTTGGCTAGCGGTGGCGGTGGCACAGTGGTTAAGGGATCGGCCTTGTATGTTGGAGACGAGGGTTCGGATCCCGGCGCTGGCGCGGAGATTTTCTCCGTTGGGTATAAGGGAAAGCTCAAGCACAATACCCCACTCAACCCAGGTGCCGGAAATGGGTACCGGCTTTACGGGGGAACCGTCATGGTGTCCTATATATAGTGTTAGTTATAAGACATTTAAAAAACCAATGCTAAGATCACATGTATCAGGCTTGATTGGAAATAAAGCATCCCAAAGATGCCGATGTTTGTTTTGTTTTGTTTTTTGTTTAGACGCAGCATTTCAGTTTTCTCGTAACGATTTCTTTTTATATATGTATATGATGTTGGGCTGTTATATCGTGAGAATATAACAAGAACCAGGGCTCGTCACGAGTTCTAATGCACGAATCAGAGGTCGTCATGAGTTCTATTCCACGAACCAGTACAGATGAGATTCAGTAAAAAAGTTGACTAATTGTCATGTTGTGCGTTGCAGTAGCTGGTGCCAGAGGCTTTCCAGCAACAGCTTCACCTCGGGCGAGGAACTTAACTGCATTGCAGTCGGACAGCGTCGTAAACTGGTGATGAATAATGCTGGCTGGATTGATGATTTCACTCATAAAAAAAAGCTAACAGCGCTACATCAACACAAGGGAAATTATAGCCTTGAATAAGAATGCCTCCCAAATTTTGTTTTCTTTCTAGCTGTAACAAAGTATAGCCCGGACATTATTTGAATTCAGACACACACACACACACAACACACACACACAACACACACACACACACACACCGTGATGCATGGTCGTGTCGAATGTAAAATGACAGCTGCAAGTGCAACCCAACAGGATTTTTTAACAAAATTTTTATCCTTTTCCAATTTTCAACTTTAAGAAACAGTTCAAATTGAGAAGAAATTCACTCAATATTTTTTTAGAACACTGTCAACCGTTGAAATATGTAATACCTCTGTAGTCTATCTGTAGTCTATAAAAAGCAACGTTTCGATGTACAAACATTATTCTCAGGCTGTAAATATACGGAATTTTTTTCAGCCACGTATTGGTGAAATACAAATCTAAGACTAAGCGATATCAGACACAGTGAAAAAAATTAAAAATCGTTGCATAAAAAATATATAAATGACTAGAGTATCACACATGACTAGAGTACCAAATGACTAGAGTACCAAATAACCAGAGTACCAAATATATAAATGACTAAAGTTTATACCACATGAATAGGTAGACATAAGATTAGGTAACAGTATTGCACAACTATAGATGTCAATAGCACAAACAATAGGGGCGAAATGAACGATCGAGCGGTGCATCAGATTTTTATGCTACGGTTCTAGTAACTAATTTACGAGCAAAAGAGTAATTTGTGTTTTGGTTGAGAGCAGGTTCAAGTTTATGAATGTGTAACGTTTCAATGAGCAGTTAATCTTTGTTTCAGGGTCATCCTAGTCAAGCCATCGTAACATTTATTAAGAGACATTCTTTTCTGTCACAATTAAACTGTCACACAACACCGGCAGGCCTCAGCCGAGACGGTTCAAGAAACGGTTTGTGAAGAGTACAGGAATTTCTGGAGAATTTCTTGAGTCCTACTCGCGCGACTTTAAACTTTAGTCCACCACTCGTAACTTTCGAAAGAATGCACCTATTGACTTCAAATTACTCTCAAACGAAAAAGCAAAACATTCTCTACGACTGTGTAATAAACACATCCAAAAAAGTTTGCCGAAAACTACAGAAATTCTTCGATGAACCTGTGCGACTCACGCGCCGTCGAAAGACCTAAGTGTAACGTTTCAATGAGCAGTTAATCTTTGTTTCAGGGTCATCCTAGTCAAGCCATCGTAACATTTATTAAGAGACATTCTTTTCTGTCACAATTAAACTGTCACACAACACCGGCAGGCCTCAGCCGAGACGGTTCAAGAAACGGTTTGTGAAGAGTACAGGAATTTCTGGAGAATTTCTTGAGTCCTACTCGCGCGACTTTAAACTTTAGTCCACTACTCGTAACTTTCGAAAGAATGCACCTATTGACTTCAAATTACTCTCAAACGAAAAAGCAAAACATTCTCTACGACTGTGTAATAAACACATCCAAAAATGTTTGCCAAAAACTACAGAAATTCTTCGATGAACCTGTGCGACTCACGCGCCGTCGAAAGACCTAAGTCCACCACTCGTAACTTTTGAAAGAATGCACCTATTGACTTCAAATTACTCTCAAACGAAAGAGCAAAACATTCTCTACGACTGTGGAATAAACACATCCAAAAAGTTTGCCGAAAACTACAGAAATTCTTCGATGAACCTGTGCGACTCACGCGCCGTCGAAAGACCTAAGTCCACCACTCGTAACTTTTGAAAGAATGCACCTATTGACTTCAAATTACTCTCAAACGAAAAAGCAAAACTTTCTCTACGACTGTATAATAAACACATCCGAAAAAGTTTGCCGAAAACTACAGAAATTCTTCGATGAACCTGTGCGACTCACGCGCCGTCGAAAGACCTAAGTCCACCACTCGTAACTTTTGAAAGAATGCACCTATTGACTTCAAATTACTCTCAAACGAAAAAGCAAAACATTTTTTACGACTGTGTAACAAACACATCCGAAAAATTTTGCCTAAAACTATAGAAATTCTTCGATGAACCTGTGCGACTCACGCGCCGTCGAAAGACCCAAGTCCACCACTCGTAACTTTTGAAAGAATGCACCTATTGACTTCAAATTACTCTCAAACGAAAGAGCAAAACATTCTCTACGACTGTGTAATAAACACATCCAAAAAAGTATTCCAAAAACTACAGAAATTCTTCGATGAACCTGTGCGACTCACGCGCCGTCGAAAGACTCAAGTTGACTCTTTCGCGCTCGCGCGTCGTCAGAACATCAAACTTTCCTGTGTTCTCAGAAACGAAATAATAATATTCTTAACGTTACTTTCAATCAATAGACTATTTCATTTGCATTTGTTGTCAAATTCAATGCGAAATTAGGGTAATCTTTTCGCGCTCGCGCGTGGTCAGAACATCTAAACTTACTCTGTTCTGGAAAATGAAATGATAATATCCTCAACGTTATATTCAATCAACAGGCCATTTAATTTGTATTTGTTTAAAAATTCAATGCCAATTAAGTCCGGAAACACATCGAACTAGACCGTGACGTATAAAACGATGACCATGTAAATTTTCTGAACAAAATCATATCGGAGGAGCATAAGTTTCATTTCTGAGAATACATTCTTGAAGCGAATCAGGATATCACTATCATTTCATCATATAATTCATTAGTTACAAAAATACAAGAACAACTATTTCTAACCTACAGCTACCAGTTGAAAAAGAATAAATGGAATAAGCCCGTAAATACTCGTATTGACAGTGTTGCTTACAAAGTGAGCGAACAGTAAAAGTTTGTTGACCTGCAATAAAATTAAAAAATTATAGAACACTGAAGCATTCTGAAAGAATGTGTTGAGACGTCGAAACAAACACATTCAGAATGACATAACCTCAAAAATAATACATTAGCCTGTACAACAAACTTACCGCGGAAATTGTCCCGTGGGAAAATGCATTAACGCAAAAATGACCTGTTTCGCCGGAGAAAAAGTAAAAAAAGACATACCTCACAAATCTGAAAAAATTATACAATTTATGACGAAATAGTTTAACATGATTATAAATAAACATACTATTAGGATTTGAACCACACCAACCGAAGTGGACGAATAGGCATTTCAATGGTTGAACATATAAATAAAAGAATAAGAAATGCAAGGTAACACACAAGCTTATTTTGAGATAATACCCATGAGCAAAAGACAAAGACTCAGATTTGGCAAAAAAAATAGAAAGAAAGACTGAAAGCGTATTCTAGCTTTGAAAAAATTCGTATGCGCTGGGTGAAATCAAATATCAACTAAGGCCTACAACGGCGCGGGTCGAGTTCTACATAAACTTAAGTAGAACAGGGAAAAAAAAGCATTTTATTTCAAAAGATGTTGCTGTGGGTAAGGATGACACTGAGACTAATGATAGAATATTTGCATGAATGACGATTTATACCAAACACACAAAATTTTGGGTTTCGTGCTTCTATATTTCCATAAATGGCCCTAATATATGTTTTGATTTTGTTACCGTGGATAATGAAAGGAAATATCCACGTAGAAAAATTTCTCATATAATGACTTTTGGAAACACGAAGTGAAGATCAGTATAGCTATCGGTTAGCAGCATTGTTCAGGACTACAGTCGAAAACCGAGAATAAAATTAACCTTGAAGTGTAGACAAAGATCCAGTATTTGAATGGGTGAAGTGTAATACTTCAAAAAGGAAGTTATGAGGTGAGAAATTCATTATTAAGTGCTGTATTTGTGCACTACAATGAAGTATTACAGTATGTAATTGCCACTAGGAACTCATGAAATGCCATGGTGCATGCGACTTGGAGTTTTTCATTGTTGCTGAAATTTTTCGCAAGTTATCACAGAAAAACGTCGTGAATTTGACAATGATTGAAATAAGTCTTAGGAAAACGAAAACAGTAATAATTAACTTCAGTGTCGTATCCTCAATTGTATGGTCTTTTCTGGTCTTTTTTCTGGTCACTCTCAACTTGTAACATTCCCTAACTCGTCATCTCTTTATTATCGTAAAGCATTCACGTAAAAACCGTACATTTTTTGTGTGATCTCCATTTATATTTAAATTTAAAGATCACACAAAAAATGTTCGGTTTTTACGTGAATGCTTTACGATAATAAAGAGATGACGAGTTAGGTAATGTTACAAGTTGAGAGTGACCAGAAAAAAGACCAGAAAAGAGCATACAATTGAGGATACGACACTGAGGTTAATTATTACTGTTTTCGTTTTCCTACGAATTATTTTAATCATTGTCAAATTCACGACGTTTTTCTGTAATAGCTTGCGAAAAATTTCAGCAACAATGAAAAACTCCAAGTCGCATGCACCATGGCATATCATGAGTCATTAGTGGCAACTACATACTGTAATACTTCACTGTAGTGCACAAATACAGCACTTAATAATATATTTCTCACCTCATAAATTCCTTCTTGAAGTATTACACTTCACCCAGTCAAACACTGGATCTTTGTCAACACTTCAAGGTTAATTTTATTCTCGGTTTTCGACTGTAGTACTGAACAATGCTGCTAACCGATAGCTATAATGATTCCTTCACTTCGTATTTCCTAAAGCAATTCACATGAGAAATTTTTCAAGGTGGATATATCTTTTTATTATCCACGGTAACAAAATCAAAACATATCTTAGGGCCATATGTGGAAATATAGAAGCACGAAACCCAAAATTTTGTGTGTTTGGTATAAATCATCATTCATGCAAATATTCAATCATTAGTCTCAGTGTCATCCTTACCTATAGCAATATCTTTTGAAATAAAGTACTTTAATTTTTCCCTGTTCTACTTACGCTTATGTAGAACTCGACTCGCGCCGTTTTAGTTGGTATTTGATTTCACCCAGTGCTTATGAATTTTTTCAAAGCTAGAATACGCTTCCAGTCTTTCTTTCTATTTTTTGCTAAATCTGAGTATTTGTCTTTTGCTCGAAGGTATTATCTCAAAATAAGCTTTTCTGTTACCTTTCTTTTCTTATTTTGATATTTCCATGATCAACCGTTGAAATGCTTATTCGTTCACTTCGGTTGGTGTTGTTCAAATCCTAATAATATATTCATTGATATTTATGTTGAACTATTTAGTTGTAAATTATAAAAGTTTTTCAGATTTGTGAAGTAGGTCTTTTTTTTCACAATTACTCCGGCGAAAAACATCATTTATGTGTTAATGTATTTTCCAACGGTACGATTTCCGCGGTAAGTTTTTTGTCTAGGCTAATGTTTCATTCTTGAGGTTATGTCATTCTGAAAGTGTTTGTTTCGACGTCTCGACACAGTCTTTCAAAATGCTTCAGTGTTCTACAATTTTTTAAAAATATTATTGCAGGTCAACAAACTTCAACGGTTCGCTTCCTTTGTAAGTAACACTGTCAATACGAGAATTTACGGGCTTATTCCATGTATTATTTTTCCACTGGTAGCTTTAGGTTAGAAATAGTTGTTCCTGTATTTTTGTAACTGATGAATTATATGATGAAATTATAGTGATATCCTAAATCGCTTAACGAACATATTCTCACTAATGAAACATATGCTTCTCCGCTATGATGTTGTTCAGAAATTTTATACGGTCATCGTTTTATACGTCACGGTCTAGTTCGACGTGTTTCCTGACTTGACATTTGGCATTGAATTTTTAAACAAATTCAAATGATATGGCCTGTTGATTGGAAATAACATTGAGGATACTATCATTTCGTTTCTGAGAACAGAGGAAAGTTTGATATTCTTACAACGCGCGCGCGCGAAAGGGTCAACTAAAGTCTTTCGACGGCGCGTGAGTCGTACAGGTTCATCGAAGAATATCTGTAGTTTTCATAAAATTTTTTTGGATGTGTTTATCACACAGCTGCAGAAAATGTTTTGCTCTTTCGTTTCAGAGTAATTTGAAGTCAATAGGTGCATTCTTTAAAAAGTTACGAGTGGTGGACTTAGGTCTTTCGATGGCGCGTGAGTCGCACAGGTTCATCGAAGAATTTCTGTAGTTTTCGGCAAACTTTTTTGGATGTGTTTATCACACAGTCGTAGAGAATGTTTTGCTCTTTCGTTTGAGAGTAATTTGAAGTCAATAGGTGCATTCTTTCAAAAGTTACGAGTGGTGGACTTAGGTCTTTCGACGGCGCGTGAGTCGCACACGTTCATCGAAGAATTTCTGTAATTTTCGGCAAATTTTTTTGGATGTGTTTATTATAAAGTCGTAGAGAATGTTTTGTTCTTTTGTTTGAGAGTAATTTGAAGTCAATAGGTGCATTCTTTCAAAAGTTACGAGTGGTGGACTTAGGTCTTTCGACGGCGCGTGAGTCGCACAGGTTCATCGAAGAATTTCTGTAGTTTCCGGCAAACTTTTTGGATGTATTTATTACACAGTCGTAGAGAATGTTTTGCCCTTTCGTTTGAGAGTAATTTGAAGTCAATAGGTGCATTCTTTCAAAAGTTACGAGTGGTGGACTCATGGAGCTCCACGGGTGGACTAAAGTTTAAAGTCGCGCGAGTAGGACTCAAGAAATTCTCCAGAAATTCCTGTACTCTTCAAAAACCGTTTCTTGAACCGTCTCGGCTGAGGCCTGCCGGTTCACACAACTGACTCTGTCGAGATCATTAACCCTGGATACAGACATACTATTTTTTAAAGTAATCCTAAACTTAATTCACGCCATCATAACATATTTTAAGAAAAACAAATGCAGAGCAATTACAAAATTGATGAACGCATTTTTAAGATCATTGTCAAAACTTTTGTTAAACCAACAGATCCGGGTACGTCAATAAAAGTCCTTGTCTATTATAATAATTGCAAAAACACTGACCTCTTTGTGAAAAATATTATATCTGCATAAACTTAAGTATCAGATTTGAATTTTAACAATGTGAATGGAAAATTTTTCTCTATATTTTCAGCCTGGAGATGATGTTTGTACATTAAAACGTCACTTTTTATAGACTACAGAGGTATTACATTTCTAACGATTGACAGTGTTTCAGTAAGGAATGTTGAGTGAATTTCTTCGTAATTTAGCACGTGAATAATTTGAACTGTTTCGTAAAGTTGAAAAATTGGAAAAGAACACCAATAACAATAACCTATAAGCAATAATAAAGAAGCTTCGATCAGTTTGTATTCGAAAACTAGCAGTGTATTGTCTCCTTAGCCTTCTGTTACTTAGAGAAACTGTTTTAAACCTATTACGCTAAACAAAATGCCAGGACTTTCTAAGCAGCATTTTGATTCAAACTTACGACTTGGGAAAAGTTTCAATATTGCCTCTCCAATTCAGACGCAAAGCCTACGACTAAACTTTGTTCTCATATTTAGAGCGCGCATGAGTCACCGGCCGTTGTGAGTGGTTCATTCTTACATCAAACTGAGATCATACGAGCATCTTACCCTGCCTTGTTGGGGTAATTCAAAGTCAACCAGAGGTTAACCAAAGGAATTAGTAAGCAGGGCAAAGATGTTGGAGTAAAAAAAGAAAGTAATGGCTGAGCCTCATTGATCAATTCAGAGCAGATAGTGTTGACGTCGTTCGAACGAAGATGGAGGCGAGTATCGCGGCAGAGCGGGGGCACGAGGTACTCAGGTAGTGACATCTGCACCGTGGCTCCATGATCTGCACTCTCGCAGTGACACGGTCAGGAGAGTGTACGCGTGCATTTGGTCGATGGTGTATCAGCTGATGTGTCGGTATTGCACCTCTTGTATTAATTATGATAGGCAGCATACACCGCTTTATACTGCGTTGTGACAGAACGGTGGAGAAGTTCCAATTTACTTACATTTGTGGCTTATTTCGTGTACTAATGCGAGACGTACTAGAGATCAACGTCCATGTTCTTCGATCTCGCACAACCGCGCTGAATTAATGAGTAAAACGTGATACTCAATGACGAGCAAACCTAGTTCCCCTGTTAAGTAATGATGATGAAGAATTTAATCGACATAGCACCAAAATAGCCCGCCGTTTCCGGTGGCTGGTTAGCCAAACAGCACGACAGAAAGCGGTGAGTAAATTTGGCTTACTTTTTCTGCGACTTGTTAGCTTATTACGAACTAGAGAACAAAGTATACCTCTTTCATGAATTATCTACCTTTTACTGCCCTAGGAATGTGTTAAACAAACCGATGTGGACAGGTAGTGAGTTCATGCGTGCCTAATGCATGACTTCGTTTCCCAAATACACGAAGTTTCATGGTGAAATCTGCATCACATATCATATTGAGCCTTTTTAAAGAGATTATATTTTTCATTGATTTAAAATGTAGCTTTAAAGCTGTAAAATAAGAATTTCTATCACGCCCAATGAACAAATCAACGTAGGCTTCTTAGAGAAATTCTTAATATTCTTGCCACATAAAACATACGTACCATACCTGCTGGAAAAGCTTCATAATTTAATTCTTATTTACCAGAGGAGGGCACGGGTTGCTATTGCTTTGTTAGATCTTCAATAGCTAGGATTCTGTATTGGTTTAAATAAATTACTATTTGAAATTCAGAATGACTGTAAGAATTACGATAAACGTAAGTGCCGATCAATTACCCCGCTAAAATTGCGCCCCAGTCTGTTTAAAGTGGAATAAAATTCTGCTGGGAAACATCGGCCAGCACTGAGCGAGGCGAGGCTTCACTGGTACCGAACACGCGTACAAAACAAAACTCGAGTAGTGACGAGATCTAATATGCATTACATATTTACCTACACGATTATTATTGTAAGGGATATATAATAATAATAGAACTATTCTTCTTCGATTCTTATCTGTTCTAGGCTAGTAATAATTCGCGTCATTCAACTTCTTTTGGAGTTTGTAGTTTGTAACATGAAAAATGTCGGGAACTTAAATCTTCTCTTATGAGAATAATGAGAGACCGGTCAAGAAGAGGAAGTTAAACCTACAAGAAAGAGTTAAAATTAAAGATTAAAGTATCAAATTAGGTTGTACGACTCGACATAGCTTTAAAATGAATGTAATAGCAAAGACTATCGATCTAAAAGACATTTTTTGTCAAGAACGAACGTTTCGACCCCTAAGGTCATCATCAGCGGATGTGTGAAAAAGTACACGGAAAATATATATATATTCATAAATTGAAGAAAAACTACACAAAAAATAATAACGGGAAAAACTTTAAACAGAAGCTATTTTTAAGGGGTGGGACGACTGCATATGGTTTAGGCCGGGTTTGAAGCGGCTAATGAAGAGGGATTCGATAATATGCAAATCAGTGACTGAGTTAGCGGAACTTAAGATAGAAAAGTCTCGCTGTAGAACGGGAGATTTACTCTGATCTGAATGAATTCGTATAGCTGAGTGAGGTGGCTTGCTTAGTGGTTTACCGGTTCTGAAACTCCTGTCAATATGCTCAAATATTCTACATCTTAGTGCGCGTATGGTAGAACCAACATACACAGACCCACACAGTGGGCAACAATATTTATACACGATAGAGGAGAGCATAGGCATAGGTAGTTTATCCTTGAATGAAAACAGATTACCGATTCTAAAATTGTTTACTAATATAATCTGGAGGTCTACACACGTAAAATATTTCATTGTGAGAGAGCGTAATTCCTGCTGCAGCTTCTCGGACTGAAAACCGAAGAACGGCATCGACACGGATAGTTTCTTCTTCTCTACTGTCGGCGGCATCGTAGCAGAATTACACTTGGTTTCTATCAGTTGCCGAATACATCTATTGAGTAAATGAAGTGGGTAACCATTGTAAAAAAAATTGTTTGAGAAATGCAAGCTCATTATTCAGTGATAAATAAGTGGAACTAATTTCAAATGCCCGGAACAATAACGTCTTGATACTATTGATTTTAAACCGTAACGGACAAAAACTAAAGAAACTTAGACCCATGCCAGTAAACGTATATTTTCTATAAACAGAAGAGCAAAAGGTATTATTTGAGCGCTGTACCAAAAAATCTAAAAATGGTAATTTATTGTTAGCTTCAGTTTCCATGGTGAACTTAATGCTAGCACGTTTTTATTAAGGTAGTCAAGAAATAGACTGGCATGTGCTGGATCACGAAATAAAACGAAGGTATCATCAACATACCTACGATAAAAAACTGGCTTAAAAGGAACAGGGCACTCTGAGAGACAATTTTGTTCATGGTACGACAGAAAAATATTAGCAAAGGTTGGCCCCAAGGGCAGCCCCATGCCTAACCCTTCCGTTTGCCTATAAAATTTGTCATTGAAAAGAAAAAACGAATACCGAACTGCAAGGTCCTACAAAGTTTTAAAAACGGTTCTGCTCACATTATGTACAGTATTTTCTACATTAAACAAGTGCTGAAAACAAATATCAATGGTTTCGGTCAATGGAATATTGGTGGATAAATTTTCTATTTCAAATGAAGCCATGTACAGGGTGTCAGCGTGGCGAACAGTTGAGATTTCTTTAGCAAATGAATATGAATTAAGTACACTGTATTCGTTGGTAGCCAATGGGTTCAGAATAGGCACTAAATATTTAGCAATATTGTAAGAAGGAGTTTTATATGCTGCAAATATTGGTCTCAGTTGAAATTTTGTTGCAAAGCCGGCTGTATGCACCTTAGGTAGCCCGTACATAATTCCAGGACCGGAACGTCACTGACGTACAGATTATCATATACTGCTTGAGAGATAACAGAAGAATTACACAGTTTCCTAAGGAAATTACTGATTTTATCTTCAACCCGTAGCACATAATTATGAATAGGGTCGACAATTTCTTGAAATTTACTGCGATCAGATATAATTTTGAGCTATCCCTCTTGAAACCGTGCCCTGTCCAGTAAGGCAACCCCCCTACCCTTGTCTGGTCTTGTCATAACTACATCCTCGTTCCTAGCCAGTGATTTCAGAAGAGTTATATCTTGCTTTCCAAATATTGCAGAAAATTTTTTATATGATTTAAAATTGTAATAATACTTAAGAGACAGTGCTTTTAGCTCTTTAGTAAAATCAGTTGGGTTTGAGCATGGGTAATCCTTAAGGTTCTTTCACACAGAGCGTGAAACCACGCTGCGTGTAAAAATCACGCAGCAGGATTTCACGCTCAATCGTTCACACGAGGCATGTTTTTACGCTTGATTCTATCAGTTTTGCATTGCTGTTCTCCGAGAGTGCTCACGAGTGTTTGTGGACTGGGAATAATGGCTGCTCAGATTAAAGTGAAGAAAGCTCTCCTTTTATACTTGCTGTATAAAAGACAGCAAAGGAAGAGAAGAAGTCGGTGCTGGGGACATAAGATGGTCAGTTTAATGCCACAAGAAAGAAAATTTGCCACACTATTTGCAAAATTAAGGGAAGATGAAGCCAAATTCTTCAATTACTTCCGTATGTCTGCCGAAAGTTTTGACGAATTGCTGTCATACGTCCAAGGCAAATTAACCCACAACAACACGCAAATGAGGAATGCTGTACCTGCTATTGAAAAACTGGCTTTAACCCTCAGGTAAAGTATTTAGATCTTGCTAAGTGGGTTGTAATAATTGCAATAATAATAATAAAACTTTTTTAGTATAAAAAACTTTTACTTACTTTTACTTACAATCCTCTCTGTCTGAACCGCCCTGCGAGGCGGCGTGAAAACACGCACAGTGTGCAAGATAGCCTTGAACACCATTGAAAGCTAAGCTTTTGCGTGAAATTTCACGTTGCGTTTTTAGAAGACACACGCTCGGCATCAGGCGTGAACTTTCACACTGCGTGAAAACCTGTCGCGTGTGAATAGAAGTGTACATTTTCTATGTCCGCTTAGGTTTGGCGTGAAATCACGCCGTGGGATTTTTTACACGCAGCGTGATTTCACGCTCTGTGTGAAAGGAGCTTTAAGGCTAATAGCTAGTTTTTCAAAAGCAAGAAAATATTTATAGAAGTTCAATTTGTACACAGGGAGAGCAAAATCAAGACCAAAGGCTAGGACGAACTTAAGCCTAGACCATAGAATAATAGAACTAAAATTGAATAGCATTAATATTGAATATTACGTTGGTTCTACCACACGCGCACTAAGATGTAGAGTATTTGAGCATATTGACAGGAGTTTCAGAACCGGTAAACCACTAAGCAAGCCACCTCACTCAGCTATACGAATTCATTCAGATCAGAGTAAATCTCCCGTTCTACAGCGAGACTTTTCTATCTTAAGTTCTGCTAACTCAGTCACTGATTTACATATTATCGAATCCCTCTTCATTAGCCGCTTCAAACCCGGTCTAAACGCTATGCAGTCGTCCCACACCTTAAAAATAGCTTCTGTTTAAAGTTTTTACCGTTATCATTTTTTGTGTTGTTTTTCTTCAATTTATGAATTTATATTTTCCGTGTATTTTTTCAGACATCCGCTGATGATGACCTTACTGGTCGAAACGTTCGTTCTTAACAAAAAATGTCTTTTAAATCGATAGTCTTTGCTATTACATTCATTTAAAAGATTAAAGAGGTTTCAAGACGGGGTATAAACGTTTATTAGTCCAGTACCGATATGAAGAATAATGACTACGTTGGAGAGCATATAAAATATATGCTCAGTGTAGCACGTCAAAATACAACTTATGAAGTAAAGTTTGAAGCGGAAGGGCAAATACAGACATGTAATGAAAATAGTGCGTGAAACATCACACTTTTTCAAGCTACATGTACACATATTTTACAGAATCGAGAGGTCAATATAATTAAATGCTGCTGCGCAACATACTTCTAATGCAGAGCTGTGAGTTACAAAAAAGTTTCAACCTTTTAAAAAAATATTTGCGTAATATATCGACGTTATTCACTAAGGCTAACTCAACACTTTAATTAAAGTGGCAATTAGTATTCGCAACATCTGATGTTCATGACGATTATGTTACACTCTTGTATTCACAATGACGACGGATGCTTGCATGACCTCTGCGGCTGTAGTTGATTCCAGTACTTTTATCTGTTGTAATAATTCTGAAGGTAAATTCCTGTCGAACACATACCGTAATGAGCGCTTTGGCTGTGCCCGGCGTATGTGTGTGTGCAGCAGAGCCGCTCCTTCCCTCTGCATGCAGACCCACGAGTGCGAGCTGTATGGAAGGAAGGTGGCGAAGTACTGATGCCCATCGCACCTGCCTTCTTGCAGCCCTGGCATAATTACGCCACACTCGTCGAACTCTCGTTGGTACTCCACTTTGATGTCACAGCAGATTCTCACACCGCTGTGATGACTACAATGTTGAGACACTTATGGTTACAAGTCTCAATAACTGTGTAATAAAATAGAAAATAAGATGCTGCCATAGCTCAAATTGAGTTTAAAATATCATTTCAATAATCAGTCGCTTTCTCTGCATGAACTCTCTAGCCTTGTAAAGAAGTATGACAGACACACAGTTCAATTGGCGAAATATTTTTTACAGAATGTTGTACAGACTTTTACAAATTTAACATACCTCTCTAGCCCGCCATGTAGGCCTACGTACCAACATACCACGCACGCCTACATTTTTGCGTCTTGCACGTCGACCTCAACACATTTGTCTTCCATAACTTTGAAAAACTTCCTATAAATCGCTGCAGTGCGCACAAAAGTGCTGTGACAGTACGCAGAGCCTTCCGTGTTATGGGGCCTCTCGATGAATTGCTAATTCGTCTACTTAACTTCGCTAAGATGACGACGCCTTCTCGCGTGACTCAGACTACATACTTGTTGCTTCAAGTTACAATGGTATAGCTTTGAATTGTCGTAACCTGAATTTCCTAATGTCACGACACGAAGATTTTGTCAGGAAATACTACTCTCATAAAATGTTTTTGGGAATTATTAAGAAATACTCTCGTAAAATACCTTTTTTGGGAAACATGCTCGTAAAATGTTTTTGGGAAAATACTTCACTTTAGGAAAAGTAAAAAACCGTTATCACTGGTATTCTTGAGCGTGAGAATATAGCAACCAAAGTTAACCCGTGTGTGTAAGGTCAATTCTTCACTGTTCTGTCGAAAACAAGCAGCGGTTGTTTTAGCTTAGCGATAGCGCAAGGGCAAGCTCGACATAAGAAAAGCTGAGCTGGGTGGTGTGTATCATATTTTCCGGGCGGGCTCAAGAGCCGACATATATCAATGCCAACCGTGTTGCGGCCAGCACACCACCAGAACTGCGAGCGCAGGCATCGTAAACGACTCACACACAAGAAAAGCACAAAACACACGACGCACATAACACACACACAGGCACACACACAACACAAAGCGCCCAACACAGATGCGTTGCGTGGGAACGCCCGAACGAGGCAGCGTCAAAGGGGAGCACATCCCGTCAGCCAATCAGCGCTCTGGAAGGGATCAGGCGTGTAGGTGTGTCAGAGAACGCACCAGTTACATTTCGGCACCCGAAGCAGGCAAGATTTCCACCAATCATAAGGGAAACACGTGATCTTTGCAAAGGAACAGTCGCGAAGGTTCTGGAAAAGAAACCAAGGGAGAAGATATAGGCGGCGAACAAGTACGTTGGGGAGGATTCTAGTCTCAGCAACGTCAAAGGTTACACGACGAGAGACGGTCTTTTTGGTGCACGTTTCGGGGATCCGGCCGCCGCCGAGATCCCCCTTGGATCTGCTACTCGAGAAAAAACATCGCGAAAGTGCCCCTATACAGTGCTCCTTCGAATCTCCAAAGTTAGCAACGGACCCAGCAGACACTGAAGTACCACCGACATCAAATTCCGCTTGATACGCAACAACGTCGAGGATAACCGGCACGTATAAAAATGTGTCAAATCGTTCTCCTGAGGGAACATAAATATATCAGTACTACGTCGACTTCAAGGCAGCATGAACACTCCAGCCTGCATTTTGGGACTCGCACAGC
The DNA here is from genome assembly GCA_030386875.1 of Morinoia aosen. Taxonomy (NCBI): domain Eukaryota; kingdom Metazoa; phylum Arthropoda; class Malacostraca; order Amphipoda; family Talitridae; genus Morinoia; species Morinoia aosen. The sequence goes on along the minus strand of CM059572.1, from coordinate 1,759,179 downwards.
AGCCAATCTTCAACAACGTCAAAATCGCAAATTCCACAATTGTTGAGCTGTTCGGGCAATAACGCCGTGAGCGCAACGAACAAGCGCTTTAGGCACAGCGTCTTCGACGTTTCAGCAACCGGCAGACGCCTGCGATTGGAGCGGCCGCAAGCGAAGAAACATTGCGAGCGCCCTTCAAGAGTTGAACAAGGCCCGATACTAGGGGACACCTGCAACGCATCCCAGAGGAATTGAAAATTTGTGGCATCGAGTATTTTGAAACAGTGCTTTAAAGTGTATTAGTGGAAGTCGAAGTGGCACGCTGTGCAGCGCTGTGAAGGCCGGTACGCTCGTCATCAATGTTTTGTGATAGGTGTTGCGTAGGGATTTCTATAACTTTGTGCATTCTTTTGTGAATTGTTGTCAGCTCGTGAGTATTGACGATAGATGTTCTCGGGGAAGTTTGATTTTTGGAATGCTATGTCGTGTTGAATTTCGCATTGGTGATTGTCATGAGAATCTTGCATTAGTGCACCTATGCGCATTTTTCAATTCATTTCCCTGTGCTTTAATCATTGCATTGAAATATTTTGTGTCATATTCAAATCCACGTGTTTCTAAAATAAATTCATGTAAGTCTTTCAAATTCTTTTATTCTCCATGTCTGGTATGCAGGTGTACGCAAGCATGAAGGATAATACTTTAAAATTTGCGGGGGTTGAGATTCCCTCAGCGTCTGAGAAGGGGGTCCTAAACCCCACCCTCTTCTCGTGTCGCAACAATTTTCCATTATTGTGAGACCGGCAGTAAATGGGTATACTATTTTCAGCTTTAAGGCTTTCTTCTTCCCTCATTTACAGAAAGCGTCCCATGACTATTTTTACAGCTCACCAGTCACACTGACCCTACAAGCATTTTTTGAAGTCGCGCAGGCTTTGTTACCGGCGCAACTAATTAATTCCAACAGGACACAGCCCATATGTTGCCCACTCGCAATACCCATTCATGTAAGTCTCACACATGGTCTTTGGAGGACATCAAAGAAACGTTTAGGGTGTATCTTTGCATTTCTCATATGTACTATCCATACACGGGACGGTCTTCTTCTGGCACATGTTACTCTTACTTCAGTAACGCTGTGAGATTATATTTTAGATATTAAACTTGTACTTTAGATATTATGAACTTGTGAGTTTTGTACATTTAATTGGAATTTTGTGAGGCACACTTTTTGAACTTATCTTCATCCGATGCACGGATAGTTTTGTTATGACCTCTATATTTTAGGTCTCTAATAAGCCTTTGCATCGAGTGTTCGGGGGAAAATATCGTCGCTGGTAACCGATACTTCGAGAGAACATTTTGATACAAAATGAGGAGATCCTGTTCATGTCGAAATTCTGATCAATCTATTATATCATCAGTTCTCCATTGCATCTATATTTTGAGAGATATTTTTGAGACATCAATCGTCGTTTCGTGTCTCATTTAAGCATTAATTTGTACAATTAACCGCGTGCGACATGTGCTCGAGCCGCTCATTTTTGTTCAATTCAGCCTGTTTCACCGGGCCCTGCTTCGCTCCTGAGAGGGCCGAGTGTAGTTTGTTTTTCATTGTAGTCATGGGAGGCTTGAATTTGCATCGGTCTCGGTTCGCCGTTTTGATTCCGTTAACGTGCGCTTATAGTATCAGAGCAATGTGATGTTCGACATTAGTTTCCTCACAAGCTGTCTTTTCTTCAGTAGCTTGGTACGGGTATTTGCGAGTTACATGCAATACACAAACAAATCAGTTTCGAAGTTGTTTAACTCTCACAAAAAACTTCACGAAAGAAATTTGCATTGGGTATAACTGCTGCAAGAGTTTAAGTAATATGGGTAAATATTAACTGTTCATCTATACAGTTAGCTATAAAGTTTACTAGTTTTTTCGGTTTTTAAATCACTACTGCAGTAAACCAATGCTTACGGGTTCTGTCGAAGAACTCGCTAGAAAACAACGTCAAAATAAAATGCGTTGGAAATCTGAGAAAAAGAAAGTTTTTATACTATTTTAAATAATAATTAGTTTAATTTAAAAAAACGTGTTCTGTGGGCTTGAAAAAAAAATTTAGTTTTACAAAACGTAAATTTATGTCCGGGAGCGGTGCCGAAAATTTGCATTCCTCTGAAGTTCATTTTAGGTTGCGATCAATTACACCGTGATAGAGGGCCGTGACAGCCTGTGTTGGTGCTAAATGAATTGAAATGAATTTCATTTTGCATCAAAAATTAACTACAAGAACGTACAATGAGCCCATGAGAGTCTTCGAAAGTTTGCACGGACTGTAATAGTTTTATGTGCGTTAAACGAAGGCTGAAATTGCAAAGGATTTTGTAAAAGATGTGGAAAAGAGCAATCATTTTACCTGAATGAGGTATAGCGGAAAAATAAACAGACGTTAGAAAACCATCATCAAAATACGGTATTTTAAATTGTATTCTACCTTATAACAGAATTAAAATTGAATTTTTATACACTACAACTCGGGATGATGGCACTAGACCTGTAGCGACTGGCGAGCGTCTTACAAATGTCAGGCCACGACGGTCCGAAGAGGGTTTTCATGCTGACGAAGGAACAACTAATAAGGGGCGGCACATCAAGAAGAGCGCATGGCAAGGGAGTGAGGAATAAATGAAACCAAAGTATTTTCTCGTTCATTCATGAAAATTATTCCCAGCTAGGCCTTAACGATGTTTTCTTTGATTATTAACTGTTTCTGGGTTAAAACATCGTTTGAAAAAACGGACTTTATAAAACACGAGCTCTGCAATGTAATTAAATTTGCCTATCTCTACAAAGACTGCCTCAAAATGTTTTGTTTTTAGTGTGAACGTGATTTGTGCTCAAGAGTAGACGCAAAGAGTAACTCACAATTTATATTTCATTAATTTTTGTATGCGTGTGTTGGATGAGACAACTCGACTCCAAGTACATAGACGTGAAGAAGTTCTATGTTATTAATTGAGGGCATATCTGCATGAGTCGCTTATGAAGGTCATCTAAAAAGTTAGCGCTTGAGAGTTGCTTACGCCACTGAGGAGCTGATGTTTCTATCGTTCTCGTCGGGCAGTTATCTTTTGTAGCTTGACGTAGTAGTCTGTCTTTCTGATGAATCATAGCTCTCACCGTATCGGGACTCGCTTGTTCGGGAAGAGCGTCTTCACTGTGCTCATAAATTTCGTTTGTACGCATGAATAACGTGCACTCACAAGTCTACAATAATTTAGACTGGCATGTAGTTGTGATCTATTTGCTTTGAACCGAAACTGATGAATTACCGGTTGATATGATTGTTGGCTGAAAAGCATGCATTCATGTATTCGATATAAAATAATTGCTCAAATTATAAATTTATCGAATCAAAATATACGACTTGAGTTCCTAAAGTTTGCAACAATTCCTGCATTGTGAACTGGAAATTGTTCTCCACGTGATATCATGTATCTCAAAATTCTTCATTTTGAACAATTCCATGAATAGAAAATTGAGCTTTTTCTAGCCCTTCTACGTATTTCAAAAATTTCAATCAAAGTATTTTGAACAATTTGGTGCATCCATGGTAGTCACATAAGCCAAAGTATTTATTAGAGGATAAACATAAAATATCAGCCCGCGCAAATCGATGCATGTATATGACTATTCTTGGTCTGTTGTGTAACAGCAGTTGGAAAATTGATTTTCAATTTCCTTGCTAAGGGGGCGTCAGACTGGCATGCTTTACTGGCCAAGTTCTCACAGAGAACATAACGGTAGCAGACCTGTAATTATTCGGGCCGTCAGAAAAACCGATGAGTCCTCTACGCGCTCTCCGTTAACCTGAAAATCGATTTTTGTTCCGCAATGGCAGATGCCCCGTGTCTGGTGCAGCTGCGTGTATCGATCGCTGCCTGCGCTGCCGCTGCAAAAATTAAACCATGTCGCTCTGGATCACACGAACTCTACTGACGGCAGGTTGGGAGCCATCTTAAAACAAAGAAATATACTTGAAATAAGTTAATTAATAGAATGCACAGAGCGCTTAATTAGAGGAAATAAAATAATAGGAATGTCGATAACTAAAATATAAATATTATTTTTGGAAACCAAAGTAGGAAATAGAAGTTAAAATGTTAATTCAGGGAACAATTTCTGCTTTTCTTGTTATATAGGCCAATAGTTTCATTAACTTCCTGGAAAATTACGTTACTTTTGCGGACAAACCTTACACCAAAATTACGCATTAGTAATAGTTAATTTATCGAATATTTCCTTGCGTTTGTGCCCATGAACTACATTTAGTTTTCTCGAAGAATAGTACATTTTTTGTGATCATTCCAGATGAAATTGTTGTCCAGTTTAGAAGCTTGAGAGGCTACCAAACCTGTGAATTACTTTATAGTGTCTTGTGAATTATTTTCTGGAGAAAATGTTAACCCTCTCTGATAGCGCTGCTGAACGCCAAATTAACCCTAACAACGGCCTAGCTGCTACGTGGTAACGCGCCACTTGTCAATTCTGTAATTTATAGAAACGAGACCTAATTAAAAAACTAGCTCCTTACTTTTAATTTATATGGATACAGGCAGACCGAGATTTTCTTGTACTCGATATGAAGAACCATTAGCAAACAATTTAATATTACTTCTCGCTTGTTAGCATATGATCTTTTGATTAGATAATCTAGTCTAACAGGCAGCTATATCACATTGACCAACTTTGAATACCTAGCATCTCCGCGATCTCTACTAATTTTTCAGTCCTATGGATTTAACCGAAAATAACACACCCGCGCATTTGTATTTCAGAATCATTACATGCGAGCTGGAATGGAAAGTCATCGACCCGAGTTGGTGACGTGACAGCAGCGGTTTGAATACTGGGAGGGAGGGAGGTGGGAAGGGAGGGTGAGGGATGAAGATTACTACGTCACTTGCTCCAACACCGGAGTGGTCGACCGATAGGCGTGCGCATTCACGCTGTGTTCAAAGTTACGAGTTTCGCAAAATGAATCGTGCTGGCGATATAAACAAAGTGTTTATTAACATAAAACCAGTTCTAATTTGTAAGTATTGAATAAAAAAGAGAGAATAATGAGCATACTGCAACCTCAAAGTTCAGAATTTTTCATTTAACTGCTTGCAGAGCATGCAAATATTGATTGCAACCTTCAAGGGAGGCAGTGCGGGTTGGTGTCTAGCCGTTAGCATTCAAATACAGGCCTTGAAATTTCAATTGCGTTGAGTCATGAATTTTATGATTGCGTGCTTGCTATCCTACCAACATGTGTAGATTGTTAGCAATTTTTTAATCCATAAATATTTTCGACTTTTAATTCAAGCGTAAAATATATTATTACACTTCCTCTGAAAGTATGACGATAAAACCAAAACACAATGGAAAACCTTCATTTAGATTCACAATCTAGTATCATATCAACAACAACAAAATTTCAGCTTTTAATAACATGAGAAGAGCACAAAAGGGACTACCAGATAAACTAAAAATTGTGCAAATGAGAATTAAAATAGAAAAATGTACTTGCGTACTAGAAAAGTGTTTTAATTATGCCCCAGAACTCTCAATTGATATTTAATACTCTGGCGTCTTGTTTTAGGCTAAGGTAAATTATATCAGTAAATTACATTCCCTCGACTGGTATACTTTGTGTTAGCCAAATCTTTTTCAGGTAAATCACGAAAGAAATTTTAAACACTCTTTGATGATGGCTTATACCAACCTACGAACTTGAAATTTGAATTTCGGAACTGAGTTATTTGAAATCATTAAACAAAAACAGTTCTGCAATGAGTTTCACTGTTATAGTAACTTTTTACTTCGAATAGAAATAAAAAATTGAACTTGGTCTAATTCTGGGCCACGATTTTAAATGAAATATCGTAGATTGCAGAACGTAAATTACAGCTACAATTTTTCAGTGTCGAGCAGGCAGTTTACCAAAAGAGCTAAATGGTACTTCTGTTTAGCGACGCTCGTCACCACCATTTCAAGGCAGTCAAATTATGACTGGAATTATTTAGGAAAAATCCCTCACTCAATCGATGCAATTTCATACACTTTTCGTACAGAAATACTTTGCTAGAATTTCTATACGCAAATGTAAAAAAACATTCGTGTATAAGTGAAGAGAGCAGCCCAGTGCCAACGCTGACAAACTGGCTCTACGTCGCTCTGTCAGCAGTGGCGCTGTCTCTACAATGCCAAGGGATACGCCAAAGAACATGCGGATGCGATGAGTTTGAAAGAAGCATCCCAACACACAAAGAAAAATTGGGGCTGGGAAGGAGGGCGGGGGCAGTGCCAGGTGGAGCGCAAATCGCGCAGGAACCGTCACCTACAGCTGGCAGCATGCGACGGTCCTAGTTCAAGTTTGAACTTCTCTGTGTTTACATGTGCAATAGAGCAGACGTGTGCTATATTTGGAGTTATGCCGGAGCATGTCATATATTCCCTCAAGGTGAGAGTCGTGTGCGTGATTACATCATCATGGATTGTTTGTCATCTCTCGAGAAGAAGAGTTATATAACGAGTAATCAATTATAAAGCAGAGTAACTCAGCAAGCAATCAGGATTATAACTGTCAACATACTTTTTTCATTTTTAAGAGATTGAAAGTATATTTTCGTCAAGTTTCGTTCTAAAGAGAAAACAAAATAAAAATGTATTTATTAAAAATTTAACACCCTATTGGTTCTGTATATAGATTGAATTTGTCGATTGAAAATTGCACGTGCAGAGAATTACCGAAATGAATAATTATCGTAACTTGCGCTCTACAGTAGGTATTGCGAAATATCGGGAGTCGTTGAAACCGATGGAGAGGCCATTTTTTATAGCAAATCTACCACGGAAGTTCAAAGCTTCGCACTATTGATCTATTTCTAAAGATACTTGATGTAAAATAGTTGTCAATTCGCACTCCGTTAATTAATTTTTTGCCAGTTTACGAACGGTTTATCAACAGCGTTAAAGTCATGACCCAATTATGAACTGTCGCCTGTACGCAGCAAAAGGATATCCGTAGATCATTTTCACTAATTTTAAAAATGATTTAAAATTTACGGAGAAATATAGTTCAAATTGAACATGTTTATTGTGAGCTTCCCATGCGAAAATTACAATACGCCAAAATTAGTTATGGGGCATAATTACAACACTTCTATAGTACGCAAGTACAATTTTCTATTGGTAAATGTACTTCGTAGTAATTTAATGAAGGATTTTGTTTCAAATTTACAAAACAATAATATTAATGATACGGTTATATATACAGTACATGAACAGAGCACAAAGGCACATTACATTTCATACGTAACGGAACAGCAAACTTAATACCATCGTTAAGATATTAATAGCGTTTGTATTTCTCTAATTACACCGGATAAATGAGAGAACCTGTGCAGCTCTAACGGTTTCATGGTTTACTTATCTCAAGTCAGCTATCTTCCTCTAATTAAGTGTCATTTGCGAAAAAAATCATTCATTTTCAGATTAGGACAAGGTAGATTAACTGAAGATAGGTTATGGAAGGTTTAGTTATACCTAGAAGGAGAGGCTAGATTAATATAGAATAGGTTACGATAAGATCGCTTAGAATTGATTATTTAAGTTATTAAAATAATTACTTTACAATTAAACGTGATAGTCAATTGGTCACTTTTGAGAGCTTACTGATAATACGGAATTTTCATGCGTAGCTGGGCATTTCTTCTAAGAAGTTATTATATACTGATTTGGTGCTCTGTTCGTCAACGTTGACTTAGCCCATGGGCAGCATAGTTTTTTATTCTAAAAACACGATTACGGCTATGATATTCAGTTTTCACTTTTCATGTGGTTGGAAGGCAATTCGTATAATGTTTGTTGGAAGACATAATAAAAAAATCAAAGTAATTTTTAAAAAAACGATGACGGTACAGAATAGTAAGGCCAACGACACAAGAAGTATTTAGCGAATTTTAGGAATTGCAACGTTTGGAGAAGTGAACATAAGTATCGTCTAAGATGTAATAGCAATAAATTTAATTACTTATATACTACCTTTCAAATGCTGATTTGTTTTATCTTTAGAGTTATACCTGGGATTGGTAAATGTCATACGTGACCTCAAACGACGCGTCGTACGATTTGCTGCCCTCAGCAACAAATAAAGGAAGTATCGGTTTGAAAGCCACAAACACTCAGGATTGGTCGGCGGAGAGAGATGCAAGGTAGCACCATCAAGATTATACATGACTTGTTTGCTGATTAAATGGTTGAAGATTTTTTAGTGAAATGAACGTAGATTGAGAAAAGTTCTACTGAAAAATAATGAATGACAAATTACTAAAGAATAATCGTTTGTAGAGTCGACCGTTTTTAAAGTTGTCAGCTGATGATCAAAATTAAGCTTAATCATAGTTTCACAGACTGTCGTGCTAAAATTAAATCCCCACTTCCAAATGTTATGTTTTTACTATCTGGCGCTAGAAAAAACAAAACTTTTAAATTTACTGCTAAATACTTGCAACATTAAACAGAACTAGTTTACGAAATCGTACTCTATGACGGCTTCCCTTTGTATAAGCAGCTGTGCCGCGTAAGAATATCGGCCAAATCGAGGTAGTGTTAACGTAACCTTGCGTGTGTGAGGGTGTGTGTTGTTTCGCCCGCTGGTCGCCTAACTGTGATACATGTTTTTTTTATTTATAAGTGTTCGCAGCGACCATTGAAGCTAATTGACAGTATTTTCCTTTTTTGTTTTTACGAATTTAAGGTGTTTTAGCCCTACATATGTACGACGTAACAAAGAATATACATCTTCTGAACATTTAGTTAGTACAACCTTTGTTCCGAGAGCTAGCCGTCAATTGTATATTTTACGAAATTGGTTTGAAACTTGAGGAAATGTCTGCCACTTATAACGGAAACTACTGCTCCGTTGTGTTCGCCGCTTCTTCTGTCATATCTGGACGCTTCTAAATAAGTTTTGCCTAAAACGCAACAATGCAATAAAAAATACAACACAAAGGTGAGTTGCTGCCATCGATCTCAGTGAACTGTCCGTGCCATCTAGTTAAGTTTATCCTTGGATCAAATGTGTGCGAATCTCATTTTTGTACTCAACTTCGTCCAGGCTTCATTTAAAACACTAATTTATTATCAAAAATAATTTTTAATTTAGCAGACACTATAAATGTGAAGTTTAGTTTGAATATTTAAAGGTGACTGAATAGAATGCAAAACTTATTGGTCAATATTGAATATAATGTTGTCAACGAATTTCATAATTTCGTAGGTATAGATCGGTAATATAGTCGATTTTAAGACGTTTTACACGAATGACAATGTGCCCGGAAATGCTTATTTTTGGAGATATTTAACTTTGAAGTTATAGGAACGTCGAAGATATAAAATTGAACAAACGGAGAGGTAAATAAGCAGAAATCCGGTTCTGACGTAACGATAGGTAAGGTTAGGTTTGGTAAAGTTAATTTAGTTAAGTATCCTAACCTAAGTAAGCCTAAAATATCTTAATTTAACTCAACCATACTGAGGCTGATGACTCCCGCCAAAAAACTTGGCGTGGTCCGCGTCCGCAAAACGCCGGAAGAGCCATATCGAAACTGCCGTTAATGCTATTCTTACCTGGCGTTATTTATCCTATATCTCCTAAACTAAGCATTTCCGGGCACATTGTCATTCGTGTAAAACGTCGTAAAATCGACTATATTACCTATCTATACCAACGAAATTATGAAATTCGTTGACAACATTATGTTCAATATTGACCAACTTATTTTAAAGAAAAATTGAGGAAGCATAATTCATACAACATTTGAGGAAGTATAACTTTTGAGGATATGCAGTCAAACCACTAGCTAGGTAATGACCTATGTTTTTGTGTCACTGAGTTTATGTATTGACTGATAAGTTCTTATCCTTAGGGGCATCTCACTTGAGCATAGATATTTTTTCCTGAAAGGTAAAAACTATGTGTTGGTACTGTTGGCTTAACCTTAAGAAAAATTTGGTTAATGTTGAGGATTATTCGGGAATTGATATTTGATTTTTAGGTGCCTTAACATAGTTAATTAGATCAAAATAAGCAAGTTTGGTAAATCTGAAGGAGATGACAGTTGTCGATTTTTCACTTTTTGGTGCCTGAACCTAATTAATTGAATCAAAATAAACAAGTTTTCTTCTATTATTTTTTTGTCTCAAATGAGTATTTTACGATTTATAGCGGTAAGTTTAGTTTCATCATTGATGACGAATGCGCTCGAATAAACAGCTACTCATCGATTTTCGAATTTTTGTTGCTTGAAACATGGTAATAACATTGAAATAAATAACTTTTATTCTATACACTTTTTTCGTCAAATGAGCATTTAACGAGGTATAGCGGTAGGTTTGGTTTCGTCTTTCAAGACAGAGCGCTGGAAGCGAGATGCCAATGCAGTATTGCCATACAACTCGATCAAAGAATTTCTTTCCGCTTCAAAGACTGGAGTTGCGGTAAGTCATTTACCGCTATAATTAATAAAATACTCATTTGAGACAGAAAGTGCATAGAAGAAAACTTGTTTATTTCGATCTAATTAACTATGCTAAGGCATCGAAATCTACAAAATCGACAACTGTCATCTCCTTCAGATTTACCGCAAGTTTTCTTCTATGCACTTTCCGTCGTAAATAAGTATTTTACGAGTTATAGCGGTAAATTAGTTACCGTAACTCAAGTGTTAGAAGCGGGAAATAATTCAGTTGGCCTGGCAAATGGCAACGCTGCAATGGCGTCTCGCTTCCGGTTTTCTCGTTATCAAAGACGAAACTAAACCTACCGCGCTAACTCGTAAAATATTCATTTGACAAAAAAAGTGTATGGAAGAAAAGTAGTTTATTTCGATGTTATTGCAATGATTCAAGCAACAAAAATCAATGAGCAGCTTTTTATTCGAGCGCATTTGTCATCAGACGAAACTAAACCTACCGTTATAACTCGTAATATAATCATTTCAGACGGAAAGGGCATAGAAGAAAACTTGTTTATTTTGATTTAATTAATTATGTTTAGGCACCAAAAAGTGGGAAATCGATTACTGTCATATCCTTCAGATTTACCCACTTTTCTTATCTACTAGCAATAATTAGTTTTTTGGAAATTTCAAATGATTGTAACAAGTTGGCTGCATGATAAATGTGAAATTACAAATAGCAATGTTATTGCTTAATTTACAGAATGTATATACAAGTGGAAGTTAGTGAACTGTAATATGCTTCATAATTTAAAAAAAAATATCCTGAAACATGATCTCATTGTGACGTGAAATTTGTTTTGCTTTAATTAGTAAATCTGAAGGAAAGGACAGTAATCGATTTCCCACTTTGGTGCCTAAACATATTTAGTTGAATCAAAATAAACAAGTTTTCGGTCAATGTTCAGCTTGATGCAATTAAAGGAAATGGGAATTTTGTTCCAAAGAATCACTAAAGGAACCCATTTAGGAATGTTTTAGATTAATGACATTCTGCTCTCTCATGCGTTATTTTTGAATTATTCGACTGAAATTGCCTTCCGCACGCCTACCAGAATTTCATTAATAATGGAAGTTGACCCCCTATTACAAACGTAAAAAGGTTGGGTCGTGAGGAATAGCCACAGTTCTTCTAGTGAGAATTATAAATAAAGGTTGAAAGCAACCCATTAAGGTGTATTAACAATTGTGTTTACGTCTGCTCCATGATGTTGGTGGCCGTACCGGGTGGCGCCATCTATGAGCTGACTGTAAAGGTGACGGCACCGGGTGGTGCCATCTATGAGCTGACTGTGAAAGTGACAACGTAATAATGATGACTGAAAAAAAAGTCAAAAGCACCAAATACAAGAAATAGTAGGGTAATGTTCGAATGGCTGGACTGTTCGAATTGTTGGTCATTCTTAGTTAATTTTAAATTTTTGCGCTCGGTAGCTATCTAAAAACTTAACCCGCAAGGCCTGTAGTGGTGTAAACTGCTACGCGTCTTACGGGTGGCTTTTGGATTGCTACCGATCGTCAAAATTGAAAATTAACTAAGAATGACCGACGATTCGAACCGTCCGGCCATTCAAACATTACCCTACGTTAACTTTTTTGTGTTATTAACTGATAACAATATTTCTTATTATTTTATTAACAATTTCTATCATTCTTTCATTTCTACGAAGTTCTGGCAAAAACTTTAACACCTCGTGATCCGAACTTTGCTTTTCCTGACCCAACCTGGTCTTATTTTGTGTTCCACATATTGCGCGGGAAAGCGATTTTACGTATAACTTCAAAGCTGAATAATTAAAAAATAGCGCATCAGAGAGCAGAATGTCATTCATGTAAAACGTTCTTGAATGGGTTCCTTTAGTGATTCTTGGTAATAAAATTCCCATTTCCTTTGATTGCATCACGCTGAACATTGACCAAGTTTTCTTCTGTACACTTTCCGTCTGAAATGATTATATTACAAGTTATAGCGCTAGGTTTAAGTTCGTCTTTGATGACAAATGCGCTCAAATAAACAGCTACTCATTGATTTTTGAATTGTTGCTAGAATAATGGCAGTAACATCATAATAAACAACTTTTCTTCTATACACTTTTATCATCAAATGAGTATTTAATGAGATATAGCGTTGGTTTAGTTTCGTCTTTGACGACAATAGTTTTGAAAGCAAGACTCCATTGCAGTGTTGCCACATTGCGCGATCGATGAATTTCTTTCCGCTTCGAACACTGAAGTTGCGGTAAATCATTTACCGCTATAACTAATAAAATGCTCATTTCAGATGGAAAGTGCATAAAAGAAAACTGGTTTATTTTGATTAAATTAACTATGTTTAGGCATTGAAATTTACAAAATCGCTTACTGTCCTTTCCTTCAGATTTACCCTTTAATTTTGTAATTATCCAGAAGATTAAATGTTTGTTAGGCACTGAAGTAATCTTATACAAATTTATTTATATTAAAACATTGAGTACAACCTTTTGGAGGCATAATTCGCATTTTTTTTAATGTAAAAAATGGCATGGTATGAGTTATTGTATGTGCAGCATTGGTTGCAATTCTGATATCCTAAAAAATTATTGTACACTCAAACATTTCTAGGAATAGTTTGGTATAATAGTATGAACATTATATATGTTATATACATATATATATATATTTTTACTAAGTGTCCTAGTCAGTTAAAAAATAAAAATTGGAATTTTCTTCAGTTGTTGGCCTTTCCTTGTACGTACCCAGCCAAAAATGTCTATAAAATGCAACATATTGTCAGGGATGAGTGTCAACAGAGGCCTAATGGAAAATTTGTTAGAACATTGGGGGGGGGGGGGGGGGAGAGGATATTGGATAGGCATTACATGTAGGATAGTTAAAATGAAACATGTTGGAGAAGAAAACCATTTATTCGTACACAATGAATAATAATAGTGAATTTGCAAACTTTCATCATGTGTCAAAATTTAGTGAACTAGAATTTCATTCCAATTCTGAATTTTCACTTTGTGAGTTAAGAATAAAGTTGGTCTGCTGTATTTTTTGGAAATACTATCTTGGCTGCTTTTCCCAATTAGACTTCTGTAGTTGTTCACATTATATTAGCATTCAAAATTTAGCCTTCATTGTAAAGTGACTAATTCTGGCCTTAAGGTATGCTTCATGGCTGAAGTTCTTATGCTCTTACGTGAGGTTAATCCAAATGTTCATGTATTATTTTGTAGCTACTCTTCTTCATTAAGTAGTTATTAGCACTCTCAAGGGAACGGGTGAGATCCAAAAATGAGAAATGAGAGTTGTGTAGGCCATCGATTTGTTAAAAAGTGATGAGTTTTGTTTAAGGACCATCTCTTCCTTTTTGTTTTAGTCAACTGCTGTCCAGTTTTACTGCACCTCTTATTTCCTTTAACTTTTATCATATTTTTATAACCTTTGTTTTCAGCTTTCTTGCTTACTTCCATGTGCAAGGATCCTGTGTGGGAACACACCTTATGCGTTGATTCTGCTTTCCTTTAAACCCATACTGAATGGCGCCTTCATAGTTTATGCTTCCTGTCAGGCTGTCTTTGAAAATCTTGGTTGTGCTCAGGAAAGCTGAAACCAACTTTTAATCATATTAAATGTCTTAGAATTTTATAGATTTATCAGGATGCTGCAGAAATATGATAAATTTTGGGAATATTGTGAAAAATTTCTGTTGAAGATTTTAGGGCCGTTGTGTTTTAAAAGGGGGAGAGGAGCTTTAAAAGCCAAGAGTTTAATATGACACAGGAGACTAGGAAGACTCCATTTAAGATGATCATATGCTGTTGATACATTTGTTCTATGTTTGGTTTTTGTCCTACTTAAGGATCTTAAATGGAAGATTTAAAAATCAATACCTATAGTACATTAGGTATATTTTTGGGAGTTTCTAGCACTTTTTGGTAGACATAGGATAGGCTTAGGTTAGGTGTCCTCTCCTATGCTTAGGGGACTGGCATCCCTTTCAGATATTTGAGATTTCTACATTTTTGTTTGTGAAATCACTTTGGTTGTAAGGAAGTTTTGAACTTGTCAGAAAATAATATAATCCCATTAATTTCTGATGAAAACGTTGACCAAAATTGTGACTTCATGATGCAGACTGGATTAAGTTATGTTAATTGTAAGTTATCTAATTATTGATAATAATTTGTCTTGTTTGAAATTGTGGCAGTGATGGATGAAAACAAATCATGGATAAAAAAATATACCCAGAAAAAGTATGTGAATAGAGTTCCAACATTCAAATTCTGAATGGGCTCCCTTCTTCTAACACTGTATTAATTTGATTTAAGTGTTGACACCATGGATTTTTAGGTCATGCAGTGGAATTAGAAGTAGAAAGTTACTCAATGAGTGTGAAAGTGAGAGGTGTCACTGTGTCCCATGTGATGATGCTGGCATGGTGGGTTCTCATCCTGCAATTGATGCTTTCAATGCATAACATTGCTTTTGTACTTAAAATGATCTTTCATGAATTAATAAAAAAGAACCTCAAAAATTAGAATGTAAAAAATGTTTGGTTCTTAGCTCATTATATCCAGTTGTTCCAAAAAGTCGAGTTTTGTGAATTGAAAAATTACCATACTACATTTTAACCCCCAAAAAAAATGGCTCATATCTGTTGAATATTTTAAGGACACCGTCTAGGTAGAAATCAAGATATGTGTGGATTTTCTGCTTTTATATGCATCTTATAGAGGATTTTCTTGCTCTTCCATTGGTACTTTCCGTTTACGTCTACTCCGAATAGTGCGCCCGCCAGAGAGGGGGAAGCGATGGGGGTGGAGTGACCTTGAACCCTCCCCCCCCTCATTATTGGGGGTCAATTGAGCTTGTTTCTCTGCGGGAATGGCATTCTAGTTCGTTAATGGGCTACTCAAAGTGCTTCCATTATTCAAACAAAACATTCTAACGCTGAGTAAATATTTTTTTATAATTTTTGACAATTTCAGAATTTAGCTGTTCTGCTGTATCTATGATACCGCAGCTTTCATTCATAGCTCAATGACAGCTGCAGTATCATAGCTACATCTATGGCAAGCACACCAATCCAAAGGGCTTGAAAAGAGCTATAAATCAAAGGAGTTGACTTGACAAAAAAACGTATTTTGGTAAAAAAAAATGAAAAATTGAAAAAAATTGGTTGCTTTCAAGAATAACACCTATTCTCTTTTGTTGTACATTTTTCCCCAGAGTTACAGAGCTACAGCAATGTAAATTGTATCAATCGAAAGGGCTTGAAAAGAGCTACAAACGCTCAAGAGTTCATTATAGAAAACCCCGTAGTTCAAAAGATAGAAAGAAAATTTTTTTTTGTGAAAAAACACGTTTTTCTGGAAACTTGATGATTGGTTTCTCAAATGTATCTCCTTCCACAATTTTAGAGCTACAAGAGTAGTTTATATACCATTTGATAGGGCTTAGCAATGTGTATTTACGCGCAATAGCATTTTTTGATACATTTATTATTTTGAAAATTACACGACATGAAAAAAAATGAAAAAAAGTTCATTTTTTTTTAATTCCCAAAATCTACAAAAAAAGTTATCAAAATTCCCTATTGCGAGTGGTTACATAGACATCTAAGCAATCTAAAACCGAAGTACTGGTTCTGTAACTTCAAAATTGTAGAAGAAGATAGATTTAAAAAAAAAAACAATTTTATCATATTTTTCGAAAATTAAAAAAAATTCAGTGCAGATACAAACATTTTGTCGAAATAACAAATGATCTTTGCATCATTTCACACCTACTGTGAAAATTTCAGAGAAATCCATCTATAAATAACGGACTTTTTTTTTACCTAGATGGTATCCTTAAGCAAAGTGCTATGAGAGAATTGGTGTTTAGTAATTTTCCAGGTACCAGCAATATTTTAAATTACTTTAGTAGAGTTCTGCTGCTATAAATTTCTCTCTTGAGATATGAGCTAGGAGACCTCAGTCAGTGTACATAAAGGATAAATTGCTTAAAGGCATTTTGTACCAATTAAAATTTGTGGTGAGTTACAAGCCTTACTGGTAATTACTACATCGCTCAATCTGAAATTCATTAAACAGTACTATTGTAAGTTTTATTATGAAGTCTCTAATTTTTTTTCTATATGTAGAATGTAAACATTGAGTGGTGTTCATGACATCTTCACCGCATGTTTTAGTTTACTTCAAATTGATAATTTCAATTGCAATTGTTACTTGTAGGTGGTATTTGTACAGCTATTGAAAGTATGTTAAATGATCTTGTATTGCATTTTAAAATTTGGATTCTGTGATATGTTTGGATGGTATATTCTCATGATTTTTTCTAGAAGATTACTTTATCAAAAAGTGCAACATCTCCGTTTTTATTAGCATGAAGTCAAGAGTGTAAAATCAAAAACTTGCACAAGTGAAGGTTATGAAAGTAAGTTGTTAAGTTTGACTTTTTCTATGCTACATTTCTGCTTGGGAGTTCTTCAAACAAGGCAGCAAGCCTAGGTTTTCTTCATGTTGTGTATGGCATGCAACAAGGAAAGTTAGTCCAATCCTGATTTTTACCTTGTGGATTTCACTTTACTGTATCGTTGTTTTTTGCTGATGTAAGCAAGAGTGGAAATTCTTGTCACTCTCCTTATCATTACCTGTTAGGTGATTTTTTCTGCTCCATGTGGCACATGAACTTGCACTAATTCTGATTTTCTATGAGATAAATTGTGTGTAGAAGATATTGTGACCAGCATTACCCCTCTCAGGCTTGGCTTTCTAAAGCTTGTTGGTGCAAAAAAGTGATTTTCAATATTCTTATTATTAAAGTTTCTAGAAGAAAAAGATGAAGAAAATATTTTCATTCTTTTACTTTCAATTCCAGGGTGTGGGTGAGTGAGTGGGGAGGTTGAAGCTGCTGTTGACGCTACTGGCAGCACTGCTGACTCTCGGCACAACTTTCTGCGGATCATCAACTTCAGTAGTGCCATCTTCGCTTGGATCTTCATATTCTTGCTTTTGGATTGTTTCATCACTCTCATCTGTTCTTATTCTCTCACATTTTGCTGTTTGTTCTGTATCTTATCCAATACTCACAAATCTTCATATTTTTCTTTGGCTTACAATTTCTGTGGTATATTGGTTGGAGAGTTTTCTGGATTAAGCGTCACAGAGTTGGTCAGCAATAGTGACAGCAGTGTCAGCAACAGCATCAAGTGCTAGAGCAATACCCAACTGCAGCAATGGTGGTGATCAATGAGGTAGCCATGCATGCTGGAGACAGCAGGGCTGTGAAGGAGATGGCCATGCCTGGCTCTGGTGAACATGGCAGTTCACCAGCTTTCCATGAGGAGATGCACATGGAGGTGGATCAAGACTTCAAGCTTCAGATCTTCTGCTCCACTCCCATCTCTGCAGCTCTAGCAAGCCAAGAAACTTCTTTAGATGATAAATTAACCCTTCCTGAATGTGGACCATTCCATCGTCACATCCTTCATTCTATCGATGAAAGTGAACCACCGCGCCAATCCATTCAATGTTTGCCTCTTCGCCCGGACTTGGACCTGCACCAGTCGATCGTGGAGGCTGTTGCTCTGGAGCCCAAGTATCAACCTGCCCTCACTCTCATCATGCCACCCAGGGTAAGTGTCCTATTTCCATGGCAACTGAATACTTAGTAAGATCTTTGACTTGTATGCCTTTAATGCTTCTTCATGAAATATGGCCTATCTTATCATTTTCAGCAATTCCTCTGCCAAAGCTATTTACAGCTGTGTTAATTTTTACTAAAATATAATATGAAGCTCTGTGGATGCTCAAGATTTGATGCCTTTCTGGGATATGGGTAGTTATTTATATGCATGCATTTTTAGGATCTGCAGCTGAAGCTGTTTCTTATATGTACTTAAATAACTGTAAAGGAACCTGGGAAGTAGATCTGCTCACCTCGAATAGGGCCCTCTGGCTTTGGGGTAAAATGGCGTGAATTTTTAAAAGTTGTGCATTTCATGGAAATATTCATCTTGTTTGAATGCAAGGTAGATGAAAATATTCCTGATTGTAAGTTAATTTCTTTTGCCAAGGTGTTTTGTGACTGTTGTCCAGATCCCCTCAGGGGGGTACAACTATTGTATCTATGGAAATTAGCGCTCCCAGGGGAACCATGTGAGGGCCCGAGCTAAAGGTTAGGTAGGCTTCCTTTTTGTTGTAATAAAATAGGTTTTTGTTTTGTTACGGACCATCTTTTTTCGGTTCACTGCTGTCCTGTTTTTCAGCACCTACTACTTTCTTCTTCAACTCTTTTCTTGTTTCATGAACTTCTTTCCTAGCTTACTGTTTCTGTGCACCTTGTGCATAGATTCCGCGTTCCCTCAACTCCATACTAAATGGTGCCTTCTTCTTTCCTCTCTTGGAGCATCTTTGTCGTGGTTAAGGGAGGCTAAAACTTTCTTATATAATAATAATAATAATAATAATAATAATAATAACAACTGTTGTCCAGATACTGTGCTCGAATTCTGTATCAATTTTAAGGATTTAAAATGCTAGCTTCATGTTAGAGGTATACACTGGCTTATAGTTTTACATCTCTACTGTCAAATAATAGGAAATGAAATTGTTGAAGCCTATTTTATGATCAGTGCAGAAGTTTTCTTTGTTCTAGGAAATTTTCATTGTTACATTCCATTTTCTTCGTTTTAGGAAATTTTCATAGTTACATTCTATTTCCTTTGTTTTAGGAAATTTTCATAGTTACATTTCGTTTTCTTTGTCTAGGAAAATCTTCTCATCTCACGTGGCACTGAATTTAGAGCAAGGCACATGTTTTGTTTGTTTGGGCTGATTTACTTCTAGTTCCCATCAATAGATGGGTCCATGTCCTCAAATTATGGGAAATTGTGAGCAGGTTCTCATGTATTAGCACAAATTTGTCTTGATGGAGCTGTTGAGTTCCCTGTACTTGGCAAACAATAAGTCTTACAGAAACTATTCCTGTGATCTTGGTTGTGTGAGAACAAGGTTGGTGATTTTCTCATGATACCCAATGTTCACTTGACATTGGCCTTTGAGTTGCCCTGAAGCTCTTTGCTTTAGGATCCATTTCATATTGCTTACTCGAACAGAAATGTCAAAGTATGCTGTGTGGTTCAGTAGATAAGTAAAGATTAAGTAAAATTCCATTGAGATTTTAATGTAAGTAGGAAAAAAACTACATATCTCGGTTGCAGAAAGCCTTTAGTGTGGTTATGGGTCTATGATTTAGCTACAATATAATCTAGCTGATATGTTTGCTCATGTTGTTGCTTATCTCTTCCTGCTATCTACTGTTATGAATGCCTAGGGCATTAGTAAGATTTCATTTCATGGACCTCAACTGCACTGGGCCGAGGGATAACTCAGATGCAGTTGGTAGCTGTGGCAATAGTCGTGAGTGCATTCATAAATCTCAAATTCATGAACTTTGTGAAATTAGATGTTATGGCTGACTTAGTATATTAATTTTATATTCAGAAATAAACATTGGGAAAATGTTTTCTTGCTTTCATTATTTGATGGTATTTACATGTTGAATTTTTGCTGTAGTTGATGCTGTATGTGAATACAAAATATCATTTTGACATTTCATAATTCATTGGGCCTGCATCAAGTTTTACTATGCATCGCCGTGACTAAACGTGCTAAATTTTGATGTGAGCTAAATGGTAATTAGGTTGAGGTCATGGTCATATCAGGCAGTTGATTCATCGTCGTGCGGAGGGAGCGCAGGTGCTCTGCGCTGTACATGTGTTCTTCTCTCAGCTGCAGCAGCCCTCTAAGCTGCTCGCCACTACGGGGCTTGCTCTCGTTATTTTCACTGGAAACGGAAATCAGACTCACTAATGACCTTGTCATATTTACCAGAGTGAAAAATGAACCGAATAAAATTTAGTACGTTTTATTACGGTTATGAACCAGAAAAAATGATAGTTCAGAATAAAGAATTTGTGTTCGTGCTGTTCGTCTCAACATTTTGGGCCTTCAGTTGCCTTGGACAGCATATCGGTGGCATGGTAAGTCTACATCCCGAAATTTTAGTGCGTTTTTTACCAGTGTCATTTAATCATGTATTGCTATTGAAGAGATGATGAACTACTAAATGGATGTTCTGTTGTTAAAATATCGAGACGTTATTTCCTTCATGAGGTTTTCATGGTTTTCACAGCTCAAAGGTATGATAACCTTTTCTTCAAGTCATTTATCTTATCTGCGGCCGTAATCTTGGCTGGGCTCAGGAGTTATCTTCACTTGAGAGAGGATCATTCGACTCGATAAACTTTGATGCATCTGTGCTTTCAATCCAAAATTCCCAACCCGTTCTGAAGTTTAATTTATCAGGGCTCGGTGATTGGACTCGTTTAACATTAGTAGGTGTGGATATTGACAGAATGCATCAGTTCTAAAGTGCCGTGCGTTAGATGTCTCAACTGTGTAGTAGTTTATTTTTGAACATTATTATAGGAATTAGTTATTGTATTAAAAACAGTTCATCAAATAGCAGCAATGAATTAGAGAAGTAAAAAGGGAATAAAAAGTTTTAAATTGAATTTAAATTTGCCGTTTTTGAAAAAATTTAAAGTTACTCATAAGGATTGGATGACCATCGACCCCAGCTTAATCATGCAAATTGTGTTTTGCTGATGTTTCCTGTTGGTCAACGGCTGTAACCTGTTTATATGTTGAGCACAAGTACTGTTGTTCAAATTGCCCGGTTCGAAGAAGAACAGATTCAAGTGATGCAGGGATGAAAAAAATAAGTATTACTAGAGCAGCTGTGAGGGCAGCAGACGCTGTTGAACTTTCCCCGCAGCTGTGCTGCTCCCAACAGTGCTCTGGTCAGTGAACTTGAACCTTGCTGCGCTCTCCTCCCCTGGCAACTGTGCAAATGCTACCATCTTCAGAATTCGTCACTGTTTGATGAAGTTGATTCTCTCGAACTTATGATTGGGACACTGCCATTGCTGCTGGAGCCTTGTTAACCATGACTATTTTTTTTTTGCTAACCAAGTTCTACATTTTTTGTGAATTAGCAAAAAGCAGAATTGCTGGTTACGAATCGTCTGATACAGTACGTGTCTAAACGCGATTACTTACACTCGTAAGATATTTTTGCTTGAAGAATAGAAGATTCATACAAAATGAACTCGTATTCATGAACGAATAACCTGAAAGATTTTCAAACTCCTCGCATTACTAGACATCCTTTCAACTTACTGAACAGTACTTTATTTTAATGAACTTAGTTGTTCGTAGTGCATTAGTCGAAATTTAGCGGTCGAGTGTGGCAAAAGGTGTTGTCTGTATTGAGGGAAGCATTTAGCATTGAGTAGGTCGGGAGGATGGGCTGCTGGATGGTTCTCACAGTTTGCATGCGAGGTGCTGCTGCTGCTGCGGCCGCTGGCCACAAAGACCGGAAGCCTGTCGTGTTGCCTATTGTTTTCTGGCGAGTCCACGCTAGGCCAGCGAGCGTCAAGTCAAATGGCAGCCTATCGCGCTTCTCATTTGCTCCATCTTTGTTCTTTCATGCAGAGTTTTCATAGCGTAGTATTGTTTTTTGTGTTTCACCCGCTCTCGCTTCACAAGTTTTCTAGTAAGTGCAGTAGATTTTAGTGCTATTGCTTATCTTGCGACTTCCTGACAACGTCTACTCACTATGTACGAATATTATTTCCACTGACACCAAATTTTCTTTCGCCCTAATTATTACACAGCTTGATTAGATGAGAATCGAAAAGTTCCTCGTGTGTGTGTATCCGTTATTTTTATATTACACATATTAGAACCTTTTTCGTGTTCCATATAATTTTGAGTTCCGTCCTTGGAATTATTTTGTCTGAGACTGTGCTTTATCACTCAATGACTTCTTGTCCATTATAACAAGTCTAGTCTCGATTTTGCTCTCTCAAGGCTAGGTCACTGCTAAAGAACCAAATGTGAAAAAACTATAACGCTCATCTGCAAAATGCACTTGGCGATATTGCTCCTACTGCTCAATAGCTTACTTGAAATGACATATTAGCGACCTGGAGTCAATCAGTGAAAAGCTCCTGTGAGTTAGGTTTGACCAGACGTGCTTTTAATCATTTTGTGTGACGTTTGGGTGCTCAATCCTCTCAATAAGTCGCCTGAGCTTCAGGTTCATTTTTATGTTTTCTATCAATTAATTGATATTTTACAATCCATATTGTTCAACATTGTTTCAGTGGGCATGCATTATTATTGTTTTCAAGTAGATGTTGAATGATAGGTTTGTCAAGTATTAATTTTTCTGTTTCAACTGAGAGACGTATAACGCGCTTTCATTGTTTTTTATTACTGCTGTAAAGCAAGCACTCATGTTGATGAGCAAGAGCTGTTTAGTTTTGCGGGTCATCTGGATTATTACCCCCTCAGGGGGATACAATTATTGTATCTATGGGAACTAGCGCTCCCAGAGGGACACTGAGGGCCCGAGCTGAGAGTTAGGTAGGCCTTCTTTTTTGTTGAAATAAAATATTTTTGTTACGTTAATGACCACCTTTTCTCGGTCACTACTGTCCTGTTTTTCAGCACCTACTACTTTATATTCTTCAACCTTTATCTTGTTTCATATACTATCTTAACTCACTGTTGCTATGCGCAGGGGGCTTGTGTGGCAATACACCTCGTGCATAAATTCTTCTTTTCCTTGATACCATGCAAGATGGTGCCTTCCCCTCTTTGGATCATCTTTGCTGTGGTTAGTAAGGCTTAAATTTGTTCAATCTAATCCTTGTAGAAATCGGAAGAAAAAGAATCTACTATAGCTCTAACTTGCATCAATCTACAAATATATAAATTGTATCTGCATTTCGTGATGACATGGCCGACAACGATGCCAACCTTTCGAGAGTGCCTGCTTCCAAGCTGCCTTGTTTATTTTTCGGAATGAGGTTTAAATATTCATGACAATGCAACGATTTTAATGCCTATGTTACAACTTGACCTAAGCATGTTCTGCTGCTGTCTCTAGTGCAGCGATATCGCTCTTGCTTCTGAGCTCTGTTGGTTTCAGAGGCGGTGCGAGTTTATGAGAGAAGAGCAATAACTCGTATATAATTGACAAAATAGATTTTTTAAATTATTTTGTTGTGCGTTCCTGGGAATATTTTCGTTGTTTGATAACGAGGGTTACCTTGAATATAAAAAAGTAGGTCCTGTTTTCGTTGGTAATTTTCGCCTGTTTGTGTCTTTTCTTCCTTTGTTAATTAACATCTAATCTCAATCTTTCTTTGTTGTATAATTTTTCAATTGTTCACATGCATCCGTCCTGCTGTCTGACGTCTATGTACGGGAACAGAACGTTAAAGTAACTCTGCCTAATACCCCTCAGGGGGATACAACTATTGTATCTATGGGAATTAGCGCTCCCAGGGGGATTATGTGAGGGCCTGAGCTAAAGGTTAGGTAGACTTTATTTTTGTTGAAATAGAATATGTTTTTATTTTGTTACGGACCATCTTTTTTCGGTTCACTGCTGTCCTGTTTTTCCCCTCAGGGGGATACAACTAATGTATCTATGGGAATTAGCGCTCCCAGGGGGACTATGTAAGGGCCTGAGCTGAAGGTTAGGTAGGCTTTATATTTGTTGAAATAGAATAGGTTTTTATTTTGTTACGGACCATCTTTTTTCGGTTCACTGCTGTCCTGTTTTTCAGCACCTACTACTTTCTTCTTCAACTTTGATCTTGTTTCATGAACTTCTTTCTCATCTTACTGTTTCTGTGCCCTTTCTGCATAGATTCCACGTTCCCTTAACTCCATACTAAATGGTGCCTTCTTCTTTCCTCTCTTTGGATCTCATTTGTTGAGGATAGGGAGGCTTAAACTAAATAATAATCTAATCTAATCTGTCCTGTTTTCCAGCACCTACTACTTTCTTCTTCAACTTTGATCTTGTTTCATGAACTTCTTTCTCATCTTACTGTTTCTGTGTCCTTTCTGCATAGATTCCACGTTCCCTAAACTCCATACTAAATGGTGCCTTCTTCTTTCCTCTCTTTGGATCGCCTTTGTTGTGGATAGGGAGGCTTAAACTAACTAATAATCTAATCTAACTCTGCCTAATATATTGATATTGTTCATAAATTGTGACTTAAGTCATTAACATTCGATTTTTTTTTTAACGATCGATGCACCCGTTCTATTTTATTTTTCCTAAATGATTTAAATTGGGACGTGTCAGTTTTTATACAGGGCGAGCCACTTGCGCTATAATTGGCCGAGTGAAGGCACGCGACCCCTGCTGCTGGGCTGTCTACCCTGTGCCCTGTGCTCTCTGGCGCCATCTCCCACTACCTCTACTGACCGCGCATGCGCAAATGGACCCCATCTTACGAGTATTGGGACACTCACGTAGCTCATTCTTGTCCATTTTTAACTAACACCCGGTTTTAATTAATCTGCATTATGTTCGTTTTTCACGTGAATTTTTGTGGTTGATGTATCATCCGCTTATAATATTCAGAAAGCTGCAGATGAATAAATACTATGTGTACGCATGTCTTTCCTCGAAAATTAGACACGACTTGAAGAGCTGCTTGTACAGGTCTGAAGCGAGGGCACTAGAGCGCATTAGTCAGAAGGTGCTGGCGTAGCAGCATTGCGTTGGTGTTGTTATTGCGCAGCTGTGCATGCGCTTGTGTGGGACGGGGCGAGTCTCCCGCTCAGTCCCCCTAACGTGAGGCGAGCGGGAGAGGGGACGGCTGCGTGCATGGCCTCTCGCCGCGTGCATATTGCATGCTGCTCTCTCTCTGCTCCCTTCCTCACGTAGCCCTCCCGTGCTGCTGCTGCCTGCGTGTTCAGCTTTTTACTAGTAGCAACTTTCATTGAGGCGCGTTTAATTGTCATCGCTTTAGCTCTTCCTTTGGTGGAAATAACTCGTGTGTTCTCTCTGCTGCGTCCATACTTAGCCTCTGCTAATTTCAATTAATCACAATGGAAATAGGACTTGTTAATGTAGACCCTTTCACGGATAAAAATGTATCTATGGGAATTAGCTCTCACAGGGGGAATTTGTAAGGTCCCAAGGTGAGAGGTAGGTAGGCCTTCCTTTTGTTGAAATATAAGGTTTTTGTTTCATGAGGGACCATCTATTTTCGGTTCACTGCTGTCCTGTTTTTCAGCACCTTGGACTTTTTTCTTGACCTTTCTATCGTTTCATAGCTTTCCTTCTCAACTTACTGTTTCTATGCACAGGGGATGTTATGCGAGAACACACGTTGTGCATAGATTCCCCTTTCCCTTAACTCCTGACTAAATAGTGCCTTCATCCTTCCTCTGTTTGAACATACTTTTTGTGGTAAGGGAGGCTGAAAACAACTTTCAATCAATCAAGTTGTTAATATAGAGCTTACATTAGTGAATATGTATTTCTGCAGTATACCGTGCGTGAAGTAGGCAATAGATGCGTGTGCATCGGTTGTATGCCTGCTTAACTATTTTAGCAAGTCATCTCAATACGTGGATCATTGTTATCCGTGCGCATTTGTTTTGTAGTCTAGAAAATTCAAATTCAGGTTGGGATGAAAGATCGAAGTATCGGTTTTAGTTTCGTATATTTTTATTTGTACTTGAATCGTTATAACAATTTGTGGTGTTATAAATTTTCCCTGCAAAGCGGTTCCACAATATTAATTAAGAAATCAATTGCATTTCTGCTCGGGGACAGCTGTGTAGGCCTTACCTTGAGCTTTGATGTATTGCATCCTTCTTTAGTCACGAACGGTTTCTTTTAAGCTTGTGGCAGCAGGTGACATCCAGTTGAGGCTGTGAGAGCGAGGTATGTCATTGGTACTTGTGGCCTTAGTTGGAGACTCGATCATAGTATTCGCATTACATTGTTTTTACCGGAAGCATTACAAAATGTTTCAATGCAAGCTTGTCCGGATTTCCTATTTCTCCTCCCTTTGCGCACAGACAAGTGTCCCTCTGTGTGGGCACGACTCGATCGGGTCACGTGCACAGCTGCCTGTCTCTGCGCTGCTGGCTGCTGGTCTTCCTGCCGCTTCATTCTTTGTGCTCTGAACGTGACCACCAAGTTTTTGTTTCTGGGCCGCAGTTGTTTGCCACATTTTTAGAATTGTCTTCTGTACTTCCTTGAAAGTCTGTTCTCTTGCTGTAACAGAAATTTGTTATCGATATCCCCCCTCAGGGGGATACAATTATTGTCTCTATAGGAATTAGCACTCCTAGGGGGAAAATGTGTGAGGGCCCGAGCTGAGAGTTAGGTTTGCCTTCTTTTTATTGAATTAAATATTTCTATTGTTATGTTAAGGACCACCTTTTTTCGGTTCACTGCTGTCCTGTTTTTTCAGCTCCTACTTTCTTCTTCTACTTTCTCCTTCTACTTTCATCTTGTTTCATGAACTTCTTTCTTAACTTACTGTTTCTATGCCCCTTCTGCATAGATTCCGCATTCCTTTATCTTCATAATAAATGGTTCCATCCTGTCTTCGATTTTTATTTTTTGCGGTTAGGGAGGCATAAACAAACATAATCTAATCTACTCTGTTATCGAGATCCTTAATGTATGTACGCATTAAATTCACATATTTGAACTCGTTTTGCTCGTGTACATTTTTGCTTTCATAAAAATTCCTGCTTCGTTTCATAGTGAAACTGACTGCTTGTATTACATCATTCCGGTTGATAGCGCTGCTCTAGCTTTGAGATCTTGTTTAAACAGTTTTCATAGGTTATACTTCATATTACACGAATGAAAAGTTGTCCTTTAAATAATGTTAGTTTTCGAATTCAAAACGAATATTTTGTGTGTGGCGTACTACATGGCGAGACTCTAAGTCAAGGGTTGCAATGTGAAAAGCATTAGAATTAAGTCTACTTGCTATCAAAACAAAGTCAGCATTATTTACGTGTTTACAACGCAGTATTCGCATTGCTACATACGACGGGGGTGTAGGTGCATGGTGACCTCGTGAGGGATAGCCTACGTACGCCCGCCCGCCGACCCTTGCATGCCCTGTTGCAGGATGCGTCTTTCATGTCTAGGGTACAATGAACAACTGCTGACTTTTTGTCACCTTAGTGCGTTGTTATGTGATGATTTGGGTCAAAGAGCTTGCGGAGTTTGTCATCCTTCCGTTTTTCTTGTAGAAGTTATATTGTAAGTCTTGTTCTATCACTTTTCAATATCCTGGGACTACAATTTTTTTGTAGTCCACATTTACTTCGAAATTTTTCTGATTATCTTCAGTGTTTTCAAATTAAAAAATTTAGCACTCGTATGGAAACATTTTGTGCTTATAGTTTTAGCTCCTTGTGAACGTGAGGTTTCTGCTGAAAAGAGACTTCGTCACTCATGCGGGTGTTGTGACATTGCCGATCACGTGTGTTGCAATACTCGACTGAGAGCTTTTTAGTTGTATGTTGTTGGTCGCCTTCTTTTACTCTCACCCCTCAGGGTAATACGACTATTGAATCTATGGGAATTAGCACTCCCAGGGAGTTAGTGAGGTCCAGAGCTAAAGGTTAGGTAGGCATTCATCTTGTTACAATAGAATAGGTTTTTCTTATGTTAAAGACCACCTTTTTTCGGTTCTCTGCTGTCTTGTTTTTCAGCATCTACTACTTCCTTCTTCAACTTTTATCATGTTTCATAAACCTCTTTCTGTACTTCCTGTTTTTATGCACCTTGTGCGTAAATTCCGCGTTCCCTTAACTTCATACTAGATGGTGCCTTCATCCTTCCACTCTCTGAACGAACACCTTTGTTGAGGTGAAGGGAGGCTACGACCTTCCTTATTATAAGCTTCAATTTTTTACTCTCACATTTTAGAAATTTTTCATAAAATTGTTCTGATGAATTGCGTCAGTGCGTCTGCCCTTTGAGGAGGACACATCTATTGTATGTATGAAAATTATCGCTTCCAGGATGAAAATAGGAGGTCCCGAGCTCAAGCTTAGGTAAGCCTTCCTTATGTTGAAATAGGAAAAATCTTTTGTGTTGTCACGGTCCACCTTTTTTCGGTTCACTGCTGTCCTGTTTCTCAATATCTACCACTTTTTTATACTTTTATATCTTGCTTCATAGACGTTTTTCATTCTTGCTGTTTCTATGCGAAGGGATTTTTTTGGGAAACAAGCTTATGACTAGATTATCCGATCCCTCAATTTCACGCTAAATGGTGTCTTTAGCTATTAGAAACACCTTTGTTTGGGTTAATGAGTTTTGACTGACTTACCTGATCTAATACTGAGTGGCTTTCTTAGGTACGCACTAAGAATCTATTCACGTTGCGTACCCCTCAGGGGGATACAACAATTGTATCTATGGGAATTAGCGCTCCCAGGAGAACAATGTGAGGGCCTGAGCTAAAGGTTTGGTAGGCTTTCTTTTTGCTAAAATAGAATAGGTTTTTGTTTTGTTACGGACCATCTTTTTCGGTTCACTGCTGTACGGTTTTTTCAGCACCTACTGCTTTCATCTTCAACTTTGATCTTGTTTCATGAAATTCTTTCTCATCTTACTGTTTCTATGCCCTTTCTGCATAGATTCCGCGTTCTTGTAACTCCATATTAAATGGTGCCTTCTTCCTTCCTCTCTTTGGATTACCTTTGTTGCGGATAGGGAGGCTTAAACCAACTAATAATCTAATAATCTTCACGTTGCGTAACGGCTTTGGAGTGGTCCATTTATTGATGTTCGAGCATAGGTACGCAAGTAGTTTCATAGATCTCATGTTGCGTTTTTGAAATTTGGCTTTTTTGCGACTGCTCGATATGCTCACCCGAGTCCGGTAACTTATGAAGTGAAATGTTACGCAGTAAGATTACTTGCGTTGAAACGATGCTTGCATACACTTGCTAACAATTACAGTAAAATAAGTGCTGTATTTGCGAAGTAATCACGACTGTCCGTTTGTCCTGACAGTGATTTCCGCACGCCTGATCAGTAAACTAATTAGAGCATGGCCTAGTTTCCGATAGCGTCGTTATCCGGTGTAACATTTCACAAAATACGGACTATGATCTAGCTTTGCCTGGCCGCTTCAACGCCTCATGACTTGATGACACTCAAAGTATGCACGAGTTGAAGAGCACGAAAAACTCCACATCCATGTGCATGCTAATGTCAGAGTGTAAGGTGTTGCTGTAAGTTTGGGCAGTGACGTGATGAGAATGCGGACAAGAGCTTGCACGCACGCACACGGGCGTTGTGCGTCAGGAGGCCAGTGTAAAGGGCTGTGTGCTGCGGCCGCCGCTGCTGCCAAGGTTGCAGGAAGAGGCAATTGGTCAAGACAGAGACGAGGTCTTTTGTTGCTTTCAGCTTTGGCACAGCTTCGCCCATATCTTAACAGATTTTTGCAGAAGAAACAACGCTGTTTTGCATAGCAGTAGAAAGTTTTTTTTTAATTTTATAGCCTATCCATTTATGGACTCATTAGCCATCTTCTATTATAGAAATCTTTTTCTCTACATATAATTATGAAAAGGTTATCAGTTTTATGTGAACGTCATTTTGAAATCATATTATTGTCCTCTCTATATTTCTTGTAGGTTTTTATTGGATGCTATTTATGTTATTCCAATAAAGTCACCATGATGGTCATTCAACTTCTTAGTTACTTTTGTTCTTCGATTAAAGATATACGTTTCAAGCTCCTCGAATTGATTTGCGCTGCAGACATTTAAGGAATTGCCGTCGCCGTGTGGGTTGCCGCGAGCTGCTAAGCGCGTGTGACGTCAGCACTCTAAATTGTACAGACTTATTTTGCTT
Organism: Morinoia aosen; assembly: GCA_030386875.1. Lineage (NCBI taxonomy): Eukaryota > Metazoa > Arthropoda > Malacostraca > Amphipoda > Talitridae > Morinoia > Morinoia aosen. The sequence continues at coordinate 1,728,864 of CM059572.1, read as the reverse complement.
TACTGCAATTTTGTTCGGCACTTTTTTTTGTATTTGAGGTTTGCGCTTCGTCATATAAGCAAGGAGTTATTCAAGAATTTTCGTATAAATGTTTTTGTTACAAAATATTTCAATTCGTGCTCGCCTAGTTTAATATCAAACATCAAATACGTTTGTGCTTCGTTCTTGTATTCTGATGTGTGGAGATTTGTGCGTTTTTTTTTTTAAAAATTATTACTTTGAGTTCTAGTTGGAGCGAATTTTACCGAGTCTCATTTGGCGGAAGAAATTGATTGCTTCTCAATCTAATTTCTTGTTACTCTCAACGAAATCAGCAATATTTGCTTTCAAATCAAGCACTTCTTGTGTGAGGAATGTGAAATACCTGAACTCCACTGGGGTTCGCTGATGGTGCTTCGCCTCGTCTGTATACCTTCGAGAAATAACGCGCCTCGGTGGCATTTAGAATTGTTCACATTAGAATCATTCATGCTTTTTGTTGGACTCGATCTAAGTTTGTGTTCTAAGACCTTCCCTTGTATAGGCTCCGAACCCATTGCAAAATCGTGTTATCTTTTAATAGTTCTTTCTTTTTTCCAAATTTTTGGGGAATGTTTGCTGTAAGATAGTCCAAGCAGCATATGTTAATGATATTGAAGTTAAAGGTTGGCACTTTTCTGATGCTGCTAGAATGAATGAATTATCGAGTTTCGTTGTTTTAGGATCTCCTTTCAGGGAGAGAAGAGTGCAATTGTGTCTAGGGGAACTAGCGCTCTCAGGTGAAAAATTGGAGGTAAGCCTTCCTTTTATTGAAATCGAATAGTTTTCATTGTTTAGGTGTTGTTGATATCGCATTTTGTGAGGGCCCGAGCTGAGGGTTAGGTAGGCTTTCTTTTTTGTTAAAATGATTTAGGTTTTTGTTTTGCTACGGACCATCTTTTTTCGGTTCACTGCTGTCCTGCTTTTTCAGCACCTACTACTTTCTTCTTCAACTTTGATCTTGTTTCATGAACTTCTTTCTTAACTTGCGGTTTCTATGACCTTTCTGCATAGATTCCCCATTCTTTCATCTCCATACTAAATGGTGCCTTCCTCCTTCCTCTCTTCGATACGCTCTTTTTTTGTAGCGGTTAGGGAGGCTTAAACTAACTTATAATCTAATCTAATATAGCATTTTTAGTTTGTTACTATCCATTTTTCACCCCTCAGGGGGATACAACTATTGTATCTATGGGAATTAGCGCTCCCTTTCACCCCCTCTTAGCGCCCAAGCTGAGAGTTTGGAAGGCCTTCTTTTTTGTTGAAATAAAATGTTTTTTTTTTATGTTGAGGACCACCTTTTTTCGGTTCACTACTGTCCTGTTTTTCAGCACCTCTGACTTTCTTCCTCCACTTTTATCTTATTTCATAAACTTCTTTCTCATCTTACTGTTTCTATGCCCTTTCTGCTTATATTCCTCATTCACTTATCTCCATACTAAATGGTACCTTCCTCCTTTCTCTCTTCGATACGCTCTTTTTGTAGCAGTTAGGGAGGCTTAAACTAATTAATAATCTTATAATCTTATCCATTTTTCAGCATTTATTACCTTATTCTTCAACCTCATCTTGTTATATTTACTTCTATGCGGTAGGAATCCTGCCTAAGAACTCACATTGATTCTCTGTTCCCTAAATTCAATATAAATTAATTCTTTCTCCTTCCTCTCGACAGAACACATTTTATTTAGGAAGAGAAACCTGAATTGACCTATGATATAATTTTAATCGATTTGTTTTATTGATCTAGTTCTATTTCCTCCAGAGCCCCTGGTTAGCAATAGGCTAAGGTTATGTATGTTAGACCATCCTATGGTTTGGGGACTGGAGTCCCCATTTTTATCCACAGCTATGATGCGTTTTCGTCAGGAAACTCCGCGCACTATTGGGATGGCTTCACCGTGTGTTTATCTCCATACTCAAAGCCAATAGTCGTAATAATATGCTCTTTCCACTTGCGTGTAATGTTTAAGTTGAAATATATTGAGATTCGTTGAATACCTACTCGGGGTGACAATGTTTAAATATTCATGGTATGCTATTTCATTATCTACTTATCTCACTCATTTAGGAGTAATCGTGTCATGGGTTCGGGTTCTCATAAAAAGCGGATCGTACTATGGCTTCCTTCTGCGGCAGTTACTTATGAATTCAAGTGATTGATCCTTGAAGTCTAAGCGTAATTTCCGTGCTCGTTATCCTTCTGTTGAAACCTCGGTGATCTGAAATGACCGTTGCAAAATTTTAAAGGTTCAGGAATTTAAAGAGATGAGTACTTATTTTAATGTAAGTAACCTTTCCTCTCAGGGGGATACAACTATTGTATCTATGGGAATTAGCGCTCCCAGGGGAACCCTGTGAGGGCCCGAGCTGAAGGTTAGGTAGGCTTCCTTTTTGTTGTAATAAAATAGGTTTTTGTTTTGTTACGAACCATCTTTTTTCGGTTCACTGCTTTCCTGTTTTTCAGCACCTACTACTTTCTTCTTCAACTTTTTTCTTGTTTCATGAACTTCTTTCCTAGCTTACTGTTTCTGTGCACCTTGTGCATAGATTCCGCGTTCCCTCAACTCCATACTAAATGGTGCCTTCCTCTTTCCTCTCTTGGAACATCTTTGTCGTGGTTAAGGGAGGCTAAAACTTTCTTATATAAAATAATAATAATAATAATAATAATGTAAGTAATCTTTCAAGTCAAGTACCCGTCACAGTGCATTTCTTACTTTTTCGATTCATTTCTTGAAAATAAGCAATAGATCTTTATGTGGCTGCAGCATCATCTCTAGTGTTGTATGTTGTACACGCTAGCATTTTATACTACTGTTCACGAGAACGTAAATTCAGGTGTTCAGAAAAGTAGAATTTATAATCTTATCGACCAGTAAGTATTAATACGAGCGTTGCGTGCAGCGAGGCGAGGTCTGTGATAACATTCTAGGCCAACACATGCGTCATAAAACTGAAACCTCGTAATGCGTTTTCTCCTAGTTCATCGTTGGCTTTTGACCTTATTTACACTTTGATTTTTATGTGCACAGCATTTTTATTAGTTTCAAGTTGTCACTGACATGGTTTTTTGTAACCTAGGAACTTTATTATGATTGTTAATTGTTATAATTAAATTACTAAGTCTACGTGACAAAATTTGCTAATAGCGTTTGTGCTCGTCGGTATGCACTGTGGCTTTCATAATTACATCCATTACTTCATTGAGCGGTGTAATGTTCTTTGTGGTGTCACCAATGTAAGATAAACGAGTTTTTGCGCGTTTATTTCCTTAGCTCTATTATGGTATTTATAGGAATACGCGTTCCCAGGAGTCGAAAGTGAGATCCCGTGCCGAGAGTTAAGTCTTTTTTTTGCAAATCGAATAATTTTTAGTCTTTCCGGTTCACTGATGTGCTCTTTTTTTTTAGCCCCCAGTACTTTCTTCTTCAACATTAATTTTGTTTCACAAACTCCCTTCCTAACTTTCTGTTTCAATGCGCAGGAAATTTTGTGTGGGAACATATCTTGTGTATAGATTTTACGTTCCCTTAGTTGCATAAAATGGTGTCTTCCTCATTCGTCTCCCCCTCAGGGGGATAAAACTATTGTATCTATGAGAATTAGCCATAGATATTAAGAAGAGGAAAACGTAGTCGGAAAGAATAAAGAGCGCTGAAACATTGAGGCCTGGCTGCTACACTTGCGTTCTACTGTGTCCCCACACGTAGATGGCGAGCTGCATTAGCTGTGGCCCGCTTTCTCTAGCGATCCATCCTCCTCGCGAGCCCCTCTCTTTGTTGTCTCCTATCCTCGGATATATGTACTTTCCCTCTGAGCAAAGCTCTCATATTGGGAATCGATAACTCAGTGTACCTTCCTTCATAGTGGTAAATAATTCAACTTATTTCTATCAGTTATTGATGGGTAACACATTGTTCTTTTCTCAGATTTTTCCCCGTTTATCGTTCACATTTCTATCAACATATATGATTTTAATTTACTCGAGTTATTTTGTGGTTGTTCATTGCCTGTATATCTAGTATCGGATCACGATTACTCAGGTAAACACCCCTCATTAGGAGTAGCTGTGCTCTAATTGGTACTATTTTCTTGCTGATCATATTCTTTATTTTTTCGATTTTATGTCGAGACTTTCTTCATTAGTCTTTGTAAGGGAGTTGTGCAACAAGCATCAACTACAGAATTGAAGTTTCTGTGAGAATCAAATGCTGATTTGCAGCTCTATTATTTTTATTCCTGGGCTACAGCCTCAATCTATTCATTCAAAGAAAACATCGTTTTCAATAAAGGTGATTTAAGTTATCTTACGACAACTGGTGAACTTAGACGTACTTATAAGTTGCTCAATTCCATTAGGTTATTGTCTCTTGCTTCATCGTTATAGAAAACACTAGGCGACGAGTTGACGAGGACAAGTTGTGCGGCAGATCACGCATGTGTACAGCCTCCCTGCAGCCTACCAATGCGCTCCTGCCCTTCACCTCGCTCCTTTCCTGCACTGCGAGGTGCGAGGACTTTCTTGGGTAGTCGAGACTCTCGTAGCTGTGCTACCAGCTCCGTACCCGCATACCTCATTTACTTCATTATGCATGTAGGCTTGCATTTTGTACGAGATATTCATTGGTCTTCATTTTCTCATTTTTTTCCGTTAAACTCGTCGATTTTGTGACGGTTCTAATTTTCAAGTCAAGACACTTTTAACTTTTTCAAACGGATTTATTTTCCTATTGGTTTCACTTGGGTCTAAATATTGATTCATCGGTGCTTTCGGAAATATTTCGAAATGCTCAGTATTGACGAATTACTTTGTAGTGTTCTTGAATGCTCGTAAAGTATTCGTTGGTTATCTTAATGAACTCAAATTGTATGAAATAATCCATCGGGTTGAGCAACGTTGCGAGCTAGTTTATAATGTTGAAATTTGTTTATGGTAAGGATTTCGTTGAGTTGAATTACCCTTTCTCAGGGTCTGCTTTGACCCGATGCTTCATTACTTCCTCCTGTCCTTCCTTCTTCCTTCCTATTCACAGTGTGGACAGCTTACACCTTTTGCGCCATCAAATGGTTTTTGAACGAGGATTTTGCGGATTTCTTCGAGCAGAATAGAATAGAAAAAGAAAAGTTAAGGAAATGCCAAGTTTCGAGCACTTGATTTAATAATGGAGAATGTTAAATTCGCCTGGATTGTATTCACCAAGTGTTTTCCACCCAGTGGTTAGTTCATAGCTAAAAGTTGTTGAATATGAACGATATCGTATCCCGGAAATCACTGTTTTTTCTAATGGGTGGGGAGGGACACACGTTCTTAAATTGTAAATTCTCCGTTCCCTCAGTTATAAAGAAGTGCTGTTTTCGTCCTCAAGTGAAAACACCGTTCTGGTTAGGGCGGATTATACTGGCTTAAACTGTAACTTTTTTAGGCATATTATTCTAATTTAATTTCTGTAATTATATTTACTTATTTTTAATTTAGACTTTTTCTCGTTTAGCCAACCGAAGCTGCTCAGTTTAAATCAAAACTTTTAATTCTTTAGCTGTTTTTCCGCCAATTTCATCTACTAATATATTTTTCATTTCTCTAAGCATGCGTTGGAATTTTTGCGCTTTTGATTGCTGTAACTTCTCCGACAGAAACTAATGAATACCTTTCCACCCAAACTTATCTCAAGTCGTCCATGAGTATAATCGTCTGAAACTCGCTGTTAAAATGAATCAGCTACAGCGGTATTCATTTATCGATTCTGTTGGTTTCTAAGCCTTCTTACATGTGGGGAAAAGGATTCTCGCATGGCAAGAGGGTAATAATTCGTGTGAAAATGATTTCCTCAGAAAAATTGTAGAGGAGGATGATGAACAGTAGAACGGTCTCTGGAGCCTGCTTTATCGTCGTTGTCACGTGTTGCGTAGGCAGTTCTTGAGCCGTGGGCTGTTCCGCGAGGGTTGGCTGTCGCTTCATCTGTCGCTCAGCGATAACTATTTTGGTGATGTCACCTGGGTCATGAGCAATACAGCAATCGCTTGCGTCTCATTCGCTGATGTACTTAATTTTCTTCTCCTAATGTATCTCACGTCAAAGTGTTCAGGTTTTGATGTAGAAACGGGTGTCTGTGAACTCCTGATAGGCAATTTTGATACGGCTGTTGGTAGCTGTGGGCTATGTTTACTATGTTCAACATGTTATCGTAATGATGCAGCATCAGACGTGCATGACTCGGCCGTTCTTCCAGCACCCAGGTTGCCTCTTTCAAGGTCAGCTACACTGGAAGTCTCGTCTCGACTAAAGATCCTTTAGTGGCAGAACTTTTTCTCTTCTGTCTTACCAATATTACATGGTCTCATGAAAACCATTAAACATACTTTTCTAAATTTATTTGTATACTAGTCGTATTATCTTGTTAATGAGCTGCTGTCTGATGAAAATTTCTGGTCGCCTTGCGATCTGATTATGTCTCGTATACTGTTTTTGGAAAACAAGAATTTGCCAATACCAGAGGAATTTTAAGGACCGTGGAAGTTACCTGGATTGTTCCTTTTTGTCTCAAATTTTCCAATTCGCTTTTTAAAATCAAACGTAAATCATGAAGGCTACGTTCGAGAATTTCGGTCAGACATAGGCCAAGCGGGTTTTCTTGGCGAATTTGCGTACTGATTCAATAAATTTTTCTGATATTCGCGTATTTTTTTATCATTTTTATCAGTAGCAATGCAGAGTTAATGTCATTCGATCCGTAAGTGGCATAAAACTATTCCACTGGTAATTAATGCTTCCCATGGAGGAGACGCGAGATCCGAAACGGAAGGTTAGATAGGCCTTTTTAGATATCGAATCGCAGTTTGTTGTTACTTTGTCTTTCTGGTTTGTTGTTACTTTGTCGTTCTGGTTTGTTGTTACTTTGTCGTTCTGGTTTGTTGTTACTTTGTCTTTCTGGTTTGTTGTTACTTTGTCTTTCTGGTTCAACGCTGACCTGTTTCCGCAACCTAATGCTTTTTTTATTTTTATGTTCTATAAACATCTTTAAATTTTGTTTTTATGTACAAGATGTGAAACCCATTTTACGTACAGATCCTTTGTTTCCCCACTAATTCCATATTGAATACTGCAGTCCTTTTTCCTCTCTGAAGCACACCTTTCTTGTGGTTAGGGAGGCTTTAACTAGCTCATAGTCTCATCTAAACTACTTTCCTGTTAATCAGCACCTGTTACTTCTTCAACTTCTCTCTTGTTTCATCCCCTCAGGGGGATACAACTATTGTATCTATGGGAATTGGCGCTCCCAGAGAGGGACTAGGTGAGGGCCCGAGCTGAAGGTTAGGTAGGCTTTTTTTGTTAAAATAAAATAGGTTTTTTTGTTTTGTTACGGACGACCTTTTTTCTGTTCACTGCTGTCCTGTTTTTCAGCACCTACTACTTCCTTTTTCAACTTTGATCTTGTTTCATAATCTTCTTTCCCAACGTACTGTTTCTATGCCCTTTCTGCGTAGATTCTGCGTTACCTTGACTCCATACTAAATGGTGCTTTCCTCCTTCCTCTCTTTGGATCGCATTTGTTGCTGCGGTTAGTGAGGCTAAAACTAACGACTAATTTAATCTAATCTCTTGTATCATAAACTTGTTCACCAACTTACCGTTTCTATGCTCAGAGGATCTCGTGTGTTGATTCCTCGTCCCCCTCTTAGTTCCATGAAATCGGTGAATTTCTTCCTCTTCTCTTTGAAACACCTTGCTTGTGTGAGAGGCTTGAACTAGTTTATCTAATCTGATATGTGCTTTTAATCGAGTTGATTTCAACAGATTTTCGAAAGAAATGTTTGTGCAGGTTATTTCTTGCCGTACTGTACTTAGTGTTTTCTGCTTTCGTTATCATGTTAAAAATGTTACACAGATCGAAGTGATCAATATTTTCAGGTTAAGAATACCCGCACATGCAATGTAAGAGCTCTTCAATAATACAACTTGATTGACGAGTCCTTATGTTACTAGGTTTTTGCGGATCATATTTTGTTAAATTTTAGATCAGTAACTAGAATGACATTTTATTTCGAGTACAAAACGAACCTTCCTGTCAGAACAATGGAAAATTGCTTCTATTGTCGGAACCCTGGACCTTGGCGTTAATAATACCTCATGGTACGTGTGGCATTAAGTACACGCTTCAAAGAAGTCGGTTGGTTGTCCGGCTCGCTGTATTTTTTCGAGAGGCTTCTATCGCTTGCAGTGGATGGCCTTGGGGAAACGAATCTTGACAGCGCTGCTCAGGGCTAGCACCTTACACCGGTTACCGAGTTTGTTGGTTTCTAAATTGTCTCCGCGGACCGCGTATCTTTTTGCGTACGTCTGTACTTGAGTTAGTCGGTGTGTGTGACCTTCTTTAGTCTATTTGGTAGTGTGGTGCAAAATAGGCCCTGGAATGCGCACCAGCCTTTTCCCCCCAGGCAAACTTGATTTACCCTTATGTGCCTTAAGATCGGATACTTTGTGTTCAGTTGTGGCGTTTTCCTTATTTTTCTGCTCTTTCGCTGTTCGATTATTCATGCGAAGCTCTCTACTTTATTTTGTAGTTAGTCTGTCGTATATGTGTGCCGCGTGTGATTGTCCTGCAGCTTTTCTTTAAAATTTCGCGCTCGTGGGAAGATAAGGTTTTCCTTTATATACTGTATATGCTAATCGTCCTATATTCGACAGTTGTGTTCTACGGAGATGTGTTTTTCATTACATCAAGAAGGCGCAGCAAATATCGATGAAGGCTAGTACTATATTTTCATGTCCACTAACTGGCTTCTATCTTGGTTTGTTTTTTGAAGTAAGGAAGAGCAATGTTCTCTACACCCGACATCTTGTATGATTATCTCCATTCTTTATTTGCATAGTTTGTCTGTAGTTTCGTTGACTTACTTTCCAGGAGGAAGCGCGTTCCCCGTTCCCTCAGCTCCGCACTAAATGGTGCCTTCTTCTCTTTGGAACGCCTTTGTTTCCGTTCGGGAGGCTTAATCTAGCATCTAATATAATTTTCGTTGGCGTGCTTCCCATTGAAGCTGATATGTTGTAACTTATCGATTAGCTCCTAGAAACACTATTTTAGTTACACATTTTGTTTGCGTTCTACACAAAAGTTGGTTAAGTTGTCTAGCAACGTTAGAGTGTGTTCTCGTTGGTATCGGTTCCTGGTTTGCGCTCGTTCATGACGGTGACCATAACCAGCAAATTTTAGGTCTTTCACTAGTAAAATATCCTAGCTGTGATGGTCGTGCTCTTCTCTTTTTCATTCATGAATTGGCCTTCGGAAATTCTTGCATACGTTCAAGTTAGTCGTTTTTTATTTCTTTTCTTTGCTTTTCCTAACCGAAGAATGACGGGATCTATCGAATAGCGATGCTTCTAATTATGCGGATATAATGACGCACAATACAATATGATAAATGTGGTGACGTGACCTAGTTAGTGGTCCTAATTGCCGCCGGTGGCGCCACCACCCTGTCATCAAGTGGCATTTCGCAAGTGTTACATGTAAGTCGACCAATAGTAGTTCACTCTCTTCATGTGCGCTGCGTTCTCTATTGCTTCTATCCATGGACGTCTTTGGGAGGTGACTCACTAGGTTCGGGTTTGGCTCCATTGTTTTGCATTCATTTACTTGCTCATCACAGTTGTTGAATTGTTTTAAACCATCATACTATCAATTGCGCTTATATCTAATTTTCGAGGTGATTTATAAATTCTTATGATTCTTCAGCGATTGTGATGCTAGTTTGAGATGAAGCTCTGAGCTTTTGTTTGATGAATAAGAGTTCGTGTCCTTCGCTTGACTAGCGACCAGCGCGCTTGTGACTGGAGTGGTGTGATCTTAGTTTGCCTTAGGTTTCGTTTAAGTTCTCGTGTTTGGGCGCCATCAAGGGGATACAACTGTTGTAGCTGTGGGAATTGGCTTTCTCGAGGGTAAAATGTGAGGTCCTGAGCTGAACGTTGGGTAAGCTTCATTTTTGAGGTAATTATTTTCTCTATTGTTAAGTACAATCTCTCCGATTCACTGCTGTCCTGCTTTTCAGCACCTTCAACTTTTTTACCGTTTCAAAGCCTTCATTCTTAATTTTACTTTTTATATGCATAGGGGGTTTTGTGCGGGAGCACGCCTAGTGTATAGATTCCGCGTTACCATAACGCCCTCCTTGATGGTGTCCTCATCCGACCTCTCCTTGTAACGTCTTTGTTGCGGTTAGGAAAGCTTGAACATTTAATCTATTTCTCTTTACCTGGGGCTCTAGTAAGGTTGGTGCAGGCAAACAAGTTACTGAAATGACTTCACTTGAAGCTCTTTTCACTGTTTCCTTCATTTTAGAACAAGAATTTTGGAATGAGAATTAGTAAAAAAACATTCGCTGTCTCTAAATCCCTCAATTGTGCATTTGTTTTTACAAAATAAAATACGAGTTCAAACTCAATGCGTATTTTGATGGTGTTGTGTTATGATGAGTGCAAACGTTACAGACTTGCTCTTCATATGACAAAGGTGGAAATTTTAAATTAAATAAGAGTATTTTTTTCGATCTTTCATTTGAGAGACAAATATGGTCAGCTACTTTGAGCGCCTCAAAAAAATTAGTGAGAGTAATGGTATTGAGAGTAAAATTAAGATAATTGTATAGCGGCTGCTCACAAGCGGAATTATCGGTTGAGAATGATGCTAAGCTTCTGGGCTTTGTGTTACGAAAGTTCTGTCAACTTGATGTCAACAACGCTTGTTACAGAGTGACAACGAGATCAGCGGGTTTATGCGCAACTCCTCCGCCCATGTGCTCCGCTTCTTGAAAGTGTGGTACGATCTACCCTCCGATGCCTTCTTCCTCGCCATCAACACCATCGATCGCTTTCTCACCAGAATGAAGGTGCAAATGCTTTGTTTTGTTTATCGGTCTACTCTGTCTCTGTCTCGATGCTATTCTTACTTGCTTTCAAGGTTTTTTATCTCTGCCGTAGTCCCAGTTTTGTAAAATTTTGTGCACATTTAGTGCTTTTCATTGTAATGAGCCATTTCCCCTCAGGGGGATACAACTATTGTATATATGGGAATTAGCACTCACAGGAGGAAAATGTGTGAGGGCCCGAGCTGAGAGTTAGGTAGGCCTTCTTTTTGTTGAAATAAAATGTTCTTTGTTGCTATGTTAAGGACCACCTTTTTTGGTTCACTGATGTCCTGTTTTTCAGCACCTACTACTTTCTTCAACTTTTAGCTTGTTTGATGAACTTCTTTCTTATTATACTGTGTCTATGTCCCTTCTGCATAGATTCAGCATTCCCTTACCTCCATACTAAATGGTGCCTTCCTCTCTTCGATACGCTCATTATTTTTGTAGTGGTTAGGAAGGCCTAAACTAACATCTATTCTGTTATGTGTCATTTAGAACGTTTATGGCTTCAGCTTAGTCGTATCCCGTAAGGTTTTTTCCCTGAACTACTTCTGAGATTTCCTATTTTCCCTATGTATTTACTGGAGACTGGGTCGTAGCTTCTTCCCACTACTTAATTTGTTTGTAGAAGCATAGCTCTTGTAAAATTTTGAACAGCTAAATAGCTTTGAAGTAGTTTCTGCTAGGTCTATAATTCTTGACAAAGCACTTGCCTTCATTTGTTGAGCTGCCTTGACAAGTAGCGTTCCAATGGCTTCTTCAGGAACGCGTGGGCTTCTTTGCAACACCTGTTTCGCTCTTTGAAATGTATTTATTTAGCGTATATTGCCGGTATCTAATATTGGTCACTGGTCACGTTTCTGTCATTTGAGCACGCTTTCTTAAGAGCACTTTAAGTATATCTGTCTTGGTTGTTTGCTATGGTGTTGAATATATTTCACTTTCAATAAATCAAGGGTTGGCTTTGATGCGTTTAATTTTGCCGTGTATTCGCTTCGTATAACCATTTAGTGAATAAGATAGACACATATCAGTTTGTTTTGCCGAGTCTTGCGTTCTTTTTATTTGCAAACTCTGAAAATGGTGCGCATGGAGAAATTCATATCTGAGTGATATTATAGATTATACGAATTAAATTACTTGAGTGTGTTCGTTTTTTTTCTGCACGGGCACGTGCACCTTGAAGCAAGAGCGAATATTTTACTTCTATTTTTGGATGCCTGATTTGGGTTCTTAGTTGTTTTCGTTGTTGAGTGTCTGAGTCTCGAGGTGACTTCTTGGCTGCAATTAACGGAGTGCGTGTGCAGGCCCTGCCGAAGCACCTGCCGTGCATCGCCGTGTCGGCGTTCCACGTGGCATGCGAGGAGCTGAGCAGCGCCACGGGACTTGTGGTGCCGAGCCGTGAGAGCGTCAGCCTCATCAGCCAGAGCAAGTGCAAGTCGGGGGACGTGCAACGCATGGAGGAGATCATCAGAACCAAGCTCGAGCTCGGCATGCATGTGCCAGATAACGCCACCGGAGATGACAGGAACATCAAGGTTATGGGCATCAACAGCAACCCTGTCACTTCTCTCACCTTCCTCAAGTGAGTTAATACCTTCTGGTTTCGCTGGAGTCCTTCGGTGCAAGTATCGCTGAATATATATAGCATTGTCTTCTTTCACATAGTTTGATAAACATCATTATTGAAATTATTAGCCCCCTCAGGGGGATACAATTATTGTATCTATGGGAATTAGCACTCCCAGGGGAACAATGTGAGGGCCCGAGCTGAAGGTTAGGTAGGCTTTCTTTTTTGTTAAAATGGAATAGGTTTTTGTTTTGTTACGGACCATCTTTTTTCGGTTCACTGCTGTCCTGTTTTTTCATCACCTTCTGCTTTCTTCTTCAACTTTGATCTTGTTTCATGAACTTCTTTCTCATCTTACTGTTTCTATGACCTTTCTGCATAGATTCCCCATTCTCCCATCTCCATACTAAATGGTGCCTTCCTCCTTCCTCTCTTCGATACGCTCTTTTTTTGTAGCGGTTAGGGAGGCTTAAACTAACTTATAATCTAATCTAATCTTGAAATTATTAGTATTCTTGTTATTCTTTATTTTTAACATATTTTCTTTATAGTTCATATTTGCGTGTTCATTTTTGACATTTTTAGTGTTCATTCATTTTGACCAGTTTTTGTGCATTTCCGTAATACCATTAGTTAGATTGCGTTTCTAAGGTGAGATGACCAGTTGCTCATGTGGTGTTGTTACAGACTGCTGTACGCGGGCTTGGAGCAGCTGAGGGACCGGCACTTTCCACAACTGCCACTGCCGGCGCTGGTACCGCTCATCAACAAGCTGGAGGTGGTGGCCTGCGATACGCGGGCCGCCAACTACCGGCCTGCCGAGCTGGCCGTGGCGCTGCTTAGGCGCCACCTCATCTCCCTCGCGAAGACCGACCCTGCTGCTGCGGTTGCGGCGCGCACTGCCTGTCTCCAGCCTCTCATGACGCTCTGCAAGGTTTGTGTCGCCGTTCTGTCGGTTATCTCTTCTACATTGTAACTTGCGAAAAATGTCATGAGGTAGACGACTAATGATTGAACTTATTTATTTTTTTGGTCAATGAGATCTATTTTTACATCCTGGAGTTTCTATTTTTTTTTAATTATTGTATTTTACGTTTAAGTTATATGCTACTCGAGAACTATTAGGTTTGAAAGAAATAGCATGACAAAACTCGAATGGGATTGTATTTTTTTAGCTGATCTTCCACAGTATTAGTATTTAGTATTGAATGATGACTGTTCCGTTATTTTAGTTTTCAAGTCAATTGAGCTTGTTATATTCTTTTGAAATAGAGTAGTTAAAGCTTCAGTGGACACCCTGAATACCTTTGCTGACTAAGATTTGATGATTTCAGGTGAACAGTGATGCGATCTCCAAGATCGAGGACTTGATCTCGGTGCTGCTGTATAACTACGACAACGAATGGGGGAAGACCTGCATGGCTGTGTTTCAGAGGCAGCGGCTCGTGTGGCGCCTCTCAAACAGGACAATGCGCCATTTGAAGATCATTTACAAGTTCAAACGTCTGCCCAAGTGAGTACACGCCAGTGCTCCCCAGTTTACTCGTCAAGTTAAAATTTATGGTCGGTAATGAATACATCTCTACACTGTTCACATTTTAGCATATTTTCTTCTCACGAGTTTGATAATATGAATTTGGTATTCATATTCATCAATGTGTTATGTTACATGTCTTGTTTTCCATTGTGATGAAATTTTGGCTTTTGTTACAGATTATCGAGCATCGAGGAAACCGATATGGACATCATTGAAGAGCGAAAAATTTGTTCTGTGTCATCGAGAAGTTTATGCCGTGAAAGCCTGGTTTTGAGCGACTATAATCCCGTGAACATCATGGACAGGGATTGCATGGACGGTAAAGCATCGGAATTAAGAGTCAACAACAATACTTCGACGAACAACAGCGAACACGATTCTCAGGATACGCCCATGGAGAGTGAAACGGACGAGGTTGACGATACATTTGAGTCTTCGCCAGAAGACCTGCAAGATGACCAGTTGCCTAATGTAATCAGTGAAGAAGAAAGCATGGAGACAAGCGACGCTGAGGTTGAAGAAAGTGATGTAGAGGAAGATGGGTCTTCAGAAGAACTAGAAGAGAAAATGGAAGGCGACAGTGAATACAAGGAAAGTCGTGTGTCGAAAGAGACAGTAGCCCACTCTCGCGCCGCAGCCGCCGCTGCTGGTTATCACAGCGACAAGGAGGAGAGCTACTGCCAGGTGGCCAAGAAAATGAAGGAGGACAGAGGTCACATTCAGTCTCCGCGAATGGAAACTTCTCGAGCCATCGTAAGAGACGAAGTCATGCGTTCACGGATGCGGTGCTCAGTTCGAACTTCCCCGCCCTCGAAGATCACACTCACACCCGTTCTTCCTCAGCATTCCTCTGCTGTAAAAAATTTAACACCAATTCTGCAAGACAACTCGTTCGGTTATACGCGAACTCGAGCCAGCAGCATTCTGGGCATAGAGAGCGTTGACGGCGAGGTGACTGAGCAGCAACTTCTCCCGTTCATTGGAATCGACTCGAGCGTCTTTTTCGTTTCGTCTCGGAAAAATAGCAAAAGGAAGAAGCTCAGGCAGCTCCAGCTTTCGCAGCACAGGTAGCGTGTATAAAACTTGGGTCATTTACCGTTTAGGTAGAATTCATAATTAACTTATAGAAACAGCTCATAGATGTTTCATTCCTCGTCCAATTTGTATCATAAAGCGTTATTTGAAGTTAACTGCTCTGTGGCTGTTGTCACTGATGACTGACACTGGATATGGAAATATTTCTCAGCAAGAGATGTTTGATTTTGCGATTTTTGTAATACACAAATTTTAATTGCCATTCTAGCTTTCACGAAAATTTTGATTAAGTTCTTCGACTTATTCATCAATTTCGTAATTCTGGTGTAATTGATTTTCATAAAATGTATTCATATCCCGCCAATCTAGCCCAGGGTTATAGTTACCATTCAAAGTGCGTCTGGTTTGGTCAGAGTATTGGGGAATTTGTTAGATTGTGTGTGTGTTAGCGTGAAGGTTTTCTCCTTACTCACACTGATGTTAGCATCAACGACGGAGATGCAACACTCAACGTTGACTCGTGACATCAGGAAGAACTAACTCTTACGTGAATTGTAGCAAAAGATGACTTCAATGAATGAATTGAAAGCCGCTCTAAATCAAGAACACCACAATTTTCAAACGTTAGTGTACGAAAAAGTTTTAACTTTGCTTGGATTCAATGAAGTTCTCCAGTTTCCAAGAATTCATGAAAATGAAAGCAACTTTGCATCTGTTTCTTGCATGCTTAATCGGCTTTTCAACGGAAATTTAATGAGTTCTTTAAAATTTGACTGATGTGGTGCTTGACGAGCATGAGATTACGAGCGTGTAATACACACATTGTGTGTATTACAAAAATCAGTAAATCAATGATATCTTAGTAAGAAATATTTCCAGATCCAAGGTCAGTGATCTTGACTGGCTATATTATATATCAATTCAAGTGTAACAAAAGAGGATGTATCTCTTAATAAACGCTACATTGGCATCACTAGTATTACCTTGAAACAAAGATGAACTGCTCACAAATATCAAGGTTCTATTTTTAATCGTTTCCGTGTTGATCATGGTTGTAAGCCCATTAATGGAGACCTACAAAAATAACAGAAAAATTTTATACAATGTTGTCAATATAGAGCATATTAAATAATAGAAGCATTGCATGTCCATAAACTTGAACCTACCCTCAACGAATGAACAAATGTTTTTTTTTGTTCACGAGGTATTCGATAGGACTTCAGCTTCGACTTTGATAACCTCCGCTAGATCGTTCATTTTGCTTCTTTCTCTGGTGTCGTGAACATGCTAATATCTAGTGTGCAGTGTTATCTAGTCATCTGGGAATTTCAAGTTTTTGCTGTTCAAAATTTGGCCACTCTAGTCGTCTAGCGCTGTGATTGTCACTATTTTTGTACAGTCTAATATAGCTTGCGTTTTGGATTTGACTTTCTTTCAATGTGAATATAATGTTTTTTCTGGATATTCAGTTAAGATCATGTTTGAAATATTGCAACGTTGGTTTTTTTACTTGACAGGAATGGAATTGGAACAATTGAATGTTCTGGATAAAAATACGCCATCTTCCCCGTATTTTAACGGATGAAGAACTCGAACAATTTCGCCGAGTTGGAAAGAAAGTGCACTCTAATCATTATCTTGTATCATTGCCAAGGTGGTAATTACCGTTGGGTTACCTCAACAATAGATAAGCCTTGAGGCCTTCTAGCTTTTGATCTACTTTACTTCTTCAAGTTTATATGTTTTTCCATTATCTGTCTTTCGTTATTTTCAGTCCCAACTTCCCGTCACACAGGGTATCCTGTGTGAAACCCTCTTGATATATAGATTCCCTGTTGTTTCAAATCTAAGCAAAATGGGTACTTCTCAGTTTTTTATCCCTTTGGGGGAAACAACTATTGTATGTATGAGAATTACGGCTCCCAGGGGATTAATGCGAGGTCCTGAGCTGAGAGCAAGGTAGGCCTTTTTGTTGAAAATTCAAATTTTTTGTTTTGTCTGGGACCAACCACCTTTTTTTGGTTCACTGCTGTCTGATTGTCAACACCTCTGACTTTATTCTTCGACTTTTATCTTGTCTCAAAACCTTCTTATCTCAATGTTTCTATGAGCACGGGATCCTTTGCGGGAACATCCTATGTGCATAGAATCAACATTTCCTTAACTCCTTACTAAATGGTGCCTTCATCCTTCCTCTCTTTGAACATCTTTATTGTGATAAAGGGAAGCTAATATTAATTTATAATCAATCAGTCAATTCATTTTTTAAGATCGCCGTTGTTGTAGATAAGGGAGTATATGTCTTTTGTTTCTTTCCATCCCAACTTTTTTCTGTGCGGAGGGCATCCTGTGTGAAACATACCTTTTACAATGTAAATAGATTCCCCGTTTTTTTCAATCCATACAAAATGCTCACTTCTTATTTTTTAAGGTCACCGTTGTTGAATATAAATGGTTATAAACTTGTATCAACATAATAATAGTATTGATATGGTAAAGAGGTTGAGTGTTATTGAACTGCTAAGATGATTTCCAACGAGTTGTCTTATTGCTGAACAGTTATAAAATTATTTTAGCAAGATGCAGAAGTGGAAGTTGACAACTTTTTTGCTAATCTTATTAGTCTAACTTTTCTCATCTCTCCAAGGTGAGTTATGTTATTCTTGTCGAATTTTATGAGGGATTGCTAATTTTTTCTTTTTTTTGCATGTTATCCTCAGTGAATTGAGTGATTTTTTTAATACGAAGTTCTCTTGCAGGAACGAAGGATCAGATACAGATATGTCTTCGGAACAGACTTCATCTGAGGAGGAAATGGATTCCGATTACGAAAAAGAGTTTCCTCCTTTGCCTGTGCCGCGTCCTGTCCTCGCTCGTATCCCCAGCATCGGAAAAAATCCCGTTGCGATCAAAAAGAAGAAGAAGAAAAGCGATGTCTTGCCCTACATCGCCAAGAACAAGACTATGCCCGGTCGGCACATAATGGTGAATTAAGGCATCAATGAAGGAAAAATATATCTTTTTGTTTTTAATTAGTGTCTAGATCCGATTATGGTGACCAAATGCTGTGATTGGCGAGTGTGTATGTATTCTCTAGGTGAAGGTTAAAAATGACCGTCCACATGTGAGAGTTGATGAAAGTTGATGTTAATTGATCGGTCGTGTAGTCATTCTGCAATTGTGTTAGCTACTGTGAGAAGTTATTTCATGTGAGGAGCTTACTCGTAAATCGCGACAGTTTACATCGCTGCTGGTTTTCGATATTAATTTAGCCAATCAGTCCGCCCTGTGTGTTGAATTTTGATCTTAATTCGGCCTGCAGCTTGGCAAACTGCTTTGCGAATGTATCGAGTATCATGTAGCTGTTACCGAATTGTTCTCATGTCGCCTGCTCTGAAGTCTATGGTCCTTGCAATTGACAAATTTCTTAATTCTGACCTCTTATTGCAGATTCTTCCTAGAAAATCCTCATTTTTGAATGTTTATATCAATCAATGGAACAGATTTTCAAAGTTTCTGTATCCGTGGCTGTAAAAACTGAAACTTGTTTCTTTGAAGGTGAGAGAATGGCTCAATCTTGATACACTGTCAGATTGCGAACATTGGGAACTATAAATGAACGCAACGAACTGACACAACTTCTATTTTAGTTTCCTATAGCGTTAATGATGCTTAGTTTTCCTGAAATTTGAACGACTTTAGTGCAACAAAAAGAAGTCATGAAATAAATTAAGTTTGTTGTGTAAATAGTATTATTTTCGGTTTTAGTATCATGTGCCGATATCATGTTTACTTAGTTTTGTAGAAGATTGCTGGTAGGCTTCTTGATGATGCTTCTTAGTAGTCTACTTTAATTTATTTACAATCAGCCTATACTATTTTGAAAGTTCCCTGAGGACCTGCAAGTTATTTTGACTGCTTCCTTTCAGTTGTGGACACTGAAATTGGCGCTCTTGATTTACAAGATCAATTGAACTGTAATCAAAATACGTTATTTTAATTTAATGCTTGTTGAAGAAACAACGGATTTATTTGATTTTTTATAATATTGTGTGTGTGTATTACAGTTTGTATTCGAATTTCTGTATCCGATTTGCCGAACTTGGCATTTTTCTGTGACACGTTTCACTTTGACACAAAAGTACACGTCATTGTATCAAAATAATTTGAGTCCCTCACGTGCTGCTCGTTTTAAACTCGGGACGCGTATTATCGAATCCATTTTGTGGACTGATTGTTCTTGACTGGGTGAGTGGCAAATAATGAATTTGAAATTAGCGTTGTGGGGAGTGTGTTGGATTAGAGTGAAATAGTAATTTTTAATTAACTGTTACCTGCAAATCCTGAAAAAATTGCCTAACAATATTTGGTCGTTCCAGTGGGATCGGTCGTGCTTTTCAAATAATCGTTGAAATAACTAAATCGACTAACTCTGGAATATTGTTATTTAGAGAATAGGTGCGGGGATATATTTTTCAGGAATCATTGCTTTTCATGATTGGTTATGCTTTTGAATATTTTTTATTATTCATATGAGTGTTATTAGCTATATGATTGTCATTTATTGCAATTTACACTAAAATCCTCGCATATCAAGAGGATTCAAGATTGTTGTTTTGCGTATAATTTTATTCATCGCGACAAATTTCTCAATGATGTAGTTTTAATGTAGACAATGCTTCTCAGTACTATTAGCTACTTTAGCCATCGCTCTAAATGAATTTGTTGACGTGTAGTGCATCTTAAGTCATGCGTGGTAGAATCTGATGTGCACTATTCGCTTCTGCTCTCCCTGCAGAAAATATTCGGCTTTCTAAAGCAGAGAAAAATACAGAGGGTGTAGCTACGTTTTCGTGTGTGAATAGCAGGGTCAAAGGACCTACGTCTGCAGAAGATATAAAACGGTGACCTATGCGGCTATGCCTGAGTATGCAATGCAAGCTGAAATTATTCAATGATTCTAATTTGCGTTCACATGAAGTATGGGTGAAGAGCGATGCTTTTCTGCTCTTCGTTTATGATCTCCTTAGAAAACTCGACTCGTGCACCCAGTCTCATATGTGGGAGCAGTTGTGTGTGTTTAAGTAGTTCATTCCTTCAAGCTATTTATTTTAAGTTTGACCGCGTTTTGATCGCAGTGAAAGGAAGATGCGTGGGATTTGCTTGCGAAACTATCTGCAAGACTTGGGTTACAGGATCCAATTGTTAAGAAATATTGAAGTAAATCTGAGAGATTCGCTGTTCTGTGCAAGTATATGACGTGTTTTGTGATGCACTGGGCTGGCCCGTCTCCCAGTCCCGTTGGCTGAGACAGCGAGTGTGATGCTGACACTCCTGCCCTAAGTCTATTCCTGTGAATATTCTAGATAGTCTTATAGGGAATAAAACCAAAAAAAGTTCAAACTAATTCTTAGGTTCTCGGTAGTTTATATTTAATGATAGTTCTATATTATTTTGTTTTGAAAGTTTGTGAGTGAAAGTGAGTGTACGCTCCAGGTTCTTGCATTTCGTTTCATTATTTCGTAGTCAGGACTTGGAATTGATAATTTCTCCCTGTCCTAGCGGCTGAAGTAAGCGCCAAGCGATTAAGGCTATGCTATAGCTTTAGCATGCCATGTTCTTCAGGTATTTTATTTGCTCTTCCTAGTTTTGGACGACTCTTATTGGCTCTAAAATCCGTGTAGACATATTCGGTGTGAGAAGTTTTACTTGATTTTAATTCTCTCAAATTCTACAATTGACAGAATTTATGCATCTTGCTCTTTTTTTTCTATTTGTTTTGTTGACGTTTAATGGAAAGCATTTTATCCCGAAATACCTACTTATCGCTGATGGGCTAATGAAGATGATCCAAAAGGATAGGCTAGTTTCATTGAGTGCTCAAAAATTTCCGTTTACTTTGGTTTTACAAGAGGTAGGTCTTCTTACGTTTAGGTTATCATCAACCTAATTTCAACTGCTTCTTAACGCATTAGCTGCCACTATCTGCGGCGCTATTTTATGAAAATTCGTCTTATGTATGTGAAAAATTTTCCAATTACTCGATTGATCCCACTCGAAGAATACTACTTCTGTACCTATGGGAATAGGTGCCCTAGAGGGCAGATGCGAGGTCCGGAGCTGAAGGTTATGTAAGCCTTTTGTTGGAATAAGAAAGTTTTTTACGGATCTTTTTTCGGGTCGTTGCTGTTTTTTCGGCACCTTCTTCAAACTTCGTTCAATCTTGCTAGATGTGTTAGCAGAGTGCGGACACACTTCGTACAAAGATTCCCGGTTCCTTTTCATGTTAAATGGGTCTTCTTTTTTCCATTCTTGGTAATACTTTTATTGTGGTTAAGTAGGCTTAAATTAATTTGAAATCGAATCCAATTTTTTACTTCACTTGGTTTATTTTTCATTTAATGAAATAGTTTTCCATAATGTCATGCTTCTGAGAATCACAACTGTGAACCTCGCCAAGCAAATTACAGTCTGCACGAAAATTGTGGTTCTAGTTACACACAAAAAAAAATCGCCCTTTTAATTCGATTACATTCGCTATTGACTGTACATGATTGCTGTTTACAATTTTCATCGCAAGTATATCGAAAATAGTGTGGCTTGTTCGTGTAAATCCTTTGCTTTAGGTGTAAGTCACTCGTCATTAAATAAGAAAAGTACAAAAAAATCTATCTTTCCGAAGGTTCACACTCTTAGGGTAGTATTTTGTTAGATTTTAAGCACGAAAAGTTTGTAGAAGTTGTTTTGATGAGCGTTGGTGTGTAGTTATGGATGTTGTCGATGTTGATTACTTACAAACTTGTTTTTGTTTCATCACGCCATGAATTATTGCAATATTTAGAAGCTGAGCTGCAATTTTAGTGGAAAATTTTTGTTTGTTCAGAATAATATTTTGAGAAACTTTTCAACACAGATATTGCGGAGCAGTGTCAAGCCATGATCTATGGATTTCTCTTTTCCCGTTTTATGGGCTATAAAACCTGCAAAGGCTGTTTTTGCATTAATTTATCAAGCGTTTGCAGCAAGCCTCAGTTTTTGAAGGTATATTAATTTTAGAAGAATTTTTGGATACATGCTTGCAATAATTACACCCAAGCATATTGTCCCTTAATTTTGCAACGTTTGTACGGTTCGTGTATTTCAGTTAACTTCATAGAGGCTATTACGGCATGTTGTTACGGATATATCAATTTTGCGTTGGTTCATGGCGAGATTCTTCGGGCACGAAATGGCATAGTTTGATGTATTTAGTGGCGTTCCATATCCTAGTCATGGTTTTGCGAGCGGCTTTAGATATTGCCCCGTATCTAAATTACTGACGCTTTTGAAGCCATCTTAATGTAAGTGTTCTTCCTGCCATTGTAAATGTCATCCATCAGATATTCTGTTTAAATGTCTGGTGGCTGCTGGCTTTACCTGTGGGATTATTTAAGGCTTGAGAGCAACAGTATTTAAATGAATTAAGCAGGCAATTTTGCTTGCTACACGCCAGGCCTGTGTAAAGTGAACATATGCCGTTTTTTCTTGTAACATAATTTGTATTATTTTGTAGATAGCTATTCTCTGTATCTGAGATCTGTATAGCTATTAGCAATGGATTGCTGTATTTTGTCTCTCTATTGTGAGAGAGTAATTGGAGCAATAGGTCGTTCGCATTTTGCGACGTCAATTTACCGCCTAGATCTTCTGATAATGGTGTGCTGTTCATTTCTCTTAAGCACAGCTGCTTTTAATGTCTTCGTTTCAAGATTTCTGTGATTAAGAATGTTGGATGGTTGCATTAATACGCGAAAGATGTATTCGGTTCCCTAGCAATATGGGCTCACATCTCGTATGTCAGTACCAGGTGATCTTTGAATGGCGAGCAAAGCTCCACAGTGATGAACGCTGAGCGAGACGCGGCTGCTCTGCGGCGACGGCTGCTATACAGGCGCTTTCTTAATTTTTCTTGTTTTTTTTAATATTATTTGCCCAAGTATTTATTTCTATTTCAACCGTTATTGAAAGCTTGTATGGCAGCACTTGAGTCGCTAAGAGCATGGCTTAAGTGGTTGAGTTCAAATCTCAACACAAAATTGGCATTCCTGGTATTCAGTGAGGCGAACTAAAAGGGTCTACTGTTACAAATGAAATGAGAACTGATTCCAATCGTTGTTTAACGTAACATGTTTAGTACAGTCGATCCTTTTTGATCGCCTGTGCATCCAGTCACAGGAGATGATGCCCGAGTCAATCGTGCCACGATCGCCAGCTAGCTCATTTGCTGATGTTGCTTTGCTTATTGTTCAGAGGCTGCCTGATGCACTTCCTGCCCGTGAAGACCGGTGCACTCGTGACTTGAAAATGAGTGGGTAGACTCGTTGAGAACGGCGACTCATATTGAGACGCTACACGGCACCAAAGCTTGTATAGTAAATAATGCCATTTCACATGTGCCCCACTTGTGCCAGCGAACGAGCGCCCAGCTCTGGCTTCACGCCGGGGCAGGAAGTGACGGGTCGCACGAGCGGAGGTAATGACTTCTCGAGGCTCGAGAGATCGAGACTTTCATGCGCAAGCATTTAATGAAATGAGCGCTAGGAAATTACTATTCTATTGATTCTACGTACGTATATGCGTAACCTTCCTTTTGGCTTGTCTCGAAAATTTATTTTGTTCTTCGATTGTGTAACCCGTCAAAGAAAAAAATACAAAAATATTTTCTTAACTGCATTTTTATTCCTACCTTGTCTTTTAGAAATACCACTTCTTTATTCATTACTAAAATCTTGAGGATACAACTTGTACCATGGGAATTGTGGTACACCTAAGGGGGGAGATGTGCAATCGCCTGCTGAAGTGTAGGTGAGCCATAATTTTGTTAGAATAGATAAGGCTTTTGCTTGGTTCCGGACATTCTTTTTCGGCTCGTAGCGCTCCCAAGGTGAAAATGTGAGCAACTGAGCTCAGTTAGGTAGGCTTTTTTTTTGTAGATATGAAATAGACTATGAATTTTAATAAAAATATTTTTTTCGGTTCACTGCTGTTCTTGTTTCTCAGCACCGCTGACTTACTTCTTCAACTTCACCTTATTTCAAAACCTCAATTTACTATTTTTGTGCGCAGGGGATCTTGTGTTGGAACTCACCTTGTGCACAGATTCCGCTGGCCTCTGACGCGATAGTAAAACGTGCCTCCATTCTTCAACTCTTTAGAACATCTTTCTTGGGGTTAGGAAGGCTGAAATTAACTAATCTAAATGTTTTCTGTTCCTTTTGGTCCCCTTTTCAGTGTCTTTTACTCCCTTCAACTCCCTTTTTTATAAATTTTTTCGTCTTTTGATTTTACGCTTAGGGTGTGGGGGTCACTCGCCGCGTTCTCTCAACTCCGTATTAAATGGTGCTATATTCTCGTTTGAACACCAGTTTGTGGTTAGGGAGGTTTAAGCTAACTTATTTGATCTATTAAATAGTAAAAATCCTCCGTTGGAGATGGTATTAAACCACATCTGAACCACGATCGCATCTCACTATAAATGATGCTCAAGGAGTCAGCTTGATGTTACCACATGTTTACTGGTATGGTAGACTAGAACTACAGCAATGTTGCTGAAACATCGCTCGAGTCATCTGATATTTTTAATAGACTGCGTATTACATAACTAGTAATAATAATAAACTCTGTGAACGAGAACTTTGGTCAAAGACGATTTAGTTGTCGCTTTAAGAATTTTACCAAAAATTTGTGTTTATACTATATTAAATTCGTAATTATATCATCAGTAGAGCTGTGCCATTGCATAACTTGCATATATGCACGCCAAGAGATATGCAGAGTGTTTTATGCAATGCAAAGAATTATCTTGTGCATATGCAAAATCACATATGCAAAATGCATATTGCATATGCACGATATCATTGCATATATGCTGTAGTACGAATGTTGTAATTTGATTTTTTTTAATGTGAAACTGCAAATTGGTTATTAACACCAGAAATTTTGTACATTGATGGGATCTCTCGCATACACACCATCAGTTGTTAAAGCAACATCTCAAGTTTTACCCGGTGCGCTATGTTCAGTACCTGATGCCCAGGTTTCCTACTTGACCTGTTCTTCTGTTAAATTTGGTTCATAAATAAAATACAATAGAGGTGTTCGAACTGATTTTATTGGAGTTTGAAGTTTTTAAGAATTGCATGGTGTAATAGTTTTTGTACACCTAGTGATATTTTTCTTGTTTTGTCCTACACATAGGCCTCCCTATCCGTACAAAGTGTTGAAGTGGAAATGCAACAGTGAAGTTTGTATCAATTCCCGAAACATATGCGTTTAGTGAATTAATAATAACTACCTTTGTTGTGCTCTGCTTGCTCATAAAAAATGAGAAAGAACTCAATAAGGTAATCCCTCGAATTCCGAATATGCCACAAATTCCCAAAATTTGCATCATTACAGTGATTTCGCTTTCTAGACTTACATAAGGACAATCAAATCTACAATTGACATTTAGAGATTATATGCTGATTTGAATATTCCTGCAATATTTGGTTATTCAAAACCTAATGCAAATGTTCGGTATTTGTGGGATGTCTGGAATGAGGAGATTACCTAGAGGAAGATTATGAGAACTTTTTCGCAAAATTTTGTATTAATTTTTGTATTTAAATTTACAGATGTATTGGATAATGAGATGATGATTGAAGAAATGAACAAATTTTTTGTAGTATTCTTATGATTACCAATCTTTATTAGTTACACCATTCCAAAGTACCCCAAAGTGTAAGGAATAATACTTAAGAAAATGAATTCTCAGAATATGACTTTCGGGACAGAAATCTGTATTTTACTTATTGCCGGAAAACTGTAAGTTTGTCGTGCAATCTAATAAGGGTATACATTGTTATTATCAAAATATCTGCTGCAACTTCATAGACATGATGTCGAGAATCTGTTAAGAATAATCAATTTTTGTGAATTAAAAATGAGGATTTAAGAAAAAATTTAAATCATGTGTAATAAATCTTTTAATTGTGTGTAATAAATTTTGTGCTTACTTAAAAAAATTTGTCCGTTGATATACCGTTGAAATATCTCGGTAAATTCCAGCAGCGCGGTTGGGTCGCTTCAACATTTGTGGGTCGCTTCAACATTTGTGTACATTTGGACCACAAAGCAGTAATGGCTCGAACGAGGTCTGTGTATATTAGCAAGGAATTTTTGTGGTGTGTAAGCAATCTCTTCAAGAGGGCTTGGGCGAACCCTTGGGCCTAGAAATTTAATCACTCCCTCCACTTGAGAAGTTCCAAAAGTGCCGATGCCTTGAGAAACAACACCACAGGGTTTGACAGTGACAGATCGCTGCACTTGAGCTGCGAGGGTGAATATAGCAACGGTTTTGGACACTTCAAGACTTGTGTAGGGCGGGACTTAATGCGTCCTCGGCATAAGAGCTTTGGGCCAATAAGGAACGATTATACCAAGAAAGGAAATTTAGAAGGGCTGAAGCCACGTATAAGACAGCAAAAGCGACGCACAGGCGGAGCTTCGAGCATTACGTGTGAACTTAGAAACTGTTGATTGGCGGTACAAAAAGTAGAAAATCACTCTCGCCAGACATTTTGGTAGAAGCTGATGAAATAATTTCAGTCTAGCGCCGGGCCTCGTAGGAGAAAGTACGTGCTATAAATAGGAAGTGGTGAAAATAAAGAAAATACCAATCTAACTTAATGTTGCAGTGCCTTTCAAATAAAGGAGGTTAAAATTATCAAAATTTCTCTTCTGTTGCAATAGAGTAAAATATTCTACGTTTTTTTTGTGCAGAGAAAATTTTACGTGTTCCCTTTACCACGTTCACTAAGGGGCGATGACCAAATCGACCAAATTGTATGAATCATTTGATGGAACGGAGATGCCACACTAGAGGGGAGGGTAAGAGAAATATAGTTTAATTTGGAAAAGATGTTTTGAGATAAAAATTGTGAAATTTCAATGTTATTCAGTGAAGTAAAAATTGAGATATTTGAGGGGACGTTAGTGGCGCGATTAAAAGTAACAAGTTGAATTTTTGTCTTTAACAGGCGGGAAGGAGTCATATATCTGAGGATTGATCAGCTCGAATGAAAGGAAATCGATGTGTGAATATACTGAAGCGGAATGAGCAATATAACGTCATCACTAGACATTTTCTGAACAGTGAATAAGACAGGCCTTTGAACTGAAGCGAGTCGCGGACGAATGTTTGTGGTTGAAGTGACCATTGCCCACTGTGCTGCTGGAATAACTGAGATGGAAATAGGCCCGAATAAATCATGTCTTATGTGTAGCTCTTGTATACGTAGTGGTGGCCTGCCAGCCGAAACATTCAGTATAGTTATGTGATGAAAGGCATTTGGCGTATGCTGTTTTTGATTCCATTATTTAATTTGCATCATTCCTAATACCGTTCATTGTGTGTACGCTCATTGATGTTTGTATGACGTATAGCTGGTAATCATAAATGCTAAGCGAATTTACCTGTGTATCATGCCCCACAATGTTAGAAGAGATAGCTCATAACATCACGGGGCGCTCAGAAAGATGCGCTGTGTAAGTCGAGTCAACCATCATCGGTGAGTACAGCTCTAATTTTAGTATATAATCATTGTTTTTTCCCTGTTCTTAGTGACTGTGTTCTTGATACATCCTTACATTTTTGTGTATTGTGTAATGTCATGGAGGTGTGCCATTCCCTCAATTCCGAGAACCTGATCTTCTTGTTAATGAAATGTTAACAAGGAGGCGGGACGTTATCTCGTGACACCGAATAACGAAGATAATCCTTTTGGTTCAGCATAAAGTTAACCGATATTGAGCCATTTTCTTCTTCGATAAAATCACCGAAAGCTAGTAGTTTAACCCCCATGTCTCATTTAATGTACGAAACTAACTTTTAGTGCTCGCCGTGGCCGAGTGGTTGAGAACGTGCCCATCCGTGAAGGTGTCAAGGGTTCGAACTCCGGCGCTTCGCGGCGATTTTACCCGTTGGGTAAAAGGAAAACACAATACCCCACTCTACCCAAATATCTGAAATGGATACCGGCTCGACGGGGGAGTAACCGTCCTGGTGCTATAGTAATACGGCATTTGAAAAACCAATGTACAAGATGATATTTATCATGCTGAATTGATTGGAATAAAACTTTTTTTCTAGATTGCTAGCACGAGAAGATCTTCCCATGATTAAGGAAGTCAACTCAATTTTGCGTGGCTATCCTGTTGAGGAACGAACACCAACCAAATTTGATGACCAACGAAGTAGTTGGTTACCTCTTTCCATCTGACACGAAGAATTTTAAATTTGCTACTCGCTGATGTACGGTGTAGAAAAAAGTGTTTTCGCAATACAAAATTATTCATGCCGATAAGCAAAAAAAAGTGTCCTATTTGACAACATTAAAAAGTACATTATTATTAAAGGTAACCACAATGGTTAAACCTTGTTTTACTTTGAAATCTTAGGTAATCATATTTTCATGTTTTCTTCATTAGTAGTAAATGCTCGATATTCTAAATATTGAACACTATTGTATTGAATTTATTGTATTGAATTTATTGAACCTTAGAGTTCAATATTTACAACATCAAACAAGTTCCAACTAGCTGAAGTCGGCCATTCCGCAGCGCATGTGCAAGAATTGATCGCATATTGTTTGCATATAAATGCAAGTACTGTGCATACGAAACTCCGCAACCGCATATATGTAACCTCAAGCCGCATATTTTATGCGCGCATAATTTCATATGCGCTTGCATATATGCACGTGCATATTGGCACAGCTCTGGTAGAGCTGTGCCATTGCATAACTTGCATATATGCACGCCAAGAGATATGCAGAGTGTTTTATGCAATGCAAAGAATTATCTTGTGCATATGCTAAATCACATATGCAATTTTGCATTTGCAATATAACAGATGTCATATGCAAAATGCATATTGCATATGCGCAATATCATTGCATATATGCTGCAATACGAATGTTGTAATTTTATTTTTTTTAATGTAAAAGAAATTGAACCAGAAATTTTGTACATTAATGGGATCTCTCGCATACACGCTATCAGTTGTTAAAGCAACATCTCAAGTTTTACCCGGTGCGTTATGTTAAGTACCTGATGCCCAGGTTTCCTACTTGACCTGTTCTTCAGTTAAATTTGGTTCATAAATAAAATACAATAGAGGTGTCCGAACTGAATTTATTGGAGTTTGAAGTTTTTAAGAATTGCATGGTGTAATAGTTTTTGTACACCTAGTTATAGTTTTCTTGTTGTGTTCTACACACAGGCCTACCTATACGTAGAAAGTGATAAAATGGAAATGCAACTGTGAAGTTCGTATCAATTCCCGAAACATATGCGTTTAGTGAATTAGTATAATAACTACCTTTGTTGTGCTCTGCTTGCTCATAAAAAATGAGAAAGAACTCAATAAGGTAATCCCTCGAATTCCGAATATGCCACAAATTCCCAAAATTTGCATCATTACAGTGATTTTGCTTTCTGGACTAACATATGGACAATCAAATCTGCAATTGACATTTAGAGATTATATGCTGATTTGAATATTCCTGCAATATTTGGTTATTCAAAACCTAATGCAAATTTTCGGTATTTGTGGGATGTCCGGAATGAGAGAGATTACCTAGAGGAAGATTATGAGAACTTTTTCGCAAAATTTTATATTAATTTTTGTATTTAAATTTACAGATGTATTGGATAATATGATGATGATTGAAGAAATGAACAATTTTTTTTAGTATTCTAATGGTTACCAATCTTTATTAGTTACACCATTTCAAAGTACCCCAAAGTGTAAGGAATAATACTTAAGAAAATGAATTCTCAGAATATGAATTTTGGGACAGAAATCTGTATTTTACTTATTGCCGAAAAACTGTAAGTTTGTCGTGCAATCTAATATGAGTTTACACTGTTATCAAAATATCTGCTGCAACTTCATAGACATGAATAACGAAGATAATCCTTTTGGTTCAGCATAAAGTTAACCGATATTGAGCAATTTTCTTCTTCGATAAAATCACCGAAAGCTAGTAGTTATCTGTACCCCCATGTCTCATTTAATGTACGAAACTAACTTTTAGTGCTCGCCGTGGCCGAGTGGTTGAGAACGTACCCATCCGTGAAGGTGTCAAGGGCTCGAACCCCGGCGCTGCCCGGCGATTTTCCCCGTTGGGTAAAAGGAAAACTCAAACACAATACCCCACTCAACCCAGATATCTGAAATGGATACCGGCTCGACAGGGGAGTAACCGTCCTGGTGCTATAGTAATACGGCATTTGAAAAAAGTAGCAGAAAAACCAATGTACAAGATGAAATTTATCATGCTGAATTGATTGGAATAAAACTTTTTTCTAGATTTCTAGCACGAGTAGATCTTCCCATGATTAAGGATGTCAACTCAATTTTGCATGGCTATCCTGTTGAGGAACGAAGACCAACCAACCAAATTTGTTGACCAACGAAGTAGTTGGTTACCTCTTTCCATCTGACATGAAGAATTTTAAATTTGCTCCATGATGTACGGTGTAGAAAGAGTGTTTTCGCAATACAAAATTATTCATGCCGATAAGCAAAAAAGTGTCCTATTTGAAAACATTAAAAAGTACATTATTATTAAATGTAACCACAATGGTTAAACCTTGTTTTACTTTGAAATCTTATGTAATAATATTTTCGGGTTTTCTTCATTTGTAGCAAATGTTCGATATTCTAAATATTGAACACTATTGTATTGAATCATTACCTTAGAGTTCAATATTTACAACATCAAACAAGTTTCAACTAACTGAAGTCGGCCATTCTGCTGTGCATGTGCAAGACTTGATTGCATATTGTTTGCATATAAATGCAAGTACTGTGCACACGACACTCCGCAACCGCATACATGTAACCTCAAGCCGCATATTTTATGCGCGCATAATTTCATATGCGCTTGCATAATGCACGTGCATATTGACACAGCTCTAATCATCAGTAACGTCCCTTTCAGCACACTGGTTCTTCTTCTCCTCGTACAGTCTCGCATTCGAGGCAACATAATCAAGTGCCACCTGTACCATCTCATTATAACCAATGCAAGATATAGATCTCCTCAGGGTGCCTAATAATATTTTTGAGACCTGTTAACAATCATCGCATCTTAATTCCAATGAACATACACAAGAAATACAGATCTCATTTAATTATTTTGCTATTAATGAGGCGCCTCAATATCTCTCATTCCATGCTCCCTTTCATTCTCATCCCCACCTTCACCGTTGTCACGATTTCAATTGCCACAGACCCTTCGAAATGAATTCCATGG
The DNA here is from genome assembly GCA_030386875.1 of Morinoia aosen. Classification (NCBI taxonomy): domain Eukaryota; kingdom Metazoa; phylum Arthropoda; class Malacostraca; order Amphipoda; family Talitridae; genus Morinoia; species Morinoia aosen. The sequence goes on along the minus strand of CM059572.1, from coordinate 1,697,453 downwards.
AGACACTATTAATTGCTCAGAGCCTAGGAGTTCGGGACATAAAGTTTTGATTGGCCCTGCAGGTGTCATCAAAGAATTATCAAGAACTTCATTATATTAGGGGTAGCTGGATTCCCCAGTGGGGTTCCAGCTACCCACCCTCACTTTGCCAGAGCGCCTGACCCGTGCTTGATGAGTCGAGGATATCAGCTCGGGGCTCTCGGCTATTTGTTTATCCAGGATTATGAGCATCCATTCCTATATGACGAAACATCTCTCTCCCACCTTTCCCAGGCCAAGGAATGCTGAATTTTTAATCAAACTCCAGGTTAGCATCCGTTCCATCTAGACTCTTCACTCTCGACCACATTCTCCTTCACAAATTCCCGAAAGCATTTATTTCCTTCAGGAACTCCAGCACTTTACTGATTGGTCCTCCGTCACACAATAAGTTATTTGCTTAAACGTTTCCTCCGGCTCCCGATCTGAAAACTCGCTTTCTTGTCTGCTGCAGCGCGGTACATTCCTCGATGATATGTTTTGCAGTAAGAATCTCTACTCCACACCATCCGTAGATGGGTCGTTGTCCAAGCGCCTCCGGATCATAGAGATAACTATGCGTTAGTGCGGTATGCTTCAGTCGTATAGCCTGTTGATGACAACCTCTTCCTGTCGGGCCAATTTGCTGTCACTATTCTTCCATCTTCCAGGGCTGGTTTTTATACATCTCATGTCTCCTTGTTGCCATTCCATACTTCGAACGTCTTTCTCCTAATCAACGGGAACCAGTCGCTGTAAGGAATCAGCACTAATTCAGCCGGTCTACTTGCTGCTTCCCTCGCCGCCAGGTCTGCGCGCTCATTCTCTGCTATGCCCACGTGTGCTGAACCCATCTGAAAGAAATATTTTTCCCGTTCTTGATAATATGATGCATCTCCAGCATTATTTTCCTTTGTAGTTGGTTATTTTCTGTATAGTTGTCGATTGACTGTATGGCGCTCATTGATTAGCTTCATAGGACGAAATTTTGCGATTGTGTTTCTTTTATAATATTGAGGGCGATTTCGATGGCATGAAATTCGGCAGTCTTTACGCTTGCCACGACTGGGAGAGAAACACTTCTGATGACACTGCCCATCACGGCTGCTGCTCCAACTCCTGTCAGTGACTTTGACCCGTCTGTGTATTTGATTTCATGCATTCGGTATCGAATTATGTTGTCTCTGTACATGTGTTTCACGATAGATGGGACTATTTCTTCTTTCTTAGTTATCATATTTGTCATGTTTTGTTCTACTTCAGGCCTTTCCAACATCCATGAAAATGATGATGGAGTGAAGCAAGGCTGGAATGGCTGTGTCGGAATGTTATATTGCTTAATTAATAGCTTTGCGTATCCTATGGATAACTGGTTGCGATGTGAGTTTACGGCTGGTGAAAAACAATTCAAGATCAGTATTATTGACACAAATATACGCTGGGTTTAGAAAATGGCACTTGAGCTTGAAGAAATATCGGAGCATTAGGTCCCTTCTCCGCAACTCAAGCGTTGGTTCATTGCAGATGATCTGGAGGTTTATAATAGGCGTCGTTTGAAAAGCACCTGTGCTGATGCGCATGGCTTCGTTTGGGACGACAGCAAGTTCCTTCAGCGCCGTTGCACTGGCAGAGCCATTACTATGCTCCCATAGTCAATCTTTGGACGGATTTAAGGCTCTCTATAAACGCATTAAAATTTCTTCTTCTGCACCCCAAGATACAGATTTCATTACGTTCAAATCATTTCTGCATTTAGCTCTCGTCTGATGAATGTGTGGTATCCAGTTTAGTTTCCTATCCCACTGAAGACCAAAAAATTTAGTGCTTTCCCCTGTTGGTATTGGTTTTCCCTCCAGTTGTAACGTTGGAATGATTGCTGGTTCGGTCCCTTTATTAAACTGCATAGCCATAGTCTTCGTTGAGAATTTGAATCCGTTTTTCATTGCCCATTGGGTAACTTTATCTATGGTTGACTGTAGGGTTGTTTGTACTTAAGTTCTGTCGAAATCTGTAAATGCGATGAGATCGTCCACAAACAAGGAACTGAACACTTCGTTAGGGATTTCTTCTGCCAATCAGTTAATATTTATTTCAAAGAGGGTGACACTGAGGGTGCTTTCTTGCGGCGTTCCAGTGGCAAGATCTTTTGGTGAGGGTATTTCTTCTCATATTCTAACACGAAATGTTCGATTACTGAGGAATTCTTTAACGAACGTCGGTAATCGGCCCTTCAAGACAGCTTCTGCCAAATCTCTCATTATGCCGTAGCATCACGTTATATCATATGCCTTCTCTAGGTCGAAAAACACCGCCATGATAAACTTCTTATTAGCCAGAGATTGTTTTATGTCCGCATCTAACCGGACAAGATGGTCTATAGTTGCTCGATGTCTTCTAAAGCCACACTGTACATTAGAAAGGAGTTTATTGTTTTCAAGGTATTCCATTAATCGTTTGTTAATCATTTTCTCATATGTTTTGCATAGACAACTGGTTTACGAGATAGGTCTGTAGTTGATGGGGTTAGAGTGGTCCTTGCTGGGTTTGGGATGGGAATTATTATAGCTTGTTTTCACGGCTGATGAACGTGTTCGGAAATCCATAGCTTTTTGTATATTTTTAGCATGTATTGGTAGGCATTGGCCAGCACGTTCTTGATCATAAGGTTACTGATGTTATCCGGTCTAGGTGTGGTGATCTTGTTGCTCTTGATGGCAAATGACAACTCTTGTATGGTGAAAGGTGCGTTATACGGTTCTTCGTTGTTGCTCGTGAAGTCTATCGGAATCTGTTCAATTATTTGCTTCTATTGTAGAAAGTGATTAGCGTAGTTGCTGTAACTGGATATAGTTTTGAACGTCTGGGCAAGTTTCTCTGTGATGGCCTTCAGAGATGAAAATTGTACTTCTTCTTCGCTAAACATTCTTATCGGTCTCTTTGCTCTTCCTGTTATTCTGTTCACCTTTTCCCAGACGCAGCTGTTCGGCGTGTTGGAGTTGAGACATATTCTCTCCAGCTGCACTGCTTTGCTTCTCTGAAAGTCCTCGTTGCAATTGCTTTCGCTCTTTTCCACTTCACTTTATCTTCTACCACTCCCATTCGTTTATATGTCCTGTAGCACTTTTCCCTTTCTCGCCAGGCTGCCTTGTAGTCCTCTGTCCACCATGGTTTTGCATAATAACGTCTTCCTCCTGTAAAGCTCGGTTAATGCCGTTTCTGGATCATCTGATATCTGCAGGTTCTGGACATCTTTCCACGCTTCATATTCTCGATATCGCCTCCCGTTGCCCTTTCTGAAGTTCCACCCCTCTGCTTCCACACGTCCGTCACCCTGTCGCAATGATAAAGTTAGCGTGATCAGGAAGTGGTCACTGCTTAGAACTGAAGGGACCACTGCAAATTTTCCGTCCGGCGTAAGTCCAGGGGAGGTTAGGGTAAGGTCAATTGCCGTTCCTGAAACTAGGGTTGCTGAGTTGTCGTTGATTAAGTTGAAGTTACCCTTTTTTAAAAATATTTTGTATTGATCGTCCTCTACGGTCGTTGGTATTGTTTCCCCAATCACTATGATGGGCATTGAAATCCCTTATCAGGATGACAGGCTTTGGCATTGCTTCGATAGTACCCAACAGTTCTTCGAGGTTTATGTCTGCACTTGGTGGCAGGTATATTGCGGCTACTGTAATCACTTTGTAGTGACCAAGACATACTCTGGCTGCTATAATTTGGGCTGGGGAATCTAGTTCTATTTCTTGAGTCAGTATACTGACGAGTGCACCTATAGAGCCACATCTCCATGGTATCTATGGTTGTAGTGACTTTGCTTGCAGAGACCAGTGTATCCCTGTATTGGTGACACAAACTCATCTCCGTAGAAAGTCTCCTGAACTCCTATCACAGCCTATGTATCAATGAGGTTGATTAGGTCTTCTTTCGAAGTCGTCGTTCCTTGTAGATTCCACTGATGAACCTTACTTCCTCTTCTGTCATCACCTCCATTTCTTTCTGGTGGCTTTATTATGGTCAATGGATGTTGTGACTGCCTTTGTGTAGTTCAGGAACCCTACACCTTTAGATCTACGGTCGTCCAGCTGCAAAGTAATCATGAAATTTTGCCACATCCTCTCTATTCTCCTGATATCTCTCACTGAATTATTTCTTCTTGATGCATTTCAATCTTTTATTCGCGATAAAACATTCTTAAATAGAGAAAGAATGGTTGAAGCACTTGAAAAGCTTCTTCGTGAAAAGATATGTTTTTTATAGATGGAATATATGCTTTAGAAAAAAGTTGGGCCAAGGTTATAGAGAACGGAAGGATCATATTTTGATTAAAACAAAATTTTTACGATTATTATTTTCTTCCATTTTCAAATGCGAAAGTTCATTTGAGACACTGTGAAAAAAGTGAAAGTCCTTACGAGTGAAAAAAGTCCTTTTTTCACCCGTAGAACTTTTCGTTATCTTTTCCGTGAATCGTGCTTGCGGACAGTCGGCGTTCCATTCAAGCAATCGAACAGAAGTGCTTTGACGCGTCATTTACAAAGTTAACTGGTAACTTTTTCGTCTTGAAGATGGTCACTTGGTCACTTTTTATTAACATAGTCTTCGAACAGATATGATTAAGCACCTTAGCATGATAATGCTCAGAATATAATAGTATTTATTAGAGCAGTTCGTCCGAACATTTAATTTCAATTTTGGACACAAGTTATGGTCAAGTATTGTGAAAATGATACGACATTTGTTTGTGTACTCGGGTGTTTTTTTCCGTATATTTATCAGAAATATATTTTTTAAAACATGAAAAAATGAGTGTTGCGGAAAACTTTCTCCTTCAAATTTGAAGTTACAGAACTGGCAAAGTGTTAGCCAATTGTCTTGTCTAGAGATCCGATGGAAAAGTTTTTCGATAATTTTAATTTTTTTTATTTTTTCGGAAATTCACTTTTTTATTCCCTTGTTTTTTCGCGGATAATTTTCGACATGAATTGAATTTGAATGAAAGTTTTCATCGGATTTCTAGAGTTTTTTAGGTCCTATTAAATGATACATTTATCATTCCTGTACCTTGAGGGGATCAACCCAAGATTTTGACTAATTTCATCCGATTCGTTTGAAATTTGGCCAGAATATGTATTTGTTGAAAGTGAACTTCATTTACTACTGTAAGTTTTTCGATTCATGCCTTATTTTTTTCACGAAAAATTTGTCTTTTGGTAGGCGAAATTTTTATGGGTATTTCAAAAAAGGACTCGTCATTGAGTTTTGATGCTTGAACAAAACTAAACACAGTTTTAGAATCCTTGAAGCATTTCTAACAAAAGTACAGATCATTTTTTAAACATTTGAAAAAATTTGTTTGTGATAAGTGATATTTTATTACATCAAAAATACATTATTTTGGAGATTTTAGCTATATAATTTTTTTCTCAAATTTGGAAAAAAACCATCTGTACTTTTGTTAGAATAGTTCCAAGGATTCTAAAACTGTCTTTGTTTTTTTCTAGCACAAAACTCACTGACGGGTCCTCTATTGAATGTTGAAAGTGAGAGGTTTTAGGTATAAGCCAAAAACAAATTTTTTTGCTGAAGTGTACGAACGGGTGGCGCAGAGGAAACGCATGTTTTTAGAACCGCTAGTACGCGGCGACGGGAGGGGGTATTGACCTTGAACGAATGTTGGCAAACGGCCCATACTGTGCCGTTTCTGTCGCTATGGAGCGTACAACATCCATGGAAGTGGTTCGACAAAAGTTCCCAGGACACGTGATTTCAAGATTTGGTGATGTTCACCGGCCCCCTCGCTCACCCGACCTGTCGATATGTGACTTCTTTTTGTGGGGATATTTGAAATCAAAAGTGTACATCAACAAGCCTCGCACACTCGATGACCTTAAGAATTCCATTCGTCAGGAAATTGAAGCCGTGCCGAAAGAAATGTTTGAGAGAGCCGTCCGTAATTTTCAGAAGAGGACGTCATCTCAAAGAGATTATTTTCCAAACCTAAATATGGTATGTAATTTCAAAAACTAAATTAAAAAACCTATCATTTAATACTTGTTTTTATTCTTTTCAACCCATTGTGTTTCAGTAATTCAATATTGAAAAACATACGTTTCCTCTGCACCACCCGTAATGCTGTTTTCATTTTTATTTCAATAATCTACATGCATAACTTCATATTCATACTGTGAATCGTCATTTCCAAAAACTTATATAAATTTTTATTTTTTCATAAAAATTATGACATTTTATATTTATAGTCTGATTCTTATGAAATTTGACTGTTATATGTAACTTTTGAAAAGAAACACGATTTCATCTATTTATTTTTCCATTCAGGCCTTAGTTTTTGAAAGAAATAGGACATATTGGTTTTTTAGTTCATTCTTATTGATATTTAAATTGAATAAAACCTATTGAGTTTTTATACTAGAACAAAACCAAAGACAGTTTAAGAATTCTTGAAGCATTGTAAACAAATTTAGGGTTTCAAATTCTTCATTTCCCGTTTTGTTTTTATATGGGGTCGAAAATTTAGTATTTTTAGTGTTCTTACCTTTTAGTCCCCCCCCCCCCCCCTGGGGGGATCTAGTGTCCGTAGCGCCATAAAATTTTAGGACCGAATAGTCTACCACCTAAGGGTCCCTTTCCAACAACAAAACAAAAAAAAACTCACCCGACCGACAGGGGCCTGGGTTGATCCCCTTAAACTGTAGAAGAATCCCTTCAAAGGTCAAAAAAGGCACGCTTTCACCCGAACTTACCTAAATTTTTCTTTTTTCATAATTTTTTAACCAAGTATTTTTTTAACTAAACCCTGCTGCATTTGTAGCTCTATTTGAGTTTTATCGATTGATATATTTACCAGTTCTCTACCTTCAAAACTGTTCGAAAGGACCCTTACCGAAAGACATTAAATGCAAGTTTCAGAACAGCGGTATTTTTCGAAATAAATGAAACTAATTTTTAAAAATTAACTATTGCTTTTTAGTTCTATTTAAACCCTTTCGATTGATATATTTGCCATTCCTGTAGCTTCAAAACTCCGGGAGGGGTTTATATGTTTACACAGCAAGCTAATTAGCTGATGACTCAGCAGCCGGACTCAAAACAAACACTCAGTTTCGTCATCATAATTTGTCACCGAGTGATAGAATGTTTCATTCGAGTACGAAAAAATTTCAAGCAAAGCCATGAATGAACACTCTTGCTATTCCCGTAGAGGAACACTCAAAACTGACTCGTAATAAGGGGGAAGGGGAGATTACCTATCCATTGGCCCGCGCGCTGTCACGCTAGTGCGCGTCTTCTACCCCGTCTAGGAGACGAACTAACGCACGTACTTGACAGCTATTATATCATTGGATGCGCAAAAAAATTCTCTATCAGATAAGTTTATAAACCAAAAACCTACCATTATCCGGAAATTGACCCCAAGCGCGTCCGTAAATAAACGCAAATTTGTTATATACACCCTGTCTAGCTAATTTCGTGTAGCTAGTAATCACAATTAGCATAAAGAGAGTCATTACCTCAAGGCACACCGACGACAGACACCGTCAGCATTATATCATTCAACTGAAACAGAAATTGTAGGTTTCTTCCAATGCATCTCTTTTGAGTCAAATCAAGAAAGAAGTGATTAATTGACGACGAGTCGGGCCCATTCCAGTTCAAAATTGAAATAATATAGTTCTTGCAGTTATTCGATACCCCAAATCGTTTTTGCATCAGATATCCGTACGCCTAACCTGTTCCCTTAATTCTTCGATGATTAGATTAGATTATAAGTTAGTTTAAGCCTCCCTAACCGCTACAAAAAAAAGAGCGTATCGAAGAGAGGAAGGAGGAAGGCACCATTTAGTACGGAGATGAGAGAATGGGGAATCTATGCAGAAAGGTCATAGAAACAGTAAGATGAAAAAGAAGTTCATGAAACAAGGTCAAAGTTGAAGAAGAAAGTAGTAGGTGCTGAAAAACAGGGCAGCAGTGAACCGAAAAAAGATGATCCGTAACAAAACAAAAACCTATTCTATTTCAACAAAAGGAAGCCTACCTAACCTTTAGCTCGGGCCCTCACATAGTTCCCCTGGGAGCGCTAATTCCCATAGATACAATACTTGTTGTATCCCCCTGAGGGGTAATTCTTCGATGATTTTTTACGAGGAAGCTTAACTTGAATTTATGATCCTAATAGAAAAACCTATTGTATTATACTTTGTATGAGCTGAATGAATAAATGAAATTTTCATTTGTCATCAATACAGAATAGCCTATAGAGATCAAACAAAGTACGTTGAAAGATTAAGGGCGAATGCAATACGACTTTCAGCAAGATTCAACACCTCGCAAAGCCATAGTAACTCAAGATTGGTTAGCAGAGAATTTTTACGATCATGTGAAATAACAAATTCACCAGGTTTAAATCCTATAGACTATTACGTGCTAAGCGTCGTTGAAAGGGGGTCGAATCAACATCCTGATAGTACCAGAGGTTTACTTTAGGTCATGTTTGTTCAAGTGATGTCCGAAATGAATAAGGACTATTTAATTTCAGCTGTCAATAGTTTCAAACCTGAATAGAAGCAGTCATCGGAGGTGGGTTCGTAGAATAATTTGGAAAAGAACTCTCATCAAGTGCATTTGTATAAATTTGATTTAAATAAACACATTTGCAAAAATATTTTTGCTCTTTTAACATACTGAAAATGTCCTCAAATAGCCCTTGAACCCTGCAGTCTGAGCAGCTCGGCAGCTTCATGCATTTTTGAGGTCACTCAAAGTGATCCTTGCATAGGAATTTCCTTTGAAAAATGTCAAACTTCTTCCTCCGTTCAGAGAGGCGTTCGTTTTCATTTCATTGTGAACACTTGCATAGTTTAAGAGGGGTGGCGGCAGATTTCAACCACATGGTGAGCCTTGACACGACGCGTGTAGTATTTTGAGTTACAGCTATGTTTCAACTGTACCATTTTCTCTTTACGAACATTTTAACGGTTTTCAAGTTGGATTGCTTCTTGTGGAGCTCTTAGACGATTTCTGACTTTTTTTAAAACTCTTATGTGGCAATCCTCGATGTGTGGCTGTACGGTGAGGTTTCCCATTAAATTAGATAATCTAGTTTTAATTTCCATGATCAGATTAAAGATGCTTCTAAGAGAAAACGGAGGAATGCATCATTTAGTTCAAAATCAAGGGAACAGAGAATCTATGCACAAGGTGTGCACCCTGCCTGTAGGACGCGTAGAAATCTAAGCACATTCTGGACGCAGGAACAAGATAGAAAGAACTTCATAACACAATTTGAAAATTAAAGAAGAAAGTAACAGGTGCTGGGAAATGAGAGTAGTCAACCGAAGATGGTTTGTAACATTACTCTGAAGGTAAGAAGAATTTGCCAAGGTGCTATTATACTCGCATGAAGTTTCATAGGTAAACGTTGAATATTCTGAGAATCGTAGCAAAAAAAAAATATTCAGTGAATAACTTTGGTTTAGTCTAAAATACCCGAGAAGCTTAGTGAAAACCAACAATCGATTCAAAAGCAGTTCATGGCAAATGTGAGCTCAATTCAAGTAAATTCACTCATCAAGTCAGACCTTCAAAGATGAAGCATGAGCTCTAAATGGGCTAATCCAAGACAGCAAAACTTTGTTCTTTTAAGAATCGAACCTGAAACGAAAATTTTCAATATCATGGAAACCAGTAGCTGCTCATTTCAAATTTCTCAGTTTAGTCATGTTTTTGAATTACTTTATGGACTCCTAAGTCAGCCTTCAATTTCTTAGCCTTTTTTATAACAATTTTAATTTACAACAAAATTTTTGTACTGTATCATCTAAAAAAAATCTGTACCATGAAGATTGAGGCAAGGCCAGATGTTAGAATTCACACATGGTGTAAGTATAAATTATTACTTTACGAACAAAATTTCGACACGACTTAGTTGAGTAACCGGAAACAACCATGACCGGAAAAATAAAATCACATGGTTTAATAAATAATATTAACACTTCTCATCGAAGGATTACAATGAAATTTTATGGGTAAATGGAATTTTAAGATTCATGAAAAGTTCAAATAACAATCTCTCTCAAAAAAGTTGTCTTATTCATACAACTTTGACCTCGCCTCTACTGCAACACATCAATAACTATTCAATGAAAGCTAGTAAAGCTATATAATGGCTTTCACAACCAAAACAAACAGGTATAGACCAGAAATAATATAACTAAAAAACCAAACTAAATGAATTGATTTGATACAATGAAAAATTATGGAATCAAATGCCTTTACTTCTCAACTTTGAAATTCCCGAACGAGCACAAGTAGTCCTAGAGAATGCTTTGAACACAGATTAGATTAGATTATAAGTTAGTTAAAGCCTCCCGAACCGCTTCAAAAATAGAGCGTATCGAAGAGAGGAAAGAGGAAGGCACCATTTAGTATGGAGATAAGAAAATGAGGAATCTATGATGAAGGGGCATAGAAACAGTAAGATGGGAAAGAAGTTCATGAAATAAGATAAAAGTTGAAGAAGAAAGTAAGAGGTGCTGAAAAACAGGACAGCAGTGAACCGAAAAAACGTGGTCCTAAATTAACAGAACAAAAAAACTTTCATTTCAACTAAAAGGAAGGCCTACCTAACTCTCAGCTGGGGCCCTCACATTTTTCTCCTGGGAGCGCTAATTCCCATAGATACAATAGTTCTATCCCCCTGAGGGGATGCTTTGAACACAATTGGCAGTTATTCATAGAGCGGATGAAAATGTGTTTCATAAAGTATGGTTCCGAGATTAAAAATATTTTTTCTACAAAGAAGGTGGTTTCATCAAAGGAAAGGTACTCGGTTCCCTATCTTATAATAAAACCCTCGGTAACTTCCTTTATAACGAGTGATATAGATGTAAATTTCATTGATAAAATCTATTATTTTCTTCAGTCTTCTAAAAACATTTACTTCAAATAAAAATACCGTACAATCTCCAAGGTCATTATTAAAATGTTACTATTACATATGACTTTTTGAAGCGATAACATTCAGTAACTATTTCAATGTAGTCTGCTACAGCTGACACACTACAAAAAATAGTCTTAACTTGCATAAAATGCACCAATACGCGCTGAACACGTCTCATGGGACGGCGGGTACAAAGTTAATGGCAGCCTTGAAAGATTAGATTAGATTAGTCGTTAGTTTTAGCCTCCCTACCCAGCAAAAAATGTGATCCAAAGAGAGGAAGGAGGAAGGCACCATTTATTATGGAGTTAAGGAAACGCGTGAAAGAAGATCATGAAACAAGACCAAAGTTGAAGAGGAAAGTAGTAGGTGCTGAAGAACAAGACAGCAGTGAACCGAAAAAAGGCGGTCCTTAAAATAACAAAAACATTTTATTTCAACAAAAAAGAAGGCCTACCTAACTCTCAGCTCGGGCCCTGACATTGTCGCCCTGGGAGCGCTGGTTCCCATAGATACGGCAGCCTTGAAATAAGGAATGCTTACTGCAGTAACACTGGCCAACAGCCTCGTCTTGGGTAAGGTGAGGACGGACGTGCGGCGCACAAGATTGAGTATTTCGACTTCGCTTAATTACCACGTTAGCCGTCATAGGTTTAATTAAAGTTTAATATTTAACTAAAATTCAAAGTCAATTGTAGTAAGCAATTTTGAAAATAACGAAAATTGATACGTTCACCGCGTTTCCTCGGTTGTTTACTGTTGGTTTGGTTAGGCTGTAAATAGCAGAATAGGGAAGTTAACTTTACTACTCGAATATATTTTTGTCTTTCATAAGATATATGAAAACACAATTCCACGATGACATTTCATTTCGAATGATTGAAGGTATTTTTTAAAAAGGTCACATAACAGATCAAATGCAATTCATTTAAACCGGTACGTGAACGAACAATTTACCTTTTGGTACACATATGACCAAATACGCGGGAACGTGTTGATGAACCGTGCCTTCATTTAGCTATGATGAAGTATTTATGAAAATTGAGGGTGTGACTATTGAACGATCAGCAGTAATATACGAGTATAAATTCCCTCCGTGTACCACCGGTCGCTCACATGGCGGTTAACGTTTTGAAGAGATACTTGATAATTGTACGATTACTTACTCTCATAAAACTAATTAAATTTGAATAACTGACTTCGTATAAAATAGCCCTTTCTGGAATACTAGTCCAATTAAAAACTCATATATACTGTGACACGCATAAGTATTGGTTACATCACATTTTTTGTAACTTTAGCTCGAGTTCACAATTTTACCTAATATTTCGTCAGCATTATTCTACATAGTGTTTTCCTTGTCCGTGGAACGATAAGTAAAACGTCAGTGTTGAAATAGATTCATTGATCAAAATAAAAAATGATCCCACGCAAAAGCATTGAATCCATTCATTTAGCTTGTTGTGTAGCCTCTATTCCGTTCAACTGCATCTAGTCAATTTCCATAATTGCACGCAAGATTTTCACATATATGTATCTACTCATATCTACTGGTATTTTTGCCAATCTTCTTCGCAGAACTCCTCTAATTGTTCGACATTTTCCGAATTCCGCTCTGCAACGAAATAGATATATTTTATTAGGTAAAGCTGCGACGTGGACAGGCATTTCGTGGAATGTCTTACGTTTTGTCGGCCGAGAGTCAGTCAAGTATCGGGTTTCACTCGCACATTGCTCCGGACGCCCAAATTTGTTACTGTCGCGAACAGCTTACGCGAACTCTAAAAAAGGGAGATCAGCGTGAGAAGCAAGCCTTAACAACGGTCAACATTTTGCGAGGGACGAAAGCGCACGGGGAGACCCGCCTAACAAGAGCCAATGAGCTCACGGGAAATACCGAGAAGAAGGCGTGTCAGAGGCGTGCAAGGATTAGACCAATCAGCGAACAACACACCAGGACAAGGAAGAAAACTCGCGACGCTTCTAGAAGAAAGCAAGCTGAAGAGGATATAAGTGGAGCTTAAGAAGAGAACAGGGTCTTTGGCTGGTAGTACGATCGAGAAGACAAGTGAAGTTTGCGTAGCCTGCGGCGCGGCCGGTACGGCCCGTCGGTGCACCGGATCCCTTCCCCCAAGCATCGAGAGCATAGCGTCACCAGAATTGACACTTCAATCGCTACTATGATGTACCAATAGCCGTCAAAAGCCATAAACAAGATGAAGGGACGTTACGGTATACAAAACTAGTGAGTTGAAAACTGGTGATATGGATCTACAATTCTAAAAAATGATCCCGCATGCTCCACCGCAACTATGTGCACGGTGCACCACCGGATTCTAGCTCCCGCAGTGATACGCAGAACATGCACAGCGTTACATTATTCAAATCTTCTAGCAACAAACCTCAACGCACATTGAGCCTGCATAATGATCTAATCCCCCAGAACAACATTTGCCACACATCAGTAAGGGCAGGCTACGAACTTCAGAGTACCAGCGAGAGCAACTTTGGACAGCGCCTCCCAGCAGACCTCGGCATGAAGCAGATACTGGGCCAGTACACGCTACGCGGCGCAGAAGAAATGGACAACATGGGCTGCACGCCACTTCCAAGGAGAATACGAGTGGAAAGAACTGTGAAATGAACTCATAATATGATCCGCTACGAGTTCTAAGTAGGGCAGATGTTAATTATTCAAACGAAAGCGCGTTGAAAGGTACAACATAATGTTATCCAGCATAGCGAGTGTTCATTATGTGTTCCGTTGCATTGTTAATGGTAGCGTGGTTTCTACATCATTTTCCTTGTATTTGTGAGAAATTATAAACAACGGGTGCAAACTTTAGGTAGTGTTTGAGACACTCAGCCTCCTTCGGAATTCTTATGTGGTGAGTTTAAGTGCAGAGCATTTTATTGAGTTTGTTGCCAAGCCGTGTATTTCATTAGCGCTTTTATTTAATAGTGTTTTCTTTAATCCATTGCTCTTTGTGTTCATTTTAAGAGTGTCATGATTTTTTTTAGCAACATTAACTCACGTGTTCATTCATAAATTTTAAATAAAATTTAATTAAAAATGAGCTGCTCGTAGTTATCATTATTCCGTGTTGATTTTAGGTACATACATTGGTGTAGGTAGGCGTGGAACATACTCACTGTTTTTATTTTCCTCTGTCCTCTTTTCCTTCTTCTGTGTCTCCGCTCTGTTACCAGTTTCACCTCTTACTAAACCGAGGTTTAAAACCCTCAATACGCAGATGTCCTAGCAATTGAGACGTCTCGTGACAGCTTATAAACTTCATTTTTCTAAATTTTCAACTGGATTGAGGCTGGGAGACTGACTAGGTCAATTTAGGACGTCAATTCCGTTATTTTCAAGCTATTCTAGAGTTAGTTCGGTGGTGTATTCGGGATCATTGTCTTTATGAAACACGAAATCGAGACTATGTCCCAACTTTTCTGAAAAATCTCCCTGTACAAGCGGTCATTCATCCTACTATTTAGAGTTTCCAAATCACCGGAACAATTGGATGAAAAACATGCCCATATCATGATAGAAATACCTTCGAACTTTACTCTAGGGATGGTATTCTGTTAACTGCGAGCAGTGTTTCTTCCCTCGCCCAACGCAAATTGTCGTTTCTTCCGAATAGTTCGTTTCTAGATTTGTATGATCAGATAACCATTTCCCGGAATCCTTGCTTTTCTCTTCATAGGTTTCAACGAAACTCAAACAAGCTTTGACATGTTGCCGTTTCAATCATGGCACTTTCCTTGGTGATCCTGAATCAAATTAAGTGTGATTCGGAGTTCTACTAATGGTATCCTTTTTACTTCCATCCGAGCTCCTTTGCGGTCGGTTCGAATTTTAGAATGTATAATGAAAAGGTTTTTCTGTACGTTTCTGCTTTTACACCATTAGTTTTTTCGTTCATCTTTCTTGGTCGGTCAATTCTTGCAAGGTTTGTAATTGCGTCACCAAACTTCCAAAACTTTTTGATTGTTCCCTACAGTATTTGGTGGTACATTATTTTTTTGCATATTTGTCGATACCCCCCGTCCTTCTTTGTGGCGTTCAATAATTTTATTACGCATATAGTTTGATAACTCTTCAGTTTTAGTCATTTTTAAATTATGTAATATGCGGATTGTGCTTCGAAGACTTATAAAAAAAATGGAACCATTCTGTAAATAATCGAGTGCCTGTCTGATGGATCGGTCATATCACTCCAAAATAATTTGATATGTAAACTATTGAAAGTCATAAAATTTGATTATTAAAAGGGAAATAGAACTAAGTACCCTAAACTTTTGAGTGGCACCATTTCTTATTTTAATCAATAAAATTACATCTACACTGACTTTTTAATTATCGTTCCACATACCAGTAAAAACACTATTAAAGATAAAACTCACCAAATATTAGGTAAAATTGTGCACTCAAACTAATGTTATGTCAAAAAAGTAATGTTTTCAATACTTTTGCGTCGTCACTGTACATTGATGAGTAGTTGCGCAGCAGACAAACAATGGTAAGTAGTTATTTAAGCAAACTTGAAACCAATAATTCAACCGGAAGGAATGTGTAGAGTGGCTCCTCTAACAATAATAACTCTCCACTCAACAACAGAAACAGTAAGCACGCCATAACAATACCTTTTTGAAAATCTTCATAAAACAAAGCTATACACTTCGCTGCAATTAGAAGCGTATAACCCAGCGGTCATTGAAGATATTCCTCGCATAAAAATTTTCGGCGCTTATGATCAGTGATGGGTAATTTCTTAAGTGCACTATGACGGTGCGTGGACTGGCTCAGCCAATGAAGGCGTGATACTCTTCTTTTAAGTAACCCAAGCGGTCCAGCAGCCTGTGAACAGCAAAGAACACCCGAGTAACTCAAGAGTGCATGAAAAAAAGCCGTAAGGCAACAAAGGCAGTAAGTGTAAAGTTTTTTTTTTTAAGAACCATTAGTCTTTATTGACCAGTTGCGCAGAATGCACAAGTACCCACCAAGGAGATGAAAAAATTATAAATAACGCAATTATAGCCATCGTAGGTACAAAAATCTACCTCATGCAAAAAGTAAAATAGACTCTGCAGCGAGTAGTTAAGAATACTACTAAAAGGCCATGACCTCATTTCTAAAAATAATTCTTTTCCTTCATCCATTTGTGGAGAGTTCAGGAATCGTGTATACACTCAAAGAATCGACAAGTCTCAAATCGCTACACTATTACAATAATTTTCAGTTTACCGTCACTGGAGACAAGGTTATCCACACGAATAAAGCTGTACACAACAGATAAATTTAACCCAGGACTGACGTCTTAATAGTAACACGGGTCGAGAACGAGTGTTGATCAGCGGAACTTACTGCAAAGTGGAGTCTGTGAAGCCTTTAGGACCACACACAGCGAGCATCACCGAGCGGGTGCCGTCACCGACGGGCAGCACAGGTTCCAGCAGCTCGAGCGACACGCGCCCCCTCAGCCCGTGCCAGGACGAGCCGCCGCACGAAAGCACATGGTGTACCTTCACGCACCATTGAGAGCTTATCGACCACACACTCATAAGAATGCCGCTCGATTTCAATTGTATAAAATCTTGCATATAATACTGTATATATGAGCAAATATCATATGTACTTGTAGGGAAAGAGGTCATTTATGAACTTGTTCCTGTACATCGCACCAACACTTTCACTGGGCATAGTTCCCAGCATTTTTTTTTTTTACTTCAACCGAACTTCAAATTACAAATTCATTCTCGTTATCTGATGAGGTGAGGTTCCTAAATCCTAAATGCTTTTTTCGTAATCTATTCCACAGCAATTTGCAATAGCCCTTGCTACTAATTTCCCTTGCAATTTTCATGAATGAAAAATTGGTTATGGAAGACTTTGGTAAGTCCATGTTCACAATTTCAGAATTGAATCTTGATACACGGAAGGTTTATAGAATTAAGACCCTAATACCTATAAACCAAGACCTCAGCATTCCGAACGACAGACCGCATTGGAAATAAAATAAAATCTTACATAAAACGGAATCATGAAATTAGAATTTAGACTAACCCAAGAATAAAGATACGAGTTGATATTATATATTATCATTTATGACAGGTTTCAAACTAGTTAAAGCCTGAATAAGTCCTCTTTAATACCAGGTATAACAAAAATCAAATTCAAATACCGCATCTGGTTCTAAAGACTACAGTTGCATTATCTCGTTCTGAGCAATGAAGAAAGTTTTCATACATGCACGCACGCACGTTTCTAAAAACGCTTATCTATTTTATGTGATTTCATTGTATGTCTGATTTTTTAATACGGGCAATTATTTTGTATGAGAATTCTCGCAGCACAATAAATCAGCAGTGGCAGAGTTGATAACATGGATAAGAGGAGCACGTCTGTTTCCATTTGCAACGAAGAGAGGAGATATTTTCACACACACTCGTACAGGAACGTTTAAAATTTCAAGTTTATGCCTATCGTTTATGAAAATTTAAATAATCCATGGCATCTACATTGCTTACAACTGAAAACTTTTAAAAATAGCATGATCACCTAGTACAAATACATTTATTCACATTCACGGTGATTGAAACGAAAGGACAGATAATAGTACGCGTAATAATTAGAAGCACTTCCGTGAGTATGTTTTCCTGTGCGACAGGTGGAATTCATATTCTTTTGAACGAACAATTTACGCTTCTCTGGAACCAAGTCCGTGAACAAGAAGGCATGTGGGGAAAAATGTGAAGTTAAACCTCTCCAACGCGGTAATGAAAAAGCTGAGTTCTTGCGTCGTAATTTTAAACTGAATTTTTCGTAACTCTTTCAATGTTAACTATGATTTAACATGGCAACAAAAATACTAATATCAACTTGAAAGTCTTAGTAATCTATACTATAATAAGAGCCGCGTCCGTCCGTCCGTCCGAAGCCAGCCTGCAGTGTGTGATGAGCGTATCAGTGATACAAGCTCCAGCGCTATATATTTTGACGGGCCGTGTTCACGCGGCCTCATCAACTCTCGAGGGATTGTATTTTTTTATTTCTTACGGCCTTTCTCTCATTTCGCCCTTTTTTCTATTTCAAATAAAGGGGGGTGGACTAGTACGTGCTAAAAACAGCATTGAAAATTCTAATTTAACAATGAGACTTTATACTACCAGATTTACTTAATACAACTATTTATTGACCATCAAAATAATTTACGGTTTTCACGCTGAGAAAATCTTTGGCACATTAAAATAAAACACCAGGAAAATAACAAAATACGCGGAGACTGGGACAATTTTTTCCAAATATTTCTAGTAAAATGGAATAAATACCTTAATTATATCACTGTTTTCAGCAGCCAAGGCATCAAGCTCGTCTCGCCACGGGATGTCACCTTCCGTCTTATTGAAGAAAAGCAGACGCACTCTCCTGCAGCCCACAAATTGGTTGATGTTAGAGAAACGAGGAGGGGCAAATACACACAGCAGCACATATTTCAGGCACTCGGGTCTATCGAATTGCTCTGCACAAGCTTCATATTCTGTCGTTCACGAACAGGAAATGATACATACTTCTCATTTAGAAATGGATCAGCAGTATATTCTTCATTCAAAATTGATTCATAGATTTTTGTAAGTCTATTGATTACAACACGACTGTCACTTAGGAAGACAATTTCCTAGAACACTCACGAAATATAAATTTTAATCTTTCACAGTACTAGATTCAAATTTCTATTACCGAGAACACTAATTAATCTGAACCTTAGGTATGAACTTTCCACCCGCTCGAAGGTGAAACGAGAAAGTATCTAAAAATCGAATTACGCTGTTTAAAATTCCAAACATTCAGTACCTATCTTAAAATGTCTGTTTTACTTGCATTGCAACCAAATTTACTGCAATATTAAAATTCATATTTTAGAAATAATTTAAGTAATTCTTCAATTATTTTAGAGATTAGATTCTTAGCTAGTTTAAGCCTCCCTGACCGCAACAAAGGTGTTCCAAAGAGAGGGAAGAAGAATCTATGCACATGGTGCATAAAACCAGAAAGTTGAGAAAGAAGTTTATGAAACGAGATAAAAGTTGAAGAAGAAAGTAGTAGACGCTGAAAAACGGGATAATAGTGATGGACCGTAACTAAATACGTAACACAGATGGACCGTAACTAAATACGTAACACAGATGGACCGTAACTAAATAAAAAACCTATTCTCTTTCAACAAAAGAAAGGCCCAGCTAAACTTTAACTCGGGACCTCACATATTCCCCGTGGGAGAGATAATTCCAAATGATACAATAGTTGTATCCCCCTGATAGGCCCACAAAGGTGTTTCAAATAGAGGATGAGAGGAGACTAAGAGAGGACACTATTTAGTATGGAGCTACGGGAACGGGGAATATATGTACAAGGTGTGTTCTCATGGAAGACAAAAACACAGCAAAATTTAGGTCAAGATTCAAGAAGGAAGTTTATGTTATAAGAAAAAGTTGAAGACGAAAGTAATACATTTAGGTGCTGAAAAACAGGTCAGCACTTTAAGGCAAGGGTACGGACTGAACGGGCTCAAAAATAGGTTATTTTCAGGCGAGCTTCCGACTATGAATAAAGTAACTCCATAGTTAATGTGCACTCAATCCGTATTGACCATGTACCAATTCCTCAGTTTTGTCCATCAGATCGAAATTATGCCTATTTACGCTAATTTACGTTAATTCAAAATGGCCGCCATCTTGGTGAGAATCCAAAATACAACTTCAGGGATGCCACGATATCCAAGTTAACACGAAACTATTCTTCTTGAAACTTCATGGTCGAGTTAGCTGGTATACATACTGTACAACTCTGTGAAATTTCATTGATATTCACTGTACGGTCCCTGAGAATAGCTGACATGCATATCAATACCCATGAGCAAAAACACAGTTTTGAGAAAATCAGCTCTAAACATTAAACTCAGCAGATATTTACTAAAAAGCCGGAAGCATGAGTTTGAGTATCTACAGCATTGCATAATTACCTTACATCATTTTAGAACTGTCCTGCGCCATATGTGCCATCAAACGCCTGAGATTTTTTACTTCAGACCGGGCCCATCTTGCTTCGAGAATGGATTTCTGTCCTGGTACATATTCATTCTGAACACGTCTTGAGTCAAGCAAGTTGAAACCCTCCTGCAGGTGTTCTCCCTAGTAGTGATGTACCGATGTATCGGTATCGGCAGTATCGGCCATTTTTAGTGGTATCGGTATCGGCAAAATCCGACCGATACTTTCCAATATTATGTATTTTATCATCAAAATTAAGGTCTTAAATCATGAAAGTAAAAGTATGTAACCTAATGATACCCGTTGTGTGTTTATTTACGATTTGGTGTCCGCTTGTTAATAAACATAGGTTGTGTGAGTTTGCGGTATCATGGATACCGAATTCCTCAGTGTAACATTAAAAGATGGCGTTTCCATGCATTTAAATATTTGACATTTTATCAGGATAGGTTTTGTTAGGATAGGTTAGGTTAGCTTAGATTAGGATAGGCTAGGTTAGCACAGGTTAGGTAATGCTGACAGAATTTTTTCTCGGGTCCACCTAGCTTAACAATGACATTTTCCATGGAATTTCCACGGGTCTTGCTACTATCTAATAATACCTTTGGTTTATTTGGATTTCGCTTCTTCCATTTTTTTTTGTCACGCTCATAAGGAGAGTTATAGTGACCGTATCTGTGATACGAGTTTCACCAGCGCGCAAGTACAAGAATATTTTTCATTGCGGGTGCTGTTAGGATGGATACATTCGTTGGGCACCACATCTGGAATATTTTTCAAAGAAAGTTAGTGAATCCCGTCATTTTTGACGGGCTGTGCGTACTTGTAAACAAATAAAGAGCCTATTCATACCTAGTAAATTAGTTAGCTAACTGTTGAATTACAGCATTTAATCAGGCCCGCTAACTGAATTCACTACTTTGAATTTCCGATGAGTCACGTACGGTCATAACTGAAAGCTATGTAGCATGAATAGCTTAATCCTGTAGCGGCATAAAATTATTATACTTTTACGACTAAAACCTATATAGTTTGACCTAATATCCACTTCTTAAAGTATGTGACAGGCTAACAAAAACCAAACCAATTTAATAAAGTTGAAGGTGCATTTGAAAGTTTGTGTGAATTTAGTAGAGAAGTAGCTGAAAATTCTATTTTAATTTGGCTTGTAAATCGTCATATATTCCGAAGCTAAGAATTTATTTTTATTTAGCAAGTATCTCGCCGTTCATAACGAATCTTGTATTTTTCTTCTATGTTAAGATGTTTAAAAAATCCACGAACAATCTTATAGTTGAATACATCTGAGCGGGTCAGTTGATTGCTTTAAATTGAGGCATTTGATTGCTTGATGAGGCATTTAAAAACGAGGGAAATTCCAAGGAACTTAATCATATTTACTGGGAATACGTTTCGGAGTCCAGATCCATCATCAGTTCGTAAAAGTAAAATTCATTATGACTACAATAAAATAAAATGTTGGGTACAGTCACTAAAGGAAATCACGAAAACAAAACATAAATCAAAATATGTCCCAGAGAAAATAAAATCGACAAGATCTACTTACAATTTTCAATGGGTAGGAACTGTCAGAATTGTTGAGGGCCGGTTTTCGCTTAACAATATGTAGCGACTCTAAAATTCCGAGGTCACTTGTAGTTTAAGCCGAATCTAAGATTTTGAAGTCCGCAGAGGATATCGGTACGTGGCATTTTACTGCGTGATTACGTACGAATTGTGCGAATTGGTTCCCCGTGCGGAAGCTTCAACCCCGATGTTCTGCCATTCTGATATAAAAATTTTGTGCCGTCATGCCGACGTACGATGATGTGCACTGCATACCACTGTACAACTGTAAGAATAAATCAGAAAGGCTCGCTTCTCCATCAAAAGCGTAACCTTTTCTTGTACCGGAATTGTATAATTTTAAGGTTGTTTCTTTTTTCCGGTACAAGGATACGCTTCCGATAGAGATGCAACTATTTTTATAACAGAATGGGCGAACATCGGGGTCGAAGCTTCCGCGCGGGGAACTAATTAGCTTACTCCTCACACTCCGCAGTACGTAATCACGCAGCTAAATACAACGAACCAATATCCTATGCGGACTTTAAAATCTTATATTCGGCTTCAACTGCATGTGAACTCAGAATTTTAGAATCGTTACATATTTTTAAACGTAAACCGGCCCTCAACAGTTCTGATAGTTCCTACCCATTATAAATTGTAACTAAATAATAGTTTTGTCGATTTTAGTTTTTTCTGGGACATGTTTTAATGTTATTTTTATTTTCTTGATTTCGTTTAATGACTGTATCCAACATTTTGTTTTTTCTTCTATTGCAGACATAATGATTTGTACATTTACGAACTGATGATGGATCTGGACTCCGAAACGTATTCCTAATAAACATGCTCCAGTACCTTGAAATTTTCGTTTTTAAATTCCTCATCTTATAGATGGTTGCGTGTTTGCAGATATTTTCGGTTTCGGGGCTTATCGAATTTTACTATTTTTTTTTCTTCACCAAAGTATGTACTCGTATTTGGTGTGAATAACACGAAAATGACAACCCTTTTTTTGGAGAAATTATTGTTTTGGTCCACTTTTGGAGCCAGTTGCTATTATAGCTAGTCTACATTACGTTGCAATACGATTAGAAACGCATATCTATTGAATGGATTTCATTTTGTTATTTTTCTCGACAATATAGTTAACATAGCAAGAGCATTTTATTTATCATAATCGGAAACTTTATTGTAAATATTTTTATATTATTAGATATATTAGCAAATAATTTTATTATAACCCCCATGTAGGGCTTATAATGGTTTTATTTTAATACAAGTGTGCACGGCCCGCCAAAGATGGGATTCAATACCTTTCATGAACGAATTTTCAAGACGTAGATGACAAACAAATACAATATATCCATCCTAACAGTACCCGAACCGTGATGAAAAATATTCTTGTACTTGCGCACTGGTGAAACTCGTATCACAGTTACGGTCATTATAACTATCTTATGAGCGTGACAGAAATGGAAGAAACAGACACCAAACAAATAAACCAAGGGCAAGGGTATTAATTAGGTAGCAGCATGACCCATGGAAATGCCAAGGACAATGTCATCGTTAAGCTAGATGGACCCATGGAAAAATTCCGTCAACATTATCTAACCTATCAGGGTGCGTACAGGCTCTGAGGTTCAAAATTCCACTACTTTTTCATGACTTTTTATGCCAACCAAATCACATTTTCACTACCTCTCTCTGCCCAAAATAATGTCACACAAAGTTAAATTGCAGCACAATAAATGTATTTCAGTCATAAACTTCACAGAACATTCATCATTACTTGCAGGTCTTGTTTTCATAAATGTGTAAATGATCATCACAACACCAAACAGTCATGCTGGACAGTTCAATAGCATCTGCTATGCATTTGCCAGTGCATTAAGTTTGTCATTAATTTCCGCATTCAGCCCCTTGAGTTGTTCTTGCTCGTCTTTGGCTGATTTCCTCAATGCATTTGACTTTGCCAGTAGGCGCAAATCATTCTTGTCCTCTGCCTTCCGTGCAAAGCTGTCAGCATCCTCCACCAGCGCCTGCAGACTCTCCTCCATCCTCTTCCGTTTTGTCTTCAGGTTCTCCACTTCATCCAGTTCTCTCTTCCTCTTCTCTCCCTTCTCCTGCTTCTCTGCCTCTTCCTTCTTTTGATCCAGGTAGTGTTGATAGCGCTGTCTGCCCTGTGAAGCTGAAAAGAGGAGTTTCTTGGAAATGTCAACCTTGGAGATACCTCCTAAATGTTTGATGTGGTCCATGACCACTCTCTGCGCCACGATGGTGTTCTCACCCATATTGACTTCCATGAGCTGCTTGCTCACAGAAAAGCCCCTTTCCACTGAAGCCTGGCCATGTGACAGGACCAGTAGCATCTTCACAACCAGCCACAGTTTCTTGAGGGAGGATGTGGCCAGCTGGCTGCTCCAGAAGACATCTAGCCAATCAGTGTCTTGCTGAAAACTGTTGAAAGTGCTGATCTTCCTCTGTGCCTCATCAAAGAACTCTGAAAACTGGCTCATCACCTCATCGATGTCACCCTGTGGTAGCCTCTTAGCATCGCAGCTGCAGACAGTTTTTCAGCATGGACTTGGTCTTCTCTCTCTTTGTGCGATCCACAAAGACACTTGGCACCAGCCAGCCCATGTTTCGGGCAAACCCGAACTTCAAAGGTGACTTCTCAACAATCTTCTTGATGACAGCAACAAGGAAATTCTTCACATCATCCCTGAAGGAGAAAGCAAGCCTCTCATTCACTTTCTTTGCAGCCATCTGATCTTTCAAAATACTTGCAGCAACAAAGCCAGGGTCAATCTTGCTATTTTGCAGGTAGATGGTCTTGTCATTGAAGTCAAGGGCAGCATACTTAGCTGGTGTGGTCAGTTTTTCCAGCACCTCTGCTTTCACACACCTCTCCAACAGAACCTTCAAAATCTTGATCAAAATTTCATGACTTTCAATGACCATTTTTAAAATTCCACTACTTTCGAGGCCTTGAATTTTATTTTCGAAATTCAACTACTTTCCATGCTTCTCCATGCCTGTACGCACCCTGACCTATGCTATCCTAATTCTATGTCGTGACTCGCACCGCCGCAAGGCACGTTCACGACACGAAGGCCTAGCGATCGTCATTACATGGTAGCAACTGCGATTCTTGTAGGCCCTACACCACTAATGCGTTGTCCACTGTTGCCAATACGTAGAACGGAAAGTCGGGTAGGTTTAAAATTTTAATGCCGAGCACATATGTACAAGAACACACAAAGCTCTCTTGACTCGGAGTTCCCCTCCAGTGACAAATCGCCATAACTCAAAAACGATTACTTCGGGCACAGCTATTCTCAAAATTACTACATTTAATTTAATGTCTTTTAATTATTCAATATGGCCTGAAAGCTGCACGAAAGCGACATGGTTAGGAAAAATGGGCAAATTACGGCGATCACAACAACCTACCCAATACTACTAACCTATCCTGATAAAATTTCAAACATATCAATGCATGTATGGACGATCTTTCAATGTTACACTGAGGAATTCGGTATCCATGATACCGCAAACTCAGACATCCTATGTTTCTTAAGAAGCGGACACCGAACAAATACACAAACAAACATACAATTTGGTTAGATGATTGTAAAAGTATCGGTATCGGTAGTAGTATCGGTCAAAGTATCGGTATTTTCAAGTATCGGAGAATCGGTATCGGTATCGGCCAAAAAATGGGTATCGGTATCGGCCAAAAAAATGGTATCGGTACATCACTACTCCCTAGTTCAGACCCAGAACCTGGAAGATTCTACGCCTTCTACGTTCACCCTCGATGTCAACAATGGTGGCATCTGCCCAGTCTAACTGCAGTCTCATGGCTTTTGAGGTTCAAGACTTTCGAGAAAACGTTTCCGGTAATACGTTACCGGAGAAAATTTTTCAGAAGCTTAGTTTCGTTCTGCCTCTGGTGTTCCATGCCTTATCATGACGCAAAATCGAAATTGACATCAGTTGCCTCTGAACTTCAAGCATAGCTAATTTAGGGCGACTAAAACATTTAACATCCACTGATATTCAAAGATATGTTTTCTACATTGCGTTCATTAAGGGGCATGTACAGAGAAAATTTTTGATCTAAATAAGTAATTTATCAAAAATATTCTCTCGGGAGTGTTTTAAAGGTTCAATGCCTTACGTAAACTCTAAGCTTTAGTCTTTCAAAGAATTATCTAAAAAAAACACTAAACCTTGTCAATATTACAACTACCACCATACAACAGGCATTCAAGGGGTACAAGCAAAATCGAAAATTTAAATTACAAAATTTTACGGAAGTGTGTACAGAAGTTCGAGGTTGCAGTTCATAATGCAAACACGTGATTGACACACGACAAGGATACAAGTTTTTTTTTCTTCTGAAGTAAGTAGCTGAAGTATTATTTATTTGCTCAAGAAAATCTTCCAAGACGTTAGTAATATCGCAAAGAGCGTCGAAAATATCTCCTAGTGCAATCAATGGAAGCACAACCTGGAAAAATACTTTTTCAACTACACCTGGACAGTGGCATTCGGTCTGTTGTTGCCCATTAATTACAGTACTGCATGAAAAGGGAACCTGAGTTAAATTATTTTCATACTTATATAAGAAAGTTTTAGTTTTGCCACGACAAAGATGTTCCAAAAAAGGAAGGATGAAGGCACCATTTAGTATGGAGTTGAGAGAACGCGGAATCTATGCACAAGGTGCACAGAAAGAGTAAGATAAGAAAGAAGTTCATGAAACAATAAGTTTAAGAAGAAAGTAGTAGGTGCTGAAAAACAGGACAGCAGTAAACCGAAACAAGATGGTCCGTAACAAACCAAAAACCTATTCTATTTCGACAAAAAGAAAGCCTACCTAACTTTTAGCTCGGGCCCTCACATAATCCCCTTGGGCGCGCTAATTCCCATAGATACAACAGTTGTATCCCTCTAAGGGGACCTGAGCTAAAATTCAGGGTGTTCAAGAATTCGGTTCATCTAGAGCAGGCGTCTCCAAACTACGGCCCGCCAGTGGGATCAATCCGGCCCGCGACAGTTAATCCGACCGCGTATTCGGTAACTACTCTAGACATTATAGGTAATGTCAGGAAAATTAAAACGGTTTTGGCCCTTTGAACTTTCTGTAGTAATCAGTATGGCTCTAAGCCTGGCAAGTTTGGAGACCCCTGATCTAGAGCATGCACAACTGAATCGAATTCATTGACTAGCAGTCATTCCATAATTCAAGTGTAGATCAACTCATTAACGCCGGTACCAATGTGACTCAAATTCCGCTACCTTCACTTAAAAAGACATTTCTCCTATGAGCAATGAGATGGTCGCAGGTTTCAACAGGCTATAACTTAGCCCACATTGAGGCGAAAGTGAATTCATAATTTGCTCACATTCGCAGCGCTTTCGCTCGTATACATGAGCATACCATAAAACCAAGTGCAACCTGGCACAGCTGCACTTGGCTTCAACACAGCTTTCTCATAAAAACTAAGCTGGCACAGCTAACTCTGGCTTCACTCTTCAACATTTTTATTCTTCAAAGGAAGAGGAATAAACGAAAAGTATCAGTGTATACTCGTATTATCTCACGAGATCAGCGTTAGAGAGAACGTGCTAAAGCTCGTTCAAATTACCTTTTCAGGAGAATGGAGTCGAGTAAAATGGACACCATGGGAGTGATGCCTGTACCAGCAGCAAGCAGCGCAACATCTGTGACGGGAGGCTCCTCCTCACTTCTCTGCGGTTCCACCTCATCTTCCCCACGGCAGAGCCGCTCCACGTGCTCTCCCTCGGCCAGCGTTACTTCTATAACACTTGAGTCGGTAACATCAGACTCCCAGGTTTGGTCGGGCGAGATGGCGACACTGTCTAAGGCCTGGCTCATATCTCCGTCTGGGTATACCTGAAGCATATCACTCAATTTTAGCAAACCACTGCTATTCAAAAGTTGGGTTAGTTACTTTAATTTCATTAGAGAAAGAAAGCACGGTGTTTTGACTACCTAAACATGGTTAATGTCTGCCCATTGTAAGGGGGAATCATTCTAACGATTGCTCTCAAACGTACAATGATTGCAATTGACTGGCGTAGCTTGAATGATCGTAGCAAAAAAACGCATAAATTCGCATTTCATCCGCCATCTAATGAAATGGAAATATTGGGGTCACCGAGTAAAAATAGTACTAAAGTGCTCTCTGAATAACGAATGGAGATTAGATAGCAAGTTAGTTGAGACTTTTCTAAATACAACAAAGGTGTTCAAAAATGAGGAAGGAAGAAGGGTCACTAAGTAAGGTATTAAGGTAGAAGGAAAGCACCATTTAGTATGGAGATAGGGGAATGCGGAATCTATGCAGAAGGGGCATAGAAACAATAAGTTGAGAACGAAGATTATGAAACAAGATCAAAGTTGAAGAAGAAAGTAGTAGGTGCTGAAAAACAGGACAGCAGTGAACCGAAAAAAGGATGGTCCTTAACATAACAAAAAATATTTTATTTCAACAAAAATAAGGCTTACCTAACTCTCAGCTCGGGCCCTCACATTTTTCCCCTGGAAGTGCTAATTCCCATCGATACAATAGCTGTATTCCACTGAGGAGAGCAACCGCGCAATCATAGTTAACTTGTTAAGGGGGCTGACTCACTTTTTGATGAAAAAATCTTTTTTTTTTGGTTCGAATACGTGCGTACAAATTTCGTTGTGCTTCATTTTAAATTTCGTGCTTTTAGAATAGTTCGGGAGATATCGATCGTTGAAGCTGCGTAGTTACAGGGCACGCTGCGACGGAGAGCTACCTATTTGACTAGGAAACATGCCAGTGCTTTCTTCGCTTTGAAAAATCACTGATGAAAGCCGAGTTATTACTGATCAATATTTTTAGCAAGTAGCCAATCATAGCTCATGACTCGAAAAGACACGTTAGTCACCATTTAGTTCTCGTGCTTGGATGTTGGCGTCACCGGGGCACTGCGTGTTGCGTTCGGGTGGAAATCGTGTTCATATTTCTAGGAATCATACCGCACATGTTTGTCGACTGAGCGAGTTGGTTTAGGGTTCATTTTATAAGTATTGATTGATTCTAAAAATTTTTAGCCACCCATACAACAAATATGTTCGAAGAGAGGAAGGCTGAAGGCAGCAATTAGCATGGAGTTAAGGGAACGCGGAATTTACGCACAAGGGGCATAAAAACAGTAGGTATAGAAAGAAGTTTATGAAACAAGATTAAGGTTGAAGAAGAAAATAATAGGGGCTGAAAATCAGGACAGCAGAGAACTGAAAAAATATGGTCTGTAACAAAATAAAAAACCTATAACATTTCAACAAAAAGAAGGCCTACCAACCTTTAACTCGCGACCTCACAAATTCCCTCTGGGAGCGCTAATTCCTCTGTGGGGATACAATAGTTGTATCTCCCTGAGGGGCATTTATTCGTAATTAGATGTAATACAATCTCAATAGATTACATTTTCAATTTAGGTTTTTATTTGTTATAGTTTATATCGTAAAATATCGACTTTTTTTAGAAAATTCCCATAATGTCACTAACAACAAATTTGAATTTTGACTCAATAGAAATCATTAAATATTGTTTTCTAAGTGCGATGACACTAAAAGCAACTTATAAAATCAATTGGTCTGGCATTTATTTTGCCTTGAAAAGCGCCCCATAAAAGCTTTCTTTTCAAAATAAAGTTTTCTATGGAAAAATTAAAAAATGTGTACGAGCAAAAACGTTTCAAAATCTTAATTTACATATATGGTGCAATTTTCACATTTATCTATCCATAAGGAAAAAGTTTGTCCAAAAGTGAGTCAAACCCCTTAAATGGAAATGGTACAAATTATGTTTCAGTGCTCAGAGTTTCTTCAAAATAGATTTTTAATTTAATACAATTTTGCGACTATTTCCTTTCAATAATTCTTCTCTGTCATTTTACGTCAGACACAGATGCTAAATACACAACAGGGAATGTCAAAATTATTGCTCCACATGAATTCGATAAGGCAAATTTAAGATGATAATTTTAAATAACTCTCACTGAAAATTCATTAGGGAAGGTCAGTCGAGTGCCAGCAGTGGACCAAACAGACGGCACCAACCTTGACGAAGTAGTGCAGGCAATTGCCGGGTGCCGCGGCTTCCGCTGCCCAAGCCCTCGCGTCCAGCCTTCCCGGCACCGGAGTGTACGGCTTGCTCAGTGCAGCTGTCATGCAACCAATATTTTACGAAGGCAGATATGCATGAGCTCAGCAAACGTTGCGACATCTCTTTGTAAGGGAGGTACCATGAAGTTCGTGCACCTCCATATCGCTCTGATAAGTAATATGCAAAGAAAACCAAGTATTCACAAAGCCGGAAGATGAAAGAGTGTTACGAAGAGCATGATCGATTCTATACACCATAAAAAAGTAACTTTTCTCGAAGTCACACAAGCAGATTGGCAACAGACAATCAGCCACTCTCCAAAAGGCAGGAGGCATCACGCAATGTAGACAAAAATAGTCCACTGTCACACAAGGAACAATGCATTACATTTACGATGTCTTGAATCCCGCCTCAAGTGTGACGTACCAGTGTCAATAAGCTTTAATACTGTGAATGTCAGCGATCCGATGATACAGTACGGTATATGTTGATTCAAGTTGTTTTTCAATTCAATATTAATGTTATTTTCAACACACAAACTGGGTTAAATTTTCATCGTTTAAGAACTTTTATCTTTAATAAACTATCTGTTTACTTACCCACAAATTTCCGAAACCTCAATTATAATATTCTCCTCGAAACATTTTGGACTGGACAATGAAGTTTTATGAAATTCCAATTGTTCAGACAACAGAAAAGATAACCAAATGAAGCAACGTCAGAAGAGTGAGGCGAATGAAGTCCCATTCGTATGTCCCATTCTAAGCCTGGCCTGCCGCCGCTTCAGCGACTCGTGACAATTGGGAAGTGAAATCTGTTTTGTTATTGCATTTCTATCGTTGCAGACTATACAGTTTACCTGAAATCGTCGTGTTACTTATTAGAAACTCAAACTGAATGACCCCCTCCATATTTCTACACGTTTCCATTGATAACAATGGCTGAAATGCGAGGCTACGATAATTCAGTCCATGGGACAAAAGTAGAGTGTTTAGAATATCGCATCTTTATGAACATCTCTTCTAACATTATCACAAGCTACATTACACATTGTATTCACTTATTTAGTACATTAGAGCCAGGATTTGGAAAAAAGTTTACTCACGAGCACTAGGTATCCTGAGGAAAGTATGGTAGCCAGGGGGCACGGGCAGGTAGAGACCAGGAGGGCACCGCACCGACAGGAGCACCACGTCATGCGTCAGCTGCTGCTTGTGGTAGAGGCGGCAGCTGTGGTACACGCGCTGCATCCCCCACATGTCAGGGTCACAAATTATTCGTGAACAAAACGTTGTATCAGTAATCGTGGTCATTACGCTCATCCGTTCTAGATTCCACTCATAATTCGCAATAGATGGCTGGAATTTGGTCGATTTAGTTTTAATTCATGAAAATTATTGTACGTTAGGTGGAATCACACCCATGTATGCACATCAAATGTTCTCAAATTAACAACCTCGCACTAAATGATGCTCTACAGACTTATTACTAGGTTAAATTCTAAATGTTAACATTTAATTCTTCACATACCATTTCTTCTCAAAAATTATTGAATCTCTCCAAGATGTTACTGCTTCGTCGGAAAATTCCAGCCTAAAAATATTGTTTACTGAAACACACAGTTACGATCAACTTCTGGCAAACTTAATTAGTAGAAACTTTAGTTCTAGGTCATTGATAAGAGACTTATCTCAGTACTAGTAGGATCGGCACTTAAAAGAGAAAAATACTTTCAAAACCTTAGTATTTCGGATTTTTTTATCAGAGAAGATATGAATATCAGTAGTTTCCGTTCAACATTGCACCGTCGACAATTACCCATGGGGAATGTTTTCACCTCCAGTACGGTCAATTCTGTTATCCACTAGGAGAAATACGAGTATGCTGAGTTCTATGCTGAGAACTCTACAACTGCAGACAATTAAGTAAACCAACGTTACAAATGACATCAGTACTGATTGCTTATTTCCCAATATCTGGATAGCTCGACCAAAAAAAGGCTATGAAAGAAAATGAAACATTCGAAAATAATATAAGCGATTTTAGAATTGTTATAAATTTCTTTCCATGTTCTAATTAATTGTTCAGTCGAATCAAAAATAGAAAGGGGTGTATGTGAAGGCAGCTTAACAGGTATAGTTAATCATTCCATTTTGCAGGGCAAAGAAAGATACAACCAATGAGGAATGACGAAAAAATTCTTCAACCGACACCCGGGTCTTTGAAGGCCTGCACTCGCAACGATCGATTGTCATGAGACTGCAATGATAAGGGAGAATAGAATTATTTATGTAATAAAATATTCTCAAATATGAATCTGTTCGAAGGCTGATTGAACTAAAGTAAATCACCGAAACACACAATAAACATGGCAGATTCTGTGATATGCATATAAGAATTTCTACGACAAACATAAACTAACGTGCGTTGATGAAAGTACATCCATTTACGTATATCCTCATGAGTAGTTGAGGAATTATTGTAGTTACTAGTGCACACGGCCCATCAAAAATGACGGGATTCCACATTTTCCTCGAATAAACCTTCCAGATATGGATGACAAACAAATATATCCATCATAATAGTACCTGTGATAAAAATATTCTTGCACTTGCGCACTTGTGAAACTTAAATCACAGATACGGTCTAGTGAGCATATACGGTCTAGTGCACTAGTGAGCATATAATTATTTTAAACTGCGAAGCACCCAAACGGAAGGACCACTTCCTCCGCACTTGCCACTACTATGATGATTTCAGAAAGACGCGGTGACCCGGTCTACCTACCTTATAATCGTACAGGGATGAGATATAACCTACCGTAATCCTGAAACTACGCCTGGATTAATGCAACTGTACTGTAGCGTTAACAACAGATTGATCGGTTATTATTATATAGGACTTTTCAACCACCGAAGATGCTATAGAGACGTTTCATCGGTGCATTCGATATTCCCCAGTTCATCGTTTCTATATATGTACAGGGCGAATATCATTTCTGCCACCGCCGTCTAGCGGCATAGTTGCAATTTTGAGGTAGCGTTCTATTTAATGCTGGCATTATTATTATATTATGTAAGAAAGTTTTAGTCTCCCTTTACCATGACAAAGATGTTCAAAGAGAGGAAGGATGAAGGCACCATTTAGTATGGAGTTGAGCGAACGCAGAATCTAAGCACAAGGTGCATGGAAACAGTAAGATATGAAAGTACATGAAACAATAAGAAGTTGAAGAAGAAAGTAGTAGGTGCTGAAAAACAGGACAGCAGTGAACCGAAAAAAGATGGTTCGTAATAAAACAAAGACCTATTCTATTTCAACAAAAAGAAAGCCTACCAAGCTTTCAGCTCGGGCCCTCACATTGTCCCTCTGGGAGCGCTAATTCCCATAGATACAATAGTTGTACACCCCTGAGGGATTTCATGCTGGTATGGTATGCCGTTTAGTTCACTCGGACTAGGAAAGAGACATCACGCCTCTAACCTGCCAGTGTGTGTTATGCGTAGTGATACAAAGAACTGTTTTTTATTATGGCCGTTTTTACGCCCTAAAAAAACATACATTTATGCGTTTTTTTGCACACATCCTAATTTGTAAAGTATATAACAATCAGACATAGTAGATATAGTAAGCTCTGAATTCTGACTCCATCAATCTAAGTTCTGTGGCTTCTGCTGTTCCTCTTAGACTCCTCTAGGTAATTGTGGGTTTATCTGCCAGCACTTTTAATGTATGGTTTCCTTTTGATGTTAAGGTTAGGTTAAGAGGGACACCCCAGCGATTTTTAATTTTTCGACCGATTATTCTGAAATTTGCACAATATATGTATTTTAAAATAAGAAACACATTTTCCTAACGTAATTTTTTTGATTTTTGGCCTTAGTTTTTGAGAAAATGGGAAATATTAATTTTTTATATAATTTTCTCAGACATTACAAAAGGATGAAAGTCAATGAGTTTTCATGAGAATAACAACAAAGTAAACAACTTACAGTGTTGCCAAATTTCAATAGAAGTCAATGAGTTTTCATGAGAATAACAACAAAGTAAACAACTTACAGTGTTGCCAAATTTCAATAGAAGTCAATGAGTTTTCATGAGAATAACAACAAAGTAAACAACTTACAGTGTTGCCAAATTTCAATAGAAGTCAATGAGTTTTCATGAGAATAACAACAGTGTAAACAACTTACAGTGTTGCCAAATTTCAATAGAAGTCAATGAGTTTTCATGAGAATAACAACAAAGTAAACAACTTACAGTGTTGCCAAATTTCAATAGAAGTCAATGAGTTTTCATGAGAATAACAACAAAGTATACAACTTACAGTGTTGCCAAATATCAATAGAAGTCAATGAGTTTTCATGAGAATAACAACAAAGTAAACAACTTACAGTGTTGCCAAATATCAATAGAAGTCAATGAGTTTTCATGAGAATAACAACAAAGTAAACAGCTTACAGTGTTGCCAAATTCCAATAGAAGTCAATGAGTTTTCATGAGAATAACAACAAAGTAAACAACTAACAGTGTTGCCAAATTTCAATAGAAGTCAATGAGTTTTCATGAGAATAACAACAAAGTAAACAACTTACAGTGTTGCCAAATTTCAATAGAAGTCAATGAGTTTTCATGAGAATAACAACAAAGTAAACAACTTACAGTGTTGCCAAATTTCAATCAGACTCACAGTTTTGCCAAATCAATACAATAAATATAATACAATACAATATAAATTAATTACAATATAATTCCTGACACTACATCAAATTGTCAGAAATGCATTTCTATGGCCACCAGTAGATATAATATTGAAACACATCGTTTGGGGAGTTGAAGGTGGTGCACGTGCATTGTAAAATATAAAAAAAAACAGGAAAACAACAAGAAATTAAAAATGTCCTAAAACCATAGAAAACCATGAATTAAGGGTTATGCTGCTTTATTTTATAATCTGACATGAAAACAGTTATTGTAATGTGGTTCTTTTCCGTTCTGAGTTATCCTAAAACAAAAATATTTAAAAAAAATATCCACGTTTCTTTAGCAATGTTTTTTTTGGTAAAAAAACAAACATGTTTTTTATAAAAAACAGCATGGTTTTTTTCAGTCACATCTCTAGTTATGTGGACGCCAGCACCAAAACCCGTGTTGAGTAGTAGTCAATCACTCAGCACACCATGGCACTGCATTAAATTCATTTAAATGAGACAAGTATTGAAGCAATTCTGATGGAACAAGCGGTCTCTTCCGTCACAATGATTGACGCCATCTTCCGTCTTTGTTGACAAACAAGAAACATTTCATCGAAGATTTTCGTAATTTACCTCGATTAATACTGGCCACAACGGGCAATATGTGACATTTTACGGGGATCCACATCCATAACAAACGATCATTCATCGGAGTTCTTAACTTGAAATATCTCAGAAAGGCTCAGTAATATCACTCCAGAATGGCCCTCGAAAAAACAATATATGCTAAGTTCTATGAACATTTAGAGACCCAGAGCCTCGCCTTCGAATTGAAAACACCATAAAAGTTATAAAATGATTCTCCAGAATCTGGAAGTGGTCTCACCTGTCTAGTGTCGATGGCGATAAATTCTCGGTTACAAGGCAGTGAGCGGCCTACGTTGGGCCACTTTACGCCAGCCTCGGCTTTCTGCACTTCTATCGTGACCTTACCGCACCCGCTCCCCCCCACCTGCACCTGCGGGCCGTGGTACAGCACACATCGCATTAGTTCCTAGCTCGCTGAACACCTCTCAAGAGCATTAATTATACATTGATGACCCGTTGCGCGTAGTTATTCACAGTTAAGCCCGAAATTATTCGAACCTCTGAACTATTCTGGTATATATTTGAATACAAATTTCAATAGACTACTTTTCTTCATAAAGCTTATACAGGGTGGCGCATAAGTAACGCACCCTTTTCTTCTCCTCCTCCGTATCACAGCTACACGCGGAGGCATTCCTGCATCACCACCGCCTCATCAGTCTTGGAGATGAGGCCACAATTAAACAGTGAGGTCGTAACTGATTGTAAATTACCTAGTTTTGGCTCGCAACGATGCATTGGAATTAAGGGTGCGTTACTTATGCGCCCCCCTGTATTAAAAGTTTCGTAGGTGTTCTAGAAAGAAACGCAAACTTAAAGTTTATGGAAAAATTATATCTTATGAAATCATGAATAAAAATAGCAAATACACCCAGTTCACATTTATTCCCACCTATCTATATATTGATACGCTTATCTGTGCATCACTCCCTTCAACATCATTGCAGTATCTATGATACGGGTTGCGGTATCTATGATACGGGTTGGCTCGCGTCGGGTCGCGTTACATCAGAGGGAGAGAGAGGGGGAGATGAAAATTGATGTTTCATTTTTTTCATTTTCTAGGATAGGATAGGATAGGTTAGTATATGTTGTGTTAAAATTTGTTCGGTAATGTTGACTTGATTTTTTTCACGGGTCCACCTAGCCTAACGATGACAGTAGGTTAAAGTTAGGCTAGTATAGGATAGGTCAGGTTAGTTTAGGATAGGTTAAGATATGTTAGGTTAGGATAGCTTGTCATGATTCTGCTGTGACTATACTCTACGCTGTGTTTGAATGGGCGTTAAGAAGGAAAGTCTGCCTAGCTAGCGACTGAAATTCCTTCGAAAAGACTGACTTCCATAGAAATATCTTCTCGTCAATAAAGGCTGCATATTCTTGTCTCGACGAACTTCGCCCAGACATCGTCAACCGTCGCCTTCAGCTCTACCAACATCGACAACATCAACATCATCGTTTGAAGGCGCACCAACGCACCCTCTACGAGTGCCACGTCACAGGCAACGATAGGTTACCGGACTGCCTAATGCCTCCATTTGCTCAACGTATATTCTTTTCCTTCCTTAGAGAGACTTAGGATCTTATTCACTCTGGGTAAATTAACTGTCATCCAATCGTATATCTATTCTCTTCTAATTATATGATGATACTTGCCGTTTCCGATAGGAACAGCTGACGTAAAGCATTGTCTATAAGAGAACCTGTTTATTCTCTATGCGAACAGCATCGCAGACTCCTACGCTTGGTAGACGACGATCCGGCATTAGCGGCCCAGCTATAGAGAAGCACGGTCGTGTCTATTTCGTGCGCTCCTACCTCGCTGTGCTGGCGAGTCAGCCAGGCAGTGAGGGTACCCACTTGTTATTCAAGGAGTCGTGTGTTGACTCATAGGCGACATTCAGGACAGAGCTAAGTATTCTAGTGTTTTCGTATTCCATACATTCAAGCCACTTTGCTTCGTGTAGTAGGTCTAGATTATGTACCTTAAATGTATCGCGCTAGGTTTGTTGACGAGTTAAATGTTCGGTATTTCGCAAGACAAATGATTCCGCGGAGGCTTCACCTCATATAAGATGTGCTTATAGTAATTATCAATGTATTAATGTTCAAGTAATGAAGGCTTCACCTGCTTATTTTGAGATCATGATGCGATCTCCTGTAACTGTATTTTCTGATAGATTAGAATAGTTTCTGAGATTTGATGGTGTCACGATCATCTAAATTCATTAATATGATAAGTACATCGCAAGTCAATCACTATCTGAATATGTAATCTATTGCTATTTGAAAGACGTCATCATTTTAACAGAAATTTACGTTGTAACAGTGTCGTCACTATCCTTAATGAGGCCCTATTCGATTTGCTAAAATATTATATTTAATTGTAACTAATGACATTGAAAAGTCTCAATCTACTTCGATCTTTAATACAAACAAAATAGAATAATTGAGGCCTTCTGTCTCGACTAATTATCGAAAGAAAATGAAAGCGACGAGGAAGTAACGAGAAATAATGCAGAGAAAAGAATTGCCTCGGAAAAATTGGCCAACGAAAAATGTATAGATCTAGGATAAAAATAGGGAATCACAACAGCTTTGGTTAGCATAGGTAAGACAAGATAGGTTAGAATATGTTATTTTAAAATTTGTTAAGCACTGTTGACCAAATTTTTTCACGGGTCCACCTAGCTTATCGATGGCATTGTCCGTGGACAATTTCCTAGTCTGAATAATCTGCAGTAAAGCCTTATTGGACCCCCTAATTTACAATTCCTTCCACTCCCTTAAGATTCTTGCTTTTATTGTATTGACATTTTTCTTGAGAAATTCCTTCACGAATTTTTGATAGGATTTGGATCTGGAATTTGGCTTGGTCATATTTCCAATAGGTCGAATCTTGGAGAATCTCACGCGTAAGATGAAGGAAATTGTATAACATTGACCTCACTGTCCTTCAACTACTTTTCAACAGATTTTTGGGGCGAATTCGGTTTGTTTGACTTGAGGGGATCATCCGGGTTTGAGACCTTTTTCGTCCGATTCGTTTGAAAATTGGCCAGTATATGTCTTTTGTGAAAGTAAACCTGTTTTACTCCTGTCATTTTTTCGATTTAGGCCTTAGTTTTTTTTGACGAAAAATGTGTTTTTTGTATATTTTTATTGATATTTCAGATTGGAACTCCTCCTTCAGTTTTGATGCTAAAACAAAAACACACAAGACAGTTTTAGAACCCTTGGAACATTTCTAAAAAACGCTCATTCAGTTTTTTTCAAATTCAAATTTTTTCTAATTTTTCAAAATTTTTGAAAATTTCAAAAATCAGCAACAATTTTTTGGGTTTAGAGCTATATATTTCTTCAAAGAATACAAATTTGAAAAAAAGCAGAACGAACGTTTGTTAGATATGTTCCAAGGATTCTAAAACTGTCTTTGGATTTGTTCTAGCATCAAAACTCGAGAACTAGTCCCAGGATGAATGTTGAAAATTCAAAGCGTTGGGTATAAGCAAAAAATAAAATTTTGCGTTGAAGTGTAATATAATGAACAATTGATGTAATTGAATGCAGTTTTAATTTTTATTTCGATACTTTTCATACATAACTTCATATTTAAACTGTGAATTGTGATTAAAAAAAAAAAATTATAAAATTTTTCCTTTTTTATCAAAATAATAATTTTTTTCTTTTTTCAGACTGATTCTTATGAAATTTGACTATGATATGTAACCTTTGAAAAGAAACACAATTGATTCCATTCATTTTTTTGATTCAGGCCTTAGATTTTGCAAAAATTTGACATATTGGTTTTTAGGTATTGATATTTCAAAATGGGACTCCTCCTTCAGTTTTGATGCTAGAACGAAAACAAATGCAGTTTTAGAATCCTTGGAACATTTCTAACACACTCACGTTCGGCTTTTTTTCCATTTCCCATTTGTTCTCTTTTTATATGGGGTCAAAATCGGGAAAATTGAAATATTTTGGTCCCTTCACCCCCCCCCCGGGAGGGGGGGGAATTTTTGTCGTAGCGCCATAAAATTTTAGGAACGAATAGTCCACCAACTAAGGGTCCTTCTAGAACAAAAACATGCAAAATGACCATGACATCGACAGGATCTGGCAAGGGCCCCGGATGATCCCCTTAAATTAGTTTAGGTTACGTATTGATGAATATTGAGTTGTTACTACTGGTCGGTCAGAAGCATTATGAAAAATTCATCTATGACCACCGTAAAGAGAACAAATCTCTTTATTATGAAATCTATCCACAAGGTATTTTCCCACACAGGATACCCAGCGCCTGGAAACAGCAAGTTAGGAAGGAAGAGGAAGAAAGTATGAAGAAGAGATAGCGAAGAAGTGATGAAAACTGCCAGAAGAAAAGTGAGCATGAAAGATAGAAATCCCAAAAGTCTACCTAAAGCTGAGGTAACCTATCAGTATCTTCCCTGGAACGCCAATCCTTGCATCACAGGAATAGACAAACCTATTTTCTATCCTGTGCCCTCTGAGGGGCAAAAGAATAACTAAAATACAACATGGAGCACTCTCATAGCGGATTAAAACGCCAATGAGGTTGAAAGATTAACAACAGCAACGGTTTCTACTTAAAATAGACAGAAAATTGGAGAATAGAAATGCACAAAGTTTTTATAGGCGTACGAGAGAGTAGAAACGAAACATTACTCTGGTGAAAAAATGAGCAAATTTTTTATTCCAAACGAAATAATAGTATTTTTCGCCAGTAGGTACTAGAAATTAAATTTTATACTTGCGACCCAATGAGGTTTTCAGAAGGGAAATGTATAAAAGATAAACTCCAACCAAAGAATATGGAAGCCCATCACAACAAGAGAGCATACTTGTACAACTCTGAAAGTAAGGCCCGTAAACCTACTCCATTGTGAAAGCAAGGCCTTCTCTAACTCTGAAAATGCAAGGCATGTACGCCTCCCTAAGGAAGGAGGGAAGGAAACGACGATAAAATAGAAAAAACCTTCAGACGTCCGCTCTAAAATGGGCCGGCAGACAGCAACTAAATTCACCTCAGACTAATGGAGAGACAAGGTATCGAGCACAAAACCATCAGTAAATCCCTGCCATGTCCAGAAATTGGAATAACCTTTTTCTAGCGGGCAGGCAATTGCAACGGTCCACAAGAGGAGAATCCTCCCAGCACGCCGCTCCGCGGAAGATATGCTCCCAGGAACCGACCATATACACTTGCAAAACAACAAGCCCAACTGGCACTTTTGAGTTACTATATAATGTCCCAGGAACAGGAAGCGAACGTGTTTGTCAAGATGTGAAAACAAAATATCAAAGTCAAAGACCTCAGAACTACCGAGCACCCAACACAGCCACCTTTAACAACGTCAACCAACTTCATTCTATTCGCATATAAGTGTGCTGGATGTATGAAATTATGAACACATAACACTAGCAATGAGTTTCAATTAAATGAAAATATCTGAAAATAGCTTTTAATTTCTTGTATTGTGCTTCGATTTGAGCTCACAGGAAACGAAAGTACTAACCTTTAACCGGGAGGTCTGAAATGATGATCACGCGTCTCCGACAGCGTTAATGGAATATTTGTTTCCGATAAATGAAGTTCTCCTTCATAGAGAACAAATATGATTTTCCCATTTTCAATGCACTTGCACGTTGCGTGCTCAGCTAAAGAGAACACCGACCCATTATTACATTAATGATACATTTCAAGGCTGAATGCGGGTCATTTCACGTGAAATCAGGAGCAGCGGCCACAACCTCTTACTCCACTCACACCACGTCATCAGTTGTGACCTTTGTGACCAAGGCAGCCACTGCACTTCACCTCAACAACTCGTCTCCATCCTTTTCAGACTGAGGTATGGGCTTAAGCAAGAAAGTCTATTTTAGATTCCTCTCATCGATTCTCACGAAAATAGAAAACCTGTAACAAGCCGCCTTTAACTTCATTAATTAAAATTTCAACTTAGAGGCTGAACTTCTTGATCACAACTCTTAGGCCTACACTAGTCACTGAAGACATCCATACCCTTCAGAGGGCTAGCGTAGCAACTTTACTTTGATAAACTAAGCTATTCCATACAGTATCAGCCGCCTCATTCAAGTGCCTGGACTTCGTAGTAAACAGGCCTGACTACAATGTTGCCTCCAAAGTGCAACCATTATTTGATCCAACAAAAATTATAGCTGTCCTAATGGCAACTACGGACTTTCCCCATCAGGTGATAGGGAACTAGCTAACATTCGATAGTGAAAATCACCAGATATATCTACTGGATGATGACCCGCGGTACGGTATGTGTATTCATCTCAGAGTAGGAACCTGGCCAAACAACAATAGAGAGTGGCAATAGTGATATGCCTACTTGACAGGGAGTGGGAGACTGGAGGTCACCTTGAAGTGGTGCTGGGTGACGGGCTTACAAAGCTCCAGCCTCAGCCTGTAGCAGCGCTCACGCACGATTACGTCCACATTCAGCAGCTGAAACATTGAAGTAAGTTTTCATGTGGAAAATGATAACAGCTGTCCCGGGACAAGAAATGAAGTTAATGAGCATTCGTTGATGTTAAAACTGACAACGCTCATTTCAATATATAATTTTCACCCAAGAAACGGCAAAAAATGTCATTACCTTTAATGGCAATAAGCATTGGTGACAAAAACCTGCATTCAACACAACACGTAATTAGGTGCCTCGCTGCATCACATGTAGCGATCTTTCTAAACAAAACCAGCCAACACTAACTTCTGAGCAGCCAAGAATTTTAGTAGAATGACTGAGTTAATAGACGAAAGGAACTTCTTTTGGATTTTGATTGCTTCAGCTAGAATGAAAACTACATTATTATTATTATTATTATTATTATTATTGTTATTTGAGTTAGTATGAGACACTCTCATTCCCAACGTAGATCACTCAAGAAAGCGAAATGGAATGACATTTAAGTATGGACTCGGATTCTACGCACAAGGTTTGTTCCTACAAGGGTTACCCCTTGCGTATAGAAACACTAAGTTAGGTGAAGAAGAGATGTCGAGAGGGCACAAAAGCTAAATGTCCTGAAGGCCTATCAATAACTGAGGCAACATAACAGTATCTCTTCAGGGAGCGCCAGTTCCCATAGCATAGAATTGACAACCTAAATAACCTAAACAAATTATATTGCCTATATTACGCCTCTTGACCAGGAGTAAATTCATCAAATTATAATAAGAAAAGCAAGAAACGTGAAGTGCATAAATCAAATGCATTGATGAGTAGAAGTAAGAAAATCAGAAAATCAACACTGATGACAGAAAAGTACTCCCTAAACTCCATATCCCAACTGTAAAGCTTATATTTAGCATTTGTGGAGCCATGATTGGAAAAATGCACATGGAGCACAACTAAACTAACAGGGATCATGACTCATCGCTTGAACAATAATTAATTAATAAATGGGAACACAGACTAAGCAGCACTTAAAACAGTTTTTTGTCACAATTAAAATTTCTCAAAATATGGAATGTCCCAGCGATTTTCACATGCTTCATGAGGCCAGTCCAAGACGGAGTATGACTGAAGGTCGTACTGAACAACAGACGATGGTATAATGAAGTCCTTAGACCACAAAGCAGAACAGGCCAACATCGTTATGAAAATCCTAACCGCAACGCTTCACAGGGATACATTCGACTGCTGGTGGCGTCACAAGTTAGCTGTCTTTCACCTCTCTGCATATTTAGCCACACCTACACTGAGAAAAATTTTGTCGCAAAAGCGGCACACTTTTGTGTGTCAAGTTGTCGCAAAACCGGCACACAAAAGTGTGTCAACAATAGATATGATTAGCCTATGTATTTTGACACACTTTTGTGTGTCATGGGCTTATACGACACACTTAAGTGTGTCAACCATGACATACTTAACGTAAGTCAATATTACTTCAAATGAATATTTCACTTTCTTGGACTAGCAACTAAAAACACAGATATACATGCAATGTCCAAGAATTAGAAGAAAAAATAGCGAAGATATGAAGGTTTTTTGGGGAGAATTGTACCCCAATCACAAAATTGAAACAAAGTTCGGTTTTCTACAAATAATGTTGAACCATTTGAAACGTGAATAAGTGCTTTAAGTCTCTCAACCGCTTTAATGTGTAGTCATAGGAAATAATTCAATGTGTATCCAAATATTTCTAAATAACCGTTTGACACACCCAGATGTGTCGAAATTTCTCTCAGTGTACATTACAACTACATGTCACTACGAGTTTTGGCAGTCCAAATGGGAAAGTTACTCATGCAGAGCTACCGCAAACCTACATTGTCATGCAGGTGGACGGTGCAGTGGTGATGTGTAAGCCGCGGCCAGCGGGTGTACACCGTCACTGTGACTGCGGCGCTGCTCTGGTACCAGTCGTACGACGGCGTCCGCACCTCGCCACCACCTGGCAGCCGTGCAACTTCCTTTGAGTTCTCTGCTTGTGCTCTCAGATCGTTTAAACTTGCAACAATGAATGATATTTTCTTTAAACATTGACTACGACTGCGATATCATCAAATGATGAGGCATAA
Organism: Morinoia aosen; assembly: GCA_030386875.1. Lineage (NCBI taxonomy): Eukaryota > Metazoa > Arthropoda > Malacostraca > Amphipoda > Talitridae > Morinoia > Morinoia aosen. The sequence continues at coordinate 1,653,752 of CM059572.1, read as the reverse complement.
AGCTCTTTGTCATTTCTAGCCCATGTCGTGATTTACGGATTGAAAACCTGGGCATAAGACGCTTCACAAAACTGACACAAAATAATAAGTAAACAACAGTCTAAGCCCTGGGTGGCCATGAGACGCACCTGAATGCGTCGAGTCATAGCCAAAATTACATGACACCAACTCCCACGTTAATCAAATCTCCGAGTGCAGGCATAGAAGTGGTATCTTCATTCTAACGAAATATTTCTAGAATTGATGCAGAATTTTATAGCAGAACTAAGTTAAAAATCGAAGTGAGTCAAAATTCACCAGTCTAATATGCACCACAGATTAAAGATAAGATTTTACGTTAGATAAAGCATTCTTTATCACAATAAAGAGGTTTCCAAGAGAAATGGAGGACGACGCCACTCAGTGTAGAATTAAGAGAACTATCTTAGCGCAAAGTGGGAGTCCCCCATCCTGTGCACAAAACGAGTATGATTGAAAGAAGTTTATCAAACAGGATGAAAGTTGAAGAAAGTCATACGTGCAGAAAAAAAGGACAACTGTAAACCTATTGAAGAAAATCCGTCATAAACCAAAAACGTATTCAATTTCAACAGGAAGGCCTATCTAACCTTCAGCTTTGGACTTGACACGTTCTCCTTGGAAGCGCTAATCTCTCAGGTACAATTGCTGTCTCTCCCTCAGATGTAATATGTATAACAACCGCTCCGGATTGGGTGAGAATTGGCCAGAAGTCTACAGCTCGTGATTGAGTCTTCACCCCTCCTTTATGAGTTGCTGTGGTGGCGGTGTTACATTCGTGAAGCAGTTACCACAACCGCAACTACGACGCGGGCACTTCAACAGCCATCACATAAAAGAAGAAATATGACAAAAAAAAAGGCTAGACAAGCACGCATTCAAATATTCCTGCACTGAAGAGAATTTCTTCATAAAACCGCAACTAGCAGGCAAGGATTACAGATAACCAACTACGGGGCAGCTATTAAATAACAAACATCCTGAGTAGTGATGTACCGATGTATCGGTATCGGCAGTATCGGTCATTTTTACTGGTATCGGTATCGGCAAAATTCGGCCGATACTTTCCAATAATACGTATTTTATCATGAAAATGAAGGTCATAAATCGTGAAAGTAAAAGTATCTAACCTAATAATACCCGCAGTGTGTTTATTTATATACTTGTTTGGTGTCCGATTCTTAAGAAACATAGGATGTTTGAGTGTGCGGTATCATGGATACCGAACATCTCAGTGTAACATTGAAAGATGGCCCTCACAAGCATTGATATGTTTGATATATCAGGATAGCTTTGGTTAGAATGGGTTAGGACAGGAAAGGTTGAGTAATGTTGACGGAATTTTTTCAGGGGGCCACCTAGCTTACCGATGACATTGTCCATAGAATTTCCAATGGTCCTGCTACTCCCTAAAAATACCCTTGGTTTATTTGTTTGGAGTCCACTTCCTCCATTTCTCTGTCACGCTCATAAATGTAGCCATTAATGACCGTATCTGTGATACGAGTTTCACCAGTGCGCAAGTACAATAACATTTTTCATCACGGGTACAGTTATGATAAATATATTTGTTAGTCATCCACGTCTGGAAAATTTGTTCAAGAAAGGCATTGAATCCCGTCATTTTTGGCGGGCCGTGCACACTAGTAATCAAATAAAGAGCCTATTCATACCTAGTGAATTAGTTAGCAAAATGTTGAATTACAGCGTTTAATCAGGCCCGCTAACTTAATTTACTACTTTTACTTCCCGAATGAGTCACGTACGGTCAGTGAGTGAGCGCTATGTAGCATGAATAGCTAAACACAGTAGTGACACAAAATTATTATACTTTTACAACTAAAACCTATATAGTTTGACCCAATTTTCATTTCTTAACGTATGTGACAGGCTAACAAAAACTAAACCTAATAAATAAAGTCGAAGGCGCATTTCAAAGTTTTTGTAAATTTAATATATAAGTAGCTGATAATTCTATTTTGGTTTAGCATGTAAATCGCCGTACACTACGAATATTGCATTTTTCTTCTATTTTAAGATGTCTGAAAAATTCACGAACAATTTTATAGTTGGTTGCGCATTTGCGGATCTTTTCGGTTTTGGGAACTATCAAATTTTAATGTTTTCTTCTCGCCAAATCATGTATTTTAGTGTGAAAAATACGAAAATGATAACCATTTGGTGGAGAAGATTATGGATTATAAGTTAGTTTAAGCCTCCCTAACCGCTACAAAAATAGAGCGTATCGAAGAGAGGAAGGAGGAGGGCACCATTTAGTATGGAGATGAGAAAATGAGGAACCTATGCTGAAGGGGCATAGAAACAGTAAGATGAGAAAGAAGTTCATGAAATAAGATAAAAGTTGAAGAAGAAAGTGAAAGGTGCTGAAAACAGGACAGCAGTGAACCGAAAAAAGGTGGTCCTTAACATAACAAAAAAATAAAAAATTATTTCAACAAAAAGAAGGCCTACCTAACTCTCAGCTCGGGCCCTCACATTTTTCCCCTGGAAGCGCTAATTCCCATAGATACAATAGTTGTATCCCCCTGAGGGGCCATTTGGAGGAGAAATTATTCATCAAGTGTTACTAACCTAACCTAACCAAGGGTATAATTTCAAACACCTCACCGTTAATCATGGTGAAAACTTCGTGGACCCTGCAACAGGTGCACACACTCAAATGATTGAGAGTGCAGAGCTTAGTCTAAAAATGAAAAAAAAAACGTCAGGGAGGCACTCACCGACAAATTAATGATGGACTCATATCTGTGTGAATTTGCGTGGCGAAAATGTACCGAGAAACCGCAGTATTTTCATAAAATATTAATGGATATCAGCAAATTTCAGGCTTAATAAATAATTTCTCCACAAAATAGTTATCATTTTCGTGTTTTTCACACCAAAATACATACTTTGGCGAAAAGAAAATATTACAATTTGATAGGCCCCCAAACCGAAAAGAGCCGTGTTTTCTTCTGCCCACTGTGTGTTAGTACATACGTTTACTACTTGTGTTCACGCTGCTATTTCTGAGACTAAATGCTACATTTTATTACTAGGTTACGCCTATAAATAGAGAAAATTATCATTTTTAATTAATTTAGTCGGATAATAACCTCAGTTGGCAAATAAAGATTGCTAAACAGTGAATATTTGTTAGTTCATGCATGCTGATAACGGTATCATACGAAATAAAGCGGAAAGATGACGCAATCGAAAAACTTTGTGCGAGAAACGAATCAAACGATATAGTTAACATGGCAAAAGCAGTTTTATCATCCTAATCAAAAACTTTTTTGTCAATATTGTTATATTATTAGATATATTAGTAAATTATTTTATTAAAACACCATGTAGGGCTTATAATGATTTTATTTTAATATAATTGTAAAAGTATCGATCAAAGTATAGGTATTTCCAAGTATCGGAGTGTCGGTATTGGCCAAAAAATGGTATCGGTACATCACTAATCCTGAGACAGTCATTCAAACAGACGCAAAACACAGACAGCCGCAATTGTGCCACATCGTTCTTTCAAATAATGAAAAAAGGGCCTCTGCTAAACATGAGTCACAAAATAAATGCATACCAAAGCTAAAGGACCTACTGGCTTCAGCTGCAGGAGACAGAGGTGGGAGCTTGGTAATCGTTCCCTTCTTGCTTCTGTCGCTGCCAACAGGAGCCTTGGTGCCTGCACAGCGTGGGGACAGCAAGAGGTATTGCTTTGATTTAAAAAAATTCAATATTTTTAATAAATAGCTATTCCATGTACTTTCGAGATCACTATCGAAATGCATAATTGTTCGCACATTCAGAGGTTCTAAATTCACTGTCAACATATCAAGACATCACAAAAGCGTTATAAGCAACTACAAGAGCAGGTATGTAGCAAATATTTGACTGAAAACTTCAACATAAATTCAAACTATTAAGATGAAAATTACGTTTGAAAGTGTCCCAAGTCGGAAGATCCAACAGGCACCATTAGTGAAGAACAAGAACACAACCAAACATTGAGGACATCAGTTCAACGTGAGATAAATCTAAAGCAGATTACTCAAAGAATGATGAGCAGCCAATCAATGCAATTCACAGAATTTCCAAGACACTTAAGAAAATAAAACCAAGAACCTACGCTTCAATTCACCCAGTATCAAATACTGCAGTCATATGGTGCAAGGAAGGATTCTTTATTGCCTACGAGTGCATGTAGCGGCTGATCAGAGAATAAATCTATCAAACTATCACCTTATGGTGCACTAGGAACACTAATTCACATATACCCTAGATAAATTGAGAAAAAAATTTCTGGACAGATGTTCAAACCAATTACGATAACAATGTAAAACTAATTACACCATTTGAAAACCCAATTTTGCATTAGCACTCACACTAATGTCTCGAATGTAATTTATTGAATGAGGTTCCAAAGACAGCGACATGTTTACCCATTGGACTAGTCAACCCTTATTAAGGAGACGGAATGTGCGTTGAGATGTGATAATTATACATAACATACTCATTTCAGGAGACAACTAAGTCGAAGCGCTCACACACAGAGTCGTAAGAGGTTTATTAAAAAAATTCTAAGACTGGTGTCACAAAAGATAAGATTAATAGTTTAAGTCTCTCTAACCACAACGAAAGTGCTTCGAAAAGGAAATAAAGGGACCATTTAAAATGAATTTAAGAAGACAAGTAATTAGTGCACTATGCGTTATCACATCCTGTGCTTAGAAACAATATTGAAAGATGCTTACAAAAAAAGTTGACTGAGAAAGTAATGGGTGCGAACAAGACCAGCAGCGAATTGAGAAAAATACTGTGTCAAAGCAAAATCCCTATTTCAAAAAAAGGCCAGCCTAACCTTCAACTCGGGACCTCATTTCAGTTTCCTACAGATACTAAGTTACTAACCCTCGTAGATGCAATCATTGTCTCCTCCTCATAGGAGGAGAAACACTTCAAATCCTAACTTCCCAATTTTCCCCTTTCAAAGAACTCACTCTGGAGTAACCTTACTTCCCAGCAGTGATCAAACTTTTTCCTTCATAATTTAATAAACATGAACAGTTTCTGGTCAAGGAATGAGCACTCGGCAACAAATAAATTTGAAGTTTCGAGTTTGGATGGGAGAAAAACTCTGTAGACGCACTGGGATTGCTGTTACACATGGGGGCAAGCCAGGATAGAGTATCTTGCTTACGTGCTTCTGGATAGTATAAGATGTTTTAAAAAAAGAGTGCAAACACATAGGCATACATCAGGAGCGGACGGCTCTCAACAACAAGGAGTGAAATTAATGTTGGACGCATCAGGAATAGAGATCGTCGCTTGGCTGTTTGATTGTTGGCAAATAAGTTGGCCTTGTATTGTGACAGCATCTGGAAGATTCTCCCCGAAGGTTTGATTAGCGGAAAGTTTGCACAAAGATGGTGCCAAAACTGCTGAATAATGGCCAGAAGGATCAAAGCAAGCAAGTGTCAGGAACATCCTCCTGGCCCAGAACCCAACCGTCCTGGAGTAGCCACCCTATTCTCTCGACCAGGTTCTAAGATTTTTTTTTCGTTTTTCACAAGCTCCTTTTCAAAAGGATCATCATGAAGGATCGTCTTGAAGATAAGGACGGTATACAAAACTGTTACAACTTGAAAGCCGAGTATCTCAAAAAGTATTTTCATTCGTGGAGAAAAGCGTGGCAAAAGATGGGACGACAAGTGAAGTGCATTTCACTCCAGGGGAATTATCCAGAAGAGGATAAGTCCAAGAGTAAAGTTTGGGTTTGAAATAAATTTTTTGTGATGACAGTCTAGGAACTTGATAGCCAAGATGCAATGTCACTTGGCCTGTTCAATGTTAGCTAATCCATTGTACGGCAACAGCTGCCGCTTATTTACGTCTTTTCAGTGAGGTGCAATAAGTAATCAAAAAGAAGAAAGCTACAAAAAATGTACGATTATTAACAATAAGCATAAATGAGAAGCTGAAACTGAAAATTTGTCACATATTAAGAGAGCAAAAAATGTCGCGCACCGCATTTTCCCTACTTTATGTACTTTGCACCATTTCACTTCCGGGTTTCTTCGTTTCAGCCATACTGTGCATGCCAACATTACGCAAGAGCAGAGTGCAGCACACATTCGCCAGGATGAGACGCAAGCTACTCAAAGCAAGAACTAACAAGGCATGCAAAGAGGATCTAGACCAGGGCCTCACCCTCTGATTTTAGTAACTTAGCGAAGGAGTTGAGCAGAGGAAGGAAGGCTTTCTGAGGCTTACGTAGCACTTGGGAGCAGGAGGTGGGAGAGTCCTCGACCAGCTGGCCCACCAGGCACTTGCACAGCATACTCTCGAAGTTGACCCACTTGTGCACCTACGACACAAGATCTTAACTCAGCAGGTGAGTAGAGGTCCTGCACATGTAAAGGTAAAGGTTACACAGCTCGTAGACTAGCATGCATTGATTCTCTTGTAACAGCATAGTTAATATTTCAAGACCTAATACTTTTAAATGTTGGTGACAATTTTAGAGTAACATATTTTTGAAAAAATTCGATTTCGATTTACACTTGTAGTTAGGGCTAGTTACGTTATGAAATAATTGAAACATTTCAGAATACAACTTAAAACCCAATAGAACACGGGAGCTTCAACTCAAAAAAAAGTTTTTCTGACAATCTTTGCTTTTACTGCTGTAGTTTTCTTTAAATGCGTAATTTCACTTAACCCTTTAACGTCTGAATTTTTGACTCAAATTACTGCCATCACAACCCCCGTCACTAAGCTGGCGCCAGCATCAGGCAGACACCAACATCAGGATGAGGAAGGAACTGCCACTCAGCAGTAAACACCAAAGGACACATTAAGGAACTAATTTAACGAGAAATTCAATATATTGAGGCTATTTTTGAAAAAGGACTGGAGAGTCTTGTCTGGCGTTACAGTGTTAAACAATGAAATCCTCCAGATATTACGCCACCTAACTCTGCAGTTCGGGTTGTCATAAAAGAAAAGAGTACAAATTCACTCGACGCATTTCACACAAAACATCACACAGGCTAGCAACAGCTCCTACCCTACAGCTCATATCAGATTAAGAGATCAAGACCAAGTGGAAGGCAGCAGCTGCAGTAGCACGCCTGACCTCATTGAAGAGCTCCGTGGCGTCCCTACCAATGCCCCGGCTGAGCTCATCCTCCCCGCCAGGATGGTACTCGAAGTACGGCGTCACGTTGTACACTTTCCCTGTAAATACAGCTTTCTTCATGCTAAACTTCAGTATAGTTCGATTTTATGGGAAAGCACGAAGATGTTATATCATGGTTCTACAGCAACCTCTAACAATGTTTACTGACTCGTGCGAGCGCGCAACAGCATAATGATTAACCTAATTTTGATAAGCATTATTTACATGGCAAGGAACATATCCCTCTCTCTCCTCACACACAATGTTCTATAACTTTCATTATTATCACTATTAAGTAAGAAAGTTTTAGCCTCTCGTTACCACGACAAAGATGTTTCAAGAGAGGAAGGCACCATTTAGTATGGAGTTAAGGGAACGCTGAATCTATGCACAAAGTGCACAAAAACAGTAAGCTACGAAAAAAGATCATGAAATGAGAAAAAGTTGAAGAAGAAAGTAGTAGGTGCTGAAAAACAGGACAGTAGTGAACTGAAAAAAGAAGGTCCGTAACAAAACAAAAACCTATTCTATTTCAACAAAAAGAAAGCCTACCTAACCTTTAGCTCAGGCCTTCACATAGTCTTCCTGGGAGCGCTAATTCCCATAGATACAAAACAGTTGTATCCCCTTGAGGGGGTATATTACTTTCAAGTGTATACAGAGTTGTGAACAATGAGCACCACAAAATGTTGGCAACACACGTGCATGCACGCACACCTGTAGAGCTACTGGGCAGCATAGAAAATTGAGAGTTAATGCACTTTCAAGAAAGCACTCTCTGATGATCTTCACTCTCGTTGATGTTCTCCCGTTATTCTTCCTCGCAGCAGGTTACACTTCATCAGAGCCTCTTATAATGCAATATGCACTGTTTTTTCTAGTAATGTATAAACTTGTGTGGCATTCTGTGTTCTTGCTCTATATGACGGTTGAATTTAATGCAGGACAAAGCGAAAGGCAGACGGAATAATTTCTGTGATACATCATTTACTGTAAGTCAGAATTCAAACAGCTAATTTCATATAGCATTAGGAAATGCTGTGCTTCCGAGTTCAACCTCTTTGAACCTCCCCCTCCCCCTCTCAACTTCATGCTTAGTTAAGCATTTATTTTACTGATAGTATCTTTCGTTTGGCAGCTATAGAATTCTATTTTGCTTCAACAAATGCCTCCTCAACCTTTGCTCAAGACCTCACATTTCCCCCTAGAAGCATTAATTCCCATAAATACGAGTACAACAGCTTTACCACCCTGAAATGCACGAAGAGCATTTGTAACAATAAATAAATATTTACTGCAGCATACTTTTTTCTGGAAGACCTTGCACAGCACATACCAACATACAGTGTACTTTGGGCAGAGCCCGTAGTATAGACTTTCTTTTCACAGGTAAAGTGAACCCCTGACGACTCCCTCTCTCACCCAACTGCCCAAAAGAGTACGACAAGAGAATTCAGCATCAGAGTTGATCATGTGTAGGTGCAAAGAATTGAGGACGCGCACCTCTGAGCGCCATCCAGGCGTCTGCCTTGGTGTTGTGCTTGGCAAGCTGCTTGGGGGTGACGCGCAGCAGCCGCCCTCCCGTACCCGCCAGATCGGGCGTCGTGTGGCCCAGCCGCACCCAGTCCATGAGGCCGCGTCCTCTGCGCAGCGCCACCTTGTTGCGCGGGTTGCCTGCACACACGACACCACGCATCAAGCACTTAGTTGTGTTGAGTTCTGTTTCATAACACCACCTTGTTGCAAGTGTTGCCAGCTCACAGAACTCTACTTCAACTAAGGGTATTTCCCAAATTGTACTGTGCCCCTTTCCAATGTAATTCCTGAGCATGAATGCAGGACAACTGAATTTCTAACAAAAAAGACAACAGCTTTGGTGTATAAAATGAGCACAACTTTGTTGCACGGGTTACACAAGCCTTGCGTCAGATGTACGTAAGGATAGTACTTTTGTAAAGCAAGGTAAAAAATGAATAATGTGTGTACTATCTGCATCAATAATTACCAGTTGTATCAACCTCTACCAAACTTTTGCCCAACATTAATTTTAGAATCTGAATTATCACCTGCTGTTTTTTACAAATAACATCATGAATATTCATTATCTATTGAACAGCCAAATAAACAACACATATATTGTACTAGCCCAGATTTTTATATACTCATCAGCACTCCAGGCATAGATTAGATTATTAGTTAGTAACTCCAGGCACAGGCATCAATGATCACTAAGTTCATTCAACTCACAAAAACTACTGAGGGTCCTTTACTTTGAGCTCATCTACAAGTTGGAAGAAAAATTCACTACTAATAAATATATCAAATCCGAAATTTCAATGTTTTGGAGTACAGAATTATCCAATATTCAAACAACCTTATATTAATGAAAATTGGCTTGAACTTCAAAGAACAACACTGTAATGAAAATGCAAGAACCCCAATGTTGGAAAGAAACGATGGTTTCACATCAGAGCAGAGGACTGGCTGAATGAGAGACAAGTTGGTCAGTATTGATTTCAAGATATTGATGCACCCACACACTGGAACCAGCATCAGGTCAATACTGGCATACCTTGCATGGCTAACCTGACCTTGAATATAATTATAAACTTTAACCAGCTCAACAAAATAACCTACCTGTTGTTCACTCCATACATGTAATATTAACCATTTTCCTATACTTTCCAACTTTCTTACTGCATAATTATCTTTATCAATAACAGTATCCATGAGGATCAATGTTTAGCATGATACTATTTATATTTCTACTTTTGCTTCCCATGAATTAGTCACACAGTATATTATAGACAAACCTAAGTTACCTCATCCTATTACCTATTCTATCCCTCTGCAGAGCACTAATAGAGACAAATGCTGACAATGCCAATAAGTTCAAGTTATCACAATCAACAGATCATCAATGCTGTATTTCAGAAACTCATGAACTACACATCACAACGCTGGATGTTAATAACTTAATGCACAAGATGTGGCCATTCAATAGCAAGAATAATAAATATACACAGGGATCTTCTTTATCATCATCTTAATATCTAGGGTACTATTTTCTTTAGGATCACTCCAACAGAATTTCATACAGAATTTGATATGGTTGTAGACTTCAGAGCATAACTTACCAGTAGCAGAGGCTACTGAGAGTGAAGCAGATGGTGCTGTCAAAGAATTTTTGGGCTGATTGGCAGTGTAGACAGAAGACTGCACAGGAATGGGGGCAGCCAAGCTTGCCATCTTAGGAGTACTGCTGGGTGCCAGGAAGCTTGGTCTTCCTGTCATGCAGAGCAGAAAGAAAAGGAATTCCCATGAAGCACAATTTCATGAAAAAAAAGGAATTTCTGAACACAGAGTGTGATATAAGACTCAAAATAAATTGAACAAGCAGAACTATCAAGCTATTCTGCTGAATAGATTTTGTTAGATGTTAGTTTAAGCCTCCCTAACTGCAAGAAAAAATTGCAAAGATAGAAAGACACCATTTACTATGGAGATAAGGGAATGCAGAATCTATGCAAGAGAGGCATAGAAACAGTGAGTTGAGAAAGATGTTTATCTTTTAGTGATTCCTTTAGATGGGTTTCTTAAGTGATTCTTAGGAACAAAATTTATAATTTCTGTGAATCACCTATAATACATATTAATCCATAATTCTAATTAATATAAGCATTTCAATTGACAGTAGTGAAAATGCAACTCGGGTAGAATATGTTGAGAACTTGGAAGACAAGTTTCATCAAACCTCAAAATGCAGCTGGCCCAATAGTCTGCTGTGCCAAGCAGACTGTCTTTTAACACAAGTGGACACGTTTTATAAAAGAGCAATGAGCAGCCCATGGATTTTATATTTTTATATGTTTTTATTATCCACTTTGCATTATTATTATATCACCACTCTTTCCAAACCAATAATAGGTATAAATATCCCTACAGCATCAAAAAATTGCAAAAGCAAGAATTAATTTGAATGAAACTACTAGTTACAAGAACAACACACATTAATGAAATGAAAAAATGAACACCTGATCTCATTTCAAGTATTTGAACTAAGCTATACTCTAAATGATAGGATAACATTCTGGCAGGTACATATTGCAGGTGCCAAAGAAGCAAACAGTAAAAACAGTTCAATGGTACAGATACAATCAAATTTTTTTACAAATGGTAAGCTATGTGTCCATATCTGTATGACATATGAACAAAACTAAAGTAGAAACAAAAAAATCAATTCATTTTCTTTCCCAATCAAAATTAAATGTACAACACTCACCTGTGTTTGCTTGAAGTGAAGCATTTGGAGGTGGCATTTTTCCAGTTTTCATATTGACATTTGCATTGGACTGATCTCCATCATTTTCTGGGGCAAAATCTTTAGACTCATCATCCGTTGGTGTGACTGTAACACTACACACTGAAATGTTGTCATCAGATGCCATTTTTGGTTATATCAGAGCATCACCTTTCAACCACATTCACCAATAACCAACATGAATTTCATGAAATAATAATATCAAAAGATCTTTTCAATCTGAAAGAATTTCAAGCATTTAAACTTGTACGAGCATAGATAATTAGCTTAGTTTCAAAATTGTATCACAGAAAAAAATATTTTTCAAAATCTTCCAAATCAGACTAAATTAGATATAAGTTTGGGCCTCCCTAATTGCTAAAATAGCATTCCCAAGACAGTAAGGCAACATTTAATATGGAGATGAGAGAATGCAAAATCCATGCAGAAGGGGCATTAAACCAGCAAGTCGAGAAAAAAGTTTGTGAAACAGGATAAAGGTTGAAGAAGAACGTAGTAGGTGCTGAAAACCAACACAGTGAACCAGAAAGTGTGGTCCTTAACACAACAAAAAAATTATTATTTCAACAAAAAGGAGGCATACCTAACTCTCAGCTTTCACACATTTTCCCACTGGGAGTACCAATTCCCATACAAACACAGTACACTATTGAAAAGTTGTATCAATAGTAGTATCCCCTTGAGGGGTCATATTGCAGAATAGTAATTAGTTCTGTAAATAAGAAACCCCATTTGTGAACAGTTCAAGAAATTCATCGTGATATTCCACAGAAAGATGTACAGGGTGCACTAAAGAAACTTACTTATTTAACCCGTCGCCACGTCCTGGACTCTTAGAAGGTCGGCAAAGCTAGCACATGTTTCACATCAGCAAACCTAGGGTTGCCATATATGGTCTTAAGCGTCTCGTTGAGCGCTATTCATTGGTGTAAGGTAAAATTAGGTGGGAGGAACAGGGAAGGAGAAATATCAAGCTCAAATCTGTATGAATTCTTCTGCTCAGTCTGGAGTGTAGCTACCGGCGCTGTAAACCTCTTAGAAGGCCAGCAGTGTAGCTGAGGCATACCAGCACACACTCTGCCTCTAAGAAGGTCGCCATCATTTTTATTTTCTTATGTTTTTTGTTCCAAAAATGGGAGTCCAAATCCACAGATTTACTCCTACGCAAAAAATAATACCACCATTGTATTCGGGAGGAAAAGCTTTATGCATATCAAACTCTTTCCAAACAATGAAACTGCTTGATAACAGCCTATGCACAAAATGAACTAAAAATATAAACTGTGTTTTACATATAATGCACATAACTCCGGAACTATTGGACCTGAAAAAAAATTCACATACCACAAGATTCAGCAACTCAGAATCTATGAAAATGCATCATAAAAAAACATAAAAGTGCAATAAATGATAAATGGCCAGTGATTTTCTGATTTCTGTTTTTTGTATTTTACCGAAATAAAAACTCGAATTTCGTAGATTTTCATTGGGGTAGCAGTATTTTTTTTCCCCACTGACAGAAAGAGCAACTCTCTCTCTTTACAAAGAACCCCCAATGAAACTTCTAACATGATTAATGAATGTACAGTAAGTTGCACAGTTGACCCATTTTCTTCAAACCTCTTGGTAGGTCGACCATGTGGAGACTGGTTAAAAGGTCAATAAAAATGAAAACTCTTTAGTCATTGTTTTAATTAATTTTTAATTTGAGAATAAAATATCCCATTTTTTTATACTGTCTTGAAAATGACATCGGCTAAATGGCGCCCCCTATTGCACCTACACTGATTAAGTCAATTTTTGAAGTTCGTGTCAACTCTTTGCAGCACATCAATCGGTACGTTGGCAATGACGTCACAAATGATGATGATGATAGTCGGGGTGTAGGAAGAGAGGTCTTCCTCATAAAGTCACTGGTTTTCTTCAACAGAAACCTGTGTTCAAGGCTTTGACATGGTTCTCCTTGAATTTGATGCAGCGCAGAGCTTGGGCCCAGTCAGAGCCAAGGTGGTCAGATAATGGCAAGTGGTTTAACATCCAAATGTACAATATTTTCACAATTTCACATACAAAGGGTGACATCACTAGAAACATATAATTTCATTTACAGCAAAAGATGTCTCATATGGACAACATAAACATTTAGATGAAGCTCGTCATAAAACTGATTTAAGTGTTACACAAGTCATTTGATAAGGAGGATTCAGGAATTTTATACGTTATAATTTTCAAAGTATGTCCAATTTATCACTGCCTCTAAGGAAGCTGTCAAGTAAATGAGTTATTTTTCTTTGGACATTGACTGTGTGGTTTCCACAACCCAACAAATTTTTAAGGTCAACTCCTACACTCATGCGGTCAAGCTGCAAGGTTAGCATATACCTTTGCCTAGAATACTCATGACAGTGCAATAGAAAATGCTCAACAGTCTCCGGAATGCCACATGTTTCACAGTTAGGAGACGGACTCATATTAAACCTAAAGAGATGCGCCAATACACCAGCGTGACCCATATGCTGTCTGCTAACTGCGCACTCCATCCATCTATGAAATTCACCCTTATATGTTAGCCTCCTTGGTCTATCCAACAAATCTTTGAGGAAGCAACCCTTGCCAGAGGAGTCAACTTGTGCATGCCATTGGTGCGGTCAGAAGTTGAGGAACTGGTTCCGAATTTGATTTTGAAACTCCTCATAATGGAGGTGTGTCCAAACGCATTTGAGATTCTGATGGCCAAGCTTTGCACATCTATCTGCAATTTCATTTCCCTGAAGACCTGAGTGCCCAGGGACCCACTGCAAATGTACTGAATGAGAGGAGTTTAATATCAGAAATTTGGTTTCCAAACAAAATTCTCTATATGCCTCCTTTTTATTATTTAGCAGCAGTCCAAGTGCTATCTGTGAATCACAAAATATGACAAAGCTGTTCCGTGGTTTGTTTTGAATGTATTTCAGAGCCTGTAATATGGCAAACAACTCAGCTCCAACAACTGAATGGGATGGGTTCATCTGCCAGGAAGTTGCCATTCCAGATGATGCAACATATGTACAATGTAAATTTATTCAATAAAAAATTCCAACTCCTCCACCGCGTATCACCGATACCAACCACAGGAGGAGTATATATGTAAGGCCGCTGCTTCACCTGCCTCAATTGAAACTCGACAGCCGAAGCAACAACACCAGGCCTTACACTACTTTAGACCCATCAGTGAAAATCCTCTCGAGGTTACTATATTTTCTAGCCAGAAACATCTCAAAGTTTACATCAGCCTCAGCTAGCAACCAAGATTCCCTATTTGGCACATCACAGTAATTAAGTGACTGAACTCAGTCACAGGTGGAATGGCATACAATGAAATTCTACATGGTTTCGGATGTATCTCCAGATGAGTTTCTCACAAAATCTTGCTTAAAGGGGAATATCTTGAGCCAAATTGGGCCCCGGCGGCTCCCCCCACTGAAATTTTTTTTGTCGAAAAAGGCTCCTTAGGGGATGGGTTATTGTGCCATGAAATTTTATGGCCCTACGGACACTAAAACCCCCCCCAGGGGTCGCCCCAGGGGGTTGAAAAGGGTTTTAATTAATTTTTGATGAATTTGAGGCCCAATTTTGAAAAAATAGAATAAATTTGATTTTTGAAAAAAAGCCGAATTTTAGTTTGTTAGAAATGTTCCAAGTGTTATATCCTGCTTCTTTCCTTCAGGATCCAGGTTTATCGTTTTCAAATTTTCCGTCTTTTCAAGTCTAATCTTCAAATCAAAGGAGTTATTTTCCGAAAGAAAAGACGTATCTTTCAATGCGGCCACATCGTTTTACTTGTTATTAAGAAGAATGTACACAAAATATGACAAGAGATTGATGAAACTAGCAAATCTCGAAACAATTGTTACAATAAGGTCTTACGTAACTCTGAGTATGTAGCGATGACGAGGTACTACAATAAGGTCTCGGATTTTACGTTGAATTTACGTGAAATTAACACAATATCGGAGTCTAACACGGTGTGCCAGCCGTATGCAAACAAGTTAAATGAAGTGGCACCAAGAGACCTTTCAGTGACGAGGTTTCGCAGTCTAATGATGATCCCCTAACCCTCGTCGTACCCTTTAAGTACCCTCGCGCTGTGACCGTTACATCTGGAGCGTGCAGCAATGCCGCAGCTGAACGCTGTTGTCGTCGCTCAGACCCTGCTGCACTCTCGGGCAGCGCCAGCCGTTGAGATCGCGCCGCCGTTGCCATACCCGTTGCCATGCCGTTGCCACGCCGTTGCCATACCCGTTGCCACGCCGCCTCTGAGAGCGCAGGCGTCGCCTTCTTTTTGTAATCGCCGAGCCGTTGCTGCGTAGGCACGCCAGAATGTTATGCTGAACCCGCGATTTTCTTCTGATAGCAGGCGGCCAGATGTCGCTCTCACATTCAACCGTCCTTACTCCTTTTTATGGTAGAATTTAACGGTTCGTACTAGGGACATAACAAAATCCCCCCAACCTATATTTCTCAGCATCCTCCTGGATGTTAAAATGGAAGTTTCCGTCTACTGAAGTCACGCATCTGAGATTCGTACTTCATTGCAGGGGTGAAATTTAGACAAGCCTTGAGATTTGTGCTTCTGACGCACTTCTGAAACGAAGATCTTAAACAAGCGGTAGCTTACTGTAGTCGTCAGGACGCCCTTTTCCAGTTTACTACCGAAGACCTTCTCTCGTGGCTATCGACGTACTACCAGAGGCCTTCTGAAGACGTCTAGGGGTAAAAACACCCTATCAATATAAATGTCGAGTATTTACTCGATCAGTCCATACTCAACCACCTGCGTGTAGTTACTACGGACGTATTGATGTCCATCGGTATCTTCTTTATCTTTTCTTCGCCGTTGTTGAATCCGTGTCCGGCGGAAATATAGATGTTCAGGAGAAAGTCTAGTCCTCGTACGAGTGAGTGCATCGTTCCGCCGATGGAAGTTGGGTCCGCCAATTGCGTCACGCACAGCTGTGGCCGTGGCACGCCAGGACAGTTGAATTGGGCCTTTTAATCGCAAGGTCGTTGTGGACGGCGCGTAGTAGACAGCTGGCACGGCGAGCGGTGTTGCCCACGCGACAATAGTGCCCTGTGCGCCCGCACACTCTGCCTCCAGGCCGCTGCGCCGATGAGTGGTGTGAGTGTGCTGCTGCTGCTGCTGCTCAGGCCTCTGTCAGTCGCTTGCCAGCGTGCCGCAGTAGGTCGCTCGTCTGCGTGCCTCCGCTGGTCGCTCGCCTGTGTGCCTTAGTTGGCACCGTGTCGCTGTAACAATCATTCGACGTTAATTTCAGGGCTTGGCAAAATTTTCTCCTTTGGATTTCTTTGACTTATCGTAATCAATTGCTTCCATCTACTCATTCCATCTTTCTAATGCCATTTACAACCCGGTGCATCATCCTTCAACAGTATCTAACTAGATCAAAGTAATCTAACGCAATAAGCTCAAAGAAATCCATTAGAGAACATTATAACTAACACAAAAATGAAATAAATGCAGAGTAAATGAAACTGATTAGAAATACACAATACATCATATAATATTTCAGATAGCTAGTGAGCTGTATAGGAAATTTTCTACGCATTAGCACGCATTCCTGTAGAGGAGTTATGAAAAGACATATGAACGGGACACAAATTTGACATCAAGTAAATTTTCTATCTTATTAGTGAGCATCATCAAGGTAAATACATAAATTAGTTTATCAAATCGACATTAAACATATAATACAAGAGGGTCAAAGCATTCTACTCGCATTTCGCTGGAGAAATCAATTAATCCTAAGTCGAAGCACATATCCTAAATTTGTAATACGAAAGAAATGTTAAACACAAGGGAAATAGTTAGGAGACATTCTTAACATTAAACATAGTACATTTGAGAATGAAATGAGGTAATCATTATCGAGGTTTTGGGACGTCCTTGCGAGACTCAAGCGATTATACATATTTTAGACGCCTGGTGCGATTCCTCAGAGAATACCTAGGGATCATTTCTTCATTTCTCTGGCTCGTGCTCGGCATTGTAGGAATGTCGCTCGTCTCTGCCCCTTGAAGTTCGTCTTCTTCGTCACCGTTGTTGAAAGGGAAGGCCATGGCGTCGTCCAGGTAGGCTCGTTTGACTCGGTTGAGGTGAACGGTTTGTTCTTTTCTGTCTGAGTACAGACCTTTGATAGTGATGTTATTTCCATGTCGAGATAGTATCCGATAAAGCCCCATGAAGCGCGTTGGAAAGGCCCTGTCGTCCACACGTCCTGCCTCATTCCTCAGCATGATAAGGTACCCCGCTTGGACATGTAGCATACCGCTACATAAGCGTAAAAATTAGAAATTTGCCATTCGCACTCAAATAAATTGAGTAGTAGCATTAAAAATCTTACTCTAATTTATTATTAATTATTTTCTACTTCTAATTCGTAATCATTGAAGTTTTTGTGTAAATACATGAGACGATAAAATAACAATTGACATTTTTCGAGAGAGAAGCCCTCTGGTGGCAATACTGCGCAAGGCGCGTCTCTGTTTCAAAAAGAGCACTCTTACTTTGGCGGTCGCCTAGCTCGCTCACAGCACTTTTCTCGTGAGTAATCAGTGTTAGAAAATAATCGTGTTCTTTCTTCGTGTTCAGTGAGTATTAATAGTTGACAGTGCAGTGTTATTTGGATACGTAGTTATGCGTAGGAATTGTGATGTAGCATGTTTTCATTCAGTGTTTTGTTTTTTTTTCTCAACATGACTTAGCGTAAAATTTTGCGTCAGATGTGCATTGCATTTCCGTGTCATGATTTTATTATCAAAACATAATCATGTTCGTTCCTCTCTTTACTACAATAGTATATACCTGCAGTTTCCATTCATGATTCGATACTCGGAACGAACGCGGCGGAATTGCCGGCGTTCGTTGTCGATAGCGTCTTTGTGTAATGGCGGAACATCACACCGTCGTCTCTTGTCACTACTCCGTGACTATAATTCACTATAGGCATGTGTTATAGTAGCATTTATTCTTTTTTTTTACAAACCGACTTGCAGTAGTTTTTAAAGTACGAAAAGTATTCATGTCTATGCTTGCTAAGTTTTGGAATTTCATTTCTTAATTCCATACTCTTTGAAACCTTTACGTAACCGCACTTATTTAAATATAAAACATTTCAATAAAATTTAATTTAACTCATCGCATTCTTGTGACAAACACCCACTACCATCTGCCTATCTTGAGTGTGTGCAAATTGCTGGCGGCTTGGCTGAGGCCGACGTGTAAAGCCGCCCGGCTAAATCGCCGCACGGAATTTTCCTGCTTTCGTTTTTTCTTCGCGTATTTTCCTTCTGTGAAATCAACGTTTAGGTTTCCTTTTCCTTTTATCATTGGGGATATATATATTCCTTTTATTCCTTCATTATTGCAAACGATATTTATCAGTAAATTTCAGTAGAATTTATAAATGAACTTTAGGCATTTCTTTTCTCTGTATTCTTGTACCGTTATGGAGATTTTCTAGAGTACATAAAGAAGCTTAAATCTTCATGTTAAGCATTTCCTTAATTACTAAATTCTTAAATTTCATGCCTTGCATTTAAAGCAAGAGCATTTGTATCAGAATCTCTTAATTGATTTCTTCCTATCCGTCCTTAAGTTAGCTGGTGTTGGATCTGTAGGACTTTCTCGGAGTGATCTACTTTATGGGAGTTTTATCATGTACTTTGGGATAACTTCAGTGTGAAATTTCCTTGATGTCTCCTTGGACTGCTCATCCAGCTTCTTGGACTCCTTGCAGGACCTCTACATCATCGCCATACACACAACACTCACAGTTTTGAATCTCCCTGGGTTCCTGAGTGCCATGCTAAATGCTATTCTCACATAAGCTGTGACTTAACTTGCTCCTACCAATATGAGCTGTGACATAATATGCTAAATGCTAAGGACCTGGGCTTACTAGTATCCTAGTATGCTATGCTAATATGAGCAGTAACTTAACTTGCTCCTGCAAATGTGCTAATGTGCTAATGTGCCGACTTGCTTCTGCTCACATGAGCCGGATTTAACTTGCTCACTCACACCTCACCTTATTTTGAGTCATTAGTTCTACCTGAGCTACGTCATTGACCCTCGCTCAATTATCTCAAATTGCCTAATTCAAGTTCCCAAATACAACTCACTCACCCTGCCTACTCCATCGCGTGACGGCCTTCGCCAACGCCAGCCTGGCTCTCCGGCACGGATTGCCCACCTAGACAAGCTCTCCGAGATCAAGATCCAAGCCAGTTCTCCTTGGTTTTCCTTCAATAAACTACACGGCAGGAAAAAGCTGAGTTAACCAAAAATTGTCATTCATTATCCCTCTTATAGTCGCTCAAATTTACTTGTCGAGAGATGTTGTAGTCTTTGCCCGTCAATTCACCCCAGCGGACAATCAGATCTACACACTGGTGACCCCAGTTAAAATAACCCAAAACTTTCTTAAAAAAACTTAAAAACAATTCAACTCGACAAGCGTTTGAGAGATTGTGAGAGGATAATTTTGGCATGTCATTGTAGTGATAAATTTCCCATGTCGTAGTCTTTGAGAATTTTCTATAGATGTCACTGTGCTAATCTTTCTCTGAGCAGCTCTAAAAATTTTTATGCTGTTTTCCTGTCTTTGTTTGTTTTCGTGCCTCAGTAGGTGGGAAAAATATTTTTCTCCTATTTCCGTGCTGTGCATTTATTTCTGACGCCCGTAAAAATCTTCGCTTCCATTCTCTCTCTTTCCGTTTTTTTTTCAACGTTAAGGATTGATTGAGTAGGTAGGAAAATAATTTTTTTCTCACCTGCTTTATTTTTGTGCCTACGCAAATTGCCGCATACCGCATAATTTTTTCTCGTTTCCAATTTCATATTTCCTTCCTTCTGTTTCAACTTAATTTGAATGATTGTGTAGGTAAAGAAAGAGCGCAAACCCTGCCACTTAATTCCAAGTCATAGGCACTGATATCTTAATTGTGCATCCCAAAAGAGATCGCTAGCATGACTGAATCAGATAATGAAGATCGAGCCCCCACAAATCCCATTAGGCTCCCTCCCTTCATTCCGGAGGACGCCCACACCTGGTTTCAACAGTGTGAGGCGATGTTTAGGTATCATAAAGTAACCAGTAACACGGACCAATTCTACGCCCTTGTTTCCGCAGCCCCCACAAAATTGTTGAATGATTCAAATCAATTGCTCGAAAGCCTTCCCGCCGTTGATCCGTACGGCACCTTAAAAAGAAAGATTCTGCAGAAGTTGCAGATGTCCGATGCGGACAAATTTCGTAGTTTGGTAGACGCCTCAGCAATTCCATCTGTCTCTAGCTTTTTCTCTCCCACTTCGCTAGTGAAAGAGCTGCGAAAACTCGCTACGGGTGTTGCCGTAGCTGAGGGATTTCTCTAAGAAGTTTTCATGACTAAGCTTCCTCAGAATGTGCGTCCATTTTTATCGCTAGCAGGCCCTGATCAAACGTTGGAGGAGCTGGCGGAGTCCACCGAGACGGTGATGCGCAATATTAATTCGCCACAGGCACCGCAAGTTGCGTCCCTAAATGCAGCTGCCGCAAATTTTAGCCCCGCAAATACCCAAAATCAATCCTCAGCCACAATAGACAAGTTGCAGCAAGACATCGCTGAGATAAAGCAAGCTTTACAGAATTGCAATTTAGGTCAGAGCGTAGCTCATATTCAGCAAGGCCCAGGGAGATTCCAAAGCCACCAAAATGCCTACGACTATCCTTATGACTATCCCTCAAACTATCATCCTTTTCCTCCTCCTCAACGCTTTGATAGAGGTAGATCCTATGATAGGTCAAATCAAGACCGCCGCTTTCGGTCGCGCTCTCGTGATGCCGGTAGCAATTTATGCTGGTATCACCAGAAATTTGGTGACCAAGCTCGCAAATGTGCCTCTAGATACTGTCCGCGTTATACCGAAATGACTTCGGGAAACGCCAACAGCAATGCACAGTAGCGAGTACTGCGTTGCCTCAATCCCAGACTACTCGCCTCCTTACTATTCTCGATCCCGTTACCAAATATCGATTTCTCATCGACACTGGCTCAAGCGTGTCAATTATCCCAGCCACGGCAAAAGACAAAAACAACCCATTGTTGGCGACATTACGCGCCGCGAACGGCACGCCAATTCCTTGTTACGGTGAAAGAGTATTAGAGTGCAGCCTGGGATTGAGGCGATCCTTCCTTTTCACCTTCTTAATCGCGGAAGTCCAAGAGCCTATCATTGGCGCGGATTTCCTAGAGAAGTATGGGATTATTGTAGATGTTAAAAACCGTAGAATTAGGGACGAGGAGACATAGATCTCAATTCCCGCTTGTAGCATAACTAGAGCTAATGTCTTGCATTCCTTCTCGATTGCTTTCAAGGAGGAGTGCATGTTTGAACAAGAACTTAAAAATTTCCCAGCATTAACAAACCCTAACTTAGCTTCTAATAACATGCAAACATGCACAAAGCACTTCATAGAGACGCAAGGTCCGCCAGTTTTCTCCCGTGCTAGGCGACTGCCGCCTGATCGATTGGCGTTAGCCAAGAGAGAATTCGCGCGCATGCAAGAATGTGGCATCATCCGCACCTCCAAAAGTCCTTGGGCTAGTCCTCTTTTGCTAGTACCCAAGGCTAACGGTGAATTCAGACCGTGCGGGGATTTCCGCAGGTTGAACGCCGTTACTTTACCTGATCGATACCCTATTCCCTACCTTCATGATTTCAGTGCAAATTTAGAGGGAGCACAAATTTTCTCTAAGATAGACTTGCAGTCTGCCTTCCATCAAATCCCCTTGGATGAGTCTGCGATTCCTAAGACCGCGGTAATCACTCCGTTTGGTCTCTTTGAATTCCTCAAGATGCCATATGGCTTGAGGAACGCTCCTCAGACGTTCCAAAGGCACATGGCTGAAATTTTCTCTGATCTCACTTTCGCCTATGTCTATCTAGACGACATCCTAGTGGCATCCACAACCCCAGAGTTGCACAAAGACCATCTTAGGGTCGTTTTTCAAAGACTGTCCGACAATGGACTCCTCGTAAATCCAGCAAAATGTGAGCTCGGAAAGCCATCACTGATTTACTTAGGTCATGAAATCTCTAGCCTAGGTCTAAAACCTTTGCCTTCCAAAGTAGAAGTGATCAAAAACTTTCCTCTTCCACAGACCCAGAAGGAACTAAGAAGGTTCCTAGGTTCTGTTAACTTCTATCATCGTTTCATACGCAACTGTGCCCAAACTTTAGCGCCCTTGTCTGACCTCCTCGAACCGAAACGAAAAGGAAAATCCATTGAGGTAAAATGGACAGAAGAAGCGCGCAAAGCTTTTGGGGAAATCAAGCACAAGTTAGCTTCCGCGACTGAATTATCCTACCCTATTGCTAATGCTGATTTTAGTCTAGTAGTGGACGCTTCCAGTACTGCTGTAGGTGCTGTTTTGCAACAACAAGTAGGGACTAACATCTCTCCTCTTGCTTTCTTTTCCAAAAAGCTGTCGCCCACTGAGCGTGCTTATAGCGCGTTCGGTAGGGAACTTCTTGCTATCTACTTGTCTGTAAGACACTTTCGCTATGCTCTAGAGGCGAGGGAGTTTGTGATCTACACAGATCACAAACCTCTGACCTCAGCGATCAAGATGCCTTCTGAAAGACATTTCCCGAGAGAAGCGCGACATTTGTCGTTTATAAGTCAGTTTACCACTGACATCCGTTTCATAAAAGGGTTGGACAATACTGTCGCTGACTGTCTTTCCAGAATCAACACTGTCCAAACCAGTGGTGAAATCACCTTCGGCAACATTGAAAAGCGCAGAAGGAGGATCCTGAACTTCAGGACCTTCTCAAACCTTCTAACACTTCCTCTCTGAAGTTAACCTTGGTTGACGGCGTGTACCGTGATGCCGAGCGACTTTCTCGTTTGTACCTTCCTGCAACTCTCCGCAGAGTAGCTATCCTGCATTACCATTCTCTCTCTCACCCTGGTATTAACCGTACATTGCGTTTGATTTCTGATCGTTACGTCTGGCCAGCGATGCGTAAGGAGGTCAAGCAAATTGTGCAAAATTGCCATGCATGTCAGAGTAGTAAAGTGGTGAAACATAATCGTGCAGCGCTGCAGAGTTGTGCATTCACAGGTCACAAGTTCGACTCGGTCCACCTAGATTTGGTGGGTCCTTTGCCTTTATCGCGCGGTTATTCTTATTTGTTGACCATCATCGATAGGTTCACACGTTGGGTTGAGGCTGTCCCTCTTCCTGACACCCAAACTGAGACTGTAGCGCGCGCTTTCATGTCCAACTGGATCTCTAGATTTGGTGTCCCCTTAAAGGTCACGCATGACCGGGGATCACAATTTACCTCAAAATTCTGGAGTGAGCTCAGCAATGCTTTAGGTTGTACTAACACCTCTACGACCTCTTACCATCCGCAGTCAAATGGACTTATTGAGAGAGTCCACAGGGACTTGAAGGCTGCATTACGTTGCTTGAACTGCAGTCACGATTGGACTGACAGACTTCCAGTAGTATTGTTGAGCGTCCGCAATTTTCATCGACAAGATCAGCAGTGCACAGCAGCAGAGATGATGTATGGTCAAACACTTCGTCTCCCCGGCGACATTGTTGACCCAAAACCTTTGCCTGAATTTTCATCTGCTGACCGTTTCGCCTATGTAACCTGCCTAAAAGATTGCATGCGTAAGATTAAGTATGTGGCTCCGCGAATGCCTCAGACTGAGGATAAACTGGATCCGGCCTTGCGAGACTGCACACATGTGTATGTCCGAAACGACGCCATCAAACCTACACTCACGCGCCCTTATGATGGCCCATTCAAAATAATCAAACGCACGCCCAAGTATTTTGTCCTGGAAAGATTTGGGTCATACGACCCTGTGAGCATTGATCGATTAAAAGTCGCGTACACTTCCGATCATAGTGTAACTGCTAAACCATCATTCTCTCCACAGATTTCTCCTTCCACTGAGACTCGATCATATCTACCATCTGAGCTTCCTCAGTTGGCTGCATTATTGCCTAGTCAACTTGAGTGTAATCCTTTCTATGTGCCTGTACATTCAAACCCTATCTCTAAGCCTGTCGTAGATTCTAATTCTAGCCCTCTTACTGAAACAGCGACAAGTCTGGATAGACCAGACGAGCCCGCTGCAGTAACTCGTGTTCCTAGAACTCTTGCCGATCTAAACTTGCAGACCCGTTTGGTGAAACTTCCCCGCTCAGTATCATTTGCCAATTGCCGAACCCGGCAGGGTTGTGTAGTTCGCCCTCCTTCCCGCTACAGATGATTGCAGCGGGTGGACCTTTCGGTCTGCGCCTTGGGGGGTAATGTAGCATACCGCTACATAAGCGTAAAAATTAGAAATTTGCCATTCGCACTCAAATAAATTAATTAGTAGCATTAAAAATCTTACTCTAATTTATTATTAATTATTTTCTACTTCTAATTCGTAATCATTGAAGTTTTTGTGTAAATACATGAGACGATAAAATAACAATTGACATTTTTCGAGAGAGAAGCCCTCTGGTGGCAATACTGCGCAAGGCGCGTCTCTGTTTCAAAAAGAGCACTCTTACTTTGGCGGTCGCCTAGCTCGCTCACAGCACTTTTCTCGTGAGTAATCAGTGTTAGAAAATAATCGTGTTCTTTCTTCGTGTTCAGTGAGTATTAATAGTTGACAGTGCAGTGTTATTTGGATGCGTAGTTATGCGTAGGAATTGTGATGTAGCATGTTTTCATTCAGTGTTTTGTTTTTTTTCTCAACATGACTTAGCGTAAAATTTTGCGTCAGATGTGCATTGCATTTCCGTGTCATGATTTTATTATCAAAACATAATCATGTTCGTTCCTTTCTTTACTACAATAGTATATACCTGCAGTTTCCATTCATGATTCGATACTCGGAACGAACGCGGCGGAATTGCCGGCGTTCGTTGTCGATAGCGTCTTTGTGTAATGGCGGAACATCACACCGTCGTCTCTTGTCACTACTCCGTGACTATAATTCACTATAGGCATGTGTTATAGTAGCATTTATTCTTTTTTTTTACAAACCGACTTGCAGTAGTTTTTAAAGTACGAAAAGTATTCATGTCTATGCTTGCTAAGTTTTGGAATTTCATTTCTTAATTCCATACTCTTTGAAACCTTTACGTAACCGCACTTATTTAAATATAAAACATTTCAATAAAATTTAATTTAACTCATCGCATTCTTGTGACAAACACCCACTACCATCTGCCTATCTTGAGTGTGTGCAAATTGCTGGCGGCTTGGCTGAGGCCGACGTGTAAAGCCGCCCGGCTAAATCGCCGCACGGAATTTTCCTGCTTTCGTTTTTTCTTCGCGTATTTTCCTTCTGTGAAATCAACGTTTAGGTTTCCTTTTCCTTTTATCATTGGGGATATATATATTCCTTTTATTCCTTCATTATTGCAAACGATATTTATCAGTAAATTTCAGTAGAATTTATAAATGAACTTTAGGCATTTCTTTTCTCTGTATTCTTGTACCGTTATGGAGATTTTCTAGAGTACATAAAGAAGCTTAAATCTTCATGTTAAGCATTTCCTTCATTACTAAATTCTTAAATTTCATGCCTTGCATTTAAAGCATGAGCATTTGTATCAGAATCTCTTAATTGATTTCTTCCTATCCGTCCTTAAGTTAGCTGGTGTTGGATCTGTAGGACTTTCTCGGAGTGATCTACTTTATGGGAGTTTTATCATGTACTTTGGGATAACTTCAGTGTGAAATTTCCTTGATGTCTCCTTGGACTGCTCATCCAGCTTCTTGGACTCCTTGCAGGACCTCTACATCATCGCCATACACACAACACTCACAGTTTTGAATCTCCCTGGGTTCCTGAGTGCCATGCTAAATGCTATTCTCACATAAGCTGTGACTTAACTTGCTCCTACCAATATGAGCTGTGACATAATATGCTAAATGCTAAGGACCTGGGCTTACTAGTATCCTAGTATGCTATGCTAATATGAGCAGTAACTTAACTTGCTCCTGCAAATGTGCTAATGTGCTAATGTGCCGACTTGCTTCTGCTCACATGAGCCGGATTTAACTTGCTCACTCACACCTCACCTTATTTTGAGTCATTAGTTCTACCTGAGCTACGTCATTAACCCTCGCTCAATTATCTCAAATTGCCTAATTCAAGTTCCCAAATACAACTCACTCACCCTGCCTACTCCATCGCGTGACGGCCTTCGCCAACGCCAGCCTGGCTCTCCGGCACGGATTGCCCACCTAGACAAGCTCTCCGAGATCAAGATCCAAGCCAGTTCTCCTTGGTTTTCCTTCAATAAACTACACGGCAGGAAAAAGCTGAGTTAACCAAAAATTGTCATTCATTATCCCTCTTATAGTCGCTCAAATTTACTTGTCGAGAGATGTTGTAGTCTTTGCCCGTCAATTCACCCCAGCGGACAATCAGATCTACACAGACATCACATTCTTTGGCCGTTCGATTGTAAATGTTTGCGGTAGCTTGCCTCGCAGCTTCCAAATTCTTTCGAACTGCAGCAAATGCTTTAGACAGTCGGAGTGAAACCTCGACTGAATACTGTTGGTCACAGGCGTAATTAATTGGCTGTTCTTTGAATATGTCATGGTAGGGGAGGTTTGCATCTCTGCCGTAGAACAAAAAGAACGGCGTGTCTTTAATCGCAGTCTGGTAGGAGGTATTTAAAGCTAGGGTAACGAAGGCCACGCTCTCGTCCCAAGAGAACCTATCTTCAGCAGCCAAGTGAGAGATTGCGGTTTTCAGGGTACCGTTCATTCTCTCGCAACAACCGTTCGCCATAGCGTGATAAGCAGTCGTAGTCTGTGATCTCGCCTTGAGATATTTGCAGACATCCTGGAACAACTTATTAGTGAACTCGCTGCCTCTGTCGCTGACAATAGTATTTGGGGCTGAGAATTTTCCGACGTATTGGACAAAAGCTCTGGTGACAGTATCAGCAGACTTATCTGTAAGGGGGTAAGCATCAACATATCTCGTGAAATGATCTACTATGGTTAGGAGGTATTTGTTACCTTCGTAACTAACAGGCAATTCAACAAGGTCAACAGCAACTCTTTCGAGGGGATAAGAGGTCTCGGGGAATTTACCTAAGGGGACTTTAAACTGGCCCTGCCATTTCCTTCGCTGGCATTGCAAACACTTCTTCACATGGTCTTTGACGTCACGAATTTGATTAATCCAGAAGAATTTATCTCTGGCACGTTCAAGAGTTCTCAGGAAACCCATGTGAGCGGACAAATCATTATCATGGCTTGATTTTAAAGCAACCTTAACTAGAGACTTAGGAATGACTATTTGTACATTACTTCTACCGTTTCTGCGTTTCTTTCTCGACAACCTACATAGAACATTATTATCATCAATGAAGTACTCGTCAATATTAGAGATCTTACAGTTACCTCTATCATTATTATTTATTACATCTCTAACGGAAGACCAGTAAGGGTCCACACTCTGTTCCAAGGCGACATCATCCAAACTCGGTGGGTGTGCGGCCTCAGCAGCAACACCTGTCTGTTCGCTAGACGAGGGTCGAGAGCACACATCGTTGACAGAAGCACCTATCACGTTATTATCAGAACAAGGCTTAATTCTAGAAGGAACGTTAGTATTAATTTTAGGATCATTCTTATTACTACAGTTTGATTCAGCAGTGTCAACAACAGCATTGACAATTCTCTCAGATCTAGACAGGTAGTCGGGCAAGTGATGTAGCGCTCCAGGCTTGTACCGAACAGAGAAGTTATATTCTTTTAGAAGCAAAGCCCATCTCGAAATGCGGTGGTTACCTGTTTTATTAGCAAAGATAAACGTTAAGGGGCGGTGATCCGTCACCACGACGAACTCATTTAAGTACAGGTACGCATCATAATGTTTGATTGAATCATGGATGGCAAGAGCTTCGAGCTCTGTTGCAGAGTATTTAAGCTCGTTTCCCTTTAATTTCCGGCTATAGTATGCCACTGGCAACTCAACACCGTCATGCATCTGAAGTAATGCTCCACCGATTGCAATGCCCGAGGCATCAGTGTGCAACACAAACTCTCTCTGAAAGTCAGGAAATTTAAGTATAGGCGCGGACACAAGTTTATCCTTCAATTCATCGAAAGCTCGCTGATGAACGTCAGTCCATTTGAATGCGTTCGTCTTCTTGGTCAGCTCGGTTAGAGGTGCAGCGATATGAGCATAATTTTTAATCAACTTTCTAAAGAATCCGGTAGAGCCTAAAAATCTTTTCACTTCCTTAACACTTCTGGGTCTCAAAGCATCTGCTAAAGCTCGCACCTTGTCAGGTCGGGGGGTTAGTCCCTCTGAACTGACTTTGATACCAAGGAAAGTCACGTTACTTGCCGCAAATTGGCACTTTTTTAAACTAAGTTTAAAGCCTGAAGCAGCCGTTTGAAGCAACGCCTTATCCAAATGCTCGACATGTGTCTCGAAATTTTTAGAATAGATGATGATGTCATCAACGTAACAGAACAGAAACTTTGAAATGAATGGTGAAAAAGCCATATTAACTGCTCTTTGAAGTGCAGCCGCAGAAGTGATGAGGCCCTGAGGTGAACGGCAATACCCATAACCACCCGTCGGCGTTCTGAAAGCGGTAATATCCTTGCTCTCGGGTGACAGTTCAATCTGATGGTAGGAACTTTGCATGTCTAGAGTGGTGAACAAGTTCGAGTCCTTTAGACTTTCGAGGGTCTCATTCATATTAGGAATTGGGCAAGTATCCTTCTTGCAAATTTTATTGATAAGACGGAAGTCAACTACGATTCGATGTGAGCCGTCACTCTTACGTACAGCTAAGATTGGGGAAGACCAAGGCGAGAAACTTGGTTCAATAACCTTTTGCCTAAGCATCTCTTGGACATGCTCTTCAACCAATTGCTTTGTAGCATGAGGAACTCGATACTGGGGCGTATTGATAGGATTGTTTCCCTGAACGTCTAACCTATGCATAGCATTTCGTGCGAGACCTATCTCGTCTCCAACCGCGAACGCTTTCCGGTGTTTGTTAATCAAATTTACAAGGGTCGTTTTCTGATCATGCTCTAAATGAGATAAGTCGACATTGTCAATCATGTGATTGAATTCAGGTTCATTGCGTTTCTCTGCGACACGTATGAGTCTGCTATTTCCAATCTCAGCCTGCCGGTCAGAGCGGCACCGTGCAGCCTCACTCGCTTGTTTACGATCATGGTGTACTGCTGCCACCGCATCGTAGGCCTTGTGTTGTAGCTGTGCTCTAGCATCACTTTCACTCTCGTCTGAGTCAGGCTCTGGGTCCTCAACAGCGACATCCAAACTAGCACAAATCTTATTCTTAGTTACAAGAACATTCTTATCATTATAATTTACAAAGACTATTGGCACGGTGCCATCACGGACTGTGGCGAGGGTACGAGGAATAGCTACTCCTTTGCAAGCAGAACTTTGTTGAACTACAACCTCTTTATCGTTCATGTGTTTTGGTACTCTAAGATATGAGTGACACAGAGTTCCGCCCTCAACGGTCAGATCATGTGACATTCTTGCGACACTGAATGATGCATCCTCTGATTGTTTTACAAAATTTACTGAATTAGAAGCAGCAACTGATTGAAATGGGTAAATTCTATCATTAATTCTCACATGACCTTTCTCGTGCTGGCAGTATTTTATTTCAACACCGAATCTCTTAAGAAAATCTCGGCCTATCAAGACAGCTCCAGGGAAGTAAGAATCTTCCACAATGATAGCGGAATGACAATACTCAACATCACCTAGTTTGAATTTCAGGTCAATCGTACCTCGAGTGTGGAGATTATCTCCATTTACAGAACAAAGAACTTTCGTGCATCGTTTAATTCGGGGGGGGGGGGGTCTTTGAATAATTTATTAATTACACAAGATTTCACAAGAGTCACGGAAGAGCCTGAATCAACGAAAGTGGAGCATTTTCTCTGTTCAATGTTTAATAAAATCACGGGGGAAACGCTTTTCGGTTGCTGTGGAAGTTTTTTGACTTTACAGCGGCGATGTCACCATTCTGGCTTGGATAACCATTGAATTTACGTTGATAATTATTGAAGGGGCGAGCATTTTTGTGTGAAGCACTTTGCCACTTAAATGGGTTTTTAGGCTGGTACGCTCGCTTTTGTGGTGAATTGTATTAACATTTCTCCACCACTACATCACTCTCGTGGGCTCGTCTTTTCCGGCTCAACACATTTCTCTCTTCGATCAAAGACTCCTCAATTGACCTCGCTTTGTCTAGGAGTTTGGTCACACTCTCAGGGTCAAAATCATGTGCTAATTTTTCACTGATCTTGGGATTCATATTCTTAATGATAGTAGGAATGAGGATTTTTTGTGCTTTGCTATCCTCGTAGTGCCATTCTGGACCGAATGCGTCCTTCCAGCTAGCTAAAACTCGAGTTGCAAATGCATTGACTGTCTCATCATTCTCTTGACGCAGATTAAATAGGATTTTATGAACGGTTTTTCTATAATTTACGGCCCCCTTATACACAGAAATAAGCCAAGTTTGACATCGCCCAGTGTGATCAACTGGTCAGATTTAAGAACATATGAATCCCAAGCTTTTCCAGTAAGTGCATTTTTCAAATAACGACATTGCAGGTCAACATCATTCGTGTAAATATCAACTCGAGTCTGGAAGTGCTTTAAAAATGAAGTTACACAGCCTTCACCATTAAATTTAGGCAGTTCAATTGCATGATTTAAAGTGACAAAGCTACTTTGACTATTCTCACCGTTATTTTGGTTATTTTCATTATCGTTCCCTGCCATGATTTCAACAGTTAATTAGGGCAAAATTGGCGAAGCAAAATAGATTCACGATGTACACTGATAGCAATTTTAGAGTTTCAAATTAGAAGTTTAAATGCAATATTTCGTACAATATGTTTCCAAATACACAGACATAATTGAGTTTTTCGCACAATAAGTTTCCAAATGCACAGAAATAAATGAGTCGTCAATAACATCAACAACAGTAATGAAAAATAGGGTCACAATAGGGATAAAATAGGGTTTGAATAGGCATAATAATCATATTAGAAAGGTAAATGGGTTAAATTGCGCAATGCAAATGAGACAATAAATGGGTAAAGCATCAAAATGGTAAATATGGTACAAATTCACACGAAATTTTTAGAAATAAATCAATACACTGACACAAAATGCAAATAATGACACTAATTCACACAGAAAATACACAAAATAAATCAATAGAATGACAAATTACAAAACAGAATGGGTTCAATGATGAGTGAAATAAATTTCCTAATGAACAATGGCCATTTTATACGTTAAGTTTTTATTTGAAATAGGTAGCGTGGCGAGAAACGGTCTCTCACAGAGGCGTGGAACCGGCAAGACCAAATTAAATTATATCAAATTCAATATTCAATCCTGCGCCGCTGCCAACCAAATGTTATATCCTGCTTCTTTCCTTCAGGATCCAGGTTTATCGTTTTCAAATTTTCCGTCTTTTCAAGTCTAATCTTCAAATCAAAGGAGTTATTTTCCGAAAGAAAAGACGTATCTTTCAATGCGGCCACATCGTTTTACTTGTTATTAAGAAGAATGTACACAAAATATGACAAGAGATTGATGAAACTAGCAAATCTCGAAACAATTGTTACAATAAGGTCTTACGTAACTCTGAGTATGTAGCGATGACGAGGTACTACAATAAGGTCTCGGATTTTACGTTGAATTTACGTGAAATTAAAACAATATCGGAGTCTAACACGGTGTGCCAGCCCTATGCAAACAAGTTAAATGAAGTGGCACCAAGAGACCTTTCAGTGACGAGGTTTCGCAGTCTGATGATGATCCCCTAACCCTCGTCGTACCCTTTAAGTACCCTCGCGCTGTGACCGTTACATCTGG
Organism: Morinoia aosen; assembly: GCA_030386875.1. NCBI lineage: Eukaryota > Metazoa > Arthropoda > Malacostraca > Amphipoda > Talitridae > Morinoia > Morinoia aosen. Next base: position 1,621,237 of record CM059572.1, on the reverse strand, counting down.
AGCGTGCAGCAATGCCGCAGCTGAACGCTGTTGTCGTCGCTCAGACCCTGCTGCACTCTCGGGCAGCGCCAGCCGTTGAGATCGCGCCGCCGTTGCCATACCCGTTGCCATGTCGTTGCCATACCCGTTGCCACGCCGTTGCCATACCCGTTGCCACGCCGCCTCTGAGAGCGCAGGCGTCGCCTTCTTTTTGTAATCGCCGAGCCGTTGCTGCGTAGGCACGCCAGAATGTTATGCTGAACCCGCGATTTTCTTCTGATAGCAGGCGGCCAGATGTCGCTCTCACATTCAACCGTCCTTACTCCTTTTTATGGTAGAATTTAACGGTTCGTACTAGGGACATAACACAAGGGTTCTAAAACTGTCTTTGTTTTTGTTCTGGCATCAAAACTGAAGGAGGAGTAGCAATCTGAAATATCAATAAAAATATACCAAAAAACACATTTTTCGTAAAAAAAATAAGGCCTAAATCGAAAAAATAACACGACTAAAAAAGGTTTACTTTCACAAAAGACATATACTGGCTAATTTTCAAACAAATCGGACGGAAAAAATTGATAAAGTCTGATCATGGTGATTACTGAAATAAAATGTATTGTTTTTATTTACTCATAAGTACGATATTTTTAGATCTTAACTCGAAATTCACAAGAAAAATGCTGCTCATTGTTCGTACATTGAAATAGATCATGGAAACTGCATTCATGTACAAAAAATTTTAGTTATATTCAAATTCAATAGACACAGTTCGTTTTTGGGATGTAGTGAAAAATTTTCCTTTTTTACCATTCAAAACGCTACTTCTCCTCGATTTTTGATGCTAGAACAAATCCAAAGACAGTTGTAGAATCCTTGGAACATTTCTAACAAACTAAAATTCGGCTTTTTTTCAAATTCGAATGTTTTGAAGAAATATATAGCTCTAAACCCAAAAAATTGTTGCTGATTTTTGAAATTTCAAAAAATTTTGAAAAAAATAGAAAAAATTTGAATATGAAAAAAAGCTGAATTTTAGTTTGTTAGGAATGTTCCAAGGGTTCTAAAACTGTCTTTGTTTTTGTTCTGGCATCAAAACTGGAGGAGTAGCAATCTGAAATATCAATAAAAATATACCAAAAAACACATTTTTCGTCAAAAAAAAATAAGGCCTAAATCGAAAAATTGACAGGAGTAAAAAAGGTTTACTTTCACAAAAGACATATACTGGCCAATTTTCAAACGAATTGGACGAAAAAAGGCAAGATCTCGAGATATTCCCCTTGAGACCTTTTAGGTCGAGACATCATATATGAGACTTTGGCATGAAAATGTTCCTAAACCTTTCCTACATCACGTAGTGAAAACGGGAACCCTGTACGAGGCTTCTAACACCCCAAAATACCCCACCAAAGGGGGGTATTTTGGAGGCATACCCAGAGGGTTTCCATTATACTCAAAGGGGTAAAACAATGGAAAACCAAGTGAAATATTATATAAAATTAGTTGTGTTATAGTTATTTTGTAGGAATAACAAAAACTTGAGTATCATGTGGGGTAAAGAGCCCTAAAGAGGAGAATACCCCCTTTAGGAAAAATTTCTTTGATATTGAACCTAGAGCAATGAAATTTGGTACACTGATAGGAAATGCATTTTGAAATCATTTATCTTAAGTAAAAACATGTGATACCCACGAGATATTCATAAAAAACAAAGTTTTTGGGAGAGTTTTTCAAAATGCATCTCCTCCAACAGTTTTGAGTAAAAGTGACAATTTTGGTGTCATTGGATGCAGAAATACTTGTAGGCTACATTCCAAAAACTAACACGGCATTCTCCAAACATTCAATTTGAAATGGAAAAACATAAAAAAATTCCACGGCATGTCTTCTTTTGTAAAAAAATATAATCATGACATCACAACTCATGATCAAAAATGAATTTTGAATTGCCAATTTAGTTTTTGAAATGCCCGCGTTTTTCCGCATCCAATGATATCAAAATCATTACTGTAGCTCAAACACTGTAGGAGGAGGTGCATTTTGAAACCCCACATTCCAATCCTTCAAAATAAGGTAAACAAAGAAACATAAACAATCTCAATTTTTCTTTATTATTATTAGTTAGGTCAGCTAGGACCATTGAAATCATTATACAGTAATAAAGAGACATAGAAGATGACATAGCAACGTCAAGCCGTGAAGAAAAAGCCAAAGTTGAGGTGTAACATGATAAAATACTGCTTCCCCCTCCCCTCCCTCCATTCTTAAAACCCACGTAGCATCGGACCCAGTGCATGCACGAAGCTAATTTTTTTACACGATGTACCTGACATCTTACATTTTCTATAGCAACTAAAAATCAATATCCAAGAAAATTTGCCAATCTGGGGGTATTCTCTCCTGAACACAACCCCTATTTTCTCAGAACCAACTTTTCAAGACTTGACGCAAAATTTCAGCCACAGTTTTCATCCAATTGAGGTCATCTTTTTTGTATCACCGAGAGCAATGTGAGTACTATAGCCTAATATGTTGCAGTACGTTTTTTGATTACCTTCAAAAATATTTTTGTTTGAATACTTGATTATCAGGAAAAAAATTTTAAAACTGAAACGAAAAACTATCCGCAACATTGACATGTTCATTGTGAATGAAACAGAAGAAAACATTCGTCTCTATCTGCATTTTTGGCTGAGAAATTACCTTTTGAAAAAATTCCCATCTATTCGAACGCTGCAAACGTGCTTTGAATATCCCAAAGCTTATTTCAATCTGGAGGTATTTTTTTAAATTTTTTCAGAATTTTATGAAAAGCGCGTTCGGTCTCCTTAACACTTTGATTGCGACTACTAAATATTAAGTTCAATGCCAATCTCAAATTCGAAGTCAATTATAGTAAACTATTTTGTAATTTGAAAATATGAACTGGATCGTGCCCTCATTTAGCTTTGAGCAAGTATTTATGAAAATTGAGTTTTTGACTACTGGTCGGTCAGTAGCACTATGAAAATTACCTCCGTGTACCACTGGTGGCATACGTTGCAGTCAGAGTGTTAAGGGGATCATCCCAGGCCCCTGTCGGTCCGATGAGCTTCTTTTGTTTTGTTGTTGGAAAATGACCCTTAGGTCGTGGACTATTTGGTCTTAAAATTTTATGGCGCTACGGACACTAGATTTTATGGCACTAGACTAGACTAGGGGGGAGGAGAACGAAAAATCTTGAATTTTTGACCCCATATAAAAACAAATAAAACGGGAAATGGAAAATTTGAAACTGTAAATTTGTTTACAATGCTTCAAGGATTTTAAAACTGTCTTTGGTTTTGTTTTAGTATAAAAACTCAATGAGTTCTATTCATTTGAAACATCAATGAATAGTGATGTACCGATACCATTTTTTTGGCCGATACCGATACCGATACCCATTTTTTGGCCGATACCGATACCGATACTCCGATACTTGAAAATACCGATCTAATCTAATAATACGTATTTCGTTGTATGTTTGTTTATGTATTTGTTCGGTGTCCGCTTCTTGAGAAACATAAGATGTCTGAGTTTGCGGTATCATGGATACCGAATTCCTCAGTGTAAAAATTGAATGATCGTCTGTAAATGCATTGATATGTTTGAAATTTTATCAGGATAGGTTAGTAGTATTAAATAGGTTGTTGTGATCGCCGTAATTTGCCCATTTTTCCTAACCATGTCGCTTTTGTGCAGCTTTCAGGCCATATTGAATAATTAAAAGACATTAAATTAAATATAGTAATTTTGAGAATATTTGTGCCCGAAGTAATCGTTTTTGAGTAATGGTGATTTGTCACTGGAGGGGAACTCTGAGTCAAGAGAGCTTTGTGTGTTCTTGTACATATGTGCTCGGCATTAACAATTTAAACCTACCCGACTTTCCATTCTACGTATTGGCAACAGTGGACAACGCATTAGTGGTGTAGGGCCTACAAGAACCGCAGTTGCTACCATGCTACCATGTAATGACGATCGCTAGGCCTTCGCGTCGTGAAGGTGCTTTGTAGCGGTGCGAGTTAGGACATAGAATTAGGATAGCGTAGGTTAGATAATGTTGACGGAATTTTTCCATGGGTCTGTAGAAGGTTGCTAACTTTTCTGTAGCACCTCCCTCAAGTCTATCATGGGGTTTAAGGCCCGGTAAGGGATAGTAACAAATCGGTCGGAGAAATGTGTTTATTGTTTAGATTACTGAGGCCAGTAATCTCAAGAATTAACGAGAACGTAAAATAGTGTGACTAAAAGAGTGTAAACGTAAGGGTAACTTGAATAAAACGAAGTAAACGAGGCAATCGGTAAAAGGAATAAAGGAGATGAGCCTCGGGACATTAAGGTGATATTAGACGTTGCCACATTAACATAACGACATTGTAATGTATGGTCAGGCGCAAGTAAGGTGCAAGTAAGTGGGTAAACAAAAGGGGGTAGCGGCGATCTGACGAAGAAACACAAGAGTTAGTAACGCCAACAACGCAAACATGAACTAACATCAATACATAGTTACATAAAAGAAACAAAAAGAATTAGTTTATTTCTTTCGAGAGACTAAACTACTACGATAAATGAATGACAAAGATTTTATCTGAATGACAACGATTTTATTTGAATTCAGCGTAGAAATGCCTAACGTACAAGAGGCCTTGCATCTTACAATCAATTACAATTATTAACTTATCCTAAATCGTTCCGAACTGCAAGAAATCTATATCTAACCATCAATACCTTTTCTTATTCGTGACAAGATACGGCTTAGGCTAAACATAGAGCCGGCGACTTAAAACACTGATTTCGCGGCTTATGAATTTCATAATATATACACTCAAAAAATCACTTGATTGTTTCTTCAATTCTGTTAATTTCATCAACACAATAATTGAACACTGGCAGAAAATAGACACTCACCCAGACGGTTTTATGGAGGACACGGTACGACTACATCGAACTGGCGTTCGTTAGGAAATGGGCTGGTGTCTACCACTTGACGATCGACCTTGGCAAAATGTTGCCATATAGCCTTTAGTATTTCGATGCGCGAGGCGCTTGTGAAATAAAATGAAATTTGAGTCGCCATCGACACTTTAGTTTTAATATATAATTCATTACAATATATTTAGAATTTTCCTAGGCACCACAGGTCCATCTAGCTTAACGATGACATTGTCCTTGGCATTTCCATGGGTCGTGCTGCTACCTAATAAATGCCCTTGCCCTTGGTTTATTTGTTTGGTGTCTGTTTCTTCCATTTCTGTCACGCTCATAAGGATAGTTATAATGACCGTATCTATGATACGAGTTTCACCAGTGCGCAAGTACAAGAATATTTTTCATCACGGGTCGGGTACTGTTAGGATGGATATACTATTTTGTTTGTCATCTACATCTTGAAAATTCTTTCATGAAAGGTATTGAATCCCATCTTTGGTGGGCCGTGCACACTTGTATTAAAAGAAAACCATTATAAACCCTACATGGGGGTTATAATAAAATTATTTGCTAATATATCTAATAATATAAAAATATTCACAATAAAGTTTCCGATTATGATAAATAAAATGCTCTTGATATGTTTACTATATTGTCGAGAAAAATTACAAAATAAAATCCATTCAATAGATATGCGTTTCTAATTGTATTACAACGTAATGTAGACAAGCTATAAAAGCAACTGGCCAAAACAAAAATTTTATTTTTTAAAATTTCTGGCCAAAACAAAAAAAGAGGACCAAAACAAAAATTTCTCCAAAAAAAGGGTTGTCATTTTCGTGTTATTCACACCAAGTACGAGAACATAGTGTGGCGAAAAGAAAATAGTAAAATTCGATAAGCCCCGAAACCGAAAATATCCGCAAACACGCAACCATCTATAAGATGAGGAATTTAAAAACGAAAATTTCAAGGAACTTGATCATATTTATTAGGAATACGTTTCGGAGTCCAGATCCATCATCAGTTCGTAAATTTACAAATCATTATGTCTGCAATAGAAGAAAAAACAAAATGTTGGATACAGTCATTAAAGGAAATCAAGAAAATAAAAAAAAATTAAAACATGTCCCAGAAAAACTAAAATCGACAAGACTATTATTTAGTTACAATTTGAAATGGATAGGAACTATCAGAATTGTTGAGGACCGGTTTTCGTTTAAAAATAAGTAACGATTCTAAAATTCTGAGTTCACATGCAGTTGAAGCCGAGTATAAGATTTTGAAGTCCGCAGAGGGTATTGGTTCGTTGTATTTTACTGCGTGATTACGTACTGCGGAGTGCGAGGAGTAAGCTAATTAGTTCCCCGCGCGGAAGCTTCGACCCCGATGTTCGCCCATTCTGTTATAAAAATATCGTGACGTCATGCTGAAGTACGATGATGTGCACTGCTCACAACTGTACAACTGTTAAGAATAAATCAGAGAGGCTCGCATCTCCATCGGAAGCGTATCCTTGTACCGGAAAAAATAAGCAACCTTAAAATTATACAATTCCGGTACAAGACAAGGATACGCTTTTGATAGAGAAGCGAGCTTTTCTGATTTATTCTTACAGTTGTACATGGTATGCAGTGCACATCAACGTACGTCGGCATGACGGCACAAAATTTTTATATCAGAATAGCCGAACATCGGGGTTGAAGCTTCCGCACGGGGAACCAATTCGCACAATTCGTACGTAGTCACGCAGTAAAATGCAACGTACTGATATCCTCTGCGCACTTCAAAATCTTAGATTTGGCTTAAAAACTACATGTGACCTCGGAATTTTAGAGTCGCTACATATTTTCAAACGAAAACCGGCCCTCAACAATTCTGACAGTTCCTACCCATTGCAAATTGTAAGTAGATCTTGTCGATTTTATTTTCTCTGGGACATGTTTTGATTTATGTTTGGTTTTCGTGATTTCCTTTAATGACTGTACCCAACATTTTCTTTTATTGTAGTCATAATGAATTTTACTTTTACGAACTGATATTGGATCTGGACTCCGAAACGTATTCCTAGTAAATATGATTAAGTTCCTTGGAATTTTCCTCGTTTTTAAATTCCTCATCAAGTTGAGATTAAAGCAATCAACTGACCCGTTCAGATGTATTCAACTATAAGATTGTTCGTGGATTTTTCAAACATCTTAACATTGAAGAAAAATACAAGATTCGTTATGAACGGCGATATACATGGTAAATTAAAATAAAGTCTTAGCTTTGGATTATTTGACGATTTACAAGCTAAATCAAAATAGAATTTTCAGCTACTTCTCTACTAAATTCACAAAAACTTTCAAATGCACCTACAACTTTCAAATTGGTTTGATTTTTGTTAGCCTGTCACATAATTTAAGAAATGGATATTTGGTCAAACTATATAGGTTTTAGTCGTAAAAGTAAAATAATTTTATGTCGCTACAGGGTTTAGCTATTCATGCTACATAGCTTTCAGTTATGACCGTACGTGACTCATCGGGAATTCAAAGTAGTGAATTCAGTTAGCGGGCCTGATTAAATGCTATAATTCAACAGTTAGGTAACTAATTTACTAGGTATGAATAGGCTCTTTATTTGATTACAAGTACGCACAGCTCGTCAAAAATGATGGGATTCACTAACTTTCTTTAAAAAATATTCCAGATGTGGTGCCCAACGAATGTATCCATCCTAACAGCACCCGTAATGAAAAATGTTCTTGTACTTGCGCGCTGGTGAAACTCGTATCACAGATACGGTCACTATAACTCTCCTTTTGAGCGTGACAAAAAAAAAAAAAAATGGAAGAAGCGGAATCCAAATAAACGAAGGGTATTATTAGATAGAAGCAGGACCCGTGGAAATTCCATGGAAAATGTTATCGTTAAGCTAGGTGGACCCGAGAAAAAATTCTGTCAGTATTTCCTAACCTGTGCTAACCTAGCCTATCCTAACCCATGCTAACCTAACCTATCCTAACAAAACCTATTCTGATAAAATATCAAATATTTAAATGCATGGAAACGCCATCTTTTAATGTTACACTGAGGAATTCGGTATCCATGATACCGCAAACTCACAAAACCTTTATTTATTAACAAGCGGACACCAAATCGTAAATAAACACACACCGGGTATTTTTACGTTACATACTTTTACTTTCGTGATTTATGACCTTAATTTTAATGATAAAATACATATTATTGAAAAGTATCGGTATAGTAGTGCGCTACTATCTTGAAGTTTAATTATTGTTAGTTGTGCTATTCTATAAGTTGCTTATGTAGAGATTCCTGTGTATCCTGGAGAGTAACGTCTACGATCGACCTGTTACGCGTAATAGCGAGATTACGTGGAAGGCTTCAGAAGATAGGCTAGGAGTTGAGGATTGGAGCCCATAGAAGTCGGAGTAATTGTCTCTGTACTGATCTGTGTATATTTTCCATCTGTGACTACGTCGTGCGTGATATGGTGGGTCTGAGCGTGGACAGGTTAATTAATAAAAGGCTAACGTCCTGTGCTAGATGACCCCGCCGTAAGATAGTTTGCCGATACACAGAGTAGGATCGTAGGGTTTCGCGTAGTATTGCAATGTCAACCTGTTTTATTGTAAATGGTGCGTTTTAACGATGCAATATCCCGTTCGTTGGACAGTAATAAACGTAAGTTTTACACGTGGAGGGAGTATATATGGAGGGAGCATAGCCGTCTGTGAAGAGAACCAGTTTTTGAGATTTCTCCTCTGTCTGTGGTAACCAATAGCCGTCTCGCGAGAGTGACGTCAGCACGGAAGCCAGTTACCTACCAACTACGCTAGAGTACGCACACGCTCGCTGAATGCTCTTCCAGCTGTTTAGTTAATCGCGTCATCGTTAGTGATTAATTTGGGATTCTAAGACTCCGAAAGACAATAAACTGTGTTTCCTAACTTGAGGACACTTAATAATATCAAAATTACTAGCAAAGATACATTAAGAGTTGAAAACTATAACGATTACAGGCCCTTGATTATAACAAATTAGAGCGACTTGCACGCACACATCACCCTTTGACTTGTGGTGAGGTACTAATCTTGCTTTGGAAAATGAGGTGGGGTTGTAAGGAAGGTGGGTGGAGCCAACTTCAGCCAGACGTCTGTGGTTGGCTCAGAATTGTGACGTGTCGGGCATTGAGAGTGCCCGAGTGTTTCAACTTTTGCAGCCAAATTGAGCCCGATCGGAGTGCGCTATGCTCCCTCCATATATCCTAGCTCCATGGTTTTACATGTGGATTGTTTTCCAAGAAAGCCTGCCTTGAATAGCGCCCCAGATGCTAGTAATCCTAATGGATCGAGAAAATTAACAGGAACTGTTCAGGCGGCGGGTGAACAGTTCGGTCGCAACTTGTGCTTAGGTGTGATTCGGAAAACCTGTAAACCTGTGGGCTGTGACTGTACCGAAGCCTGGGACGTTGCTGGAATCTGTTGGCTGAGTCGAGTCCTGGATGCTCCTGAGATAGGTTGGAATAGCGAGGCGGAACATTGAATAGGGAAACAGCCCTTCACCCGTGCTTGTGCGTTGGCTCGATTTTTTTGGGCTTAAACTCAAAACCTCTAACTTTCAACATTCAAAACGTATCTCCTCATTGAGTTTTGATGCTAGAACAAAACCAAAGACAGTTTTAGAATCTTTGGAACATTTCTAACAAAAGTACAGTTGGAAATCTCCAAATTTAAAAAAAAACATATATCTCAAAATAAAAATAATGTATTTTGTATATAATGATAAAATATTGCTTATCACAAAATATTTTTTTCAAATGCTCAAATTTCTACCTGTACTTTTGTCAAAAATGCTTCAAGGATTTTAAAACTGTCTTTGGTTTTGTTCTAGCATCAAAACTCAATGACGAGTCTTCTTCTGAAATATCCATATATATGTACCAAAAAACTATTTTTTTGTAAAAAAATAAGGCATGAGTCAAAAAAGTTACATGAGTATAAGAAATTTATTTTCACAAAATACATATAGGCCTACTGGCCAATTTTCAAACGAATCGGACAAAAAAAGTTGAAAAATCCGGATGATCGCCTTAACAGAAATGTCACTTCCTTCTGATGCAGCAAACAAGTCCAGCATTGAGGAGACTTCCCTAGATCCAAAATTACTTTGTTCTTGACAGCACCAATTCACTAAGAGAAACTTAAAATACCAATTGAGAGGCATCACAAAGGATTCAACTTCACGAGAGCAGATAGGGGTGGTTTCCCATGGACCCACAATACATCTCAGGGCAGAGTTCTGCAAAACATTCGAGATATTCATATATTTCTTATTAAATTCAGTATAAATGGTGCCATAAGAAATTTTGCTTCTAATAAACCCTATATATAATCTTCTCAGTAGCATTTGGGATGATCCCCATTTAGAGCTTGATAGAGCTTTCATAACATTAATCCTATTTAGGCACTTAGTTTGAATGTACTCAACATGGCCGTATAGTGTTAGCTTAGGTGCATCAAAAACCATCCCTAACACTCTCTGATTCACAATAGGCAAGATAAGAGTTTCAGTCTCAATTCTATATCATAGTATTGTAATGGGGCGATTCGCCAGTCTCCTAATCCGTGTTTGCTTATGAGATGGTGCAATCTGCCTATTCTCCTAACAGCTACATTTTCTGTTTCGGAACAGATTTGTCAATGTTAACAGGTTAAGGAAAAATTCCAAAAGTGTAGCATAATATTATACAGGCAAATTGTTCAGAGCAGCATCATCCAGCAAGGGTAAGAATAATTGGCTGCGATAGGGTTGGAATAAAAGAATGTATAGGTTTAATTATTTATTGGTAAATGATAATTATTCGTTAGATGAAATTAATTGTGAAACTGCACTCTATTGATGGTATTATCATTGTAAGTTATTATTTATTATGCGTGGCGGATTGGCAGGAAGACCTCCAAACCTCCAATCAACCTCCAATCGAAGAGTAGGAGCCGAGGCCAAAGAGCGACACCAGAGCCATCACCCGAAGCTCTGTCGTGTCTGTCACACTCGGGAGGCCAAGCGACAGCTTGCAACAGCTGATCCTTCCGTGGACATCCTAATTATTTGGAAGTGCCACTGCCGTATGCTGGCACCTCTGCCGCACCTCGCATCTCCTGCTGTTGCAGGAGATGCAGCTCCTGTTGCACACCGGCATCTCTTGCTGCGGCCTTACTCTAGCGCCTCCTCTCACTTTGGTACCCCTGTATTGCTGCGCTCCTGTCACCCCTTGCACTCCGGCAAGCCCAACTTGGGTTGGTCGTTGTTGCTGAGGGGAAGTCGTTGTATGGTTGCTGCCACGCCGGGTTGCCCTAATATAGCTAGCCGCTGCAGTATATTTGAGAGCGTTCATTGTGATAGGGTTTTTCGTAAGTAGGTTTATTATTACTGTCCGCATCTGGTTATTTTTTCCAAGTTTATTTGTGTTATTATTGTTAAAAGTGTGTGAATAAACAAAAAAAGAGAAAAGTAAACCCATGACCTGGGAGTGTTGGCTTGTTATTCATCTTGAGACATGATAGGGAAAGGAATAGTTCATCCAAAACCAATGTAGAGTAGTGCTAGCGGTCTACGCTACACGTGTTGATGGTAGGAAGCCTACCTGTCCCACAACAGTATCCTTTTTTTATGAAATAATTGGTATTTAGTTTGGTCAATATTGAGTTTAATGTTGTCAACGATTATTATAATTTCGTGGCCAAGAATCAATAAAGGAACAAATTTAAAAACGTTTTACATGAATGACATTCTGCTCACTTATGCGTTATTTTCGAATTATTTAACTTTGAAGTTGGCTTTTGCGCGCCAGGCGTAATTTAATTAATAATGGAAGCTAACGTCCTATCACAAACGTAAAAAGGTTGGGTCGTGAGGGGGAGCCACAGTTCTTTTAGTGAAAATTATAAATAAAGGTTTCTAGTGACGTCTGATTACATCATCTCCAATGGTGGCCACCCTATACCCAAGATGGCGGCCGCCATCTTGGGTACCGGGTCCCCCTCACGACCCAACCTCTTTACGTTTGTAATAGGACGTTAGCTTCCGTTATTAATTAAACTACGCTTGGAGCGCCCGCTGCAACAGCCAACTTCAAAGTTGAATAATTTGAAAATAACGCATCAGCAAGCAGAATTTAATTCCAGTAAAAGGTTTTTAAATGTGGTCCTTTGGTGATTCTTTAAAACGTAATTCTTATTTTCCGTTAGGCACCTATAATAAATATTGACCCATTTTTTTTTAGATACGCAATATCTGATCAATATCTAAAATATACCAAATTTTTAGGTTTTGAACTAGCATAAAAAAATTAAACGTACAAATTGGGAAATCAATGAATATCACTTTGTTAGAATGTTCCAAGGATTCTAAAACTGTCTGTTTTCTTCCTAGCATGAAAACTTTTGGTAAATGTTGAGGATTATTCGGGAATCGATATTTGATTTTTAGGTGCCTTAAGGGGATCATCCGGGTTTGAGACCTTTTTTCGTCCGATTCGTTTGAAAATTGGCCAGTATATGTCTTTTGTGAAAGTAAACCTTTTTTACTCATATCACTTTTACGATTTAGGCCTTAGTTTTTTTTCGACGAAAAATGTGTTTTTTGTATATTTTTATTGTTATTTCAGATTGGAACTCCTCCTTCATTTTTGATGCTAGAACAAAAACAAAGACAGTTTTAGAACCCTTGAAACATTTCTAACAAATGTTCGTTCAGTTTTTTTCAAATTCAAATTTTTTCTATTTTCAAAATTTTTGGAAATTTAAAAAATCAGCAACAATTTTTTGAGTTTGGAGCTATATATTTCTTCAAAGAATTCAAATTTGAAAAAAGCAGAACGAACGTTTGTTAGAAATGTTCCAAGGATTCGATTCAAAAACTGTCTTTGGATTTGTTCTAGCATCAAAACTCGAGAACTAGTCGCAGGATGAATGTTGAAAATTCAAAGTGTTGGGTATAAGCAAAAAATAAAATTTTGTGTTGAAGTGTAATATAATGAACAATTGATGTAATTGAATGCAGTTTTAATTTATATTTCGATACTTTCCATACATAACTTCATATTCAAACTGTGAATTGTGATTTCATAAAGAAAAAACTAAAAATTTTTACTCTTTTATCAAAAAAATAATTTTTTTTTCAGTCTGATTCTTATGAAATTTGACTATGACATGTAACCTTTGAAAAAAAACACAATTGATTCTATTCATTTTTTTGATTCAGGCCTTAGATTTTGCAAAAATTTGACATATTGGTTTTTAGGTATTGATATTTCACTAATATTGATATTTCAAAATGGGACTCCTCCTTCAGTTTTGATGCAAGAACAAAAAATTCAGTTTTAGAATTCCTGGAACATTTCTAACACACTCACGTTCGGCTTTTTTTCCATTTCCTATTTGTCCTCTTTATATATGGGGTCAAAATCAGGATTAGATTAGATTAGATTATTATTTAGTTTAAGCCTCCCTATCCTCAACAAATGAGATCCAAAGAGAGGAAAGAAGAAGGCACCATTTAGTATGGAGTTAAGGGAACGTGGAATCTATGCAGAAAGGGCACAGAAACAGTAAGATGAGAAAGAAGTTCATGAAACAAGATCAAAGTTGAAGAAGAAAGTAGTAGGTGCTGAAAAACAGGACAGCAGTGAACCGAAAAAAGATGGTCCGTAACAAAATAAAAACCTATTCTATTTCAACAAAAATAAAGCCTACCTAACCTTCAGCTCAGGCCCTTACATAGTCCCCCTGGGAGCGCTAATTCCGTCAAAATCAGGAAAAAGTTAAAAAAATTTGGGTGCTTTTCATTGATATCGATATTTCAAAATGGGACTCCTCCTTCAGTTTTGATGCTAGAACAAAAAAAAAAATGCAGTTTTAGAATCCTTGGAACATTTCCAACACACTCTCGTTCGTTTTTTTCCATTTCCTATTTTTTCTCTTTTTATATGGGGTCAAAATCGGGAAAATTGATTGAAATATTTTGGTCCTTTCACCCCCCCCCCCCCGGGAGGGGGGGAATTATTGTCGTAGCGCCATAAAATTTTAGGAACGAATAGTCTACCAACTAAAGGCCCTTTTACACTGACGGTGTCTTCGCGCTCCACACCGTCGCTCCATCCCGCCAGCCAAATAAGCTCCGCCCACAGCAGAGCAAAATGACCCTTATTGCCACGCTCTCGGTAAGGAGCGGCAATATTCTGCATGCTAAATATTGGCGGTGTGCACTGCCGGTCAACAGCATTCAGTTTCTCTTGAGACCATAGAGAGCATGTGTAGTCATGGCTCGCATATTATATAGCAAAGAAGAAATTAAAACTCCTATCGAAAAATGTAAAAAATTTCCATGTTTATGGAACGTTAAGCTCGCAGAGTATAAAAACAGAGCGTCCAGAGAAGATGCTTTTAAAAGTATAGCATCTCACTTCCACAATTATAATATTTTAATGGTTAAAATGAAAATTCAAACACTGATAGGCCAAGATAGGAAACGGCTCTCACTATTCAAAAAATCAAAGAAGCACACACAGCGTATGTGAACGTAAAATTAATTACAGTGCAATTAAAATTGTACAGTGTGCATGGCTCTTAGGAAAAGTACTTCAAGTAGACGAAAAACATTCGGCAGTTGTCATTAGAATATTATTGAAATTCAAGGAGAAGTAAAAAAATACACATACAAATTAGTAGTTGGTATTTTTTTTTCTTTCTATTTTTAGTGTTTTTGAAGGTAATTGGGTAGTATTAAAGTTTTTTAGAATATTAGCTTTTGCTTCTGCAAAATATTCTGTAAATATTCTGCAAATTGTTCTGCCAAGTATTCTGTCAGTAGTGCAAGAGCAATACTGACGATCAGGGCTCACACTGAATATGTTTAGATAAACCTAGATTGAACATGAAAAAACCTAGATTCGTTGAAAATAAATGGAGAAGTGTAGTTTTAATAAAAAATAAGTAAAAGTTAACATACGTCAGTAGAAACAATGATGGTAATGCTGATTTTATTCCTGTATTTCATCCTAATTCTTTTCTTCAGCGCAAATTTCAATATTAAGTCGACTTTTCTGTTGTGCAAGGCGCTTTTCATTACGCTGGTGACTGCTCTGTTGATGACATCTCGTGCCAATTTCGGCTTAGGCTTCCAACCGTGACAGGTTTTTCATTCTTTCCATTAACCATTCTTCTTTGAAAGATTGCATTTACCACTTTTTAGGCATCGTTTTCGAAGGGCTAGCCATTTTGAATACTAGTGCGGCAAAAATATGAAAATTTGAATGTTTAAAATAATTTATGTTTAGGCATTCATTTAAAAGAATGTACAACCAGTTTTACGATCAAAATGCGCGTCACCTCACTGCAACGTGCCAAGCAAATCGAAGAAACAGAAGTGGAGCGACGGCTATCCCTGACTTGGGCGGGCTTGCAAGTTCGTAAGATACTCGTTCATTACGCGTTTTTAAGGTCGAGAAACAGATTGAACACGTTCTACCCCATCCGATAGGCGTGGTTTTGAATCAGATATTCATTTGCATACGGTGATGAAACAATAATTCTTAACTGCATTATTAAATTTACTTCAGTTAATGATGAAGTTACTGTCTGACTTGAAAAAATATATATTTAGCAATAGATCAAAAATTAATTAAACCTAGCAACCCAGGAGGGATCGAAAAAACAAGATCTCGGTGGAAAACTCAGGATGGGGAGCCCTGCGTGGCGATTTCTGTCTCTCGGGAAGGAGCGTTGTGTTGAGCGGCAATGTAAAAGCAAGTCGGTGTGCACTGACGCTCAGTCCTCTCGTGGGCGGAGCTATAGCAAGTCCACCGTCGCTCCATACCGTCGCTCCACACCGTAGGTGTAAAATGAGCTTAAGGGTCCTTCTACAACAAAAACATGCAAAATGACCATGACATCGACAGGATCTGGCAAGGGCCCCGGATGATCCCCTTAACACATTTCCTGCGAAGGGACCCACCGGTCATCACTCAAGTGATTTTCATAGTGCTTCTGGCCCACCTGCAGTCACTAACTCATTTTTTATTAATACTTAATGGAAACTAAATGAAGCCCCGATCCAGCTAATGTTTGCCATTTTCAAAGTTGGTCACCACAATTGACTTTAAATTTGAATTGAACATTGAACTTTAGTTTAACCCATCGCAGTTAACGTGTTAACATAGTTAATGAGATCGAAATAAGCAAGTTTTCTTCTATGCACTTTCCGTCGTAAATAAGTATTTTACGAGTTATAGCGGTGAATTAGTTACCGCAACTCAGGTGTTTGAAGCGGTAAGTAATTAATTTAGCCTGGCGAACGGCAACGCTGCAATGGCGTCTCGCTTCCGGTTTTCTCGTTATCAAAGACGAAACTAAACCTACCGCACTACCTCGCAAAATATTCATTCGACGAAAAAAGTGTACGGAAGAAAAGTAGTTTATTTCAATATAATTACCATGATTCAAGCAACAAAAATTCAAAAAATCAGTGAGTAGCTGTTTATTTGAGCGCATTCGTCATCTAAGACAAAACTAAGCCTACCGCTATAATACGTAAAATAAACATTTACGACGGAGAGTGCATACAAAAAAGCTTGTTTATTTCGATCTAATTTACTATGTTAAGCATTTGAAAAGTGGATAATCGATTCCCGAATAATCCTCAACATATAATAATAATAAAGGTTTCTAGTGACGTCAGTTTACATTGACTCCAAGATGGCTGCCGCCATCTTGGGTCCTGGGTGGCGCCATGGTAGCAGCCACCTTGGAGTCGATTTAAACGGACGTCACTAGAAACCTTTATTAATAATTTTCACTAGAAGAACTGTGTACCCCTCACGACCCAACCTCTTTACGTTTGTAATAGGGGGTTAGCTTTCGTTATTAACTAAATTACGCTAGGCGAGCATGCTTCCCTGGTGCGCACAAGCCAACTTCAAAGTCGAATAATTCGAAAATAACACATCAGCGAGCAGAATGACATTCTTGTAAAACATTCTTAAATGTGTTCCTTTATTGATTCTTCACAACAAAATTATGAAAATCGTTGACAACATTAAAGTAAAATTTGACCGTGAATTGTATTATACAACAAAAAAAATTATTAAAAAATATTCATGTTATATAAAAATTATGAAATTTTATATTTGTAGTCTGATACTTATGAAATTTGACTATCATATGTAACTTTTGAAAAGAAACACAATTCCTTCTATTCATTTTTTGATTCAGGCCTTAGTTTTTTGTCAAAAATTGAACATATTGTTTTTTTAGTTCATTTTTATCATTTCAGAAGAATAGAAGTCATTGAGTTTTTATGCTAAAACAAAACTAAAGACAGTTTTGGAATCCTTGAAACATTTCTAACAAACTGAAAGTCTTTAGATTTTTCATTTCCTGTTTTGTTTTCTTTTTATATGGGGTCAAAGGGGGATCTAGTCAGTGTCCGTAGCGCTATAAAATTCTAGGACCGAATAGTCCACCACCAAAGGGTCCTTTTCCAACAACAAAACAAAAAACGCTCACCAGACCGACAGGGGCCTCAGGAGGACCCCCTTAAATAAGCCTGAATCCATTTCACTGTCCTAATAAGAGTATCACAGTTCACATTCAATAGCTTATACATCAACCAGGGTTGCGGGGTCGGAGGACTAAATTTGCGACTCCACCTTTCCAGAATTTAACGACTCCGACTCCACCTTTTAAGAATTTGGCTTGAACTTGCACTTGAAATTAAGGGCCGACAGCGTCGGGGCCTTTGCAACGGCCTACAATTCCCTCCACAATTTTCACACAAAGAGTTCAGTGCCTGGTACCAGACTTGTCCACTAAACTACTCAGGATCTACCAATCCTTGTCACAAGCTGCCATCGGACAGCATCACTGGGATAACCAATGTGCCAAAACACCATTCCCAGGCAGATTGTGTCATTACTGACCCCTCTACCTGACTGGCTCATTCCAGTCACTGTCTCTTACTCCGGGCACGCACAAGAAACATTTTCATAGCTTTAATGATACTCAAATTACACTCCTGATCCAATCCAGCAAGACATCTCATACCGCAATCATCTTCAGCACATCAGGCATACCACTCATTCTCTCCATACTGCTCAAGCACCACATTCATGAAACTTTCTCTCTCTTGCTCATACTTACTACATTCCAGCACAAAATGCTCAATTGTTTCCTCCACTCCACTAATACACTGCCGACATAATCTGTTTTTACTCTCATTCCCCCTCCATGTACGTCTGTTCACACTCAATGACTTACATCTCACAGTAAACAAGAGTTGACTTCCAAAACTACCATCAAAGAACATCTCAAACTTAGGTGCTTCTTTTTTCATATACCAGTCAAGTGTAGGCTTCCTCATCATGCTAAGCTTCCACTTATTCAATCCATACTCTTTTGTTTGCCTCTCAATCTCTTTCTTCCACCTCTTGCAGTCCCACTCAGGCCCTACACCTCCAGCATTTATTAAACTCCAGTCATCTACAGGTCTCCCAATTCTAACATGAATAATCTTATGCATACTAAGTTTTCTTGCATGCCCCAAACACACTTTCTCCCAATAGCTTACAGATTCCATTCAAAAATTCGCTTTACCCATCTGATATTCTGCATTCTTTCAATTCTCACCTTATAATTCAGCACTGCTTTTATCATTCTTTCTGAAAATAGGCTCCACCCAAGGTCACCTCTAATGGCTTCTGTAGCTGTCCATTTCGGAGCACCCAATGCTAACCGTCCTACCTTATTTTGTATTACATCCAGCTTTTCAAGATCACTTCCATTCCAGGCAAGAGCACTCATACCATACATGACACCAGGCACAGCAACATACTTCCACATTCCTCTCATACATACATACTTGTTTGCTCTGTATCTGGCCATACTACTTGACCGTCCACTCCACTGCATAGCTTTTGCCACTTTTTCACCTTTAGTTCTAGCGCATCCATCTTCACTTATCATACAACCTAGATATTTGCATTCTTTTGTTCTACCTATTCTGATTTCTCCAATATTCCAGAGTCTGTTTCTATCAGTCTCATCACTATTTATAACCATAACCTTACTTTTGTCGGCACCAAAGTTCATCTTGATATCAGTACTATATCCATTCACAATGTCAAGCATCCTTTGCAGTTCATGTTCCCATTCACTAAACACAACCACATCATCAGCATACAACAAACAGCTTTCAGTCCTGAGCCATTCCTTCTCAGTCGAACTGCTAATTCTTCTGTGTACAATCCAAACAACAGGGGAGACAGAGTACAGCCCTGTCTCACTCCTCTTACACTCCTCACTTGCCCTGTTTCCAAATTTGCTAACCTGTATATTGCGCTTGTGTTCTCATACAGACTTTGTACAATTTTTACTATTTTTCTGCTAAACCCAATTTTTCTCAAAACTTTAAAGAGCCTAACCCAATCCACTCTGTCATACGCCTTTGCAATATCCAGGAATGCTAAATATACCTTATAATCCTTCCTCATTTGCTCAATTATTTCACTCACTACAAACAGATTATCCTCCCCACATCTATCTTGCCAAAATCCATTCTGTTCTTCATCTAGGACTCCTAATTCCTCAACTAATTTTTCCATTCTCTCATTGAAAATACCACAAAATATCTTACATACAGTGTCACCCAATGCAATTGGTCTGTAATTTTTAAGTTCTTTCATACTCTTATGTCCACCCTTATGCAACAGAACTACATTACACTTGTTCCAGTCATCCGGTACTCTTTCACTCTTCCATATCTCATCAAATAAACATTTCCACATACTGACTACACTCTCTCCTCCACATTTATAGAACTCATATGGGATCTTATCAGGGCCACATGCCTTCCCATTTTTCACTTTCTTCAAAAAACTTACAATCTCTTCACAAGTGATTTTGTCTTCCATTTGCAGTTCACATACATCAATCAGAAAATTTACGGGTTTATCATCTATAACCTGCTCATTCATTCCACCAATGTCCTTCCAGTATTCTTCAACTGCTTTCACCATTTGCATCCTATCTTGTTCACTGCAACCATTGACTAGTAGTTCATCAACTTGAACTTCACTACCTCTATCATTACCTTGTATAAACTTAGGACAATATTTATTTTTTGTCAGGCTAGGAAATTAATAATTTGGGGGCAAATAATCAATAAAGGAACACATTTAATAACCTTTTACATAAATGACATTCTGCTCGCTGATGCGTTATTTTTGAATAATTGTACTTTGAAGTTGACGCCGGCGCGCGCGCGCCGGCGCCGTTATTTAGTTAATAAGGGTAGTTAACCCCCTATCACAAACGTAAAGAGGTTGGGTCGTGAGGGTTAGCTACAGTTCTTATAGCGAAAGTTATAAATAAAGCTTCTAACCCACCCATTAGGGTGACGACCGCAATCTTGTTTACATCGGATCCAAGATGGCGGCGCCCATAATGGTCGCCTACCTGACCTAAAGTAAATATTGACCTAAACTTATACCAATCTTTTATTCCATCCGGACCTTCCTTTCTTAGATTTTCAACTTGGTGTCTCTCCTCTTTAGCTCTAGCCTCATTAATCATTCCCCTTACTTTCTTCTGCTGGTCATTGTACTCATTCCATGCACTTTGCCATTCATCCTCAGTAATTCTGTTTATTTTATACATTTTCCTCATACTGCGTTGTTTCTTATTTAAAGTCTTTCTTCTCATTCGTTCTTCCTTTATCTCACTTGTAAACCACCAGGCATTCCCTGTCCCTTTCCTACATTTTATTCTACCAATCTTTCGCTCTGCCACATCATACAAGGTTCTGGCAATCTCACCATTTAGGTCATTTACATTTCCATACCTGTTCCAGTTACACCTACTCAATTCATTCTTAAATTCTTCCCAGTTTGCCATTTTTATCTGCCAATTTTCTTTCACACAACTGACATTCTGCATTGACTCCTTTCTACCCCAGCTATATTCAAGCACAAGCATTTTATAGTAACTATCAATATCAAAATCATCTTCATCTACAAACATTTCATTGACACACTCTCTTGGGTCAATATTGAGTTTAATGTAGTCAACAAATTTCATAATTTCGTAGGTATAGATAGGTAATATAGTCGATTTTAGGACATTTTACATGAATGACATTCTGCCCAGTGATGCGTTATTTTTGAATTATTCAACTTTATAGCTGGCTTATGCGCGCCATGGAAGCACGCGCGGCTAAGTAGCGTATTTTAATTAATAACGGAAGCTAACCTCCTATTACAAATGTAAAGAGGTTGGATCGTGAGGGTTAGCCACAGTCCTTTTCGTGAAAATTATAAATAAAGGTTTCTAGTGACGTTTATTTATAAGTTTCACTAAAAGAACTGTGGCTAACCCTCACGACTCAACCTCTTTACGTTAGTAATAGGGGGTTAGCTTCCGTTTCTATTGCAAAAACAATGACTGCTTTTCCGCAAAAAAGGCCATTAAGGAGCGCGGTTCGTATAACTTTAAACTTAAATAACTCGAAAACTAAGCATTTCCGGGCACATTGTCATTCATGTATAACGTCTTAAAATCGACTATATTACCTATCTATACCTACGAAATTATGAAATTTGTTGACAACATTCAACTCAATATTGACCCTCTCTTGTTTTACTATTCACAATCATATAGTCAATTGCAGTTTTCCATTCCCTGCTTTGCCATGTATGCAAGCCATTTCCTATTGTGACATTCAGGTTTTCAAGTTCATTCTCATCACAAAAATCTATCAATTTGTGCCCATTTGCATTCACCGGCTTACCAAGTATACCAACATGGCCATTCATGTCACCCATCACAATCAGAGGGCACCAGCAGTGTTCTCGTACAATCCTTGTTAATATTTCATACTTTTTTACATTATCTTCATGAGCTAAAATCCCATCAGTTGTCATATAACATACAATCACAATAATACATTCTCTGGCATGAGTCCTTTCACACTTAATTGCTAACAAATCTTCACTTTCAGGTTCATTTCCAACAGGAAGTTCCTCTAATTACCAATTTAGAGCATTCTTTACAATCAGACCAACTCCAACACCTCTTTTTTTGCCAATGTACATGCCCTTTTCCTATCATATGATACTTATTCTCCTAACATGTTACACTGACTATATCACGCATTTGGGTCTCTACTACACCGACTCCACCTTTTCACCGACTCCACCTTTGGCAACTCCGACTCCACCTTTGATGATGATGATGATAGTCGGGGTGGAGGAAGAGAGGCCTTCCTCATAAAGTCGCTGGTTTTCTTCAACAGAAACCCGTCGGACCTGGTATCTTCAGTGCTGCATTCAAGGCTTTGACGTGGTTCTCATTGAATTTGATGCAGTGCAGAGCTTGGGCCCAGTCAGAGCCAGGGTGGTCAGATAATGGTGAGCAGTTCAACATCCAAATACACACAACACTTTCACTATTTCCCATACAAAGGGTGACATCACTGGGAGTGTATAATTTCGTTTACAGCAAAAGATGTCTCATATGGACAACATAACATATAAATGGCGCTCATCATAAAACTGATTCCAGTGTTACACAGGTCATTTGATAAGGCGGGTACAAGAATTTTATATGTTATAACTTTCAGAGTACATCCAATTTATCCGTGCCTCTAAGGAAGCTGCCAAGTAAATGAGTTATTTTCCTTTGGACATTGACTGTGGGGTTTCCACAACCCAGCAAGTTTTTAAGGTCAACTTCTACATCCATGCGGTCAAGCTGCAAGGTTAGGATATACCTTTGCCTAGAATACTTATGACAGTGCAATAGGAAATGTTCAACAGTCTCAGGAACGCCACATGCTTCACAGTTAGGAGATGGACTCATATTAAACCTAAAGAGGTGTGCCAATACACCAGCGTGACCCATACGCAGCCTGCTAACTGCGCACTCTATCCGTCTATGAGTTTCCACCTTATATGTTAGCCTCCTCGGTCTATCCAACAAATCTCTGAGGAAGCGACCCTTGCCGGAGGAGTCAACTTGTGCATGCCATTGGTGCATCCAGACACTAAGGAACTGGTTTCGAATTTGACTTTGAAACTCCTCATAATGGAGGTTTGTCCAAACGCATTTGAGATTCTGATGGCCAAGCTTTGCACACCTATATGCAATTTCATTTCCCTGAATACCTGAGTGACCAGGGATCCACTGCAAATGTACTGAATGAGAGGAGTTTAATATCAGCAATTTGATTTCCAAACAAAATTCTCTATATGCCTCATTTTTATTATTTAGCAGCAGTCCAAGTGTTGTCTGTGAATCACTCAATATAACAAAGCTGTTCCCTAGTTTGTTTTGAATGTATTTCAGAGCCTGTAATATGGCAAACAACTCAGCTCCTACAACTGAATGGATCGGGTTCATTCGCCAGGAAGTTGCCATCCCAGATGATGCAACATACATGGCAGCAGCCACTGATCCTGTTGCTACTTTAGACCCATCAGTGTAAATCCTCTCGAAGTTCCCATATTTCCTAGCCAAAAACATCTCAAAATTTATATTAGCCTCAGCTGGCAACCAAGATTCCCTATTTGGTACATCACAGGAAATCCAGTGACTGAACTCCGTCACAGGAGAAATGTCATACAATGAAATTCTACATGGTTTTGGATGTATCTCCAGATGAGTTTTGCACAAAATCTTATTTAACCTAACAAAAATGTCACTCCCTTCTGATGCAGTAAACAAGTCCAGCCTTGAAGAGACTTTCCCAGATCCAAAATTACATTGTTTTTTACAGCACCACTTCACTGAGAGAAACTTAAAATACAAATTAAGAGGCATCACAAAGGATTCAACTTCCAGAGAGCAAATAGATGTGGTTTTCCATGCACCCACAATATATCTCAGAGCAGAGTTCTGCAAAACATTCAAGATATTCATATATTTCTTATTAAATTCAGGATAAATGATTGCACCATAAGAAATTTTGCTTCTAATTAACCCTATATATAATCTTCTCAGTAGGTTTTGGGATGATCCCCATTCAGAGCTTGATAGAGCTTTCATAACATTAATTCTCTTTAAGCAGTCAGTTCGGATATATTCCACATGGCCGTGTAGTGTTAGCTTAGGTGCATCAAAAACCACCCCCAACACTCTTTGATTTACAATAGGTAAGATAAGAGAGTTACACAATCTCAATTCTATATCATATTATCCTCTTTTTTTATGAAATATTTGGTATTTAGTTTTAACAGGATTGACTTTGAGCTTCCAAGTTTTCAGCCATCTATCAAGTTTATCCAACATGTTCTGCATTTTTGTTTTAACTCTAGGCAATGACTCGGCCGAATATAGTATAGTTATATCATCCGCATAAGACACCACTTCCACATCAGTACAGCAAGGCAAATCATGCAACATAACATTGAAAAGGAGAGGACTCAGGACAGACCCCTGAGGTAAACCACAGCCAAGAACCCTTTCTGTAGACAGTGTTGAATTAATCCTAACTTTAACAGTTCGGTTCCTTAAATAAGACTGAATCCATTTCACTGTCCTAATATCACAATTCACATTCAATAGCTTGTATATCAACCCGTCATGCCACACACAGTCATATGCACTCTCTAAATCTAGGTATACCACTGCACAGAAATGTTTATTTTTAATGGATTGTCTAATAAAATTACTGATGAGCGCCAGTGCATCAGTTGTTGATTTCCCATGCCTAAAACCAGTCTGATATACAGAAAAAACACTATGCGACTCAAGAAAATTATTCAACCGAACCTTCACAATCCTCTCCATCACTTTTACAATCCATTGCAGGAGGGTTATTGGACGATAGCCCTGAACAGAATTTTGATCTTTGTTTGGTTTCTTTATTGGACACATGATACCAGTCTTCAATGAGGTCGGCACAACTCCCAAGAAAAAGCTTGTATTAAAGAGGTATAGCAACCTGTTAAGGAACAGGTCAGGCAACTTCTGAAGCATAGCATAAGGAATATTGTCACTCCCTGGGCTGGTCTGTCTCAACCCCACTAATGCTCTCTTTATTTCAAACAGCACCAAGGGGGCATTGTAGCAATTTTCTTCTATTGTCATGTGCTCAATATTTATGATCCTGCTTCTAACGATGTTTGCAGAATAATCTGAGGTTGTAATTTTATGTCTTGTGAAGTGGTCAATAAACAGTTCTGCCCTCTCTGAATTTGTGCTGTTTGTATTGTCTACTGGATAACTAGATCTAGGTGTAGTTAGCCCACTCATGCTACGCACTACTCTCCACACTTGTGCAACATTTGTTTCAGAACTCATTGTTTGAACGATTTCCAGCTGTTTTGCTTTTTGTTTTTAATAATATTTTTGGCATGTGTTTCAGCCTTGAGGTATGCTCCTAAATTTATAGTGTTCGGAGTCTTAGCCAGAATGTTCTTTGCTTTGCGTCTCTTAGCAACTGCTGCTGCACACTCAGAGTCCCACCAAGGAGTTCTTCTATGTAACTTAGGTTTCCCTGAGGTTTGGGAAAAAACTTTCAATGAACAATTATTTAAATTAGCAACAAAGTTATCATATAAATCATCAACACTTGCAGGACAGACAATGTTGTGACATTTCCCTATTTCCGTGGACCATTCTTTCCACCTATCATTCTTAAGAATCCAGTGCTTTGGGAATGCTGAGTCAGATTTTGTAATGCGCACCCCAAAAGAACACTCAATTGGAAAATGATCACTTCCCAGATCAGCTCCCCTACGTATGTTTCCCTGTATGAGAAGTGAATGAGACACCAAGCACAAATCCAGGGTTGAGGCGGAACCAGTTCGTCTGTCTATATACGTTGGACGATCAGAAGGATTTAATAAGCCCACTGAGCATGTTTCCACAAATCTTTCAATGCTTCTCCCTGTGAAATTGTGCCTTCCTCTGCGGTCCCAGACTGGAGAATGAGCATTAAAGTCCACAACAAAAATAGAATTATTAGACATTTGAGAGAAATAATGCACAAATTCTGCAAGCTCTACATTATGATTGGCATTGTAAATATTACATACATCTACTCTTCCTATAAAGGAACTAATTTGTATGGAACAAATTTCCAACCTTCCAGTTGGAAGTAAATCAAGCCCATTTACAGAATATCCAATATCATCACGGATTAATATTCCTAGCCCTCCTCTAGGAGCAATATCCCGATGCAACCACACAGCTTGGTATCCCACAAATTTTGGTTCATTCTGATCTAGCCAGGTTTCACATAAGCAAACAATGTCCGGTTTGTTAATATAGATGTAGAGCTTAAGTTCTGATAGTTTGCTAGTTATACCATTACAATTGAACTGTACCAGTACGAGCTTATTTTCCATGTTTGGTTGTCTCTTCAGTTTCTGATTCTTGATTACAAAGGTGGAATTCATCTTCTACAAGCCGTGTTTTCTATCAGACACTCTTTGTTTCTGGGGTCTTTTCTTTGCCCCGGCACTTGCATCGAGCACTTGCTTTACACTTTCACTTCCTTCCAGCCGGCCTTCCTGGTTCTCCACTGCAGCCTCCTTTCCCCTTACCGGAACTTGGTCCTGAGCTGCAATCACTGTCTGAGAAGTGTCTTCTGATTGACAAAATTGTCCAAGAAGAGCCTCTCCAATCTGGGACCCAAAGTGGTTACGTGCCATTCCAATGAGAAGTAAGTCTCTTTGTTTCTTATTTTCCCTTGATAAGTTGGTTGACAACGCTTCATTTATGAACTTGGATATTTTAGCAAATATTTGCTGAACTGCTGTCTGCACTAAATTTTCGCACTTTTCAATAATTTCTTTCTCTAATTCATTACTTAAAGTTTCCCTAACACTTTGCACAATGCTTGCTTCCATCCTTTCACTGTGAGCTTTTTGGTGTTGCTGATTTGGCATCTGGGATATCACTGCATTTGCGTAAGTCTATTTCCGGCACGGTTCTTTTCGAGGGATGTAATAGGACCCCTGCGTCTGATGGACATCGGCCTCAACTTCCACTGTCTCCAAAGGGTAGTTTGGCGTCAAATTTCCCATATTTCTTGGGCATGAGTCAAGAGTGGCATCTACAGCGGGCACAATACCATGTGAAGGTGTTTCTGCATGATTTTGTTGACTTGCATTTCTGTTACTTCTTTGGTCTTGTTTTGCTTTTCTCTCTTCAATTACTCGTTTGCGAGCCTCATAAATCTTGTTGTAGCGCCTGTAGTCTAGCTGCATCTTGCATCATTGGGCACTCTCTTGCACATGCAACATGTTGTCCTCCACAGTTCGCACATTTTGGCAATGCAGCCTGGCACCTTTCTTTGGGATGATTTCCACTGCAGATTAGACACCTCATTGGAGCTGAGCATCCACTGGCCAAGTGCCCCAGTCTCTGACATCGGTAGCATCGAAGAGGAGGAAGCTCAAATAGTCTCACCTTGTATTGCACAAAGCCAAGCCTCAGATGCTGCGGAATACTTCTTGAGCCAAACATTACCTCTACTGACCGTGTAGGTTCTTTGGATCCATTTGAAAACTTGTAAATTCTTTGCATCTTTCTTATCTTAACTCCTTCACAGCTGGCTACTGCCTGTAACTCTTCCAGATCCACATCCTCTCCAATGGGGCCAATCACTCCATAAACCGCGGTTTGTTCTTCTGCTATAGGTAAATGGCATTTGACATCATACTTTCCAATGTGTTCCACTTGCAGGAGTTTTCCAATCTCTGGGGTGGTTGAGCTCTTGAATTCTACTGCAATAATATTTCTACGTTTGTTGACTCTCACTTCTTTCACAACACTGTAGTCTATCACTAACTCTAATCCTTTAGATAAGCAAATAGGGTCAAGGGTGATTTTTTCTGTGAATTCCAGTTGGTTTCAGGTGCTTCAACTTGTGAAATGATCACTGTGCAGTTTTTTCCTAGAGATTCCTGAGTTTTATTGCCTGGGCAGTTTGGATATGGTTTGTCTCCTTTTTCTGTTGCAATGTATTTCCTGGCCGTGTCCCGGGCCGAATCACTTGAAGTTTCTGTTGTTGTCCTTGTCCGTTTTGATCTTTCGTTGTCTTTGAACCAGGTTCCTTCAATTACTGCCGTACCCGGTAGTTCAGCTTGGCTTCTCTCTCTTGCCCTGCAATTTTACAGTTCCATATCGTCAGCGCTGATCACGTCCTCACTCAATTCATCCTGATCTTCAGGTTCCTCTCTGGTGTGTACCAAGTTGGGTTTTAACTTCGGAGGCATGATTGAATGAGACAACCCTCCGTCCGGAGGGTCACGCAGTTAAATTTGTAAGCCGGTCTGGCGCCAACTGCTTTAGAAGGTTTAACGTCGCAATTATGACAAAGTTAATACACGATCACAATTTCCGAAGACGAGACTGAACCTCTTACTTCGAACACCGGCAATCGAAATGACTCCACCTTTTCAGAATTTGGCGACTTCGACTCCGACTCCACTTTCCAGAATTTGGCGACTCTGACACCGACTCCGCCGATTCACAATTTTGAAAATCTAACTCCACCTATTCAAAATTAATAAGATGAAAATTTTATTTCTTAACTAGTGTACACGGACCGTCAGAGATGACGGGATTCAATACCTTTCTTCAACAAATTTTCGTTCGAGTAGAGTTTCCATGCTTAAGGGGACGGTTCGGGTTAAAAAAGTCTGTAAGTTTTTGGTGGATTTTTCTGAGATATTTTAACAATTTAAAAAATTTAACCAATTTATTCACCACAGGTGATACAGAGGTAGAATATTTCTTAAGTCTAAAGGCCCCCTCACACGCGCAAATATTTCTGCAAACATATCTCAACTGGTGCCGGATTCGTGCGTTTGTACGCTCATTTCAGGTTGGCACAGACTGTACGAGGCAGATGAGCCATGCTTGATAATTTTGAAGCGACCGGCTGCAAACCTTGACACATGGTAGACGAAACAAGGTAGCTGCAAACCAGTCTTTTATAAAATCGAGTGGTGTGTAGGTTACGTCATGACATCGCACCAATAGCAACGCTCAGATTGCATCTGGCAACACTGTTAACCCGAAATCTGGTATCACTGTCAGCGTTACTGGTACGACAATCTTGAATCTAGACGTGCCGTTCAAACGAAGTGTTGACGAGTCGAGTGAAGTGCAATGTCGCCGCCACAAGTTAAATTAAAAAGTTTTCAGTATTTGGTGTCAGAATAATTCTAAAAATTTACCCTAGATATTTCAAAGCCCTGGTTTCAATTTTAAAGAATTGATTGCGCCGAGTGGAATTGTCCAGTTAAATGATTTTAATGTCGAATTCATGTTTGCAGCCGCCATTTCAAAAACACCGACGACCAAAGAATCCTATCGGCATTGAAGATGCACTAAGTAGTGTTGAAAACTGGTGTTGTGTTGTGGTTTTATAAACACAGGGCTTTGGACCTAGAAGGTAAGAAATTAAACTTTGAATATTATTTAAATTTAATTTAAAAAGGATTGCTCATAACTGATTTTTTACCTTGATGAAGTTGTATCTCTCTATCAAATCTTTGAAACCAGATGCAGTAGACCAGTTCAAATTCGATATGCTAGTTCCATAGGAAAATGCTGTTGACTCGCCTGAAATTTGAAGCATAAAGGAAATAAAGAAATAAGAATATAATGTGCACAAATTCTATGCTGATCAATGACATACTGCTTATTTAAAAAAAAAATTAATATCATATAAGCTTTTCATTCCAAAAACGTTACATAAATCGGTAAATCTGAAGGATATGTCAGTTATCGATTTTCCACTTTTTGGTGCCTGAATCTAATTTATTGAATCAAAATAAACAAGTTTTCTTCTATGCATTTTCCGTCTCAAATGAGTATTTTACGATTTATAGCGGTATGTTTAGTTTCGTCTTTGATGACGAATGCTCTCGAATAAACAGCTACTCATCGATTTTCAAATTTTTTGTTGCTTGAATCATGGTAATAACATCGATATAAACAACTTTTCTTCTATACACTTTTTTCGTCAAATGAGTATTTAACGAGGTATAGCGGTAGGTTTGGTTTCGTCTTTGATGACGATCGCGCTGAAAGAGAGTGCGCATTGCAGTGTTGCTGTCCGACGTGCTCCTTGAATTACTTGCCACTTCAAACACGGGAGTTGCGGTAAGTCATTTACCGCTATAACTAATAAAATACCCATTTGAGACGGAAAGTGCATAGAAGAAAACTCGTTTATTTCGATCTAATTAAGGCATCGAAATTTACAAAATCGATAACTGACATATCCTTCAGATTTACCCATAAATCTTGTGGTAAGGTGCTATCTTCTCTAAAAACGTTAGTATCTAAATTTTTATGTGTAAATTATTCTGGAAGTAAGATGCGATGACAAATTTTACCAGGTTTACAATGAAAAAACTTCACTGGCATTGTTGAAATTTTGATCTCTCCTTTATGTTGAAATTAGCAAGTAGTAAGATTAGAATCTGCTGTGCTCAGCATGAAAGCTAGTTTGGACTGCAGACTGTAAAACTTGTGTACTGTATATTGGATGCATTTTCAGAATAGCTTGACTATGTGAGGGCCTGAGCTAAAGGTTAGGTAGGCTTCCTTTTTGTTGAAATAGAATAGGTTTTTGTTTTGTTACGGACCATCGTTTTTCGGTTCACTGCTGTCCTGTTTTTCAGCACCTACTACTTTCTTCTTCAACTTTTTCTTGCTTCATGAACTTCTTTCTAAGCTTACTGTTTTTGTGCACCTTATGCATAAATTCCTCCTTCCCTCAACTCCATACTAAATGGTGCCTTCCTCCTTCCTCTCTTAGAAAATTTTTGTCGTGGTTATGGGAACCTAAAACTTTCTTATTTAATAATAATAATAATAATAATAATAATAATAATAACCCCGAGCGGCTGACATCCGCTCAGGGGGGCGTCCCCCCGCTGGCGGATGGGGGGGACGGCCTATGCAAATAGGTTATCTGCGAATACTGAATAAGCAGACGCCGACCAAACTGTCCCCGCTGGCTGAGGGTAACCACTAACCGCATGGAAGCGCGCATAAAGAAACAACCCCCCAACGACGTGAACGGGACCCGACAGTCTCCAACTGCGGGTGCCGCGTCCGGCAGGGTAAGCTTCCCGGGAACTAGTAGTGAACCACACGCTACTAGTGGACCGGATGGTTCGGGCGAACCCGGTCGTCAACTCACTACGAACCCAACTGCAGTACAGGAGCAGGCTCCAGTTGCTTGTGAAGCCGTGCGGGACACGGCTCACTCGACGGCGACTACTCCAAGCAACCCAGGGAGAGCGGCAGACCGGGCACTGGAGACAGTGACCCCTCCTACCTCGCCGCCTCCCGCTAACAGACGTCAACCCCGGAAAAAGTGGACGAAGGAAGCCTGGAAAACCCTTTGGATGTGCTACCTACGAAGCGACCCCCAAACCCGAGGCTTTCGCAAACGTATGAGGCAAATCTGGGTCGACCTAGGCCTCCCCAACCACTCCGAGCAAATGCTGGCGAGCCAAATAAGAGAGATCAATCTCAAAAACCTCCTTACCAACGAGGAAAAAGAGCTCATAGCCAGTGAACTAAACACGGAAGAAGAGGCTGACGAAACTAATCACCAGGCCGAAGCAAGAGCGTCTCCGATACCACCCGAAACTGAGACACCAATCGTGACCACCGGAAATGACATCGACCAAAGGCCAGAAGACGACTCTTGCTCGAGCAATTACACCACCGACGATGAGGCAGAAACGTCAGGAGCTGGAGCTGAGGTACCAAACCAGCTGAGGTACCACCAGATCAGCGACTCAGAACCTGACGATGCTTCAGACGTCGATTTAATAGCAGCACCTCCGCAACAAGCTGAAGTGCCAAACCGGTACCACCAAGCCGGCGACACCGAACCGGAAACGGACGAGGCGGAACCCATCGCAGGGGAAGAACCTGTGGTGGACCGCCGAGACCTTCCGGGAGATGAAGAGACTCTGCTCAACGAGCTCCACAATACCTACTTAACGCTCCTTCACGAAACTCCAAAAGAACAACTACCGAACCTCAGACACGTCCCATCGGGGAAGATCTTAGCAGCAACTGCCAAGATTAACCATCTCATCGGCAGAATAAAGACTAGGAACATAACAGAAACTAACACCCTAATTCTGGCCGGAGCGTTCCTAGTCTCCAAAGAGCTTGCTCCTCCGCCGGCAACCAACCGGCCGAGAGGAAAGAAAGACCCCCCGTGGAAACACCGAATCCAAAAAAGCATAGATGAGCTCCGGAAACATCTAAGCTGGATCTCGGAATGGAGACGTGGCAGACTGACCTGCAGAAACAAAATGGCGGAACTCGAGGGTATCTACCATTGCAGGGAGGCAGGACTACAACTGGTAGAAGAAACCCTCAAACAAAGACTATCGGCAAAACGAAGCAAAATCCTTAGATATGAGAACAGAATCGCTGGCTTTCAACAGAACAAAATGTTCGCGACCAACCAGTCACGATTCTACAAACAACTGCGCCACAGAAATGACGAAATGGACGTTCCGGAAGCCGAAGGTACGCGGCGCTTCTGGAGCGGCATTTGGAGCCAAGAGGTCCAGCATAACGCCGAGGCTGAATGGCTCCAAGGCATCGCCAAAGACGTCAATCCGGACGAAGACCTCCGGATAACGGCGGCGCGATTACAAAAGCAAATAAGAAAAACGCAGAGCTGGAAGGCCCCCGGTCCAGACAAAGTCCAAGGCTACTGGATCAAGACCTTCACATCCCTCCATCCCAGGCTGGTAGAAAACCTGGACAGATGCTTAACATCAGGCACTGTGCCAGATTGGATGACAACTGGAAGGACGGTGCTGATACAGAAGGATAAGGAAAAAGGATCAGCGGTGAGCAATTATAGACCCATCACATGCCTCCCAGTCATGTGGAAGATCCTCACCGGCATGATCTACGAGAGCATGTATCAGCACCTAGTGAGCCGCGACTACTTCCCTAACGAGCAGAAGGGATGTAGACGGGGAACGAGAGGGACGAAAGACCATCTTCTGCTCGATAAGCTGATCATGACCCACGCCAAAGCTAAACACAAGAACCTTAGCATGGCGTGGATTGATTACAAAAAGGCCTTCGACATGGTCCCGCACTCATGGATCCTCGAATGTCTGGAGACATACGGAGTCGCAGGAAACGTCCGGCGGCTGATCGCAACTACCATGCCTAACTGGAAGGTCCAGCTCACGTGTGCAAACGCTGAGCTGGGAGAGGTGAACATCCGTCGAGGAATCTTTCAAGGCGACTCCCTATCCCCACTCTTGTTCGTACTGGCACTGGTCCCAATGACTCAGGTCCTCAACAACACGGGCCTGGGATTCAAGTACGACCGGAACAACAGCCTCAACCACCTACTCTACATGGACGATCTCAAGCTGTTCGCAAGATCCGCTAGTGAGATCGAAAGACTTGTGAAAGTTGTGCACGAATTCTCCCACGACATCGGAATGGAATTCGGAATAAGCAAGTGCGGCCTCATCAACATCGAGAAAGGCAAAGTCTCAGCAACTGAAGGTATCCATTTAGAGAACGAAACAATCGAACAGATCGAAGAAGAAGGGTACAAATACCTAGGAGTGCTTGAACACGACAACGTTCTGCACACCGAGATGAAGGATAAGATCAGGAAAGAATACTTCAGCAGAATAAGGTTAATTTTGAAATCTAATCTCAACGGCGGCAACATCATCAAAGCCATTAACACATGGGCCGTACCGGTCATCAGGTACACCGCCGGAATAGTTAAATGGACGAAGCTCGAACAAAAGAAGCTAGATACGAAGACCAGAAAGCTGATGACCATCTTCAGGGCACTCCACCCCCGATCATGCACTGACAGACTATACATCAAGAGAAAGGAAGGAGGAAGAGGTCTGCTTGAAGTGGAAGAGTGCATCCAAAGTGAGATCAGAGCACTCGGCCAGTACACGAGAGAGCACCAGGATCCTTGGATGAAACTGGTGTGGACATCGAAGACCCTGAAAGAGGAAGAGACCTCAGACAGTTTCAAGGAGAGGAGAAGGGGAGAGCGACTCCAGAAGTGGGAGGGAATGGCACTCGCCGGCCAATACCCCCGACAAACTCGAGAAGCAAAACCCGAACTCACTTGGAACTGGCTGAACCGAGGTGAACTCAAGAAAGAAACTGAGGGCATGATCCTTGCCGCGCAAGAACAAGCCCTCAACACCAAAAACAGAGCAGCTAGAATCACGCACACAAGCAACGACCCAAAATGCCGGATGTGCAAAACCAAAGACGAAACCGTCAACCACCTGATCAGCGAGTGCTCGGCGCTGGCGCAGAGGGAATACAAGAGGAGGCACGACAAGGTAGCAAAAACTCTACATTGGAACCTGTGCAAGACTCACAACTTCCCCTGCGCTGACCGCTGGTACCAGCACGAGCCCAAGACTGTGATGGAAAACGACGACATCAAACTTCTCTACGACGTCCTCCACCAAACTGACAGGGCCATCACAGCCAGACGACCGGACATCGTCGTCATTAACAAGACCCAGAAACAGATCAAGATCATCGACGTGGCAGTTCCGTACGACTCAAGAATCGTCGAAAAGGAGGCTGAGAAAATCCTCAAGTATCAAGACCTCCGGATCGAGCTCGCCTCGACCCACGGTTGCCGCGCCGAGGTGGTTCCCATCGTGATTGGGACACTCGGGGCCTCAACCACCAATCTTGAAAGGCATCTGGGTAGCATCGGCTGTGACAAAATCCACCCTGGACTGCTGCAAAAGTCAGTTCTCCTGGGATCTGCCCACATTCTTCGCAAGGTGCTCGGATAACACCGGACACTGAGCTAAAGCCGAACCCACTCAGACGAACTGGATTCGAATATGGAGAAGAGAAGAAGGCGGTGATCCTCAGGGTGCGGGACGCACCCCGGAACGCTACGCCTAAAGGGACCGAAGGCTGCGAAGGAAGGAAGAAAGGAAGAGGAGCGTAAAACACTCGTTACACCACTTCTGACTGGAACAACCTGAAGACAACCCTACACCAGCCTTAACAACTTGGCTGTGGATCTGTTTCAATAATAATAATAATATAATAATAATAATTCAGAGTAGCTCTTTTTTCTTGTGTAGCCTATCTAATCTGAAATTTTTAGATTAACTCTTAATAACTTTCTACTTTGTAGCTAAATGTCAAGGTGAAAGATGACATGAGAGATGTAAAATCTTGTCTATGATTTTCCATTGTAAAGTGCTACTTTTTATGGCAATCATCTTTCTGAAAATGACACTGTTCTAAGCATAATTGGAAATGCATTTTTATAGATATCTAATTGTTATATGCTTACCATTCATGGTGAGCTTCTATCAATATTTTTGAGATATGAGGTGAAAATCCATGCTGCTTATCATAATTTTACTGTGAGTGCTTCAAAAATGTCATGTGAAGCAACAGAGCCATGTTTCAAAAAAGCATGTCTTATGTTTATGTCAATGATTGTATTTGTATTTTGCTCTCCTGTTATGTTTCTTAATAGAAGTAAAATGAGTCTGGTAATCCACAAAGGAATACATACAAGCAAAAATGAAATGTAGAACATTCTCCAGATTAAGGGCTGATTTCTTTACTTGTCATTTTTTATGAGTCTTACCAAATTGGTATTTGTTTTTTTTAGACTTGTTTTTTTTTATATATAAGGCTATGTGACATTGGGATTGTTATTAAATAACACCGATATATTTACGTATATTACCCAACAATAACTGTTAATGAAAAATTGTGAGAACCAGCGTGAGTGTGTTACCTTGTTTGGTTGTACTTGAACCTATGTACAGTGCCTCTCTGCATTATTTGTTGTACTTGATGCTATGTATAGTACTTCACTGCCTATTACATTTAATTTTTCCTTTTTTCTTTAATTTTTTTTAATTTTTCCACAGCTCTTTTTTGCTCTTTTCCCCTATCACTTTCTCCCTTTTGACTCCTTGTATTTTTACATTCTGTATTACACTATAGTTTATCATTGCCTCCATTTCCTTTTGTATGCATTGCAATATTGCTACATATTCAACATCATCTCTCGGTACAGCTGAACCTTTTTATTAAATACTCTCACCTGCATCTTGATTCATCATATTTCCAGTGACAAATTTCAATCTGTACCCTTACTACCAACTAAAATGTGTGCTTATTGAGCCAGAAACAAATTCGAAAACTGCTAACTTGAGAAATTCACTAATTTTTATTTGCCTTTCAGGTACCGGATGAAACTGAAATAATTTCAACGTCATCATTAAGGTGGATGAAGAGGAGCTAAAAGCTGCTGCGGTTTTCAACTGAACCACTAATATTGGAGGAATTTTTGCAGCGGGAAGTGGAAGATGCTGCCGCTAGAGCTCCGGTTACCTCGTCATGAAAACAGACATGCATCACCAGCAGCTTAAAAAATTCTTTGACTCACTGCACTATAAGCTGTTCCATTTTCAGTGAGCAAGTTTCCTGTTTCCATCTTTTTGTGTCATTTCAAAAGCATATTCGGTCTGTTGATCTGTACAAGGGACTTGAATTGTGCAGTAAATCTTTCGTGCTATTATTTTTATAAGAGGCTCTTGCAGTCTGTGTTGAATCAAATCAGCCACTTACTAGGCTTCAGCAAAAATGTTTGTGAATTAATTCATGATATCTGCCCCAAACATCCCACCTACTGTTCCAAAATAAAAATGTAAATAAAGTTTTTCTTCAGATGTAGAACACTATAGTCAATCAGAGCTTACAATAGAGCTCTGCAGGGTACCTTTCTGTGATGCACAAGTGATTCACTGCACTTTTCTCCCGAGTCCTTGTTCTCATGTTCTGGGGTGAAACATAATAAATTTTGTTGTATCACATTATTCAGTTTATTTTAGATCATTTCTGGATTTTAAATCGTTTTTTACATGAGTGTAGGCTGCTGGCAATAGTGTTATGGACACATTGGGCGGATATGTTGCAGAGCAGCTGTTTGATTGCACTTCTGTATTCACAGTTAATTTATGCCTATAGTTCCGTTATTTCATTTGAATCAATTACGTGCTATTTACCGTTTCCTCTTGTGAGGAAATTGAGGGCCCAAGGAATTATCAATGTGAGGGCCCAAGATAAAGGTTAGGTAGGCTTTCCTTTTGTCAAAATAACATAGGTTTTTGTTTTGCTACGGACCATCTTTTTTTGGTTCACTGCTGTCCTGTTTTTTCAGCACCTACTACTTTCTTCTTCAACTTTGTTCTTGCTTCATGAAATTCTTTCTCATCTTACTGTTTCTATACCCTTTCTGCATAGATTCCGCGTTCCCAAATCCATGCTAAATGGTACCTTGTTCCTTCCTCCCATTGGATCTTATTTGTTGAGGATAGGGAGGCTTAAACTAACTAATAATCTAATCTTTAGTCTATTATGCTACATTTTTTCCTTTTTGAATTTAACAGTTCATAATTTTTATTTAATACTTCTTTACTTACTGGTATGCCCCTCACTCAGGGGGTACAACTATTGTATCTGTGGGAATTACCTTTCTTAGGGGGACTATGTGAGGGCCCGAGCTAAACTTTAGGTAGGCTTCCTTTTTGTTGAAAAGGAATACGTTTTGTTTTGTTGCGGACCATTTTTTTAGATTCACCCATCCCTTGCTTCTCAGCTCCTACTACTTTCTTCTTCAACTTTTTCTTGTTTCATGAACTTCTTTCTTAGCTTACTATTTCTGTGCACCTTGTGCATAGATTCCGCGTTCCATAAACTCCATAATAAATGGTGCCTTTCTCCTTCCTCTCTTGGAACAGCTTTGTCGTGGTGAAGGGAGGCTAAAACTTTCTTATTTAATAATGATAATAACTTACTGTTATGCAGAGCACGAGTCCTGATGTTTTTTCGTAGCGAATGGTAACTATGATAATTTTCAAATTTAATCATGTCTTTGGTCGAGTCATCTGGCCAGCTTTCGGTGAAGCTAATCACATCTAGGTTATACTTAAGTTCAGTAATAGTGCATTGTATCTCTTCCAATTTTGGATAGAGTGACCTACAGTTCCAACACAGTAGCGAAAAATCCTGCCGAGTTATTCGTATAGTTTCGTTGAATTTTGATATATTAGAATATCTGCAGTTTTCAGAGTCGTTTAGGTTTGGAAATATTCTGTTCAAATGATTGAGATCTGGGTCGATTTCATCTAATACAACAGCGTGATCAGTCATTTAAAGTTAATAAACAGTAGTCAGTAAGTACTAATATATAATTTAAAACGAAATACAGAGTCAAGATTAAAAAGATATTCCTGTCTAAAAACTAGCTTAGAAAGTATATATAGGTATATACCAAGCCTTTTCCTCTTTTCAAGTAGAGGGTGGCTAGCATCATTTACATGATACTTTACAGGGAATGTACATGATAGGGGTTCCCCAGGCCCCTAGTCACGCCCGAGCTTTAGGCCTCATTTTTCTCTCGTTTAGTGCTCAGGTAACATTCCTTGAGGACAGTGACCATACTGCAGGCAACGACCCTGATTTGCCGCATCAGCGTTTTTCACGCCAACTGCCGCTCACAGGGATCGAACCCTGGGCATGAAGCATAGAACGCAAGCGCTCTATACACTCGGCCACTGCGAGGCCAGAAAGTATAGAAATGAGTAAAAAATCTAGCGCGATTTCGTGAGTACACACAATACTCAGCCCATGAGCGAATAATATTGGAGTTCAATACACAATATTGATGCGTACAAATTGCTGAAGGCGTCGTTACAAAGTTCACATACAACAGGTAAGAAGTTTCGAAAATTTTAGCGATAATGATATATCTAATCAGCTAATATGGTTTACGCATAATAATAATTTTTTGGGTAAAAATTACATACAATTGTGCGAGTATTGCCGACTGTTGTCTGTGTTCAGTCTGTACTCCATCTTGACGCCTCGCACCTTATATAAGTCGTGTTTGTTTAGATTGAGGCGCTCTTCGGTTCGCTCATCCTCCTGTGCCAGTTGCTCAATAAAATACCACCAAGCTTACCCCTGTTTATCATTAAACCACCGCATATTGGTGGTCCAGTTTCGTTTGAACTCACGTGCAGGTGTGAAATTAAAATACGAGAATTAATTACTTAAGTAATTATAGAGTGATTGGAACATTATAGACTCTCAGATGTGTCACGACGAACATAACCAATTGTGGCAACCACAACCGACGATATTTGTTTTCGGCTTTGTGATACCGGCAGAAGATTTGGTTGAGGTTTATAGCCAATTTACAGTTTATTTGAATATTGGATCTCCATTTCACACCCGAATCCTGGTGTATGAATCTGGAGAAAATATCAAGATTGTGTTTGAGTGCACTATAAGTGCATTCCCGGCGGCAAGTGATCAGCAAGAAACAATTTGTTTTAGATAATAACTTCAAGGTGCATAAAATACCACGTACAATAACTGTCGGTGATATTTAAGGAGCTGCAGCAGTGTTTAAATAGTGACGAACAGTGATTCACTATTTTAAGCCATCGTAATTAACAACTACGTCCTTCAGCATCGTTCCCT
Organism: Morinoia aosen; assembly: GCA_030386875.1. NCBI lineage: Eukaryota > Metazoa > Arthropoda > Malacostraca > Amphipoda > Talitridae > Morinoia > Morinoia aosen. Next base: position 1,581,696 of record CM059572.1, on the reverse strand, counting down.
GTCATCGTGTAACTACAGCATCGTTATATTCTGCACGTATCATCGGCAGCCTGCACTTCAGCCTCCAGCCGCAAGCGACGTGCGCAGCAGCCCACATTCTTGTTGCAGTTAAGTTTTATTGAAATTTTTTTTTCTCAATCCCAGTGCGCATGTACGGTACCCGCGACAGCTCAGATTCTGTTGCTGGGCAGGCTGTTTTTTTGTTTTTTGCACTTAATGCAGCCGGACTTTGTTCCGCGATCAAGCGGTAGCGCACTGCAGTAGACAGCAGTTGCTTCTTGAATGTTGTGGAAGACGCACTGCGTCAGTCGATTCTGGATTTAGCAGAGTAATCTCCTCATTATCTTCAATAAATAGAGTAAGTGTAATTATTTTAATGTTTCAGAGTAGAAGGTTTAATAGAAGCAGTGAGGCTATTATTGCTATTATTGAGTTATTATGGCGTGTACTGTTATTCTAATTTTTGTGTAATTGATTGAAATTAGGTGTGTATTTTCTCTCTTTCGGAGTGCGCCATTATTTTTTTAATTGAGTTTTGATTGACTTTGATTTTTTGACTTTTGTTTTTGGATAGGAAAGTTCTTGAATCAGTTCTGAGTAGTAGGATTCATGTCGGATTACTCTGATAGTGACGAATTCATACGGAAAGAAGAGACAGTAACAAGATACGGAAGAATTAGCACACCTAGAGTGACTAGTGTGACACACGTTACCACGATGACGACTCCGACCACAGCCGTTGCAGGTGCTAGTACTAGTAGTAATGTTAACCCGACCCAACTTGCGCGTGACATTGCCGCGAATATTAATGTTCCTAATGTTGGTACGATCATGACTAACGCAGAGTTGCCAATTTTTAGGGGTAGACGAAGACAGAATGATGGGGAGTTTCTAGAGAATAAGACGTTCTCGACACACATTCAAAATCTACGGGCGTATATGACGTTACTTCCAGACGCAACCAGTGACGAGAGACGGAAAGAATTCCTTATTAGGTCAGCAAATAAGAATGTCGGTGATTTCAATGCAGTTGTGACAAAACTTGTAAACGCAGATTTAAACTACATTTGATCAAGTAGTTAAAATTCTCGAGGACATTTATGTTTGTCGAGGTGAAAAAAGTATACACGCCTTGGCCTGTGACTTGAATGAATTGCAATTGATTAGGAATAACGCATTAGCCGCGCAGCTGGTGACGGCGTTTTCAAAGATACGTAAACTCACTGAAAACATTTTGACGTCAGCCTCGCTGGGGTGGCAAAGACACCCGTATTATCAGGCTTGTACGAGTCAGCCTGAGCTGAAACGATTTGTAGGTGACAGCATGTCATACAGTCTAGCATTAACAGTTCTTGGTCCGTTATTAGATGAGTCGTTCGCTAGGAAAATTTTTGAGCAACAATTCAGCACGGCTGAAGAATTGCTAGCGAGGTTAATTTCAACTGTCAGAAGTCAAGCCGAGACTAAGAAAATACTCGCGCAAAAGTACCAAGTCAGGCACGAACCTGAGAGTTACGTAGGTGAAGTAAGCAGTGGAGTTGAGGAAGGCCTTGATGAGCCAGATCAATTCCCTGAAAGTGAGGCGTTCTACGGAAGTTTCGGAAATTATCGTAGAAATTACCGATCAGGAGTGCGTAGGATTGCTCCTAGACCCTGGCTAAGAAATCCTCGAAGTAGAGGAAGAGAATTTAGCAGTTACGTAGGAGATCGAGGTAACGGTTCTTTGGAGTGTAACATGATGAAAACAGACAATAACAGTTCTGGTTCTGGTCAGTTCGCAGGAAATTCAGGAGCTAAAAAACAAGGGTATCCTTTTTGTACCTCGTGTTCAATGGTAGGGCATTTCGAGTGCAGGCCCAAGAGGGATCAGTTTCCTAGAGGGTGTTTTGCATGTGGTGGAACCCACGTGGTAAAAAATTGTCGAGCAACAGGAAGTGAAATACGTAACTATAAATCTTATATATGCGGTGTTTTAATGATAAACAGGGGTAAGCTTGGTGGTATTTTATTGAGCAACTGGCACAGGAGGATGAGCGAACCGAAGAGCGCCTCAATCTAAACAAACACGACTTATATAAGGTGCGAGGCGTCAAGATGGAGTACAGACTGAACACAGACAATAGTCGGCAATACTCGCACACAATTTATGAGGAAAAGCAAAAAAGGTGGATATCAATATTCCATTATAACATTAATAGGTACAAATTGCTGATGGTGTTGTTGCAAGTTCACATACAGCTGTCATAAATGTTCATATACGTATATCTGTCATACAATTGTCAAAATTGGGATGAAACTGACGTATTTATCTTTTGAAGGTTGGAACTGATTCATGACATGAGTTATGCATTTGGAAGTTTTAGTGTAAAGTTATAGAATTCTAGGCGTTAGTGACGTACGGGTACATAATTTGACACAGTTACATGTTTTGATACTTAGGGGAGCGTTCCCCGTACGATTTTTTTTATTATTGAACCTAGAGCAATGAAATTTGGTATACTGATAGGAAATGCAATGTGGAATCGTTTGTCTTCTATGAAAATATGCGATTTTCTTCAAAGAAAATTTTATATTCGTAGAAAACGGAGTTTGAGGAGGGGGGTTCAAAATGCATCTCCTCCTACAGTTTTCAAGCTACAGTGATGATTTTTATGTAATTAGATTCGGAATATCGTGGACATCACATGATACTATAAGGGAAATCTCTGAAGTCATACACAAAAAAATTAATTTTTGTTTAATTTTTGACTGTTTTTTATTTACATTTGTGACATCTCAACTTTTGTTTGCAACAAATCTCGAAATTTCCTTATAGTTACTTTTATTTTCCACGCTTTTCCGCATCCAATGATACCAAAATCATTGCTGTAGCTTGAAAACTGCAGGAGGAGATGCATTTCGAAACCCCGCACTCCGAACCTACAAAATAAGGCAAATTAGGTAAACATAAACAATCTAAATCATTCTTCGTTATTATTTATGGGGCCAGCTGGGACTATTGAAATCATTCTATAGTAATAAATAGACATAGAAGATGACATAGCAACGTTGCGCCGTGAAGAAAAAGCCTAGGGGGAGGTGTAACATGATAAAATACCAATTCCCCCTCCCCTCCCCCTTATTCTTCAAACCCCCGTAGCGGGCGAACAAGCGAACTCACGAAATTCATTTTTTCACAGGATGTACCTGACCTTTTTCCTCTCGTATAGCAGCTAAAACCTATTTTTCACACATTTCCCTATTTTTATGGGGGACGCTCCCCTTAATTGAGGTGATCACCCAGGACCTGTTTCGATGATATGTCCAGTTGCAGCATTAGGGATTGGTCGAGATCTTCTTGCGTGTTAATCTGTCGTCTTGAATTCGTTCATCCAGGGGTGAATGCGAAGATGTTTCCGTCCTGGGTCCTCGGGGTTCCAATTTTTTCCGGGAATTTTTTTCTGGCTACTCTCAAAGTGTACATGATCTTGGCTCGTGAAAGTATTAGATATTCATTTATGAAGAACTTTGGTTTATTTACTCGGCATGCGGAGAGAATTTCGCGTTTCTTGTTATAATGTTTCAGTTCGAAAGCGATGTTTCTTCGATCCTCGTTTCCAGTTAGTGGTTTTCTTCCCATTCTGTTAGCTGACGTGATGTCAGCATCACTGAGGTTGATGTTGATGTCCTTCAGAATTTTGCAGACTGTTTCTTTGCAATTTTCGTTGGTGTGTGATTGAGGTAGGTCCCCCCCCCCGGAAATGAGGAAATGACGAGAGTACATTTTCCATCTTCTAGGTCTGGGCGCTGATCATTTTTTTCCAAGCAATCGGGTCGCGACTCTAAGCAATGTATTTTCTCATTCTGTTCTTCAAGAATTTCTTTGTGTTCTGCTTCTTTTCCTGCTATTATAGTGTTTTAAGGTGGCTTATTTCATTTTGCCAATATCACTATTAAATTTTGTCATCACTGAGTCGAAGTATTTTATTAGGACAGAAACCACTTCCTTGCCGTCTTTCATTAGGCTAGACACATCAGGATATTGACCAAACTTTGGCTGAAACTCACAGCTGTTATTGCTGCTGCTGCTGTTGTTGCGTTGCTTCTTGGGCCCCATCTTGAAGATTGAGGGAGTTCGCTTCCTTGTGTAAACGAGGGTTGAACACTTTCACACTTTTTGGGGGAATATTATACTCTTAGTTTGATGATTATTAATTGTAGTATTCAAATCACATTTGAATCCTCATGGCGAGAGTGGGTACCCATTTAGGTTAGAAGTACATTCTTTCTAACAATAGGCACTTTGTTTCGGAGCGAGCGCAACACACGTCCTCACCACACGGAGTTACTGAGGACACTGTCTACCGATCTACCGTAGGTGTAAATTGTTATGAATATTTTTTTATTTGTGCGTATTTTTCGTAACCATACATGAATAAGATTATTAAAAAAACATAAAAAGCATGTGTTGTGGAAAATCCTACTCCTGCCACAATTTTGAACTCGTAGCACTGAGAAAATATTTTCTTGATAGCTAATTGTCTTGTATGGAGATCCGGTGCAAAAGTTTTTACGATTATTTGATTTTTTGAATTTTGAGAATATATTTTCCCAAAAAATGACATTTTTCCCACTTTTTTGAATAATTTTGCTTTCAATTTTCAACGTAAATTGAAATAAAAAAACTTTTGCACCGGATCTATAGACCTTTTCAATCGCTATTGATTGGTATGCTTACCATCTCTGTACCTTCAAAACTGTGGGAGGAGTAGGTTTTCGAAAGTCAAAAAGGTGAGTTTTCATGAGAGCCATTTTTCCAAAAAAAAATTTTTCGTTCATTACTAATTTTTGAATTGAGTCTTATCAGCGATTAGATCGATTAGATCGGAGCGATTAGATCGATTATCCGCAGCGGAGACATTTCAAGAAACATTTTGTGAGAAGTATAGAAATTTCTTGGGATACCTTCTCGACTCGCGCGCCGTCAAAACATTAAAGTTCATTAACTTCATTCACATGTAACTTTCGAAATAATGCACCTATCGATTTCAAATTACTCTCAAAAGAAATAATAAAACTTTCTTAAGAGAAATTCGTCAATGCCAAAACACTTTAGCATTTACAGACAACAGGAAGTAAAGTTCCCGTAAGCCCTCGATCAGAGTCACATTTTTTCGATGAGCCTCATTTTGTCGAGAAGATAATTTCTAAACTATAGCACCTATAAACTTCAAATTAGTTCCTGTTTCTATAGCAAATTATTCTTCACGCTCCCATGAATGAGAAACCTCTCATACGCTTCCTGGGGGGGGGGCAGGGAGCGAAGTTCCCGTAAGCCCTCGATCAGAATCCCATTTTTTCGATGAGCCTCATTGTGTCGAGAAGATAATTTCTAAAATATAGCACCTATAAACTTCAAATTAATTCAAATTTTTTGAGCAAATTATTTTTCACGTCTCCATGTAAGAGAAACCCCTCATACGCTTTTTGCAAGGAGAGGGAGCGAAGTTTCCGTTAACCCTAAATGAAAGTCACAATTTTTCGATGAGCGTCATTTTCTCGCGGTTCTACGTTCACATACTTGTAACTTTTGAAATAATTCACCTATCGACTTAAAAGTACTCTAAAAGGATAAATTGGTACATTCCTGGGGGAAAATCGTTTAAGCCAACATTATTGAGCACTCACATACAAGAGGGGGAAACGTTTGGGTTAGCTCCTAATTCTCAGATAACATGTGTTTCCTTGAGGCTTTAATCTACATTAGAATTACAGCTCATTCACTTCTCCAACGGACTAGCTATTACATAAATGTTTTGCACGCACTAACCGGAGGGAAGAAGCGCAGCTCCCATTTTCCTCTTCCGCTTTACTTTCAAAGTCATCAACGAAGTAACTAATCCCAGTAATAGGATGTCTGAGAGACGTCGAGTGTTGCCATGAAGTTCAGTTGATCTTTCTCATCTGTGGGATTCGTTGAGTTGTGGCTTTCGCTTCCAGCCCCACCACTCAGACCAGCTGCTGTTTTCAGTTAATCTGAGCAGTGGGACTAAAATTTGGGCCTTGTCCACTTGCTGGGCAACACTTACAGGCCTTTATTTGAGCTCAAGTTAAACTATTAAATTAAACAATGAAATCCTGGAAGTTGATTTAAACAATTTAAACAATTTATTTGCCACAGATGATACAGAGGTAGAATGTTTCCTAAGTGTAGTACAATGGTCAAACTTGAGTATAGTTACCTGGGGGCCCGAACAAGTTCAGCGACTTCTAGGGCATGATTAAAATATACATGATAATGTTATTAACATTTATAATTTATCAATATTCATAGCATAACAAGACATAACATAAATGATCCACATTCATTACTTTATCACACAGTTTGAATATCATTGGATGTCAAGCTGCTTAGATGTAGTCAATCAAAAAACGGTAATTGGATGTTTAACATATTCCTCGCGTATTGGGCGAGATGTATACCAATAGGTAAATTGCCCATTTACGTGCCGATATAAATGCACGACATTTTATCCGTTTCGCAACTTTTTTTTACAGATAATTGTTACCTTACGAATTGAAATGTTATCATGCAGTTGTATTTTTTGCATTCATCAGGAACTATTAAAATATATCCAAGTTGGAAACCGATTTCCCTATTCTGCTACTTACAACCTGACCAAACCAACCGTTTACAGCCTTGGAATTGCGGGGCACGTGTTAATAACGGAAATGCATGTATTCCATAATAAAACATTTAGCTGTCACACTCGATTATTATTTCCTTGTGGATTCGTGGTCCATGGAGCCCGAGAAGTTTTCCTTTTTCAAAGCTGACGCTTTCAGACGTTGCCGTGAGTGGGAAATCCATCAACGAATTTTCTTCGAAGCTCGAAATAAGATGTTTCCTCATCTTGCGCACGTCGTAGACGAGAAAACATGGGTCTTTTCCTTTCACTACAGACGTAGAGAATGCTAGAGCGAATAGACCACAACTTGAACCGTCCATTTGGTTTTGTACATTTAGGCACTGAAACACAAGTTTTTTAATGGCTTTAGTGCCTGTGTACATCTTCTGTATACAGTCTATAACATCTGGACTGGGGTCACCGTTCATCGAACAGATGTGTTGGATGTACGCCACACCTTCTTCAGCAGCTCTGCGACACAATGTTTGTGACAACGACCCAATGGCTCCCGCTGTTATGCGCACTTGCGTAACCATCCTTGTTCATTATTAACTTACAGTCATTATGCCTTGTGTTAATGACTTGCACAAACATTTCGGTCGCACTAATCAGTGGTTCTGGTCTAAATGCAGTGAGAGGAGAATGAAATCTGTATTGCGGATAGTTGTCTCGAATGAGAATAGCGAATGCATCAATCGCATCACTGGATAGCCAACCTGACGATTTCAGAATGTCTTCTTTGTGCTTGACTTCGAGGTTGAAATGTGGGAGCCACGTTTTGCTTTTGCTCGAGAGGTGTTCTTCTTCTGACTGGGATGTCCTATCGCAAGCCATGTTTTCTTGGGCTTCTTTCCAGGTCAATCTCTTCAACATATTTCACTTTCTTGCTAGGCTCTTTTTTTGCGTGGTGATGTAGAAATGCTTCTAGGTCAAAATTTTTTCCGTTTCAAGAAATCTGTCACCTGCTCCCATTTTCCTCTGGGCTCATCATTGCACTCTTTTCGACGATCTTGCAATGCTTTGAATTTTTCTTTCGCTCTTTCGGCGTTTGATTGCTTTGTGTTGTTTTTCTTCTTGTTCGACCAACGCTCTACGTACTGGTTGACTACTCTTTTCGCTTTACTTTTCATTTAACAACTTTGTAATCATCACCATCTTCTCTACAGCGCCCTTTTATCTGTGTGTACATTTCGCGAACGAAGGATGCTGGGGAAGTTCGCTCTTTCTTTAGTATATTTCTCTTCACAATTTTGTGCCACCCTTCCACTAATCCATTGGTTTCCGTGCCACCTTGCAATCCACACCAGAGTGGCGTAAAGGCATGCAGTAAGTCAATATGTCCTCCATCGTCTTGAGGGAATAAAAAGGATTATTTTTTTCCGTCAACAGCCACGTACTTTTTTACGTCTTCGACCAGAGCCACGAACTGCTTACCTACAGCGCATTAGTCCCTGTATCTTCCTGCTTCTTCTACCACTAATGTGTCAAGATTTTCACTAGTTTCGAAGTCGGTATCAATGAAACTATCACGGTCGATGAGAGACGCTATTTCTTCTTCAAGAAAAGGGCTTTGCCATACTTTTGCTAAGTTTCTGAAGACTGCATAGAGGTCTGATTTGCTGGAAGCTTCTGCCATAACAGCGAAGTACTGTTTGATTACACTACGATATTTACTCTTCTTATCAGGGTAATATTTCTTGCACTTTTGAGCAATAGTTTTCATGAAGTGTGCTTTGCATAATTTTATACTAACGCAGTCCAGTTCAGCCTCATTGGGGTGCATCCACAGCCGGTCGATGTAGTTGTGCAGGTCCCCTAGCTTTTAAATGCAGCTGTGCATGCAGGTAAGCGAAACTGTGGTCTACAACAATACACTTCGGTTTGAACTCCTTCCCAATCACTTGCCTAAAGTTGTGCAGCAGGGTTGCCAACATACGTTCTATGTGGTTAGATGCATTGCTTTTCGAAAACATCAAGATTGCCGTCAAAAGAGTTACTCATTTTTTTGGTTGGAACACCACAGCGTGGTAGAAAAGGAAAGAAAAAAAAGAAAAACATTTTTTTTCCAATAGAGATAGTACAAAATTCCTATTATTGGTTTTAAAATATCTTAAAGTTAATACACTTAGGTGATATACACACATGAGTATTGTAATACTCATGTCACTAGTCGAAAATAAATGATTGAGGGCAATGTTCTCCTAATCTTGCTTAATCTACATTTGATAATACATGTAATGATAATTATAACGTGCTCCCTAGTTAATCTACATTTGATGATTCATGAAATGTTAATTATAAGAGACAACACAATTTCATAGACGATGCATTTTCATTGTGGGTTTAGAACACTTTTTACAATTTACAAATACATGATATGAAACTTCGCAATTCTTGGCGCCAGGAAATAATATTAGAGTTGTTTGTTACGGAAGATGTTCAAAAATACCATTTTAAGAAAGCATGAAAAAAATTAATGTACACATATAAAAGCATGAGGACCACGAAAATTACAGGATTTGTATTTCTAATTAAACAATTTTAGCATAACGGTCATTAATTGATCAGCATTTTATTTAAATATAAATGGATGATCACACAACTAATGTATAATTTTTTACGTGAATGCTTTACAATAATAAAGAGATGACGAGTTAGGTAATGTTACAAGTTGAGAGTGAACAGAAAAAAACATCATCTCTAGTTAAAATGCCAGTTGTCAGTTTAGGACACACATATGTGCATATATACATGTAAATGTATACACATATACATGCACATACATACCTACGCACATATATACACCTAACACGCAAACGTACACAAATAAATTTCTATGCATCGAGCAATCACAATATATGCACGTTCTATAAAAATGTTGTGCGATGTTCTGAAATATAGGATAATGAGCAAAGAAAATTCGTGACAACTCTTTCAGTATGTGTTGCTGCTTACAATTTTTAATGAAATATTGTAACGATGTCTTATTAAATATTGTATCGAAAGGATCATTGGTTGATAAGCATCTTATTTATCATATGTGGGTGATCGCGCAGCACATATATTTGTATATATATATTATAAATTCTGTACAATAATCAAGTGAAATGAATTATTACGTAGTGACACACTCACATATCTACGTACGCATAGCGTGCACAAGTACACATATACATAAGGAAGCATGTGCGCAAATATCAGCGTAAACTAATCTGTATAAAATAGCATTCCAATCGAGGGAATCGGAGAAAATATAATTTATCATGGCATGAATTTTATAAAATTTCCGTACTAAAAAAATAGGCCCAAAACAGTCTACCTTAGTCAGATACATGAAAACGATTTTTCTACAACGGTTCCCAAGTACAGAATATTTCCAGAAGCACGCGAGGCTTAGGTGCAGTTGTTATAATATACTCTAGAGCGTAAGAGATGATATGATAATTTGCACTACACTAGCCTACCAAGAGCATTTTTGGACGTGACGAAGAAAGAAACATGAATGTCCTATAAGGGTGTCATATTAGGAAAAAATCACATTATCTTTGAAATATGGGGCAAAATGCCTGCAATTGATAAATATACATAGGTACCACATTTTACGTGTAAAAGACATTTAAGCTTTGGATTGCCTTACAATAATAAAATGAAATGATGTGTTGGGTAGTGTTAGAATGAAAAAAGTCTGGTATTTATAATTTATATACCAGTTGCTAGTCCAGTGCATACAGGTGTATTGTGCACACATATGCACACCCATATACGTACACACATATACAAGTAAGCATGATTGTAAATCCCAGCGTATAGGCGATCAAGTCATAATACCTACGCATACTTCAAGACTGTTGTGTGATGTCTTGAATTATAAAGAAAATAAGCAAGGGAGAGTATTAAGCAATGGAGATACCAGGCAAAGTGAGATTCGTCAATACGTTTTCAGTATGTTCTATAACTAAGTATTATCGTTGAGACGATAGATGACGAATTATTTTGGGTTTAAATTCTCTCGGTCTTTGAGGGATTTTAATACTCAGGGGAAGTTTGTTCCACAGTAAGGCACCTGACATTGACAGAGCCTTCTGCCCAATGTGAGATGAACGATATTTGACTAAGACATTATTGTTTCTGTTCGGCTTTTGGTTGGTTACAGTGGGTGGATGGAAACGCACTATCTCAGCATTGCTCTGAGGAAGATACAATGAGGAGAATACGTATTGGGCCCTCTGCATGAGAAGCCTTTCTTGAATAGGAATCCAGCCGAGTTTATTAAGGAGAGGGGTTACGTGATCGCTTCTTTTGAAATTACCGTTGCATACCACCTTGGCTGCGAAGTTTACGCATTTTCGTAAATCCCTTTGAAGGTATTGAGGTAAGTCTCCCCATACTAGGCTGCAGTAGTCAATGTGCGATAAAACAAGGGATTGAATGGCTAATAATCTGGATTTTTCGTCTAGCATACTTTTTATACGATGAAAAAACACTAAAGTTCCGTAGATTTTGTTGCAAGTAGTCCGTAGAGGCAGGCGTCCGCTTTGCAACCACTAATGATACCACCAGTCGAATCCAAATGAAGTGTTACATTAGGTATTCTAGCTAGCTGTCAAAGCTCATGCTCAGACTGCATAACAAGTTTGAAGTTTATGCAGTCAAATTCTTGCACAAAACCAGGGAGGATTTTATTTTTTGCGGCATCTTCGTCGCAAAGTTTTACAATAGTTAATTGGAGATCCGTGTCGTCATCTAAGGACATTTTACCGGCATTCTTAATTTTCTGCCCGAGTTTGTTCAAATTGCTGAGAGAGCGGATATTCGTAGAAGTATTACTACTTCGTCCCATACAGGCAAGTTGGCCGTAAAAAACGTTTGAAGGCCCATCACGCACGACTTTCTCTCCAAGGAGTCTTCTGTCTTCCTGTTCGACTTGCCACTTTGTTGGCTTGTGGCTCTTTATACCTTTCACCTTTTCTAGCAAACAAACTTTATGTATGTCATCCGTGTCTTCCTGACCTTTCAGGTAAAAAATTTTCTGTTTCAAAGGACAAGATGAGTCACGGCAAGCAATAAGGGAGCTGAAAGTATGCTCTCCTGCATAACTCTTCGTAAACGTACGCCTGTCGTAAAATCTCAAGCAACATCCTTTATTTCTCTCTCTTATTCCTGTCAAAAGAGCATTGTGCCGCTCGTGCCGTGGTTCAAATATGTCACTAGGGGTACAACCATGACTTCTTATAAGAAGTGTTTTTCTCAGGTAATAGTGCTTACCTTTTCCGTGCCGTAAGTATTCATTGAGGTTTTCTTCTGTTGTCCTTTTTTCTATTAGTATGTACTGCTTTCAGAAATACTCTCCTGCATCATGTGTTGTTTCTGTTTGGTAGTCAGGGTTACGCACAGAATGGTATACATTTCTGAAATCAGACTCTCGTCCACTGATCGGTTCTTCTCGGTCGTCCGATTCTACTGTATCGGAAATTTCATTATCGGCATTATCTTGGTTTCTGTTTTTCGATCTTTCCTCGCAATACTCTTAGAGATTTTCGTGGCTCAGATCCCATTGGGGCCCGTATTGGTGCTCATGCCGGTGTGTTCTCGGACAAAAACTCAAGTTATAGTCCTGAGACACTTCACTGACACTATCGTAAGTATCATTTACTCCACTTTCGTATTCATTGCTATCTTCGTGTTATGCATCATTAGCTGTGTTGGACGAGTTGTTGGTGTCATTTTGGCCATCATGGTCTGACTCACAAGTTCCCCGGTCAGTCATGTCACTGTACTCGCCATCATTCGAGTCATTTTGGCCATCATGGTCTGACCCACAAGTCCCCCGGTCAGTCATGTCACTGTACTCGCCATCATTCGAGTCATTTTGGCCATCATGGTCTGACTCACAAGTCCCCTGGTCAGTCAAGTCACAGTACTCGTCCTTCTCGTCATTCCGATTCTCCTGTTTTTCAGGTGTCTGATCTTGAAGGTCTTCTTCTTCTTGTCTTTTCTCCTAAAAATTGGAAATTAAATCTTTCTCAATAGATTTCGAGCCTGGACCTAGACAGAGCCAGTGTAATAAATCAATTTAAGTGTAAAGGAAGAGAATGTAGTCTCTTAATAAACATTGGCATAACTAAGATTAACTAAAAAAAACACCAACTGCGCATAAATATCATGGCTATATTTTTAATCGTTTCCTTAGTCATCATGGTTGTAAAGCCCTCACATGAAGATCTTAATCCAAACACTCAAATTCTATGTCATGTAGTTTAGAAAGAGCATTTCAAAATTGTAGACGCATTACATATGAACAACCTTAAGCCGGCCTTCAATGAAATTAATAATGGTTTCGTTGTTTTAAAACTATTCACTAGGAATGCAGCCTAAATGTTGGAAAAATACGCTTGTTCGACCATTTCTCCTGTGTTTCTGGTGCAATGAACTTGTAACTGCTTCGTAATATTAGCTGGTCTGCTTGTGTTCGATATTTTTACAAAAACTTCTCATATATAGTCGTCTTACAATGTAATTTTTGTGTTTTTAGTGGATCTACTTGTGCATGAGCAATTGATTGATATTTTTTCCATATGCTTTTTTAATGACTATCACTCATATGATGCTTTACATTTTTTTGCTACGGAAAAGAAATAATTTGACGCACTTAAAAACCATTGTTTGATCGATTTATGTAACCATTGACCGAGTACAATAAAAAGTTGTTACTTGACTTTTTCGACAGTGTTTGACTTCTATTTTCAATGTTCATCACCCCCTAGCCAATATGAAATTAATTTTTTGTTGTTGAAATAAGCACTTATCTTAATAGAAAGAATAATTTTCTACTTGCTGGTAGTGATGAACATTGAAAAAAAGGCCTATACACTGTTTAAAAAGTCAGATAACAGCATTTTGATTTACTCGGTAAATGGTTACATAAATCGATCAAACAATGGTTATTAGGGGTGTCAAATTATTTCTTTTCCGTAGCAAAAACATATATAGCATCATATGAGTGAAAGTTATTAAAAACATATGGAAAACGCACTAAATACACAAATAACACAGATTTCAGTAAATTTGATTATGGAAATGACTTTATCATGTAATGCTTGTGCATAAAATTAATGGGAAAGGAATTCTGTAATAGGTATACCACCAGTTTAAATACAAACTCATCTCGAAAAACTGTTCAAAATTCATTGTGACACAATTCCTTGCATAGAAAATACAAATTGAAACCATAAACTATCTTCGGGTACATAAGTAGAAATAATTTTAAGAGGATGACACATCCTGAACTGACCAAAACACTAAATGAGGTCGTAAAGCTATGAACAAACTTAGTGTATTCTTGGTGGAAATAACGTTTACACTCTATCAAATAGAACTCAATGAAGTCTCATAGAAGAAATATCTTTTGTGGTCGAAATCGAAAAGTATTTCTAGACATACGTTAAGTACAAGCAAAGCTGACAACGGGTTAGAAGCTTAGTTATAGATATATACTCATTAAAGATGGACAATGAGATGTTTGTAAGAATATATCTTGCGATTTCCAATTCTTCGTTTATCGTAAATGATTTGTTATCTCAAGTGAATATGAAAAAACGAATGACATGACCGTATAAGATGCTCACCCATTCTACACTTACATATATTATAGTTTTATTTTCTTTCCATTTACTGCACTAATTTCGCTAGGAAACAATTTGCCGAGAACCATTGCTTCACCATTTTTCTTTAGACAAGTGAAAATAGATTAGAAGAACTCACTTTTCAGCATTTCCCTGTAGATGCTGCGACGTTTTCTTCGTGAAAATATTCATTCAAACGAACTCCTCCAGTCGGCGGTCCTTTGCTTGTGTCGCAATTCATCTGTTGCACGTAAAAGGAAAAACGAATATAAGTGAATATAAGACCACTTAATTATTACATCTTGAGATTACTATACGTATAAAATTAAAATTGAATTTGTAAAAGTTATTAGTTACTTCCTTCAGTCTTTTGTATTTCGATATTAGATTACCGTATTCCAAAATGCTTTTCCCAATAGAAAAGATTATATTGAAAATCTAACGCTTAGCGCGTTCATATTTCATTACACTTTATTACTAATGAAACAATAGTTTCTGTTTCATAAATCAATATGATAACAGCTAATATGCACTACAGCGAGAAATGTTATCTTCTACGCAATCGTCTAATTTGATCGGGAAGGCCTATGAGTGTAACTCCTAGTGAGTATAGTGACACCAACTGGCTAGGAGTAAGATATATTCAAGTGAAGTGTGATTAACCGTGTGGGTTTTGTTTTTACGGATAAAATAGAAATAGATATATATATGTCTATATTTATGTACGCATACATACACACACGCACATAAATATGCACGTATGTGTGTGTACGCATATACACACGCATACTCATTCACACATATTTATATACATACATAGTAAAAATGAATATAAGGATAAACAATATAAATAAAACTTAATCGTCCCTTTGCTACATCGAAAATAACAGTCGAGCTAAGTGTAATCGTATGAAAATACCTGAAGAAAAAATAAGTGAATGGGAAAAAAGTTTTTGAAAAGCGGAAAAATGAACTAGATTCTAGTTTTCTAACGGAAAGTTGAAGGTAAATCAAGTTACAGTCTAGGAACAACAACAATACCATCTTGGGCTTCACATCCTCTCGGTATTCTCTTCAACATTATAAGTAGGCCTACCCACCACCTCCGAATAATGTACCTGACCGAGAAACACCTGACTACTCGATTCCCACCCAGGAGGAAAGGATGCACGAGCCTCCAAGTGCTAGCATCTCACGCAGGTCTAACCGATCTCGGAAGCCTGTGGTGAGAATGGACCTTTAGGACTGACTAGATCAAATAAGGGGGTAGGGTTACAGGGGGGGGGGGGGGTTCTAATTACGAAGGGAGGGATATAATATAGCGAGAAATGTAAGTTTTAGTTAGACAGACCAAAAGTTGGCAAAGCTCGTGACGGCAACAATTGCAGTCAGTCTTCTATCGGTCTCCGGCCCAACAACAGTAAATGTGGGCTGAGCGTGTGTATATAGATTACCCCATGTGGCTAAGTACTTATCCTAAATATTTCTGACAACCTACTACTAATTTTATTTCTACTCATTTTCTGTATATTCCAATCTATCGACGCTCTACTCTCACTGGCCACATATCTGTTAAATGGGTATATTAAGTTTATAGATATCCAAGAGGTGAGAGACTATTTGCTCTATGTGTTACTATTGATGTGTCAGTACTATTGATATTGATGTGTTATGTGCCTATTGATGTGGATGATAATGCTTGTCTATGTGAAGTCTAATCTATGCTGTGTTAATGTTATGTTAACACTTTGGTGAAGCCTAGTGTGGGATTGCTATGTTCTGTGGCCTGGGCTATCACTAATTGGCTACTTTGCTACTGCTATTACTACTGCTAATATTATCTTAGTCAAGTTCTGATAACCTCAAAGAGTAGATCCCTTGGTAATGGATTTACGTCCGTGTGTCCCTAGTCCGGTAAGTGGAGCAGCGTTGAAGCCGGGTGCCTCCAGCAAGAGCAGCGTTGAAGCCGAGCGCCTCCAGCAGGAATTAAGGAGCAGCGTTGAAGCCGAGTGCCTCCAGCAGGTAAGTAAGGAGCAGCGTTGAAGACGAGCGCCTCCAGCAGGTAAGTAATTACCTATGGTGCTCACAGTAATTTACGCTGTCTGGTAGAGTAAATCGTTTAAATGCATAGTTGACGCCGATGGAAGTACAGGGTTGGAGGTCTGCGAAAGTCTGGTTATTGGTGCTCACGCACGCTACAGTACCCTTTCCATTTACCGTCAGACGTCAAGAAAACCGGAAACTGCCATGCCAAGAAATCGCTTCCTATATCTTGCCCTTTAAATTACGAATATAAAGGGACTAAACTTAATGTTCTTAAATCTAATAGGCACGTTAGCAGAATAACACAAGCAAGCCAGCGCGCCAACCTAAGAAATTCGTACAGAAACTTGTCAGGATAAGTACAAAAATAACCCTTATAATAAGATAATTACAATGGTTGTATGGTGAAATGTTATAAACTCTATTCAGAAGTGAGTTGGGGAGCTATCAGAAAGATAGGTGCAATGCGCAAGAAGTACACAAAGCTCAGTTGTATATAACTTGTAATATTGCGTACCATTTTGCCCATAACTAATAAAGTAATAAGTATGCCCTGACTACCATGAATTGTTCTATTAGGCCTAGATTTATCAATTTATAAATGATACCTAGTATTTTTCTGCTCAAAAAATAACAAACATACACTCACCTTTAAGTGTTTACGTAAGTTTGTGATTCCATTTGAATTACATGATAACTGAACACAGTAGCCTGTACATATTAATACCCTCTTCTGAAATGATCTTGAAATAAGTGTCGTCCAACAAGACATGATGGTGCTTTCCAGCATCTTCAGAACGATGATTAGAACTAGGAGATGGTTATTTTCATTCACCTAGATGTCAGAATTACTATTAAGTTTATCTTGAGCTAGTGTAATCTTTAGATATTTTTGCACTTTTTTCCGACACAGTACGCCACTGAATGTGCAGTTGTAAAGTGAATTCACGTAGCGCCATGTAGGATCACTGCATGTTGACATGTAATATTTCTCACTGACAGATCGTTCGGTTGTGTCGTATACTGTAGGTTAGGTTTTGACCCGTTTCATACAAGTTCCAAGTTTCAACCAGTTTTGAGAGCACGGTCTGGGTCAAATTCTGGATAATAGCAGGCTTTTGGTTTATAAACTCATCTTATAAAGAATTTTCTTGCGCATCCAACGATATACTTGGCTCTCAAGTTCGTACATTGGTTCGTCTCCTAGACGGAGTAGAAGACGCGCACTAGCGTGACCTTGGCGCACCCATGGATGAGTGATCTCCCAATTCCCCCCCCCATTTTACGGTCAGTTTTGGGCGTTTCTCTACGGGAATAGCAAGAAAGTTCATTCATGGCTTTGCTTGCAATGCTTTCGTACTCAAAGGAAACATTCTAACCCTCAGTGATAATTATGATGAGGTAACTGAGTGTTTGTTTCGAGCCCGATCGCTCTGAGTCAACAGCTAATTAGCTTGTTGCGTAAAAATATAATCGCTTCTCGCAGTTATGAAAGTACAGGAACGGCTGATATATATCGATCGATAGAACAAAAATAGAGTTACATAAGCATTAGAGTTCATTTTAAAAGAAGACTAAGTTTAAAAATTATGAAAGAATAAAAAACAAATTTAAAGAAATGGATGTCGTGACAACTTGTCTTATTGACGTTTGAAGAGATTCTTCTCCCACAGTTTTGAAGGTACAGGAATGACAAACATGTCAATCGATATCGGCTGAAACCATCTAGAGATCCGATGCAATTTTTTTTACGTCAATTCATGTTGCAAATTATAAGCAGAATAATTCGAAAAAGAGAAAACAGTGGTGGTCTTTGGGAAAAAATTATTGAAATAACATAAATCAATTTATCGAAAAAATTTACATTGAATCTCTGGGCTAGACAATTAGCTATCTAGAAAATATTATGCCCGTTCTGTAACTTGAAAATTGTTAGAAAGAGATTTTCCGCGACACCCATTTTTTCAAGTTTTTAAAAAATATATTAGATTTTTGATAAATTTGCGGAAAAACGGTCAATATTGAGTTTAACCCGTTCACGGAAATTAGAAATTATGTTCTAAAGAATCATTAAAGGAACACATTTAAAACCTTTTTCCATGAATGACATTCTGCTCGCTGATGAGTTATTCTAGCCAGTGTTACACAGAGACCAAATGGTAACGTTTCGTCATAATCGTCTACGTAACGGTACCATTTGGTCTGTCTAGCGCTACGAAACCATCAGATTTCGGCCATGAGCTACGGTGCATTATTGGTGTACGTATCGTTACCATTTGGTAACCAATATGGCGGACAACTTGGTTGGCGAACGCATATATACTTGAATTTATGCATTATTTCCGTTTCCTGACGCGGCAAACTGTTTTAAAGGGCTTAGTATTTATTTTTAACGTAGCATCTTTAGTTGAGTGTATTTTGTATAAGTGCTCTGGTCTGGAGTCGCTCAAAATCAGCCCAGCTGATTTTGACCAGAGAAAAGTTGGGGTTTAAAAGGGTTGCTTTTGAAAAGTGATCTACGTTTTGAAGATGCCAAATTTCAAATTGTTGATGGTAAGTTTTGGGCAATATGTACTTTAGGTGGCTCACGGAAATTAAGAATTCTGTTCCAAAGAATCACTAAAGGAACACATTTAAAAACGTTTTACAAGAATGTCATTCTGCTCGCTGATGCGTTATTTTAGAGTTATTTACCTTTAATACTGTTCACGTTGTACAGAGAAACATCAGTTGAAAGATGGCTGCCATCGTAGATGTGTTTAATTTAATTAATTATAAGCTAACCCTCTATTACAAACGTAAACAGGTTGGGTCGTGAGGGGGAGCCACAGTTCTTGTGAAAATTATAAATAAAGGTTCTAACCCACCCATTAGGGTGACGTGCGCAATTGTGTTTACATCAGCTCCAAAATGGCGGCCACCCGGTACGGTCGCCGCCATCTTTTGCTTGGCGCGCTCGCTGCGTTGTTGGAACCTTCTCTCCTTTGGCGCGCGAAAGCCATTTCTGAGCGACGTTCCTATAACATCAAAGTTGAATAACTCTAAAATAACGCATCAGCGAGCAGAATGATATGCATGTAAAACGTTGTTAAATGTGTTCCTTCAATGATTCTTTGGAACGGAATTCTTAATTTCCGTGAGGCACCTAAAACACATATTGACCGTATTATTAGCAGGCTTCTGGTTTGAAAATTGAGATTTTGTATTGGATGCAAAGAAAACCTTGGCTATTATAATCTGGAAGTTGTTAGTTTCATTTGAGATAAAGATGTATAGAAGAGTCAATTCATAATTGTTTTTTAAGATGACCACTATAAAATTATAAAATCCAAACTTCATTAAATAATTCAGTTAAGCTTGCAAACTACCTACAATGGCTTAAATAAGTCATTGTGACATGTCAAGTGCAAAATAGTGCCTTGTTCAAAGTGTCCAGGCTGTATTTTAGTTTTCCTTGTTGTGTTGAATAACACATCGGGAAAATGTTTTCTAATATAAGCTCGATGCATGCAACAATATTTTAATACGCAGCACATTTAATAACCCACATTACAAACTTAAACTATGAGCAGGACAGAACATATAATATATGAATTTTAGAAATTGCCTTGATATTCTTTGGTATTGTAGGCAGTCTATTTTTTGCCAATGTAACAACATGGTGTGAAGCTAAAATCATATTAGGGATATATATTTTTTACCCTGTTATATCCTTACATTTTAAATTTATTTCAGATAAAATTCCTCTAGCAAGAAATTATTTTGAAAAATATATATTTTAACACTTCACTCTTAATTATTTAACATTAGAAGCTTGTATATTTTATTCAGTAGATAACTTTGTTATTTCATAACTTAGCATGAAATGATGCATTGTTTTATTTTTGTTAATGTTTCCCTAAATTGAAGTTTTCATTGGCCATGTATGACATTTTGGAAAGATGCCATATGCTCACCGAATCAGGGGCTGGTTGTCAAATATTTTTCAATTGACTAGAGAATAGATTGAAAAGTAGAGACTGTCAGTAAGGTATGGAAAAATGAATTCTTTTTCGATTATTGGTTCCTTGTTTTTACCATATTTTGTCTCAGGTGAATCCACTATAAACCAGTATATTTTGGCATTTGGTTCTCAACTATGCGGGGCAGTGAAACACTTGTAGTAATCTTGGTGGAGGCTTTACTGGAGAGAGACAAGGGCGGTAACAGGAGCAGTCGAATATGATTGAGCGTCAAACGACAGGTGACAACGCCTTATAAAGGCTGCGAGACGGGGCAGACAAGAGAAAACGCAAGACAATGAAGGCAAGAGTAAACGTTCGCGCACATTACTCCCCCCCCCCCTGTGTTGATAAGCAAGTAATCGGATGAGAATAAAATTGAACGCAAACAGGGTAATCAAAAAAGAGATCTCAAAGAGAATTGAGAGAATTAACGAAGTCGCTTGACAAATTATTCAAAATTAATACGACAACCCTAGGCTAAAAATAGCGCTATTGCTTGACGTCCGTATCTCCAGTCGTCTCACATCTCATACTATATTAAATTTAATATGCGCAAATGAATTTGAAATAACAATATACCATCCAAGAATTATTAGTGTTATTTAATACATGGCAATACAAGCAAAAACGAGGGCAGCTGAAGCAAACAACAAATAAAAAAGCCATGTTCAAAGGTAAACGGAAACAACTCGGAAGAACTGAAAACAGACACACGGCCGAAGGATGTGCACTAAAAAATCATGATGAAATTAATTAATTAAATAATTTACCGTTCAAACCCATTTTGAAACTACAAAGTAGGATTAGCAAATGCTAAAATAATTAAAAAAATGATAAAACGCAACTAAATTTATGAACTCGAAACAAACAACGATAGAGATTAAAAATGCAAAAAAAACTGCAAAACAAACAAAAAGAATATTATAAACACGCCATTTCCATTAGCACATTAACGATTTTCACTAGCAATTACCACTCACTTTTCACATTGTAATATAGTTCTTACTTGAAATACACAGAAAAAAAATTATTGGAAAACATAAGGAAACGCATCGAAAAATTTAGGAACCACATAACATTGGAAAAAAGAAAACGTTAATACCTTTAAAAAGAATATTAAAGACATGCAATGAACGAAAGAGCAAAAATACTTTCCTTTTAAATTCTTCCACACCTTAGAACCATGATAACACCAGATGTTAAGAAAAACGATTAATAGGTTATACTTAAGAAGTAAGGAAACAAAAAGCGAATTGGTAATTAGCTAAACTCCAGCTGCTACCACCGGTCAGCATTAGTACTAACTTACCGTGCAACAAGATAGTCAGCACGCCAACAGAGGTAAAGTTAAAAAAAACGCCATATCCTTTCATGATTAAACGCAAATAGCAAAAAATAAAAAAATAATTTCCAACAAATCGAAAAAGAAAACCTCAAAGTTTACACATTAGGAAATTAGCATCATGTAATTATGCACAGACGTACGTTCCGTTCTTCCTAAATTTTGCTAGGCGTTGTAAAATTGCGCAACACTATTAATAAAAGCATGCAGTTAATATTAAAAGATTATAGGGGCGATTAAATCATCTTACTGCTAAAAGAACCACAACTCCCTTCAATAATAACTCAACAATTTCAATAATCACTTCGGGGGGGAGAAACTTAATTTTCAATGCCGCACTGGATTTCAATTTTCAGTATTCAATTTTATTTTTCAATTTCAAATTTTTTATTTTTCCAATTTCAAATTTTTTATTTTTCCAATTTTAAATTTTGAAATTAACTTCGCACATTACTACTTTGCGGCCGGATGTTATATCCAATGTTCGTTACACCGGCGCCTCGACCGGGTTGGTGGCATTGTTGTACCCCGGCTCCCTCAGAGTGCCACGCCACAATTGGTAGTCGGCGTTCCTGTTGCGATCGGCGACTGCCTCTAGGCTTTTCTTCACATAATACACTATTCCGGCAAAAGTCATTACGCTAACTGCTAGTAACATCACCAGGATGTCGGACACCGTGTCCGGCAACAGATCTGTCCCAGACCGCGATTCCATCTCGTCTGCGCTGATTTTGTTAGTTTCTCCTAGCACATCTTTGTTTTTGGACAGGGCCGCTACTAGCATGTTCACGTCGACCACGGAAACCTTGTTTCCCATCGTCACTACGTCCTGCGTATCCTGCACAAGGAACAGAAACAAAGACGATTAGCATGACAAAAAAAAAAAAAACAGAAAAGCCTAACTCACAAACATAAATCTTGATGCAAAGTCTTCAGTAGCCTGATAATGTACGTCGAAACAACTGCAGTGTATTGATACAATGTACGTATGCGTGAGAAAAATTTCTAATAGAAAATCGTGTTCGGACCCTCGGTCGGGTAGCAAACAACCACTGTATTAATTTAATTCATTTGCGCTGACAACAGAACATTCCAACTGAAAATAA
The DNA here is from genome assembly GCA_030386875.1 of Morinoia aosen. NCBI lineage: Eukaryota > Metazoa > Arthropoda > Malacostraca > Amphipoda > Talitridae > Morinoia > Morinoia aosen. Next base: position 1,558,911 of record CM059572.1, on the reverse strand, counting down.
AAATAACAATGTGAGTTGTGCCGCAGCGCCAAGACAGACTGTCTCACGTGATGGACTGCAATATCAGCGATTGTGTTTAGCAATCGGGGAATTCGCTCACCATTTAAATTGTCAATTCAGCAGCAACATCTAAGCGGTCGCACGCCTAGAGTTGCATAATATAATATCGAAAGTGAATTTGCAAAGATTAATAAAGATGCCTCACAGACAGCCTCAGGATTAATATAGATAGGTTTACATTTTTTTAAACTCGAGGTTCAAACACAATACTTAACCTAAATTAACCTTAAAAGCGCAGCACATAAAGAGCTAAAAAATATAGCATATTGGTTACTGAGAATAATGATGGTAAACAACTTATGAAACACAGCGCATATTACATAGCAAAAATCCTTAAGCTATGATTAATAACTTTTAGTGGAAATGTTAAATAAGGGAACACAGTTGTCCTACACAGTAAATCGTAATTCGTCGAGTCGTTGCGACGTCAAAAACGTAAGTCATAAGCATAGAAAAAATGGACTTGTCATTTTAACTCATAGTTTAACCCTCCTTGAGGGTAATATGTGGTTTAAATGGCTTTTATAAATTTTGGAGCCAATTTTAACTTCGGCCCAATTACGCTTGACCTTCAGAACCACGGCTGGCCCTAACCAGGTCAATTCCAATTTATGTTTTTCTCGTGATTTTTTAAAAGGACACGGTCCCCAACCAAGACGTCTTTATTTCTACGCTTGAGATTTCTGTAAAGATTCCTTTCCGTAGTGTTATTCAATATCAAATTTTGAATATTCTCTACTGTGCGGGCGGCTTATTTTGCTCGAAAATTAACCAAATCTATTTCCTCATCATAACTGTAAGTTATGGTATCAAAACTCTCGCTTTGGTAAAATGGGCAAGTGTCTCTATTGAACACCACGAAGTTCGGAGTTTCGCCTAGAGTAGAATTTAGTGCATTGCTCAATGCATTTTCGACCACCTCAATACACTGGTCCCACTCGGCATGAGGGAGAGAATTTACGTACAGTTTCAACAGATTAGTAATTTTCTTATTATTCCTTTCTACTATAGCTTTGGAATGACTGTAAGCCAGAACTTCCTTTTTCGCGATAGCATGAATATTGGCAAACTGCTTTACCGCCACCGACTTAAATTCCAAAGCATTATCAAAAATCAAAGTTTAAGGAAACCCAAAAATGGAAAAACAATTACTTAAACATGAAATTACCGTATCTGTACGACGATTAGAAGTCGCGTAGAGTTTGCAAAATCTAGAGAAAAGGTCAATTATTACTAATATATATTTGTTACCACTATCGGTAACCTTAAGTGGGCCAAGATAGTCCATTGAAACAACCTCAAATGGTTCTTTCGCTCTAGGAGCTGTCAAAATTTTAATTGGCACAGAAAGTCGTGCCTTAAGTAACTTACAAACTTCACAATCTCGTACGAATTTTCGCACAACCGTTTTTTCCAAATGATTGTAGAATCTTATTTTAAAGTTAAACAACGTATGCACATCATCCGTATGATACATCGAATGAATTGCCATAATTGCTTTACCCATTAAAGAGTTAGGTACTAATGTAGTTAATATTGTACTAGGTCGATTGTCAATCTGTCTACGTCGGTACAAAATGTCGTTCAGAATTAAAAAACTCTGTAGGTCCGGAATTTTAGAAACACTACCATGTAGTAGAGCTTCTTTCAATTCTATGCAAAAAGGGTCTTTCTCCTGCTCGTCGATAAATTCTTTTATAGTCCAAGAAATTTGATCGTCTTTCGGTACATAGTCTTTGAGCTTGGGGCGTGCCTCTTTGCTTGCTGCGACGTCAGCAATGTCGCTATGCGGCGGGTCAACTACCTCATGTCTAGCCACGTCTTTTTTTCTCTGCGATCGAGTCTCAACGGTACAGACATTTGATTCAAGCGTGGATTCCAGAGCATCACAGCGCTCTAGTTCTTTAGCGGTTAATTTTTCATTGTTTACAGGTAGTCTGCTCAAGTAATCAGCTACGACATTTTGTTTCCCAGGTAAATATTTTACAATTGGATCAAATGAATGCACGTTTATACACTATCTGGCCATATTGGTGTCTTCATAGAGTTTTTTTTAGCAAAGAGCGGCGCCAGAGGACGGTGATCCGTATACACACGGATAGGATATCCAGTAATTAAATACTTAAAATATTTTAGAGCTGAATAAAGCGCAAAAAATTCCTTCTTGGTGGTACTATATCGCCTCTGACTGGAATTTAAACTTCTACTAAAATAACCACAGGGCGCAAAATTTGATCGCTTGAATCTTCTGCCTGCATCAGAACGCCTCCGATCTCAAAGTTAGACGCGTCCGTAAATACGTGGAAGTCCTTAGTGTAGTCAGGATGTCTTAAAACCGTGTCAGAAGTAAGGGCAGATTTGATAAAAACAAAATTCTTCTGGCATTCGTCGCTCCACGTATGGTCAACGTCTTTTCTTAGAAGTCTGTACAGGGGATAAGCGACCTCGGCAAAATTTGGCAAAAAGTTTCTAAAATAGTTTGCCAGACCTAAAAACTGCTGTAACTCCTTTACATTTGCTGGAGCTTTGCAATCCTGCACTTTCTTCGAATTTTTACATCTAATACCATCTGCGGCAATAATGTGCCCCCAAATATTCAATCTCTTTTTTGAAAAATGACATTTTTCAAGCTTCAACGACAAGTTACCGGATCGAAGCATCTTAAGTACGCTTTCAACATCAGCCAAGTGCTGATTTTTAGTTTTGGAATATACTAAAATATCGTCTAGAAAAACGAACGCCAATTTCCCCAGAAGAGGCATAAGGGCAGAGGTCATCACCCGCTGGAATACACTTGGACTGGTACTCAAACCGAACGGTATCCTGCGGAAGTGGAACTTCCGATAGTTAACACTAAAAGCAGTAAATTTCCTACTCTCTTGGTCTAATTCAACCTGATGGAAAGCAGAGCGCAGATCCAAATTTGTGAACCATTTGTTCCCTCCTAAAGTTGATAATATTTCATCAATTCTGGGTATAGGATAAGACTCTTTCACCAAAACTTTGTTACGAGCCCTGAAGTCTATCACGGGGCGGAGCTCTCCGCTCTTCTTCTTAACAACGATGACGGGGAAGTTAATATCCGACATCGATTCCTCAATTATACCTTGTGAAAGCATATCATTAGTAATTTTTACAACTTCCTCCTGATATTTATGAGGAATTCTGTATGGAGCTAAATTCAGAACAGGTGCATCCGGTTTTAGCTGTATCCGGTGCGTCATAATGTTTGTAACACCTATAGTTTCTCCTTCTAACGTAACTACATCACGAAACTGATTTAATAAATTCATTAAATGCAACTGCATGTTCTCTTCATGACATGAGACATCATCATTTGTTAAAGGACGTCGTACTTCCTGCTTTCCTGCACACGACACACCAACTTGTGCATTAAATCCCAACTCCTCATTACTAGCGAGAACTTGATTTTTGCCGCGATCGTCAGACTGCAACCCAAGTTTCCTCTCCGCTATGGCCTTAATTCCACCACCAACCGAGACAAACTGCATTGAATCCGACACGGCGTCCGAACTGCTTTCCACATTATTAGCGTCCCTAAGTGCTGTTTCAACGCTAGTGATATAAGTTTCGTTCTCGACCTCATCAGCTGCAATTAATTCCAAATTGCATAACATTGAATTCTCGCTAAAGTAAATAGCATCTTTATGTGCATTTAAAATCATCACAGGCACCACGCCGTCTTCCTCAACTTGAACAATTGACTCAGCCAAAAGGGCTCCGTTCTCAAAACTTCTTTTCAATACTAAATATTCTCCAGGAATTGCTTTCTTAACAAATCCGTACACTAACTTGATAGAGTTACTGGGCACCTCCACCTGAGGGCAATGAACGGTCAGCGGCGCTCTCTTTTTTCCTCGCCTTCCGCTTTGCTCTGCCTCAAACGCAGGCACAGCCTTTTGTACTTCTTTGCAGTTACTATTTCTCGCGCGGTAAGTGCATCTGTTGCTCTTCCTGGCAACTATCACATCAGACAACAAGCAGTCGCTTTTTTTAATGCTGTTTATCACGGCACCTCTACTAAGTGCCTGTTCCATATTTAATTCATTAAATTGTACGGTAACACCTTCCCATTCGAGGGTTCCGTCCTTAAAGTTTATGATGGCATCACTCAGCACATCTCTTCCTAGTATGAGATCATAATGAAATTTTGCATCTTTGGCAACCAAAGCACTAGTTTTAAGTACTCTGTTAGTACCAGGAATTGAAATAGTCAAATCGGCTTTTCCACTGACGTCACTTCTACTACTAATACCTCTGACAGTCAGGCAACTCGGCTTAATCTCCTCTTTTAGGCGCTCAAAATGTTTGTAACTAATTAGGCATTTTTCGGAGCCGCTATCTAGCAGGGCACTTAAATACTGATCATTACGACTCAAGATTATCGTTGGTTTATTTGATTTTCTAAAAGCAACCAATCCAGTGCCTTTTTTCTAGAAATTGCCTTTCACAACACTAGTGGAGAAGTAAGCCTCAACAGCTTTGTTTTGTTGTTGACTATCATCCGCAACCTCTTCGTCTTGCAGTAATTTGTACCTATTATCACCCTTGAACAACGGATCAATGAAGGATTCAAATTTGATTGTCTCGGGCTTATCTGGAAGTTCGACCACAGCTTCAGGATTTACGAGAGCGCTGTTTTGTCTCTCGGGCTCAATCTCGTTCTCTCTGCTACCTCTACCTTCTTCTACCCTTCTGATAAAAAATTCCGAGCATCAGGCTCGGAATCTTCAAAATGCACCTCACTTCTACCACGCGATTGGCTACCTCTGTTTACGTTGCAACCGCGTAGATAAGCTTTGTAACTCCTAATCTCACTTCCCGAAGCTGTACAATTTTTTACAAAGTGTGCACCTCCACAAGCGAAACACCCAGGACCGCTATTCCCTCTCGCTTTAAACTGACCTCTCTGAGATCTGCACTCAAAATGGCCTACCATGGAACATGAATTACAGAATGGGAAACCTCGCTCTCTAGCTCCCGCAAAATGCCCTGAAGCCTGACCAGAACTACCAGCACTACTGTCTGTCCGCACAGTATTGCACTCCAAGGAACCTATTCCTCTATCTCCTACATAACCACTAAATTTCCTCGCTCTTCCACGAGGATTTCGCAACCAGGGTCTATTAGTAGTCCTTCGTTGTCCTGCTCGATTCCTACGGTAGTTCCCGTAATTCCCGAAATTCCCGTAGAAAACTTCACTCTCCTGCAAAGAGTTCTGCGCCTCAACGCATTCATCAAGACCACTAGTCACATCTGCCAAATAACTCTCATTCTCGTACCGGGTTGGGTACTGGATCGCAAGGATTTTCTTTGTCTCAGCTTGACTCCTAACAGCAGCTATCAAGCGCGCTAGCAGTTCTTCTGAAGTACTAAATTGACATTCAAAAATTTTTTTCGAGAAAGATTCGTCCAGCAAAGGACCCAAAATGGTTAACGGGAGACTGTAAACTATGCTGTCTCCTACGAAACGTTTGAGTTCAGCCTGAGTTGCACAAGCCTGGTAATAAGGATGACGCTGCCAACCCAGCGTGTTTGAATTTAAAATATTCTCCGTCAATTTACGTATTTTCGCAAAAGCTGTCACCAATTGAGCTGCTAAAGCATCGTTGCGTACCAACTGTAACTCATTTAGATCGCATGCCAGAGCGTGAATTGACTTTTCACCCCTGCATACGTAGATATCATTCAAAATTTTAATAACTTCCTCGAAAGTGTAGTTTAGGTCCGAGTTCACTAACTTGGTTACTACTGAATTAAAATCTCCTACCTGATTATTGGTAGACCGAACAAGAAGCTCTTTTTTGCTATCATCAGAACTCACATCTGGCAGAAGAGACATGTAAGCTTTTAAATTCATTATGTGAGTGCTCCAACTTTATTTTCAAGAAATTCCGGGTCGTCCTTTCTACGTCTCCCATGAAAAATGGGTATCTCCGCATTGGACAATATTGTTCCAGCCCTAGGAATGTTTGCAGCAATCTCCCTTGCCAACAGAGTCCTATCACTAGCACTACTAGCACTCGTACCCGGCACAGTGGTCCCAGCTGGAGTAGTCATGGTTGTATTTTGGGTAGCTGTAAACAGCGGGACGCTGATCCTACCAAGTCTTGTTTTTATCGTATCTGATCGTATGTATTCCTCGGAGTCCGAGGTATCCGACATCAGTTTTTTCGTAACACAGATATTCAAAATTTAAAATTGCACCTCACTGTTAAATACAACAAACTGCAAATATTTCACAATATGCAAAAAAAATTACACGTACTAACAATACACGATCAATAACATCATTTCCTCACTACCACCCACCCTGAAACGTACGCGAAAAACTCAGAACAGTAAAAAAACGTTAATACTCCAGAAAAACACAATAAAACACCTGATCCTTTTACCAACAATAAAAATCACAATAATACAAAGTTACACTTGCTCTGGGAAATCTCCCCACGCCGCAAATAGAATGAACGGTAATTTACCACAGTAATCCACCTAACGCGCGTCACACTCCGCCTTACACTACATCTAAGCTGTTACTGAAAGTCTCTGAGCCTTGCTCAATGCAGTCTCGCGCAATAGAAGCTGTTGTTGTCAAGCGCAGCCTTCGCCGGCACAGAAAAACTACTCAAACAAAAACCCGAGCTGCCTTTGCTTACGCTCCCGGTACAGGTGCACTCGCACACGCAAGAATTCCACCCTCCGTACTTAACTCAAAACGTCGTGCTGCAGGGTAGGACGCCGCTGCTGAGCCCGCCGATGTCGTGAGACGTAGACGTAGGTTGGGTAGATTGGGGTTGGGTACCACTGTTGTATTCGTAGGATCACTGCAACTGTTCGTTCAATTTAGAGTGTCACTCATTGCTCGTTGTATTATATCAACACTCAAAGTTCTCGTACACTTAAAAAGTTGTTCTTTCACTTATCACTCGTCGTGGGGACTGCTCCTCCAAAGGTGATTTCAAACACAATTTCAAGATCTTCTCCTGCGTCGAACAGCAACACACGGGTACGAAAAGGGGAATCGATACATATCCAAGCTGAAAACTGCGCATAAGATTCCAATAGCACCTCAAATGGAATTTTAAATTCGAATACAAGCACCGAAGAACGAGGCTGCCAAATCTGGTTATCCTTGCAGCCTGTCATTGAAGAGTTTCGAAAGTTCTGCAATTCCTCTGCACAGGAGCAACTTCAATATCTTTCTTCTTTAAATCTTCTTATCTCCTTCCAGGTTGAAAAGAATCACACGGAGTCGTGAAATCGCACCAGACTAGGCCACCAAAATATGCGGGGCAGTGAAACACTTGTAGTAATTTTGGTGGAGGCTTTACCGGAGAGAGACAAGGGCGGTAACAGGAGCGGTCGAATATGATTGAGCGTCAAACGACAGGTGACAACGCCTTATAAAGGCTGCGAGACGGGGCAGACAAGAGAAACCGCAAGACAATGAAGGCAAGAGTAAACGCTCGCGCACACAACTGCCATGACAAGAGACAAATGAATTTCAGTCTCTCTGAGGTTCAAGTCATCTATTGCTATATTATCTTTCAGTGGAATCTAAAATATTTCCTTCAAGTATTACAGATATATTGTTTCTAATTTTCTATGCTATGCTATATAATCGATTTGTACTAAGAATATCAGTGTACATTCACCATTCTTCCTCACTGTGTTTTTCACACAAGTTTATTTTTTCTTTTCATCTGTCCGTATTGGTAAGAATTTTGAGAATTAACATAAACCAAATTGAAGTTTGCACAGAAATTATATCAGGTTAAAGAATCTACATTCAGTATTTGTTCCTTCTTTGTATTCTTTGATGTTATTACAGAGCATGGTTAGTGTGTAAACTTCTCTCCTCACAAATTTCAGGTAAATGCAACTCAGTTTTTTCTCCATCAGCTGTTCCTGCAAAATGGGATGACTGAAATCCTAAAAATTGAGCATTTCAAGGCATGCCAGTTCAAGAAATCAGGCTCAGCTGCTGCACCCTATGGGAGAGCATGAGGATCACCTCAGCTTCTTGGAGGACACTATCCCGGCTGAAAAGAGTGTAATAAATCTAGATGCTTCACTTCTTGACTGAGAGCAGTAGTTTTTCAACTGTAAGTTGATATGAATCAGTCAAATGAGTTGACCATTTCTTTTAGAGTAGCTATGTCTGCCATTTGAATTCCAAATACTGGCACTAAAAATGTTCTGAGCTCCACTTCAGTATTGGGTGACCAGAGAAGTGTGTTGTTGGCTCAACTGATGGTTTTAGGTTGTGTATGAAATCAGATTTCATCCCCTATTTCATGTTGCCGAGTACGATGGAGAGAACAAGCTCTCTCGTCGTTTGATGAAGCAAAATATTTCATGTCGGCGATAAAAACTGGCCGGTATTGGAATATTGAGCATAAGACGGCTCCGTTTACGACAGTGTAATAAAAGAATTAAGTCGGGGAGCGTAGAGACGCTGGTGCTTGTTAGCGCCGGCCATGCTAATTGGTCAAGGATTGTAAAATCTCAACATATTAATATAAACGATTGATGGTTTCGGCCACTCCGACTAGACGAGACAGAGTGTGTGACCAATCATTAATTTGGCCATGGCTTGGTGGTCTGGGAAGCCGGGGTCCTACCCAATTCCCACCCCCCTTTTGCCCAATCACACCCCCCCCCTTGGCGGGAGGCGCCGTCCACAACTGCACTTGCAGGACGATTTGGGTCACTAAGTGTCCAGTCTGTATAGAGAGCGGTCAGGCTCCGGGTGAAAGGTTATTTCAGTCTCCGGTTACAAGATAGGGACTGAGAGGGATCAGTAACCAGGTTGGCGAGAGTGCTTACAGCAGAGTTAAACTCAAACGTCGATCGGGGCTCTGATAGTTGAGGCTTCCTATATTTCAGTTTCATAACTTGAGAAATTCGACTGGCTCAATATCCACTTCATTGTTGAGGGCTCGATGTTCGAGTGTAGGCAAAACACTCCCCGGGCTTGGTGTTTCCTTGGCTCGTGTGTTGGCTGTTGGTACACAGTCTGTCGTTGTGTCATTGTGGGCGATCAATTGGAGGACCTTGTGTGAGTTTGAGCTGTCTTGTTCGAAGCGGTGGGTCGTAAAGTCCTTGCCTCGCGTGCTCCTTTGTCCATACTTGCCTCCCTAAATAAATATCGAAATCTTCGGGCGTCGTGATTTTTCCTCTCCCATCTCGCTTTAAACGGCACACAGAGCCAACGAGCCTATACCCTATAGCCAGTGCTACCAAACGTGTGATATATGAGCGTGCTATATGAGCCAACGCGTAGTATACATATGATATATTTTAATTAAGTCATTACTCAATCAATTCGAGGCCCTGTGCCTCTGGTGGCAGCGGAAACGCTACTTTAAAATTACTACCTTTAAATCGTACGTGGCACCGTCCATTGCGAGTAGATTAGAAAGGAAATGATGATTAACAATAGCGGAGCGATATAGAGTGGAAGAAACGCACTGTATACAGTTGGACCTGTCACTCAAACCTGGAGCAGAAAGTGCTATGGTGAGAATTGATGGCTTGTTGGGACTATTTGAGTAACAAGATAGTAGGGCACTTTCTCTCCTGCTTGATTTTGGAATATTTACTGAACATAGAGTTGCCTGCAATTGCAGGATAAGAATTTGTGTACCTTCTAAACATCAGTTTAAAGGTCACTACATCAAAGTGGCCGTTTGAGGTCCTAGGTGACCCATATCAAAATAAGGTCGTGGTGCCTGATAAAAAGTTTTTGTTTCTTAACATGTACTTGTTAAAAATGTAATTGTTTAGTTTAAATTATTCCATTAATATTTTTAGAGGTGAAAATCGTCCATCGTTGAATCACAGTAATATACCTTGCAACTAGGGTAGGTTAAAATTTGCTGTGTTTAGTTTCAATTCAAGTTTCATCACTTAACATATATTTTTCCTATACATTGATATCCTTTATTGGAGTTATGTGTTGACAGGAACACATGAACTTCAGTATCTAAGAGCTATCACCTCTGTTGGTGAATTCATTTTTGATACATGGTAGTGAGGCTCATGACTACAAACGACCAGGGATAATACCAGACAATATTGGAGACAATACCAGGGCTCGCATGACAATGCTGATGTCTCTGGTTTGCTGAGGATTTTTTGATGCCCAAAGTAACTTCTCACTAGTACAACTTTTTAAATATAATGCTGTTTCAGTCTTGATCAATATAATTTTATAGTTTTCGGGGTATAGTTGATTCATTTGTTTCCCCAACACTCGTATTGTTGAGTCGTTGATTGAAATTTGTTGAGCGCCAACCTCTCGAGCAGGTTAACGTACTTGGATTTGAGCGTGTGGAGGCGGTGTGTGAACTTCATGTGGAAGACACCATCTCGTCATCCAGCCTACTGAAAACTGCAAATCCGGCTTCGATCTTTTGTGAAGAACTTGTTGATATATCTCCTATTCCTTCTAAAACCATAACTACTAATATTCACGCACCTTCTGGCATGACTTCTTGAGACCTATTCGCTAGAGTTCCTTCAGAAGGTACTTCTATTGTCTCTATGGTAAGAAGCGTGTCCATTGGGAAAATGTTAGTACCCGAGTTAAAGAATCGGTCGGTTTTTGTAGTAGCATTGGGTTTCATTTAGTTAACGAACCACTCATTTTTCGATTCATTTTCATCCTTTTCTTCCCGTCTTCTGACCGTTCAGAGCATAGCATGGCAAATCCTGAACTTTCTCCGCTTCGAGCAACCAAAGAAATTACGTTTGTTTTGATCAATTTTTGGCAATGTCAAACCTCTCAGTTTCAGTTTTTGTTCACTTCCTACGTGGCCGAGACGGCAAATGTGCACGAAAGAATTATTGTGTTTCGTACCTATTTTTTTTGTTACAATAGAACATGGATGTTGAAAAATTTCTAATGTACACAATCAATTATTGATTCACCAAATTAGCTTACATTATTATCATGTTCTTTTGATGGACAATTTTGGTTAACTAGTGACGTTAAATGTGAGAAGGGTAAAAAAAACTTCTTCTCTGAAGGAACTTTTAAATTTAAAAATTGAAAAAACTTGATCCAGCAACTTTCGGAAATAATTTGCCATGTTAAAAAAAATAGAAAAAAATAGAAAGTGTACTCTGTTAATTTCGTATCTTTTGGGAAAATAACAGTGACCATCATTCGTGAACTATTTCTATGTAACGATAGAGCATGAATGTTGAAAAATCTTTAACGCACACAATCAATTTCTGATTCACCAAATTGGCTTACATTATTATCTTGTTTTTTTATGGAAAATGTCGGTTAACTAGTGACGTAAAACCTGAGAAGGATAAAAAACTTTTTCATCTTCGGTTTCTCTCATCTGTTATTGCAAAAATAAAATCATGTTGGGTGTCTATGACGCTACCTGTGGAACTGCGAAAAGAAAAAAACAATAACTTTTGTCTTATTTCTGCTTAAAACAGTGCAATTTAAATACGAAGCTAACAAAGCAGTGCTAGCAACACGAAGGAAATGGTGTGCTCAGCCCAGTCTCGACCTATAGGCCTGTCTGTCTGAAGTGTCCTTGTCCCCTCAATCACCCCTCACCGAACCCGTTCACTCCCCCCCCTCTTCCCGTACCCCTGCCTCCCGTCTCTCTGACTGTTTCAGAGCATGGCAAATCCTGATGAACTTTTTCGCTCCAAGCAACCAGAGAAATTACGTTTGATCTGATAAATTTTTGGTAATGTCTAACATCTCAGTGAAGTTTTTGTTCACTTCCTACGTGGCCAAGACGAAAAATGTGCACGGAAGAATTATTGTGTTTCGTACCTCCGTTTCCCTACTGACACCGAATTGTTTAAAACATCATAGCTATACAATTACAACGCACGATGCATCACTACGAGACTCGCCTCGCAGGCCGGAAAGTGCCGTTCTCTGCACAAATGTTGCCCTACACAACATCCCGAAAAAATGGTTCTCTCAGGGGCAAAAATACGACCTTACCAAGCAAAGTGCCTGCAAGTAGGGGACCTACATCCTCTCACGCACAAGATTCTAATGCTCAAATGACGGGAGACTTGTTAACAGCTGCCAGTGACCCCGTCAAAGAATATGTGTCACCTTCCGAAGCAACGTCAGTGAAGACTATGCAACCAATATCGCCGGATGAGGGAAAACATATCTGCCAAACCTCCAGCAATCATTTGAAGGTTCGAAGCAGGGAAGTCTCAGCCGCAGCACCACAACCACCTGCTCCTCATCTGAACAAGCAAAACAGCGTGCCAGCTCCCCAGCTCTGCGTCAACAACAACGCTCCGAACTGTCCGCCAGCGGCGGGGACACAAACACCATCCTCATCAGTGGTACAAGAAAAAATAGTTTTTACTAATAAGGACATTTCAAGCGTGGTAGACTTTTCTCATTCTCCAGATAATATGTTCGATAATTTTCGCGCACAAACCGATACTGGCAGTAAATTACCCCAGAGCGCAAGCTGTGAAAACAAAATAAAATTTCCAGTACAGAGCAATGAAAATAACACTGTTGCTTCTTTTAATGGCTACTTGCACCCGCTTCAAATAACAAGCTCTCAAAAAATTCATGAAGTTATTCACAATTTGTCTCTAACAGCAGCGTTTTTCAATAAATCCCTAAGACAACGTGAGCCTCCTAGCCCGTCGTCGATTTTCTCTACAGTATCAAACATTCAGAACCTAACCGAACTGCTTTTTGCTTTAAATTCACATATAAGTTCTCAAGACCTTGCACCTGGGGTACCTGTTAGTATGTCTTGTGAAATCGACTCCAATTGTCGAGAACCTTACGACACTTTGCTGCTAGGTGATAATATCCTAAGCACGATCAGAAGAAAGGACATCGATCGCTCGTGCTGGATCAAAACTGTTCCATCAGGGCGCTTCGATGACCTTCTCCATACTGTAAATTGCATGCCTAGATTTAAAAATTATATACTAAGTTTTGATGGTCTCTGCCACTCGCCCTCAGACCTTGCTCGAATCAAACAACAAATTGTAAGAAAGTACGCACTTTCTCGTATTTATATTGCCAATGCTTGCGGTGCAAACGAATTCAACAAAGCGAGGCATTTTTGCAAAAACCTGGGTTTAAACTTGATTCAATTTCAAACTCACCCAGAAAATGAAAATGGTGACGCACTCAATAACTTTCAATGGCCTCGGACCCAGGAAGAGAACTTCTGTTTTCTTCAACAACTTGCAATGAAATCAACATTGCGAATCACCGTGCCATATTGTCCTCGTTTCAACAAATGTCAAGCAATAAATGGAATTGTAGATCATTCCAATGAATCGAAAAATTCACGGAATGAGACAAATAGTCTCACATTAGACTTTCAAAAAGAATATAAGCCTATGCACATCACTGCACATGGTACACCAAATCCTTCAAAATTGATTGCGTCATCAAGCAGAGGTCTGAGTAACTCACTCACCCACAGCATGAGGAACGTTAATAAGCCTGAGCCTTTACCTGATTCGATCTCAGACAAATATAATGTCAGTACGAAAAATAAATTTGCGTTACTTGCAACAGACACAAATAGTGATTGCGACATGGCCTCCTTTTCAACCAATACTCAACTTTCCAGTGAGTACGCAGGAACCAAGGAAAGTCAAGCGAATACCGATATTCAAAACTATTCCAAAGAAAATCAAATTATTCGAAAAAAATCTGATTCCTCTGCCGGGCCTCCGTCGAACGACCAAACTAATACTGCTACCGAAAAATCAACAGTGAATCAAATCTGCACACGCGTTGCACACACACTGGACGACTTGAAGCGATCGCTCAAATTGGAACCTGCTTACACTGTAGGTGACGGACACTGTCTCCTCCACGCCGTAACGACGCAGCTTGCTTCACAACAAAAATCGAAATGGAATTATATATCTCTGAAAAAAGCCATCAAAACTGAGAGCTCCAGAAACAAGGACCAGTATGCAAAATTCGTTGACAAGAACAGTGGCAGTTTCGAACAACTCGTCGATAAATACATCGATAGAAAAGTCTTCGATCATGCAGTTGGAGACCTCATACCCCAAATACTTTCTAATGTAACGAGAACACCAATTCACGTATTTGATGAAAGAGACAATGGGATTTGGAAGACGACAATCTCCCCTACATCAAATGCTCTGATAAACTGTCCTCCGGTAAACATACACCGGAAACAGGACCACTATAGCGCCCTCTTGAAAATGCGTGATGAAAATCGTGTTGCTCCCTCACCCATTTTGTGACTAAATAACAGTGATCAAATTGAATATGAAGCTGAAATCACAAACAATGAACGTGGCAATAAAGACCTAGAGACGAATACTAAATGCCCTGCTAGACCTAAAAAATGCAATAAATCCACTAAAGATCTGCCTATTGAGGTAAATAATATCAAAATATTGCACATAAATTCTCGCAGCCTCAATGGTAAAATGGATGACGTACGAGTAATGTTGATCACTAACGATATCGAAATTTTATGCGTATCTGAAACATGGTTCGATTCACGAGTCGAAAGCTCATATCTCAGCATTACCGGGTACAAATTGTACCGTTATGACGGAGTCAAGAGTAAGAGAGGTAGCGGTTCATGCATTTTCATCAAAGATGTCTACTCTACATCCTTAGTTCCGATAAAAGAAAAATGCGAAGACATAGAAATGGTTTGGCTCAATGTTCAAGTAAACAAACACAAGTCTTTCATTATATCGGCAGTCTTTACAGACATCCGTCAGCATCTCTTCGTCCAACATTAGATTTCATTGAAAATACGCTTAGATCAATCTCTGCAGCCAAAAAGTCTTTCTATGTTTTCGGAGATTTTAACGTGGATCTGACAAATAAAAACAATCAGCTAAGCAAGATGCTGCACAGACTTAATCTTTCTCAAATGGTCCAAGAACCAACGCGAATTACCAACACTTCTAAAACTCTTCTTGACCTAGCAATTACCAACAATCCCCAAGCAGTACTCAGCACAGAAATCTTACCGTCCTTTTCTGATCACCATTCGGTAGAATGCCAAATCAATATTGCAAAAGAGAAACAGAAATCTAGTTACATTACATATCGCATGAAAAACCACTACTCCCCTGAAATATTTCACGAAAAGCTATTAGACAGATGGAGTGAATTTCAAGGCATGGAAAACACCGATGATGTCAATCTACAAGTTTCGCTTTTCAACGAAAATTTCGTATCAGCTCTTAACAATGCTCACCTTTCACTACGAAGAAAGTTAAGCCAAGAATTTCTAAATGGATAACAGATGAGATAAAACATTTGAGCAAAGCTAAAAGAAATTTGCAGCGTGAGTACAAACTGAATAAATCAGACAGTACGCGTCGAAAATTATATAAAGATCATGAGAAGATCCTACGAAGAAAAGTTAAGGAAGCAAAACGGGACTACTTCCACAAAGAACTCTTGGCGGCAAAACAAAACCCTAAAAGAACTTGGGAAATCATTAGAGAAGCTGCACAGTATAAAAATTCAGACTGCAAAAGCACTTTTGACAACCCCTCAGAAAAGGCGAATGACTTTAATACTTTCTTCTCAAAAGTTGACGAAGATGATTTCAATGAAGTATCCAGGACAGTTTCAGACACATCTACAGAGGCAAATCTGAGCGATGTTTCATCCCCAAATAGTAGCAACAAGTGGAGACCAAAGCCAGTTGGCGTCATAGAGATACGAAAAACCTTATACTCACTAAAGAATACTAAAGCGACTGGACATGATGGCATAAGCCTCCAACATGTAAAAGACAGCTTCCCTGTCACAGCACCCTTTATTCGCTTGATAATAAATACATCTATTGTCACAAACAAGTTTCCCGATCAATGGAAACTATCCATAATTAAGCCATTACATAAATCTGGTGATATCGACATAGCGTCAAACTACAGACCAATCAGTCTCCTGCCTGTTATGTCCAAAATATTAGAAAAAGTAATAACAAACCAGCTCTCGTCTTACATAGACGAGTCACATCTACTGCATCGCAATCAATATGCTTACAGGAGGAATACCAGTACTCAGGACGCCCTGTTAAACATAACAGAAAAAATTTACAATGATATTGACAAAAAAAATTAACTCTCTTACTATTGCTTGATCTCTCCAAAGCTTTCGACAGTGTTGAGCATAAGAAACTTCTACAAAAAATTTCAAACCTCAGAATAGACACTCAGTGGTTTGAAAGCTACCTACGAAACCGCTCTCATGCAGTGTGCTTGAATAACAAAATGTCATCATTCATACCAAATAACTTTGGCGTTCCTCAAGGTTCAATCATCGGCCCACTCCTATTTTCAATTTTCATCAACGATTTCCCCACCATGCCGGCAAACACAAAAATCTCAATGTATGCTGATGACGTACAAATTGCCATGACAAGCTCAACAGCGGATTTAACAGAAACACAAGCCAACGCTGAAAACCTTCTGAGAAATCTGAAATTGTGGTATGACCACAATGGCCTCAAACTTAACGCAAGTAAAACGCAATGCATTATTTTTGGATCACAGAATGCGACTGAAAATTTACCACCATTCAAGCTAACATTTGGAGACGATACAATTAAACCAGTCGATAAGGTTAAAAATCTGGGTGTTTGGTTTGACAAAAATATGACTTTCAATTCACACGTCGAAACAATGTGCAACAAAATTAACGGAACCTTAATGTTCTTTCATCGTATAAAGAACACACTTGACTAAAAATCTAGATTATTAGTGATTCAGTCTTTAGTTTTATCGCGTCTGGACTACTGCAGTCTTGTGTGGGGAGACTTACCTAAATGCCGTCAGGAAGAGTTGCAAAAATGTGTAAACTTCGCTGCCGAAGTGGTATGCAAAGTAAATTTCAATAAATACGATCATGTCACCCCTCTTTTAAGAAAACTCGACTGGATCCCAATACCGAACAGATTCATGATCCAGAAAGCTCGGCGAGTATTCTCCTCTCTGTACCTCCCCCAAAGTAATGCAGAGGTGGTAAAATTTTTTCCATCTAATATCCCAAACGGAAGACCAAACCGGAGGAACGATGTTTTAGTCAGTTATCGTTCATCTAACGTGGGACAAAAAGCTCTCTCAGTTTCTGGAGCTTTTTTGTAGAACAAGTTTCCCCAGCATATCAAAAACTCTAAAACTGGAAAACAATTTAGAGTAAATGTGTCACGTCATTTTGCATCTCTGTCATAGGGCCTGCAGCATCTCGGTGTGAACTTCCCGTCTATCAGAAAATTTAATTTTTCCTGAAATTTTTGTTAGAAATTTAGAAACTATTTCATTTTACGTTTGCTAAGCGATTCGTATATTCATCTCACTTATTTCTGTCGACAACAATGAGCACCACAGCCGTCAGTTCAGTGCAGCAGAACGAACGTTCTGTCCATAATTAGGAGTATTTCCTCATCTTTATTTTGTTATTTCTTTCTCTTTTCTGTATTAATATTTAACGTCCGTATGACAAATATACCATGAAATACATTTTGTGTGTACACCAATAAACAGGTTTATAGATGTGAGGGCTGTGCAAAATTTATAATGAATTAAATTTTTGGCTAACGTTGTCTCGCTATTTCAAAATCATTCTCGAAGAAGTTTTCAATCGATTTTCGGCTGAGCTGGGGGGAAAGGGGTAATTTAAGCATTGCATTTAGTCTTTTTATTTTTTTTTTTCCGTGCGTTCAGCGCACACTAGCACTGAACTTTCAGATCGGAAAAAACTCTAAATTTCTGTAATTAAATTTATCACTTTGGATCAAAGCCTAATCTACCTATACGTGCCAAATTTTGTGAATATTCACCACTCAGATGTGATATCCGGCCTCAATGTTACTCCATTTTATCCCACGTACACATGTCCGTATAATGCTGAAGAGTTGTGTTGCTTCTTGACTATAACCTGATTTTTCTTAAAAAATTTCTGTGAAGAAATTAAAAACCAGTTCATTTTTATGTTTTTCGAAGTCTTCTTTTCCTTTTAGTTATATTTTTGCGAAAAATTTCTAAGGATTACAGTGAGCTCAACTGTCATTTTCTGTGTAGTAGATGGTAGGTTGCTTTTATCTTTTATTTTATATATGTATTTTTTTCTAATATTTCATTCTCAATAAGTATACATATTAATATGTGTGTGTACGTGTGTAGGTATATATATGTATCTGCATATATAGATATACATGTTTCTATTTCATTTCTTTACGCAAAAACCATCCGGTTAATAAATTTTATTGCACTAGCGAAATGATCAAAAAATAGATCTATCACTTCCCCAGAGGGCGTTTCTGTGAATCGGATTAATGTCAAATATAATTAATTAAATGAAGTGCAATTTGAGCATATGAATCGTAGTAAAATTATCTTTCTGTCCGTATGTTGTACAAGCTATGAATTTTGATATTGAGTATGTATTTGTTTACCCATTTCTACCAATATTTTGTAGATATTTGTCAATCATGAGTAGTAACCGGCTTACACTGTATCTCTATTTTATCCCATGTCCCCATGTCCACATGATATTGTGGTGAATATCGAGAAGATATGAAATATGTTTTTAGTGGTGATTGGGCTTTGCATATTTTTAGGGCATATTTTTCATTTCTCATTCAACTACCCTTGACAGAGATAGACTATTGGCACGCCACGTATGGTTTGTCTATTAGTACGCCGCGTATATTTTGTCTATTAATCTGCCTCGTATGGCCTATCTATATGTACATCTCTGATAGCTTGTCTATTAGTACACCTCGTATAGTTTGCCTGTTATTATGCCTCGTATGGCTTATCTATTTGTACACCTTGGATGGTTTGTCAATTAGTACTCCTAGTATAGAACTTTGTTAGACTACTGGCACACCACGAATGGTTTGTCTATTAGTACGCCGCGTATATTTTGTCTATTAATCTGCCTCGTATGGCCTATCTATATGTACATCTCTGATAGCTTGTCTATTAGTACACCTCGTATAGTTTGCCTGTTATTATGCCTCGTATGGCTTATCTATTTGTACACCTTGGATGGTTTGTCAATTAGTACTCCTAGTATAGAACTTTGTTAGACTACTGGCACACCACGAATGGTTTGTCTATTAGTACGCCTCGTATATTTTGTCAATTAATATGCCTCGTATGGTCTATCTACTCGTACACCTCTAATAGTTTGTCTATTAGTACACCTCGTATAGTTTGTCTATTATTATGCCTCATATGGCTTATCTACTTGTACACCTCGGATGGTTTGTCAATTAGTACTCCTCGTATGAAACATTTGTTTTAGGATGTCCTATATTAAGAAACTTTTAAAAGCCAATATGTTGGCATGTATCTCATGTGACAACTTGGAAATACACATTTTCAGCACCTACTACTGTTTTCTTCAGCACCTACTATTTTTTTCTTCAACTTATGTCTTGTTTGAACTTTTCCCTGACCTGGTGCTTTATGCGCATTGTGTCCTGAGCATCAACGTACATGGTACTATACAAGGATGTCGTATGTGGGAGGAGCACATGGTGCATCGAATCCCCGGGGACGTATCCATACCAGATGTTCCATTCCTCTCAGTCTGTTTATAGCTTTTTTATGGAAACGGAGCCTTAAATTAAAAACTTTAGTACAAATGTTTGGTGGAGCAGATCCTGCTGTTACTTAAAGTTGCATCATAACCTGGATGACTCGCCGCTGACAGAGAAGCACGTTTTGGTGTTAATTCCGTGTGAGATAGTTCGTTTCTATGCAAGATGTCTGAATTAGTTCAACTGCCAGTGAAATGTTCGAAGAATTTCAAATTTGAGTTACATGTTACGAGGAGAATAATTTGCCTACGTTAGGATTGAGTCCATTTACAATTTACACATATTTATTGAGCTGCTACGCTACCACGCTGGTTCTGTAACTGGTATTCCGAGGACAAAAATTTGCTATATTGCAAAATATATACTGGATTGAACTAACCAAAAATTTTTTATTTCTTGAATATTGTTATGCCGCAAACTTTCACTTGCAAACGGACTTCTCATTTTGTAGATATGAATAAGGTACACAATATTTCTGGGCACAATCCAATGACTGATGATTCTCTAGCACTTGCAATTTAATGTTCATTAATTGGTGCTTTAATTGTGCGTTAGTGGTCGGTTTAATTGTGATTATTTTATTGTGGGATAGAACTGATGCAGTACATTGGTATGCACAAAAGCTTTCTCTCCGTTAATAATGCTCTAAATAACAATTGGTGAAACTTTCTTTAAACCATTCTCGTATATAAATGTAAATGTAGTCAGAATGAATATAAAATCGTTTTGACAAATATATTATGAGTACTTCTGTTACTTATAGAAAAAGGAATTACGCGCGCCTAAATTTTCTTTCAAATGCAACGCAATGCACGATGTAACTGAGAGAAATTATGCCTATACGAAAAAGTTAAATATAAGGCGAGTGAAACAAATCATTTCCTTTCGTTTTATTGTGACGATGCATGGGTAGTTTTCCCTCTACTTTCTGATGATGTCGTCTTGATCCAAAAAGGCCTGGTGAAAGCCGTCGGCACTCGCTTTCCAGTCCATTAGCGCTGTTTCTCTAGTCTCCCAATTTCTCAGTGGTTTCAACCACGTCTAGAGTGTCCGTAAAGTCGATTGGAGTATATTGGTTCTTGTCAGTTTTAAAAAACAAATTATGTAAGAAACATGTAGCAAGACCATTTGATTTACGTTCGGTACGGTTGTTTCAATTGTCCGCCGAAAAACCTGGAACCGAGTGGCAAGTATGTCAAATGCGTTCTCCCCTACTTGTCGAGCTCCGCTTAGCTTGTAATTAAAAATGCGTTGCTTCTTGGCTGGTACTTTTTGTGGGTAAGGCATCATGAGTTTTTTTGTTGAAGGGAAAACATCATAAGATGGTGACTGGAACATTTATATTAGTGTCCGGCAAATCTGCACTTTCTGGCATGTTTAGAGTATTGCCGTCACTGTGGCCTTTAAGGTGAAACTTCGCGTGTACATCTTCGTTTGAAATTCGCATGTATGTAACAAAATTTGCCTATTTGTACGAGAATTTGAGGTTGACATCCACGACTGGAAAAGGAACAACGGAAAATGACCCCTTGTAAGCGAAGAACGGGATTCATTGTGATTAGGTGGTCGGATAGCTGAACTTGCCGTCCATAGGACCTAGACGAAGGGAAATTTCAAAGCTGCCAGATTTGTGTTGCCATAATCATTCTTCAATTTTGGATGGTCCGAGATGCAAGCGGCGAGTAAATGAGTTATTGCTTTAAAACCTAAGATAGTATGCCGCTGACTGTTGACTTTCCTATCCGAAATTGAAAATGGTGAGAGTTTCTGCTTTCCCCTGAAGTAAACAAATTTACTGTAACTGGTACTCCAGTTCGAAACAGGTCTGATGAACCAAATGAATACAATTATGTATCACTTCGAAGTAACTTTGACTCTCCAAACATGACGTGTTGCCTCAGTACGCCAACATTTTGAAGGCTCCGATAACCTAGAATCGACAAGCCGGTTGTACATCAGTACATCAGAGTGACGGCCAGACGATCATGCGCTGAAATTTCACTCCGCATGTTCGTGTCCCTCTTCTCCGCATGTTCGTGACTCTCTATAGTAGCCAGGAGAAGACGCTGGTGCTCATCCTCAGGAAGTTCCTGAAAAAAATGGTCACTTCAAACTGGGAACAAAGTATAAGTTGCGTTCTGGGTAGTATTTGGATTTCTGTTCAGATTGGTGCTCATTAGCTGGGAAATTTTGATCAAAAAAGCAAGTAAAATTGTTTAACGTTAGCAGCAGTGCTGAGCAAGTCTCTAAGGTTACAATGCTGAATATTTTGTTAGTAAAAGTTCATTTATTTTTCCTAATCTGAGTTTCATTTAGGACAGAGACATAGGTAAAATAGGAGTTACACCTCTATCAAAATTTTATAAAATTGGATTCTGAGAAATCATTTCATTCAAGAGAACACACTCGGGAATACAGAAAACGTGCTCACTATCAGATGGAAAAAGGTGCTATTATTTCAAGATTAAAAATTTTGGTTTGAGGAAAATATAGATACTTGCACTCATTCCCATAATTGAAGGGGCATTCAATTTCATAAATATTTCTCCCAGCACAAGCTGGGAAGACCAAAAATTGCAATGCGCTGGTGACCCCGATAGAAAGGTATTAAGTGTTTAGTTGAGTCCAAGACATTTTCTGAAGATGAAAATTTTCATTTAGAGCAGAAAGCAAGTAATGAATGTACATGAAAAATATATTGCATGACTTAAAAAGTTCTAAAACGGGATAATTTGCACATTTAATGGACAGCGTCCCCCTTCCGGAACTTTTTCTTCGTTATTGGACCTAGAGCAATGAAATTTGGTATACTGATAGGAAACTCAATTTGAAATCGTTTACCTTCTATGGAAAAATGCAATTTTCTTCAATGAAAACGAGATATTCATATAAAACGAGATTTTTTTTTCAAAATATTAGTCAGACAGAATTTAAGCTAGAGTGATGATTTTGGTATCCTTGGATGCGGAAAAATGTGGACATTCCAAAAATTTATACGCTTTACCCTAACTTTCCAGTTTTAAATAAAAAAATGAAAAAATTTGAGATCAAATTCATATATACATACATACATATACCAGGCTTCTCCTCCCTATGGGAGGATAGCCGACAGCAGGCCACAATCATCACTCTTAGCACTAGGAAGCGAGAGAGGCAGCACCGGCCGCACCAGACTGCCAGGATCAGCAGCAGCCTAGCACAACCCCCTTCCACAGTCAGGCCCGACAGCTATAGCTGGTTTACCCCGACCGCTTCATTGAGTGCAGCCCCTCCCCCCGCACAGGACAGTTCAACTCCATCACACGCGGGCAACTTACAGTACTACGTCCAAAACAAATCATCTTCTTATGCAGTGCCCCCACTCACTTCTGTCCGCAGTCATCCCTCTCACCACGTCCCCAGTCAGACCCTTTTATACAAAGCACGTTTCACCCCATCCATCTAACTCATCCGGGGTCTACCTCGCGCTCTAAAACCGCTCACTTCCGACGTTTAAATATTTTTCACCAGCCGCTCAACATTCATTCTTTCAACATGCCCAAACCATCCAAGCACTCTTTCATCCACTCACCTGCTCAACTTTTTGATAACACCCGCCTGCCCCCTAACCCTCATTCCTGATCCTATCTCTTCTTGTTACTCCATTCATGCTACTCAAACACTTCATCTCAAACACATCCAACTTCCTCCTCTCAGCTGCTCTCAACCCCCAGGACTCTGCTCCATACAACAAAGCTGGCATGATCAAGCTTTCATACAGTCCCCTCTTAGTAATCATACTCAAACTCTTGCATTCAAACACTTTTCTCATTGCACCCAATGTCTTACAGCCTTCACTCACTCGATGCCTCACTTCTACTTCCATACCATCCTTAACAGCCACATCCGACCCGAGGTACCTAAAATGCTCCACCTCCTCCAACACTTCACTATTCATCCTCACATCCAAAGTTCCAAACACTCTACCTCTTGAACATCTCATCACCTTACTTTTATTCACATTTACCCTCAATTTACGTCTTTCGCACACTCTACCAAACTCTGCAATGAGTCTCCTCAGTTTTTCCTTTGAACCAGCCACAAGCGCTGTATCATCTGCAAACAACAGCTGACACATTTCCCAATACATACCATTTTGTCCTACCAACTGCGCATCTTTTCCCAACCCTCTGGCATTCACTTCTCTCACCACACCATCCATAAACAAATTAAACAACCACGGCAACATCACACAACCCTGTCTCACACCTGTCACAACTGGGAACCACTCACTCACCTCATTTCCTACTCTCACACATGCTCTGCTGTCAACGTAGAAACTCTTGATCGCTTTCAACAGTCTCCCACCTACTCCATACAAGCTTACAACTTGCCATAGAGCCTCACGGTCCACTCTGTCATACGCCTTCTCTAGATCCATATACATCTTTACATCTTTACCATTTGCCAAGTATTTCTCATTTACCTGCCTCACAGCAAACATTTGATCCACACAACCTTATACTTCTAAAACCACATTGTTCTTCAGCAAGCACACGATCCGTCATCACTCTCACACTTCCAATTAAAACTCTTCCATACAGCTTCCCAACGACACTCAGTAGACTTATACCCCTAGAATTACTGCACTCATACCTGTCACCTTTCCCCTTGTACAACGGAACTACACACGTGCTACTCCAATCCACCGGCACTTTACTAGCCTCGAAACACACAGTAAATAAACGTACCATCCATTCTACCACCACATTTCCTCCTTTCTTTGTACATTCAACCGTGCAGCCATCCATACCTGGAGCTTTCCCATATTTCGTCACATCCAACGCACCTTTCACTTCCATACTTCTTATTCGACTACTATTCACTTCACCAAACATATGCATTCTAACATCACTTCCAACAGCTACCACTCTCGCAACCCTATCATCCTTCACATCCAGCAGTTCCTCAAAATACTCCGCCCATCTCCTCCTCACATCACCACCCTCCACTAGTAACCTACCATTTGCATGCTTCACTCTTGCCTCATTCTCTACCTGTCCTTTCCTAATTCTCTTCACTTCCTTCCAGAAAACCTTCCTTCTCTCCATGAAGTCCCCTCCCAACTTCCTCCCCCACTCCTCATCCGCCTCCCTCTCAGAGCAAATTCAGTTTTCAAAAAAATGCTGATTTATGACGTCATAAATTTTGAAAAAAAATTAAATCATCACATTTCTATAGATTTTATAAAAGCCCTCGTCATTCCGCATCCAATGATACCAAATTCATCACTGTAGCTCAAAAACTGTCGGAAGAGATGCATTTTTAAACCCCAAAGTCCATTGTTTATATTATAAGCAAAACAAAGAAACATAAACAATTGTAAATTAATTTTTTTTTAGTTTTTGATTCAGGTTAGACCCCTGAAATCATAGAGTAATCCAGAGACATAGGAGACGACATAGCAACGTCACGCCGTGATGAAAGTGCCATGGGGGAGGTGTAGCATGATGAAATACCACTTCCCCTCCCCTCCCCCCCATCCTTCAAACCCCCGTAGCGGGCGATCGAGTGAACGTACGAGTCTCATTTTTTCACAGGATGTACCTGACCTCCTACACTTCTAATAGCAGCAAAAATCCCAGTTTCTCAAGTGATCTCAAAAACATGGATTCATATGGGGGACGCTGTACTTATCTGGTTGAACAAAAAACACATATTTTCATAGCTTAAAAAGTTTTAAAGCAGGATAATTTGTGTAATTTTGTGCAGGGCTCTTTAAAAAGACAGTGGCAGGTAGCCTACAGCAGAATGCATATTTGAATACTGCGATAAACTTGCAACGCGGAGCTCATATAGTCCTTTAGTTCAAAGCGTGAATTTGTAATACAGTATTAAAATAATATAAAAATCAAAGAAATAAAACTGAATTCATTATATTAGTACCTGTAGGAATCCGCATCTTCCAATCGCGTTTCTTTTACTAAAATGTTCGCAAGTCCTTGGTCATTACGTCGATCCAAAATCGAAGCTCACAATATTTTCCTTTTGGTTGTTCAACACTTTTCCCCAATAAAGTTATTTCATTGAACGTGATTAAGTCCCGAACTTGAGAAACACTTGTGTCGCCATCCGTCTTGCACGGCTGCTCGACAGCGACTGAAGCGAATGTAAATAAACCAAATGGTAACGGATCGCTACAAAACCCTGCAGCGTGTGACAGCTCTCTTCATAATTCCGTCAAGCTACCCGATTAATTTGGTAACGGAGCGCTACGGTTTGGTCATCGTGTGACACCGCCTTTAGATACACAAAAAGTATCTATATACTGACGAGCGCTATGTGTGAAACATTCTATCCCAGAATCAAAAAATCTATCCTAGAATCTCTCGTTCTCCAGATTTGGCTCCAAGCGATTTCATGTATGGGGTTATTTGAAATCGCTGGTTTATGGCGATCGATCACGGACAAGAGTTCACCTCAAGAACAACATTCGGGACGTCGAGATACCCGACTCGCCTCACATTTAGATGTGCAACCATTTGATTGCCGGTAGAGTTCCGAGCCGGCGTTTGAGTGATACACAGCTTTTGTGTTTGTGCTCCTACTTTTTCGGTCATGACTAAGCCTAATCGCGAGTGTGCGGCGAACTTGCCTCCTAAAAAAACATCCGATAAATTGAGTGAGAAAAAACTAAGCCTGCTCCAAAAACTTCGGGGATTAAACGAAGAAATATCTCCCCTTCAACAAGTGCCGTGCGTCCTAAAAGGCCACCAAACATCAGTAACCTGGTCCTATCAGGCTGTGACTCTAACCTAAGTGGGATAATTTCGGATTCATGCGCAAGCCTGAATGCGGAGGGCATTCCTCCTACTCCTTCATACCTACCTAAGCCTTATTTACTCGACAGTGCTCGTGTTAGCCTGAGTGAGGTTAACACTTTGCCCAGTCCTGTACAGCCTACTAAGTCTAGTGCAAGGATTGACTTGAACGCGGACGAGAACATTGAAAACATCCCTGAAACGACCAGACAAGTGATAATGACCAGCACCAACACAAGAATCCAACTGGCAAAAAAAGAATCCATTCCGTATAGGGCTTGCTATAGATTTAGTCTGTGTTCCTCTCGAATCTGTTGAACATCAGCGCTCTGGGTCACTGCTCATCACAACCAAAAATTTTAATCAAGTGAAAAAACTGTTATCAACTGAAGAACTAAAACTCGATAGTGAAAACATCCCTGTCAGTGTCTGCTGCTTAGAGCACCCAGTTTACTTATGGCACAATCTTTGCTCCTGAGCTGAAAGAAGAGTCTCTAGATTTTCTCCTAGAAATTCTGAAGGCCAGCAAGGTAGTAGGAATCAGAAAACTTCTATCCGACCCCTTGAAAGCACATGTTCCTCTGTATGTACTCACCTTTCTCAGTCCCATCCTCCCCCCAAAAATCCGGGTAGGTTACTTTTATTACAATGTTGACCAATATTATCCTAGTCCCCTGCGCTGCAGCCAATGCTGCCGATATGGCCTCACACTCAGCAGATGCAGTCAAAAATTGCCTATCTGCAGTCACTGTTTCATGAGTGGGCACCTCTCTGAAACCTGCCTATCCTCTGAATCTCCACTAGTCTGCATCAACTGCAAGGGCAATCATCCTGCAACATCACGGGAATGCAAAGCCTACATTTCTGAAAAAACAAGCCTGCCGCCTCACTGCTTATGAGGGTCTCACTTTTGCAGAAGCAAGAGAAAAAGCCAGAGCTGAACTTGCCGCGAACTCCAAAGCAACTTAAAGGCCCGTCTACACTATCAAACACTTCGTCAATCACGAACACACCAAAACGCGAACAAAAACACAAACTTTTCCGAATCGTGTCCAGACGTCCAGACTATACGCTTTCAGCGGAGAGAAGTTGTTCGCGAGCAACATGTAAACAAACAATACTGCTTCCCAAGTAAGTTATAGTTAATTGATGCAAATAATTGGTAAATTTAATTTGTTGAGAGTTAGTAACCATAATTTATCTGTGTGGGCATGTGTGAACAGAAAAAATTAAGAATCGCTGATGTATTATGAGAATATTTAAAATACTACCAGTGTTACAGTGGTAAGATGGGATCAGCTGATGTCCTTGATCTTTTTCAATGCTCTTCATTAAGTTTAAATTTTTGGACTTGAGCTTAAGACTATAAAATATGCTCCTACTCTGCCTATAGAATGTTTTTTTTTACATTTTGTGACCTAAATTTTCTATAAGAGGTGAAAAATGCTCATATTTTTCATTTTGTCAGAAAATATTCCAACAATATTTGAAGTACTTTTTCAAAGTTATTTAATATTTTTCTGTTTAATTAAGCCAACAATTTATTTCAAAAATTTAAAATTTGGCTTATGCATTTTATTGGTGTCTTAAACTATATGCAGTATCCATACTTTCTGTGCACATTTTTGAAGCATCCATTGCTCAGTCAAGCATACCAGAATGTATTTCTACTATTGCACAATAAATTTTTATGTGCTTTTCTGTGATATTTTTCTGAGAATATTGTTAACACCTAGATCTCTTATAACCACTAACATATCTAAGAAATAGTTCTAAGGGAATAATCTGAGAACTCAAAGCTGAATGTCAAGCAGGCCATCTTTATATTGAATTTTTTTTTGCTTGTTAAGGACCATAATTTTTTAGTTCATTTTCATTTATGTCAGCACCTGCTCACTTACATATTTCATGAAAAGTATGACTGTGGAATGTAAGTTATCCATGTACATAATTTTATGTATAAAATCTGTGTTCAAAAATATAATCCGTGTATGAAATATAATACGTATATAGAAAACAAAAGTATAATAATTATTCTGAGTTATTGTTAGACATCTCATGTTGATTATAAATAATTTGCTCCTATTCAGGACCCATAACAATTATATTCCACAAATTTTGATGCTAGTACATAATCATTTTTATGTGTTCCTCATGTATGGATTATTTTTCGCAGGTGGCTGCCACAAGGTGATTCATGCACTTCTCTGCAGCATTTGACAATAATATCACAGCAGTCGCTCTCTATCATACCTGAAGCTTGTGATGCCATCTTTACTCTACTTAAGGATGAAAACATGAAGGTATGCATCCCATTGCGGTGTTGGGTTCAAATATTACTTTGCAATGAGTATTGTAATGTTCTTCAAATAGAAAACTAATTTTTCTGGAATATTGAAACCATTGAGAAATTTGCAGTAGGTTGAAATCCCTTGAAATATGGTAATGAATTGAGTTAAGTGACCCACGTATCATCATAAATCCGGTAATGACTTGGTACAATAGCAGAGCTGAGCACTATGTTTTTGCTACACTGTCTGGTCTTGGGGCGCTACTTGAATTGATGAACTCCCGCACAAAAAAAGTAGTGATTTGCAAAGTACATATATATATATATATATTTCAATTTTTCTTGTAGTTGATTGTAACCTACTACAATTAGAACTACTTTGAAACCAAACTAGTTCCATTATTTGTGAACTTTCAGGTGCATGAGCAAAATGTATATTGTGTGATATCTTGGGGAATCTACATAACCACTGTTTTCTTCCAGTAATATTGTTCACATCTCATAAAACGATAATGCATACACCATCAAAAAATGTTGCGGTGGACTTCCATCTGTAATTTCCTCTGTTGTACTCTATTACAGACTCCACAAACTCAAGCAGAGTGGGAATCAGCAGCCAGTGATTTCTACCTGAAGTAGAACTTCCCATACATCTTCTCAAACTTCATCAACTCTTCTCTAGAGATTGCATGCCACTTTAGTGTCACTACGATGGAGTGAGAAGAGAGAGCTCCTTGGGCTGGCTGCAGCGGTGGGCGCCGCGACTGTGTGCTGCTCCGCGATGGGGCTGATGCTCTGTGATGTTGTGCTGCCGTGCCGTGGAGGCTAGACTGCTGCTGCGTCCTAGGGCGATCATGAGCTATTGGCCGCCTTGACTACCTACATTGGCAATGCACAGATAGCGATCCCGTGAACTTCCTGCAGACGACCGCAACGGTACCAGAGACTTCAGAACCAGTTCGCTTTTGAGGTGGGTCGCAGTAACGTGTAACGCTGGGTTCAGTCGACCATTTCTTTTGAGAATTTTCAATCAATAATGTCCGTCCACTCTATCCCTTTCCATAATTTCAATGTTGGTTGGACTGGAGTTATTATTATTATTATTATTATTATTAGTTAGTTTAAGCCTCCCTATCCTCAACAAATGAGATCCAAAGAGAGGAAGGAAGAAGGCACCATTTAGTATGGAGTTAAGGGAACGTGGAATCTATGCAGAAAAGGCATAGAAACAGTAAGATGAGAAAGAAGTTCATGAAACAAGGTCAAAGTTGAAGAAGAAAGTAGTAGGTGCTGAAAAAACAGGACAGCAGTGAACCGAAAAAAGATGGTCCGTAACAAAACAAAATCCTATTCTATTTTAACAAAAAAGAAAGCCTACCTAACCTTTAGCTCGGGCCCACACATTATCCCCCTGGGAGCGCCAATTCCCATAGATACATTAATTGTATCCCCCTGAGGGGTGGACTGGAGTTTGGGGTCTTCAATGGGAAGGGATTAAGCTTTATCTACACATGTTAGAATGTCAAGAATTATCATTTTGAACACTTTTTTGTATTAAAACTACTCTTATTATTGTAATAATCTTTCGATTTTAAGGGAGCTATGATTCAATCTGAAAGGTATTTTGCAAAGTAAACGCTGCTATAGTATCGTTAATGTATTAATTTATAAACAGCTAAAATATTGCCAAGTGTTGAATCTGAAAACTAACACTACACAAAAAATTTGCTTTTCTTGAATTATTGAATTATAAACTTAACTCCTCTTTACTTGAAATTATCCATTTCCTTGGGACCTTGTTTGACGTTAATGTTTGTTCACAGCCCAAGCTCGACCTTCCTTTCGTTTGTGCCGGTGGGCCAGCCGTGGTCCTGTCCTGCGCTGCCAAACCTTCCTGGTTTGGTTTTCCACATCTGGCGAGGGGCATTTGCACTACTGGTGTAAATGATTCATGATTTTACAATACTATCAAATTATAATGCACTGGTGTCCAAATTCTTTCTTTCACCTGTCATCATATCATCATGCACATTGGTTTTTCAAATGCTTTATAACTGACATCAGGATACAATGACGGTTACCTGGTCAAGGCGGTACCCATTTCTGACACCTGGGTTGGGTGTATCGGAGTTCTCTCCATCCCCAATGGGGAGAAATCGCCACATGGTACAGAGATTCCAAAAATCAACTCCTTCCCATGAAGGGTGCATTCTTAACCATTAAATTTTGTAAAACCATGTAATCCTGTATTCAAGCCAGAGGAAAAAACAGTTGAGTATTTTTATGTATTATCCCAAACATGCACGTCATAGATCAATCACCAAGAAGATGATAAACCTATTCTGAATACAATTTTGTAGGCCCATAGACTACAACCATATTAGTTAAAGAATGCATTTTCATGAAACTGATTAACATATGGATAACAGTGAACCCAGGACAGGTGTTCTTAAAGAGTAAGTGAGTGGATTTATTTTATTCAATATTTACAATGAAAATTACAGCATGAATAAAACTGGTAAGTCAAAGGTTGAGGCACCAGAAACAAGTTATAGAGATACCCTGAAAGGTGAAAATTTGCAAAGGTGACTTGCTGCATACACAGATCTTGAATTCTTATCCATTGACAAAAACTATAATTAAACAAAATGCAGTGCTATCTAAAAATCATTCACCACTAAAGATATAAATTGTAAACTATTCTAAAGTTGTTAATGGCTTCTTTTAGCTTTGATTACATGTTTGTTGTTCCCCATACCTAGCACTATTTTCATTACTAAGAAAAGAACATATGGTACTTTGATTTGATATTTATGTGATAATATGGCGCTTGCATACCACATATCTAATACAGATTATAATTTGTCTTGTCGGTGCCAAATGTAAAAAGTATATTAAAGCAATGTTGAAATACCCTTTGGTATTGTATTGTTAAATAATCATAACTGGGCAAAACAAAAGTATAAGTAGCATATAATGTAGCATAATGAAAGTATAATTTGTAATTACTGGTATAGCAAATCATTAGCAAGATACAAAAAGACTAGAATTTCATCAATCCAGCACTTCACTCATTTCATTATCTCCATCATTTTACGCATTGCAGGAAAATTTTTTTAATACTTCATACACAATGGATTTACATCTGTACTACCAGAGTAAATACTTCCGTACACTTTGTTTAAGCGCATCAGGATGCTAATGGCAACGAAATTGTTTACTATACAAGTATAAATAGCTTATGTTCATCAGTTGAAAAATTTCCTTTGAGGAATTTTATTCAACAAAAAATTACACAACAGCCAAATCATTATGACACGATGAAGAAAGGGCATCCTGCTTCATTCTTTTAAAAATTATCAGCCTTCACTTTCCAATTCATGTAGAGTCTAACCAAAAACATACCCAACACAAGTATGTTTAGAAACTTGTGTTGGGAGAAGAGGACCACCAGAGAAAAGGACCATAGTGATGGTGGTAGAGATTCAGAGGTGCTTGAACTTGAAGGCAGGGCCTTTGTAACGACCTGTAGGGAAGGTCCCCAATTCGAGGAAGGCCCATGGATAGTCTTCAATGATTTCAATTGTTTCTTGGGTGGCAATGGACTGAAGGACTTGGGTGGCAATGGGCATCTCAACCTGACGGAAGAAAAGAAAATAATTAGCTTATCAACCATAGGTGGCTTTCTAAAAATGACAGAAACTCTAAATAATTATGAACAACTTGGTATATTGGACTAACACGCAGGAGCAAATTAAATTTTAATTTTGTAAAATTTCAATCAAACATAGATGAAGCTCATCAAAGTAGTTTTTGTGGAGAGATGTGACACAGCCAGAATTCTGCCAAAGCTAAAGCACTGGAACTGTCACAGGATGTTAAAAGTTGATTATCATTTCCAACAGTATTTGTAACAAATAATATTGATTATGAAAAATGCATCCAATTTACAACCTGCATAGCATGCTGACACGTTGAAGTACCAAAATTTTGGTTCAGAAATAAATGGAAAAATAATTTTAATCCACAATTTTGCACTCCATATTTTTTATTGTTGTATGCCATGAAAACTAATTCTGTATGAACTATATTTTTCAAATAATGCTTTCATATATACTAATCTCACTAACCTGCAAATATGGAATGAATGAAGTTAGGAAGGAAAATTTTATAATGCAATGAAATACTAACCATTGTTGAAGATTCTGAAGACCCAGCTCTGCAGTTCCATAGTAGAGACACCTGATGACATTGAGTCACCACTGCTCAAAAAATGCTCGGAAGCTCTACAGAGGCAAGAAAACTGCCTCAATTTTCATTTAAAAAAATTTCTATAACTGATTCTCACACAAACATCTTTTATGAAACATAGCCAAATATTTGAAAACTATCTGAAAAATACACAAAAAGGGATAAAACATTTGGTTTAATTTCACAGACTGTGCCCATGACACATGACAGTTAAGAAACAGCCCTAAATGTTAATTATTACTGTTACAACAAAGTCTGCACAAACATACATCAATTCAATATAATGATAATTGATGCTTATACTATTTCATACACTTCATGATTAAGAATGGCATGTTGGATAAATTTATTTTTGTAGATAGATAACATAAATCTTTTGAATTAAATTTGAGACATCATAGTTTAGAACAGCTGACTTATCCAACTTCCAATAGAGCCCCATTCATGATATAACAAATGAAAACAATACATTACCCAAAGCAAAGGATGTTAAGCCAGATTAAAATAAAATTAGCTATAATCATAATTTTGGGAAAAGCTTAAATTAAAGCAATCCACTTTTGGATTCACAAGCAGAAGCAGTTAAAATTTTTAGAAACCTAACAAGTCCCAGCATGCAGTTTTTAAAAATGCAAAGAGAATCATGAATGAGAAGAGTTTTCTAACTAGGCCTAGGCCCTAATGCTTTTTCATAAAAATTTAAACTCTAAACACACTTGTAAATGACTCTAGGTACATACAGCTATAACTTTTTTACCAACTAACTAATTGGGTCAACAGGACAGGTAAATTTTTAAAATAAGTTGCAATTATGCTTATTTAAAATTACAACGATAAGTTTGTAAAAGATTGAATATTTCTTCCTGATAATTTTTTCATCATACTATTTCTAATCTGGGTATTTGATTCTAATGTAAGCATCAGGCTATAAGGGAAATATAGTATTTTATTAAAATAAAAATTTTTTACCAAGAAATACAATATATAAAGGCAACATATTGTACAAATGAATTTTTGGGGCAATTTTATCATCATATTAGTAGCTACCATTGTTGAAATACTAATGAAATATATCCAAAATTTTATTAAGATGTCAAAATCACTAAACTTTGATAATTTTATGCATGTTCAGTTTCCTTTCAGAGAGGTAATACTTCAATTACATTCACATCAATTAAATCCAAACCTACTTACATACTCAGCCATATCTGAATAAAATGAAATAACCACGTAACAAAGTTCATTTTGGTAAGTAAATGTCCGTGCCACCCTACAATCAACTAAATTTGCACCAAAAACATAATTAAATCGATAAAATAGGAAAAAAAAACAATTATTCACTCGCAGCAGAACCACCTTCTACAATACATAAACAAGCGAGTGTTCGCTGTTTGATGGAAAGTTCGTGTTCGTGTTTTCCAACACGTTCGAAAACACAAACACACCGAAATCTGCGAACTTTTCATCTGTGTTCGTGTTCGCGGACTGCCGAAAAACACGAACTTCGGCCGAAAGATTGATAGTGTGGACGGGCCTTAAGGCCGGTGTCACACGGAGACCAAATGGTAACGTTTCGTCATAGTCGTCTACTTAGCGCTACCATTTGGTCTACCTAGCGCTACGAAACCGTCAGATTTCGGCCGTGAGCTACGGTGCATTTTTGGTATACGTATCGTTACCATTTGGTAGCCAATATGGCGGAAAACTCCGATGGCTTGTGCTTATTTACTTATATTAAGGGATTATTTTTGTTTCCTGACGCGGCAAACGAATATAAAGTGTTTAATTTGTATTTTTAACATAGCATTTTTAGCTCAGCATATTTTGTTTCAGTGCTCTGGTGTGGGGTCGGTAAAAATATACCCAGTCGATTTTGATTGTAACTAGAGAAGAGTTAACTGCATCATCAATGTGGGATTGAAAGGTGTGATTGAACTGGTCGGACAATTTAGTAGAAAAATTAATAATTTATGTACTCTACTTATAAATTTGTATGAGATATTACTAATTACAAGGAATATGAGAAATAATACTATGAGAAATAAGGTAATTCTTCATTGAATTTTGGTTCCCCATTGATTTATATTGCATAATAAATTATTTTGGTGTAGTAAAACTTAACTTCTCAAACCTTTAATCCATAATAATAACTATTACCTATTTAATCAAGAAAATTTATTGAAGTATTTTTTCTCCAATCAAATCTTCAAAATTTGAAGGTTCCTAGTGTCAAGTCAGGCTGCAAAATAATCTATCTATAGTGTGATGTACAGGTGTTATGAGGAAATATTTATATATGTAAGAAGAATTTATGTAAAGGACCAAAGTTTTATAATATCAAGAGATTTCAATTCTATTATTTTTTAGGGGATGAAGTTTCTTTCCAAATTTTGAATATTAATTACCTAAACTGATTAATCCAAGATTAGGAGAGCATTGCCCTCAATCATTTATTTTTGACTAGTGAAATGAGTATTGCAATACTCGTGTCTGTGTGTATCATCCAAGTTAATTAACTTCAAGATATTTTAACAACCAATGATAGTACTTTCGTACAATCTCTATTGGAAATAAAATATATATTTTTTTTTTTCTAGTTGAGCTAGCTACTGTCATGAAGTTCTAAGTTAGGCCCAATAATTTTACACATTAAAAAAAGCAGTGCTTTCAGCACAATAACCAGGAATAAAGAACCTATCCATTTTTCAGAAGCCCTTCATCATTGCAGCATGTCCAGTCTTGTATGGACTAAGGCTAAGGAAACTCTTCTAATTGATGCAGTATATGAAAACCAGTGCATTTGGAATGTGAAAAGTGATACCTACCATAAACGACATTTAAAAAGTTTAGCTTTTGAAAAAGTAAGACAGTATTTATGTGATCTACATCCTGAAGATGTCAAATTTCTCACAGTTGATGGTAAGTTTTAAATACTTCCATATATGTAATCAGGGGCAGCATATGTATGAGATTTTTCGGTAAATCTGAAGGAGATGACAGTTGTCGATTTTGTAAATTTCGATGCCTTAGCATAGTTAATTAGATCGAAATAAACAAGTTTTCTTCTATGCACTTTTTGTCTCAAATGAGTATTTTATTAGTTATAGCGGTAAATGACTTACCGCAACTCCAGTCTTTGAAGCGGAAAGAAATTCTTTGATGGAGTTGTATGGCAATACTGCAATGGCGTCTCGCTTCCAGCGCTTTGTCTTGAAAGACGAAACCAAACCTACCGCTATACCTCATTAAATACTCATTTGACGAAAAAAGTGCATAGAAGAATAGTTGTTTATTTCGATGTTACCATGTTTCAAGCAACAAAAATTCGAAAATCGATGAGTAGCTGTTTATTCGAGCGCATTTGTCATCAATGACGAAACTAAACTTACCGCTATAAATCGTAAAATACTCATTTGAGACGAAAAGTGCATAGAAGAAAACTTGTTTATTTTGATTCAATTAATTAGGTTCAGGCACCAAAAAGTGGAAAATCGACAACTGTCATCTCCTTCAGATTTACCGATTTTTCCTCCAAAGCATAAATTACCCATTTGTTCTTTTTAGGTTCTCGGTATAGTAATCTAAAATTCTCAGTAAATGATGAAAAGGGATAAAGATTTTGTTGTAGAAAACCCTTTCTCTAACAGATATTAATCTCATTCAAGACATTTAATATATGGCATATAAATTAGTTTTGGTATTTACATCAATTTAGTTGCCAAATTGTTTTGTTTGGCAAGTGAAGCATTGTATAAGCTTTTCTTGGAATACATTTATTGTATTTTAACAGTATACATATTAAAATTGTAATAAATGCTTTCATTTTTTGACCTTTTATCTACTGAATGCCAGCTATGATAAGATGCATTACACTTCTTTTTGGCCACAGTTGATAGATGTAAAAAATTTGAGAAGTCTTATTAGCAAACTTCTGGTTTGAGAATTGAAATTGTATATCTGTATGCAAAAAAATATTGGTTATTTTGATCTGAAAGTTGTTTTAGTTTCATCAGAGATAAAGGAACAAGAAAGTATCCGTTCATATATGTTTTCAGGATAATAACCACCATAGAATTATTTGATCCAAACTTGCTTAAGTAATTCAGTTAAGCTTTCAATCTACCTACAATTCTAAAAAAGTAATTTTGATATGTTTAAAACAAAATAGTGTTTTATTCATGTTTTGGCTGTGTTTTACTATTTTATGTTGCTTTGTTGAATAGTACATTGGGAGATATTTTCTAATATAAGCTTGATGCATGCAACAATATTCTATTATGCAGCTCATCATGTTAGGGTTGTGTTTTTTGTCAATTTTATATCCTTGGATTTTAAATGTATTCCTGATGAAATGCCTCCAGCAGAGATGATTTCAAAAAAATTGAAACCTTTTGGACACGTTATTTTTCATCAATGTTATTGGATGCTTGTATAGGCTATTATATTCAGTCAATAACCTATTTATTTTATAACTTGAGAACAAATGATGCTTTTTATTATTTCTTTTAATGTTTCATGAAATTAAAGCTTCCATTAAATGAGTGTGACCTATTAAAAAGATGTCATCTGCTCATAAAATGAGGGGCTGGTTTTCAAACATTTCTTTATTCACTAATAAAAAGATTAGCGAGTAGATCATGGCAGTACAGAGTAAGGAAATTTTTTTTTTTTTGGTTACTGGTGCCTTTTTTTTTACCGTGATGTTTTTCTAAGGTTAATCCAGAATAAAGTAGTGAAATTTGGTATTTGACCACATCATATAGGAGGGCTGCCATTATGCTGGGTGTGTTCTTCTCAGTCATGAGTAATGTCTTCTGA
The DNA here is from genome assembly GCA_030386875.1 of Morinoia aosen. NCBI lineage: Eukaryota > Metazoa > Arthropoda > Malacostraca > Amphipoda > Talitridae > Morinoia > Morinoia aosen. Next base: position 1,521,067 of record CM059572.1, on the reverse strand, counting down.
ATTTCAGTCTCTCTAAGATTCAAGTGATCTATTATTATGCTATCTTTCAGTGGAATCTAATGAATTTAGCTTCAAGTTATACAGATATATCCTTCACTATGTTCACCTCAAGTTTGTTCTTCTGGTTCATGTTCTTCACCTTAATAAAATTGAAGTTGAGAGAAATCATTTTGAAGAATCTCCATTCAGCATTTCATCCTTTTTTTATTCTTTGATATTGTTTCAGAGCATAGTCAGTGAGGGTACGGTTTTTACTCACGAGTTTCATACTAATGCGAGTTATTTCTCCCTCAGCTGTCCGTGCAAAATGGAATCGACTGAGGGCCTACAAAAATCAGCTCTACAAGGCACGTCGTTTCAAGAAATCCGGCTCAGCTGCCGCACTTGTTAAGCCATGGGAGCATGAGGGTCACCTCAGCTTCTTGGAGGACACCATCACGGCTGACACCAGTGAATCAAATCTGGATGCTTCACTTCTTGACAATAAGAGCAGTAGCTTCTCGACGGTGAGTTGATATGAATAATGTTAATTACTTGAATTTCTTGTAGAATAGGTATGTTTATCATTTAAATTTCAGATATGGGCACCAAAAATGTTTTGAGGTCACATTCAGTATTGGTTACCAGAGAAGTGTGATGTGGGCTTGAAGTTGAACTGAAAACAGGAAGTGTAAATGCTATGATGAGAATTGGTAGCTAGTATGGACTATTTGAGTATTAATATGGTAGGGGATGTTTTCTCGTGGTTAATTTGGAAATATTTACTTGACATAGAATTTCCTGTCGTTGCAGGGTGAAAATTTGTGTACCTTCTAAACATCATTTGGAAGGTCACTTTATGACAGTGGCCACTTGAGATCCAAGGTGACCCATTTCAAATAGTGTTGTGGTTCCTGATAAAGTTCTTGTTTATTTAAATGTACCTGTTCAAGTGTAATTGTTCGGTTGACATATATCCATGAATATTTGAAAGGTTAAAAATTGTCCATAATTAAACCACTGTATTGTACCCTGCGACTCCCCCAGGGGGATATAACTATTGTATCTATGGGCATTAGCGCTCCCAGGGGGACTATGTAAGGGCCTGAGCTAAAGGTTAGGTTGGCTTTATTTTTTTTAAATAGAATGGGTTTTTATTTTGTTACGGACCATCTTTTTTCGGTTCACTGCTGTCCTGTTTTTCAGCACCTACTACTTTCTTCTTCAACTTTGATCTTGTTTCATGAACTTCTTTCTCATCTTACTGTTTCTGTGCCCTTTCTGCATAGATTCCACGTTCCTTTAACTCCATACTAAATGGTGCCTTCTTCTTTCCTCTCTTTGGATCGCCTTCGTTGCGGATAGGGAGGCTTAAACTAACTAATAACCATAACCTGTACCCTGCGACTAGGATAGGTCAAAGTTTCGGTGTTCTGTTTAAATTTCATTTTCATCACTTGTCCATCCATTCATATTCCCCATACATTGATGTGCTTTATATATAAAAGCAATGTGAAAACAGCTTCGAGAATTATTTAGGCGTTTAAATTTACTTCAGTTATGTGTTGAGTGGAACACAAGAACTTCGGTATCTAGGGGCTATCATATTTCGGTTAATTTATTTTTGATACATGATTGTGAGACGCATTGTTTTTAGAAAGACCAGTGTCATTTGAGAGAACACCAGGGCTCGCACGAAACTGCCAATGTCTCTAGTACGCAAATGATTATGATGCCCACCGTAACTTCTGCCTATTTCAGCTTTTTAACACAATGCTGTCCCAGCCGGCATTTGTGTAATTTAATAATTTTCGAGCTATAGTTTATTCATTGATACCCCCATCACTCGTATTATTGTCGTTTTATTCTAATTTACTGTGTAACATTGCTGAGCCAACCTCTCCTGCAGGTTACCGACCTTGGATTTGATGATGTGGAGGCGGTGCACATGTGTGAATTTCAAGTGGATAACACCAACTCGTCATCCAGCCTGCTAAGAAACGCAAATTCGCCTTCGATCTTTTGTGAAGAACGTGTTCTCAATATATCTTCCATTCCTTTCAAAAACATAACCACTAATATTCAGGCATCTTCTATCCCATCCCCTTCAATTTCACACTCCATAGAACCTACTTGTAGCCAATTTCAAGACCATGCTTTGGATGAAGCCCCCTTTAAAAAGATCGCTGGTAGTAGACGCAGAATCTTTAAGTTCTACTTCAATAAATTCTTCACAACTTCCTGTCAAACGAAAGCGAAATTCGAATGATGAGAAATCCCAACTCTTCCAAAAATTAAACAAGCTTGGCGATAAATTGTCTAAAAAAATCAATGAACCTGCCCCAACTCCACGGAGCTCATTGGATTCTTTTGCTCTAGATCCTTCAAAAGTTTTCCATCCTGGAGTTTTAATGGCAATTCATCATGATCTGAATAATGATTCCTATTCGTTGGAACGTAGGAAAGAGTTTTACCATAAAATTAACTGCATGTACTCTAATTTTCTTTCCGGAAAGGATCTCTAAGCCATAGGGTTTATGTTGAACGCCCATATAATGTCGGCCATTGATCAGCAATACTGTCAGAGACATCGAAAAATTTCGAACTCTATTCATAGTGACAACGATAGTGAGATTTTTTCTGTTGTGATTGAATTTGTTTTTGTCTTTTCAAGATCCCCCCAAATGGACCCAGATGTGGGGATAAAAATTGAGATTAAAAAAAGGACATTTTCTTAGTTTTCATAATTCTGAGTAATTCCGTGAAGACATTGCAGCACTCACCATGCATGTAACACAAAGAGTAGAATACCATGTAGCTTCTTCGTTTGGACTTATGATTTTGCATTTTCGTGGGTAAAACGGCATTGTGCAACCTACATTCTTTGTGTGTTCTTGCTTTATAACCTCCGTCAGACTCTATTTTTTTGTATAGCTGGGGCGTTCGGTCTGTGCAGCTGTTCTTACGTTCTTCCAGTGGTTACGATTTAAACTCATATAATATAAAGCGTAATACCAAAGCACACTCCTATAGGTAGATAACTTATATTGTAAACGGGATGAATGCAAGTAAAATGTATTATTTTTTATATCAACTCTATTTGATTATTGTAGTTATAACAGAGTTCAGGAAAAGGTGAAACCCTGTTTATTCACAGTTTGAATTGAAGCTCATGAGCTTTGAGACTTTCGAGAATGACGCAATAGTATTGATAACATAGCGCATCTACTATGCTCTAGCCAGTGGCGCAACCAACCGAAAATTTAGGGGCAGGGCGTTGCAGACCTTAATTATGAACAATCTTCTATTCTTTTACTTTAAACGGCTACTGAAAATTGTTCTCAGGTCAACATTTCGGGTGAGGCCATGACCTCTGTGCTCCCCCCTGGCTGCGATACTGGCTTTAGGAATATAACTACAAATGGATTCGCAAAAAGGATTGAATTTATGTCGAACGTAATATTGTGTTGATCGGAAATCTTTATTGATGGTTTCATTAGTACAATTGTCTTGAATAAATGGTGTTTGAACTACTTGACCTAAGGCGAGGGAATGAGTGAATGGAAGCGGGCTCAGTGAGTCGAAAGGTTTACTTTCAAACATCTGCCCGTTTTCTCAGTTTACGAGTATATTTACCATGAGAGAGTTTGCGGGCTGGTAAAATTATCGGTACAAAATCTCGATCCAAAGAGCGTATTCGTTAAGAGAATGGTTTCAGTCTCTTGGGAGTGGTATCACTTAGCGAAGTGAAAAAAGTAGGTAAAAAAGTAAAGAAGGGGAGTAAAACGAATTATTTCCTTTAGTTTTCTTGTGACGATGCATGGGTAGTTACTTGCTGATCCCTCTACTTGCTGATCATGTCATCTTGCCGCAAAACCGATCCTCTGCCGATAAAGTAATCACAAAGCAGATTTCTGATCCGAAGGGCTTCTTGTGAAGGCCGTCGGCATTCTCTTTCCAAGCTCAGAAATCCATTAGCGCTGTTTCTCCAGTCCCCCAATTTCACAGTTGTTTCTATCACGTCTTCGCTGTCCGTAAAGCCGATTGGAGTGTATTGGTTCTTGTCAGTTTTACGAAGAAAATAATGCAAGGAACATGTGGCCAAAACCATTTGGTTTACGTTCGGTACGGTTGTTTCAATTGGCCGCCGGAAAACCTGGAATCGACTGGCAAGTATGCCAAATGCATTCTCCACTACTCGTCGTGCTCTGCTCAGCCTGTAGTTAAAAATGCGTTGTTTCTTGGTTAGTCCTTTTTGTGGGTAAGGCTTCATGAGTCTTTTTGTCAGAGGGAAAGCATCATCAGCTAAGATGACAAATGGAACATTTAAATTGGTATCCGGCAAATCCGCACGTTCTGGCATGTTCAGAGTATTGCCGTCAATGTGACCTTTGAGACGAGATTTCGCATATACACCTCCGTCTGAAATTCGCCCATTTGTACCAACATCGACGTACAAGAAGTTGAGGTTGGCATCCACGAGAGCAAAAAGAACAACAGAAAATGACCCTTTGTAATTGAAAAAGTGGGATCCACTGTGGCTAGGTGGTCGGATAGCCACGTGCTTGCCGTCCATAGCACCTAGACACAAAGGGAAATTCCAAAGCTGCCAGAATTGTGTTGCCACTTGTAACCATTCTTCAGTTTTAGATGGTACCGAGATGTAAGCAGCGAGGACATAAGTGATTGCTTTACAAACTTCAGTTATTATGCCGCTGACTGTTGACCTTCCCATCCGAAACTGGAAGTGGAGAGAGCTTCTGCTTTCCCCTGAAATGAACAAATTAACTGAAAGTGGTAATGCAGTTCAGAATAGGTCTGACTAACTGAATGAATCCAATTATGTATCACATCGAAGCAACTTTGACTCTCCAAACATAACAACGCGTTGCCACAGTACAACAGAACACCTGCATTCAAAAGGATCTGATTACCTAAAATCGACGGGCCGAGCTGAGGATTAGGTAGGCTTTCTTTTTGTTAAAATAACAGAGGTTTTTGTTTTGTTACGGACTAACTTTTTTCGGTTCACTGCTGTCCTGTTTTTTCAGCACCTACTACTTTTGTCTTCAACTTTGATCTTGTTTCATGAACTTCTTTCTCATCTTACTGTTTCTATGCCCTTTCTGCATAGATTCTACGTTCCCTTAACTCCATACTAAATGGTGCCTTCTTCCTTCCTCTCTTTGGATCTCATCTGTTGAGTATAGGAAGGCTTAAACTAACTAAAAGTCTAATCTAACCTAAAATCGACCAACCTGTGGCCAGGTACCGCAGAGTGACTGCCAGACGATCATGCGCTGAAATTGCGCTCCTCATGTTTGTGTTCCTCTTCTGGATGATAGGAGTGACTCTCTCTAGTAGCCAAGAGAAGACGCTGGGACTCATCCGGAGGAAGTTCCTGGAAAAAATTGGTCACGTCAAACTCTGAACTAAGAATAATTTGCGCTCTGGGCAGCATTTGAATTACTGTATAAATAAGTGCCCATTATCCGGTAAATTTTCATTCAAAAATGAAAATAAAATTGTTCAACATTAACAGTAGTGATGAGCAAGTCTTGAGGTTTGCGAAGTTCAATATTTTGTTTTTAAGAATTCATTTATTTTTACCAATCTGACAGTTTCATTTGGGGGGCGAGAGACACTGGAAAAAATAGGGGTTACTCCTACATTATTCAATATAACGTGAATTTTGAGAAATGATTTCATTTAGGCAAACGTACTCATTAACAGACAAAAAAGTTCCATTATTTCATCATTAAATATTTTCGTAAAAGACAAATATGAATACTTGCACTCATTTCCACAATTGAAAAGACTTTTCAATTTCAAAGGTTTTCCAAATACAAGCTGGAAAGGTTCAAAATTGCTATGTGCTGGTGACCTTAGTAGAGAAGCATTAAGTGCCTGATTGAAGCAATGAGATTTTCTGAAGATAAAAGTTTTCATTTAATGTACAAAGCAAGTTATGATTGTACACAAAGTACAAATTTGCATAGCTTGAAAAGTTGTAAAAGGAGATAATTTGTAAATTTTAGATGGTTGGGTAAGAAACACATTTACTAAGCTTAGAAAGTTTTAAAGGAGGATAACTTGGAAATTTTAATGATGGGCTGTCTGAAGGGACAGTGGCATGTAGCCTATAACAGAATACATTTTGAATACTGCGATAAACATGTAACGCGAAGTTATACAGTCTCATATTTCAAAGTGTGAACTGGTAATATGGTATTTGAAATTGTACAAATGAATACAAAAAATGTTTGAATTTAGTTTATCCGTACCTGTAGGAATCAGCGTCTTCCAATCTCATTTCTTTCACTAGATTGTTCGCAATTCCTTGTTCATCACGTCGATTCAAAATCGAGGCGCACCACATTTTTCTCTTTTTCCTTAGTTGTTCAACACTTTCCACCAATAAAGCTATTTCACAGAGCGTGATGAAGTCTCCAACTTGAGAAACACTTGTGTCACCATCCATCTTGCACGGTTGCTCGTGAGCGACTGAAGCAAATGTAAATAAACCAAATGGTCACGGATCGCTACCAAACCCTGAAGCATGTGACAGCTCTCTTCATAATTCCGTCAAGCTACCCGATTAATTTGGTAGCGTAGCGCTACGGTTTGGTCATCGTGTGACGCCGCCTTAATGCTTCTATAGGGAAGCAGCACTCTCAAGCCCATCTCCAAAATAAGTCTCCTTGTAGCCAATCTCCAAAGCGAAACAACCAAAGCCACCCTACCTATGACATCACATCAACCAGTACATTCCCATCCCTCGCTCAACTTCCCAGGGAGCACGAAGGAAGTTTTTCTTTGCCTCCTCATCCATCACCTGCTGAATCCTTCTCATCTTGGATAACGCCAGCCCAACCCCAGCACTCATCCCGCAACCAAAAGAGTAACCCAACATCTTCACAGGTAAACCCTATTAATTCATTTGATCACTCCTCCCAATCTACTATCCCTTCCTATCAACCTAATTCTTGTGCTGAAAAAACCCAAAATCATTAATCAACCTACATCAACCTTCTTACAAATCACCTGAGGTCTCATTCTCATCAGAATTAGCTCAACTTATAATAAAGATACTACCCATAATTATAAAACTCTTCATGTCAACTAATTTGTCAGATAAAATCCAATGCATTACAGAACTAGGGCAAGTACTCCAAGCAGATGCTCTAGTTAATGACTCCCTTAACAACCTAGGTCTCTCATCTATCTCAAATTCATGTTAGATTTTAATATCATTCAGTGGAATGTCAGATCTTTTTACTCACGTCGGCCCTTCTTGCAACAATTTGTTACGGAAACTAATCCCAGTCTTATATGCTTGCAAGAAACTATGACCAAAGCAAATGCAATCTGTTTAAAAATTTTCACCCAGCCAGCAGCTAGTCATGAGAGAGTTTGTGGAAGTGGTGGGGGAGCAGCAGTTATTGTTCACAATACTATTCCCCACATTATCTTGCCTATAGCAGGTTCACTTGAGACCTGTGACAGTAGAATATTTCTGCCTCAACTTGCAATATCAGTCTGTTCATCGTATTGTGGGGAAATTTCCCCACAGATTCGTTCACAGTGTACTTCAATTCTTTGCCATTGATGTAAACTGCTGGACGTGCTGGTGCTGCGCGGCCGGTGAGGTCGCGCAGCAGCAGCGCATATTATATCAGTGGTGCCAGATAAACAAGTAGCAGGCTGTTTGTGTCGGGCTCTGACTGCGTCTTGGTCGGAGTCATCTGTTACGTCGGCACGTCGGGGGCATGCTCGGCTCGTGGCATGGAGTTTGGCGTCAGTCGCAGACCTAGCGCTTCCAACCCTTCTTCCTGCATGCTCAATAAGTCCATGGTTTGATTGCGTGTGTGAATGTGTATAGTTTAGGTTCTTTTTTCATTAAGCAATTGCATGATTAAGGCGGTTTTCAAACCGCAATTAACTTTCCTCTAAATGGCGTGTTCGCTGCTCTAAAAGTGGGGCAACCTTTTCCCTAACGCAGTGAACCGCGTTCTTTATTAAACTATTACTATTAACTACCATTACCTATTACCTATTAAATTACCATTGGGCTGCTGCCTTCGCTTATTACTATGGAAACTGTATTGCGACTCCAATATCGCCTTCACTTCCATCGTCTAATAGTCGCTACGCGCACTGAAGGATAAAATTCTTCAGGTTGGTTTTCGTGTCTCTAATATTTATCGATTATTGAAACTTAATCTTTGTTCACATTTATCAAGATGATTGACATTGTTCTTACCTTGTACCTATTTTTTCAGTATCTCTAGCTGGCGCTGCGTCGCACTGCGCACTTCGTGCTTCTCAACCTTGATAGCGAATTGAGCCATCTTGTGGGACAGCAGTAGAAAAGAAAGAAAAACGTTTATTTTCCAAGTTGCCACATGAGATACATGCCAACATATTGGCTTTTAAAAGTTTCTTAATATAGGACGTCCTAAAACAAAAGTTCCATAGGAGGAGTACTAATTGACAAACCATCAGAGGAGTACAAATAGATAAGCCATACGAGGCATAATAATAGACAAACTATACGAGGCGTACTAATAGACAAACTATCAGAAGTGTACAAATAGATAGACCATACGAGGCATATTAATGGACAAAACATACAAGGCGTACTAAAAGACAAACCATACGTGGCGTGCTAATAGTCTAACAAAAGTTTCATACGATTAGAACTAATTGACAAACCATCCGAGGTGTACAAATAGATAAGCCATACGAGGCATAATAATCGGCAAACTATACGAGGTGTACTAAGAGACAAAATATAAGAGGTGTACAAATAGATAGACCATACGAGGCATACTAATAGACAAAATATACGAGGCGTACTAATAGACAAACCATACGTGGCGTGCTAATAGTCTAACTCTGTCAAGGGTAGTTGAATGAGAAATGAAAAATATCATCTATTGGATATTTTATATTCCAAGAGATGGCTAACAACTTATAAATAATTCGAATACTGCTAAAGAATTATTCGAAACTCCCAAGTTCTTAGTTGAAATTATCGAAGTAGGAAAAAGACAAAAAACGCTATACTGGAGCAGATTGAAACACCATCGTAAATGACAATCAAGAATTGAGAAAAGGTTAGTCACGAAGCAATTTATATAAAACATTGCGCGACACAGCACGCACATCTAGAAATGCGTAAACAAACTTACACTCAAAAATGAAATGCATGGCTTGTTCGGCATACAAATATGGAGATAATTTTTGCATGAGCGCTGTATTTAATTTATCTGTTTATGCTTTTAATTTCTTCTATTCACAGAAATACCCTCCGGGGCTGTGATAGTTCAATTTATAAATCATTAAGCAAGCGCAATTAATTTGTTTATTTCTGGAATTTGGTTCAATGTTAACTGATCGCAGAGCTTTATGTAAAATGTAATGTGTCTTGAGGTTTTGCTTTTTACGCAAAAAGTAGGAATAGAAACATATATATGTACATGTGCTATATATATATATGTGCGAACGTGTGCATGTGTACACTGATACATAGACATTCATGTTTGCGTGCTCACCCATGCACATACTAACACATATATTCATATATATACGTATTGAAAATGAATATAAGAGAAATGCTAGTAAACATGAAAAATCATATTGCTCTTTCTATATTTAAAATGACAGCCAAAGCTCTGATGAATCGTAAGAAATAATCTGAGGAAAAATAAGGAATAGAAAAAGGACTTCGAAAAACGTATAAATGGAATGGTTTTTTAATTTCCTAAAATAAATTTTAAGAAAACTTAAGAGACCGCCGAGGAACAACAACAACAACAACAAAAAAAAAACATATTTCATATCTTCTCGATATTCTCTGCAACATCATGCGGACATGGGTACATGGGATAAAATGGAGATACAGTGTAAGCCGGTTACCACTCATGATTGACAAATATCTACAAAATTTTGGCAGAAATGCGTAAACAAACATATACTCAACATCAAAATTCATAGCTTGTACAACATACGGACAGAAATATAACTTTACCACGATTCATATGCGCAAATTGCGCTTTATTTCGTTAATTGTATTTGTCATTAATCCGATTCACAGAAACGCCCTCTGGGGAAGTGATAGATCTATTTTTGAATCATTTCGCTAGTGCAATAAATGTTTTAACCGGATGGTTTTTACGTAAAGAAATGAAATAGAAACATGTATTTCTATTTATGTAGTTATATATATACCTACATACGTACACACACATATTAATATATAATACTTATTGAAAATGAAATATAAAAAAATACACATGTAAAAACAACCTACCATCTACTACACCGAAAATGACAGTTGAGTTCACTGTAATCCTAAGAAATTATTCGGAAAAAAATAACTAAAAGGAAAAGAAGACTTCGAAAAACGTAAAAATGAACTGGTTTCTAATTTCTTCATAGAAATTTTTAAGAAAACTCAGGTTACAGTCAAGAAACAACACAACTCTTCAGCATTATACGGACATGTGTACATGGGATAAAATGGAGTAACATTGTGGCCGGATATGACATCTGAGTGGCGAATATTTACAAAATTTGGCACATATAGGTAGATTAAGCAATGGTCCAAAGTTATAATTCTAATTACGGAAATTTAGAGTTTTTTCGATTTGAAAGTTCAGTGCTAGTGTGCGCTGAACGCACGGAAAAATGTAAAAAGACTAAATGAAATGCTTAAATTACCCCGTCCCCCCAGCTCAGCCGAAAACGATTGAAAACATCTTCGAGAATGATTTTGAAATAGCGAGACAACGTTTGCCAAAATTTAGTTCATTAAAAACTTTGCACAACCCTCACATCTATAAACCTGTATATTGGTGTACACACAAAATGTATTTCAGGGTATGATTGTCATACGGACGGTAAATATTAATACAGAAAAGAGAAAAGAATAAAATAACAAAATAAAAGATGAGGAAATACTCCTCATTATGGAAAAAAACGTTCGTTCTGCTGCATTGAACTGACGGCTGTGGTGCTCATTATTGTCGACAGAAATAAATAAGATGAGTATACGAATATGGCTTAGCAAACGTAAAACAAAATAGTTTCTGATTTTATAACATAAATTTCAGGAAAATAAAAATTTCTGGTAGATGGGAAATTCACACCGAAATGTTGCAGGTCTTATGACAGAGATGCAAAATGACGTGGCACATTTATTCTAAATTCTTTTACAGTTTTAGAGTTTTTGATGTGCTGGGGAAGCTTGTTCCACAAAAAGCTCCAGAAACTGAGAGAGCTTTTTGTCCCACGTTAGACATACGGTAACTGACTAAAACATCATTCCTCCGATTTTTTTTTTAGGATATTAGATGGAAAAAATTTTACCACTTCTGCATTACTTTGGGGGAGGTACAGAGAGAAGAACACTCGTCGAGCCTTTTGGATCATGAATCTGTTCGGTATTGGGATCCAGGCGAGTTTTCTTAAAAGAGGGGTGACATGATAGTATTTATAGAAATTTCCTTTGCATACCACTTTGGTGGCGAAGTATACACATTTTTGCAACTTTTCCTGACGATATTGAGGTAAATCTCCCCACACAAGACTGCAGTAGTGCAGACGCGATAAAACTAAGGACTGAATCACTAATAATCTAGATTTTTCGTCAAGTATGTTCTTAATGCGATGAAAGAACATTAAGGTTCCGTTAATTTTGTTGCACATTGTTTCTACGTGTGAATTGAAAGTCATATTTTTGTCAAACCAGACACCCAGATTTTTTACCTTATCTACTGGTTCAACTGTATCGTCTCCAAATGTTAGCTTGAATGGTGGTAAATTTTCAGTCGCATTCTGTGATCCAAAAATAATGCATTGCGTTTTACTTGCATTAAGTTTGAGGCCATTATGATCATACCACAATTTCAGATTTCTCAAAAGGTTTTCAGCGTTGGCTTGTGTGTCTTTTAAGGTAATTTGTACGTCATCAGCATACATTGAGATTTTTGTATTTGCCGGCATGGTGGGGAACGAAGTAGCGGATACTAGATAAATTACGTTGACCTTTAACTACTATATTCTTTCTAAATTCTATGAATAGAGCTGCTTTAGAATATTTCTTTATTTAATTAATTTTTTTTGTATATTTCTTCATTTTGTATGCAGCTATGAAGCGACTGGAGGCCATGTTAGACTAAAGGCCTTTCGTGTACCATGCTGGAGGCGTTGGTCACGGGTTAGCTGCTTTGGCCCTGTTTGTAGCGCTGTTGCCGTGCCTGCTTCCTTCGAGTAGCGTCAGTTTGGTGCTAACTTCTGTCTTCCTGAAGTGCTAGGGACAAGCTGGCAAGTTGAAGTTCAGTCGATACCCCGTTTCGTCCGTTTAAGTTGGTGCTGTTTGCCCTGAAAAAGAGAGCTCATCCCGACTTCTCGTTCCTGCGCCTTTAGACCGTCATTGCCTGGCACCCCAATTTTGAACCAATAAAATTATATGCGTGTTTTAACCAAAATGAATGAATTAAATAAATAAGACACTTCTGGACGGATTTGTCATTTTTAAAATTCTGAGTTGGCGACTAGCCGTTTTGCGTTTGGTTATTTATATATTGCCCTGTTTATATTAAGATTCTTCCTTACGTTGAGGCGACTGATGAAATTAAATTTGGAAACCTTGTGTGCTCTGTATTAATTAATCACTTCAGCTTCGAAGCAGCTGCTGAATCAAATGTGGTGAGGTAGTTCCTCACAGTATGTCCCTCCTAACCTCCTAACTCTGTACTGATCTCTGAACTACCCCTACTTCTTTCTCAACTCCCAACTTCTTTTATAATTTACTTAGACTCTAATGCCCATCACCCAGCCTGGGGATCCCCAATAGAAGATAGTCGTGGAACCCTGCTTCAACAGTGGGTAATGCATAATGACCTCTTCATCCTAAATACCTCTGAACCAACCTTTCTGTCTTCAAGAGGAACATACACTCATATTGACCTAACTATCACTTCCTCAAATGTAGCTCCGCTATTCTTCAGGCAACCTGTTAAATAGTGAAGTGGGCATCGTTGTGGTGTGATGCTGGTTGTGTTAATAAGAGTTCCGGAGGCTGAGCTTTACGAGTCTCGGAAGAACGTTGTGAGTTTTGCACGGATACCTTGTCGCGTTAGGTTCGCATGTCTTTATGGGGGCTCCGGCGGAAGCCGTGCCTTGGGGGCGCATTGCATAGGCATGCACCGGAAGAGCTTTTTTTAACTTACGGGCTCTGTAGCTTTTGAGGAGAGTCTTTGTATCGATCAGTCAGTACAAGATTAGGAACGTAGCTGTGAGTTTCACTTTCCTTCAGCCTGGTATTCGGCTAGGCTAATTGAAGTTACAGCTTCTGCTAAATAAACCTCTTGTCGGACTGAAAATAGCGACACTAGAATTTGCGACGAGAACTTCGAATCTCCTAAGTGAATTTGAATTTTACAAGTGCTCTGAAATTAAGATGGCGTGTTCTACAGTTCGCTGTCCTCCGTTCGACGATAAAAAAAAACAAACAAACAAACATCGGCATCTTTGGGATGCTTTATTTCCAATCAAGCCTGATACATATGATCTTAAGCATTGGTTTTTCAAATGTCTTTAACTAACCCTATATATAGGACACCATGAAGGTTCCCCCGTAAAGCCGGTACCCATTTCCGACACCTGGGTTGAGTGGGGTATTGTGCTTGAGCTTTCCTTTATACCCAACGGAGAAATCTCCGCGCCAGCGCCGGGATACGAACCCTCGCTTCCAACATACAAGGCTTATCCCTTAACCACTGTGCCACGGAGAGCTGAAGTGGAAACAGTGAGTGAATTCATACAACGTTTGAAAGTACAGAGTGCAGACGCTCTTCAGAAGGTGGGAAACAATGTCGGTAAAAAGCTAGTATTTTAGTTAAAGCTTTTCCGGTAGACATCATTACTGATCTACAATGAAGAATTAAACCTAAGTAACTCACTGATGCTACGTATGATGAACTAGAATAAAAACTAATCCAACAATTTGAAGTACAGAAATCGATTGTCGGCGCGTCTGTTACATTTCTAAACAGAAAGCAAGGTGTTAATGAATCCATAGAAAGTTATGCTAAAACGTTAAATGACTTAGCATCTGCATGCAACTACGAAAATTGCTGTCGCAATCGTCTCTTGAGAGATGCTTTCGTGGCTGGTCTGCATTCATCGCATATTCTCAGTGCAGTTCTACAGAAGTGTGATCGCAAAACATTGAACCAATGTGTTGAACATGCAAAACTCATCTAACAGTTAAGCTCCGATGCTCCAGATATTATTCGTGAGGATTCATCTTCATAGTTTTTCACTGCAGAAAAACTACAGCCGAACTACATATGCATTCACTGCGGAACTAGGCAGAAGCACCATGCAAATAATTGCTATGCCCTGTAATTAAAATGCAAAAAGTGTGGAAAAATAGGCCACATTTCTAAAGTCTGCAAATCTACGACGGCAGCACGGCCTTCTCCAGCAGGACCTACACGAGGAAAATTTGATGCAGTTCGCTCTTACGCGGTGCAGCCGGAGAGGAGCGGTTGTCATTACTACGTAGGAAGAGAAGATGTGTTAATGAAGAATTCACGGGAGCCTCCAAAGCGGAAGAACGAAGTTGGTCTACAAAAGCCTAGGAGTGACAGTGGTGACGGTAATTCTGTACATGAATTTTCTGATTATCCCTTAAATGATTCTAATTTTTTAGAGTAAACACCACTGTAATTCCCGTTACTAAAGAACCTGCTGAGATTACATGCAACTTAAATGGTAAACCTGTTGAAAGAAATTTCCGGTTGAAAACCTTCCGTATTTCTGATGGCGGCTTTGTGGAAGAAAAAATTTTCTTCAGTTGGCCTCTCTTAGTTCACAGACAAGAATTTGAAACTGTTGAAATTGGTTCTTTCTGTTCTTCGTTTTTTTTGTTTAGCAGCTGCATCTTTTCTTTTCGTTTTTTGTGTTTAAATTTAAACTTTCTATAATTAAGCATGTTTGAGCTTCTACCAGACCTGCATTAACCTTAAATCGCTTAAATTAATATTACTCGTGACGCTTCGGCGTTCACTAATTAGATTATCTTTGAGCTTACTCTGCTTGGGCAGCATGTCGCCCTTTCAACAGAAGTGGGTCTGGTACCTCTAACTTATTCCTCTTGCGTAAAAAGCAGTCTCTTTCTGTGACTTGAACTCCTCGACCCGGCTCTTGCAGCCTCTTGAATAGGAACTTATTATTCAAGGTATGTCTTGTCTTAGCCGCGGATTGGCTATCTTCGTTTCGTGAGGCAGAGTCAGAGTAACGGATAACAACGGGAACCAAAGACTCGGGGCCCAACGGGGCCCGATTAGGGGCCCGATGTCACCGTAAACTGCAGAACAAGGACACTTTTAGATTATAAGATAATGAGAAATCACCGCACAATAGGGGAATTTTCAGGTTCAAAATAAAAAATGAAATTAATGAAATAACTGAGAAAGAAATGGAATAAGTGAGATAATAACTAAAATAAATGAAATATCTGAGCAAGGTACTAAGATCACCTAGCTATTACCAGGACTAAGTAAGATCTTCAAATGACAATGATCTAGCACGCCGGTATCAAGAGTCTGGAGAGATTGCCAGTACTCTGCTCGACCGGTAGGCAAATTCTAGTTCCAGAAAACAACAATATACATGGTACTTCCACATTCGTAACATCTCATGGTGGCTCAATATATGGAAGTGGATCAACAATGTCGAGACTAAATGCATAACAATGAAGCAAGTGTTGGAATATCTGAGGCAGAAGAAGGTTTGACTTTCTAAATAGGAAATACATTTTGTACATTGTTTTGAGCTAACAGCATTGTACAAAAATCCCATTTTATAAACATACACATAAAAATTATTTCTTTAGCTTTCCATTATAATTTCTAAACTATTAAATATATGAGCTATGGTCAAAGGGGGACAGTACATTTGCGCATACTGTGTTTATCGCAGGTTCACATGAATGAAGGGCTGCTGTGGGCACGGGTTTACAAGCCTCAGGAAGACAACCTGACAACGCCTTATTTTTTAATACTCACAAGAAATGGGGGACGGTATTATCACGCCTCTATATAAGTTTTCTATTTTCAACCTACATAAACGAAGGGACTCTCCTATTATTTTTCTTTTCTCTACCTGTGGTAAAGGGATTTGAACGGATTAGGTCTCTGATGCAGAGCCAACGCTACAACAGGAACAGCAAACCAGCAGTTACACTAAATTTCACAGGCAAGCACGACGGCTTATTCGGCCGTAGAACAGTCATGGCTTAAAATTATCACACACGAATGCAGCAGATTAGCCATAATGATCCAATGTTGGAATGACTATCTAATAGATGAGCTCACTACGAACTACACCTTTTTCACTTCAACTTAATCTAAGTCAAGTTCAATTTAATGCAAGTCAAGTTTAATTTAATCCAAGTCAAGTTCAATTTAATCCAATTCAAGTTCAAATTATTCCGAGTCAAATTCAAATTAATCCAAGTCAAGTTCAAATTAATCCAAGTCAAGTTCAATAATCCAAGTCAAATTCAAATAATTCCAAGTCAATTTCAAATTAATCCGAGTCAAGTTCATATTAATCCGAGTCAAGTTCATATTAATCCGAGTCAAGTTCAAATTAATCCAACCCTCATTTGAGTCATAAAATGACATAATAATTTGTTAATATGAGTTTTTTGTATTAAATATGTATCTATTGGTTGTTTTAAGCAAGACTGGTATCTAGGATTTATTTATACTGATAGATATTTATATACGTGAAATTCCACTTAAACACATCTATGAAATCATATACATGCAAATACAAAAGGTTATCATTGAACGATATGTAGATTTAATCTTTAAAAGAAATATACAAATGCGAGTCGCTGAGTACTACTGTACGATTCCGCGTGAGTACAATTATATTTCTACCCAGATGCATTCTTGTCTTAGCAATATAAACGTTGCCATCCATTCTAATTCCGTGTTAGTCAATGTGAAGAAATGTAGGATACACTTACAATACACAGAAATAATACATGAAACAATGTTTCTAACTTCATACTGATTTTATTTGTGCGTGTTCACAATTCAATATACAGGGTGTTTCAAAAATACACGGCATAATTTCAGGTATGTATTTCCCACATGTAGACAATCAAAATAGTTCATTACAACATATGTCCGGAAATGCTTCATTTCCGAGTTATGGCCTTCACAACATTGAAATTCACCGGAACGTTTTTCTTTCCGCAGGTCGTTGCCATTACAGAAGATGTTCAAAATGACCACCTCCTGCTTGAATACAGACCTCACATCGATGTCTCATTGACCTGCGAACACGATCCCACACTCCAGGAATGTTGCGTATGTCCTCAGAGCATGCCACAATTCGATTCCGAAGGGATTCCAAATCAGGCACCGGAGACGAATAAACCAATGATTTTAAATGGCCCCACAAGTAGAAATCGAGAGGGTTCAGATCAGGTGAGCGTGGAGGCCAAGCAATTGGGCCACCTCTACCTATCCATCGATCAGGAAATCTTCGATCCAAGTACCGGCGAGCCGTACGACTGAAGTGTGCAGGAGCGCCGTCATGCAAGAAGTGAGCGTGCTGACGATCGATCAGTGGAGTGTCGTCATAAACATCAGGTATGATGTTTTCCAGGAAGTTTGTGTACGCCTGCCCCGTAAGTCTGTTTACAAGTACATGGGGTCCAACTAACCGATCACCAATGATACCGGCCCACATGTTGAGGGAGAACCGCACCTGGTGATGAGATACAACAGTTGCATTTGGGTTTTCATACGCCCATACATGCTGATTGTGGAGATTTGTTATGCCATCTCGTGTGAACTGTGCTTCATCTGTAAATAATACTAAGGCAGGAAAGTTCGGATTTGCAGCACATTGCTGCAAGAACCACTGACAGTACCTAACTCGTGCAGGGTAATCTGCTGGTGACAGCGCCTGTACACGTTGCAAATGGTAAGGATACAATTGATACTCTTTCAGCAGTCTCCAGACAGTCGTATGGGGAACATTCACTTGCAACGCTAACCTTCGTGTGCTGATAGAAGGAGTTCTGTTCACAATCTCCAGAATCTCCTCCTGTTCTTCTGGAGTTGTAGATCTTGGTCGTCCCCTTCCCAATCCAGGAGAGTCAAATTTTCCATACTCGCACAGACGCTGATGGAGACTTACAAATGTCTTCCGATCTGGACATTGTCGCTGTGGGTACCTCTCCTGGTACAAACGACGAGCCAGCGCAGCATTGCCGTCTGCCTTACCGTAGATCAAGTGCATCTCTGCCAGCTCCTGATTTGTGTACATGACACACAGTCGAACGCCAAACACAACACTGAATTTAACCTTCGCCTAGGAATGATCTGTCAGAGTGCCCTCTTAATGTGTCCTTTGACGGCAACGACCTGCGGAAAGAAAAACGTTCCGGTGAATTTCAATGTTGTGAAGGCCATAACTCGGAAATGAAGCATTTCCGGACATATGTTGTAATGAACTATTTTGATTGTCTACATGTGGGAAATACATACCTGAAATTATGCCGTGTATTTTTGAAACACCCTGTATAATACTTTTAAGACTTAAATATGCATAAAATGATTATTATAAAAGTTTTTGAAGTCTTAAAAGTATTATATATTGAATTGTAAACACACAAAAATGAAATCAATAGTGAAGTAGAAACATTGTTTCTTGTATTATTTTTGTGTATTGTAAGTGGATCGTACATTTCTTCCCATTGACTAACACGGAATTAGAATGGATGGCAACATTTTTATTACTAATGCAGGAATGTATCAGGGTATTATTGTACAAGTGCGAGTATAAATTGCAATTAAATGGAATCGTACATTAGTACTCACTGAATCACACTTGTATATTTCTTTTAAAGATTAAAGCTACATATTGTCCAATGATAATATTTTGTACTTGCATGTTTTTGATTTCAAATGTGTGGCAAAGTGGAATTTCACTTATTTGAATATCTATGAGTGTAAATAAATCCTCGAAACAAGTTTTGCTCATCACATCCAACAGATACATATTTAACACAAAAAACTCAATTTAACAAATCATTGTTATTTTTTAACTCAACTGACGGTTGGATTAATTTGAACTTGATATGGATTGGTTTGAACTTGACTCGGATTAATTTGAACTTGACTTGGATTAATTTGGACTTGACTTGGATCAAATTGAACTTGACTTGGATTAATTTGAACTTGACTTGGATTAATTTGAACTTGACTCGGATTAATTTGATCTTGACTCGGATTAATTTGAACTTGACTTGGATTAAATTGAACTTGAACTAGATTAATTTGAAGTGAAAAAGGTGTAGGTTAAATGAGTCAGCGCAAAAGCTCTACACATTTTGTAATAACGTTGAGTCAATGCCCTGGGAGTTGCTGAACTCATTTGGGCTCAAAAGTAGTGTAATATAGCGAGTAATGTAAGTTCTAGTTAGAGAGACCAAAAGTTGGCAACGCTCGATACAGCAAGATCGCAGCTCAGTTCCCGATTGGTTGTAGCCAGCTAAACAGTACATGCTGACTGCAAATGTGTATATAGATTACCATATGTGGCTAAGTACTACACCTAAGCTTTTCTAATTAAAAGGAGGAGCGTGACAACAGCTTCCGGATCTCGTAAAGGAGGAGCGTAACAACCGCTTCCGGAGCTCTTACTCACAAAACAATTGCCACATTATAATGACGCATATTTTAATATAAAACACATCTTCTACACATTTTTTTTTAATTTCAATGTTACTTGGATATATCTGATTCTATAAACAAGGCAAAACGAACAGTTACACGTCAAGGAGAAACTCTGCAGTTTAGAATTAGATGTTAATCCTCAAAATTTATCATTTCAGACCGTACTTTCTTGATTTTGTTGAAAATAGCTTCAATGTATTGAACAATGCAATATTGGTATTTGCGGCCGTGAGACGGTGCTGCATAGGGGTGGCGCCGGTTGTGGGCTGACAGATTAGTCAGTCAGTTGGCAAGTGGCTGCGCTCGTGTGAGGTTTATTGGATGTGCGTTTAGTGCATTGTCCTCGGTGTTAATTGGCAGTTGGACTTCGGCAGTGTTAATCTGTGTGATTGTGTAAGGATAGGAGCATTGTGCGGAAAAGGTTCAGTGGGTTAGGCTCGAGGAGAGGCAGCGGTAAGTTATAGAGGTGGAGGAGACCACGAAGCAGCAGGGCTGCAGTGCTGCTAGGCACGAGGCTTAGGCCGCGGCCAGACAAAGAGCAGTGAAGCAGGGCTGCGCAGAGCAGTTTCGGCTCGCTGGTAGCTGCTAGCTTATGCTCGTAAGTTAGGTGGCCAAACAAACAGCAGTGGCTGGTCGTGAGTCCGCAGCATTTGTAATCTTGGCGCTACGATGGGCGGTGTTTTGTGACAGGCAACCTCAAATTTTTCTTAATAAATAGATGTAGAACAGGCAATATTTCATTGGATCAAGTTTATTTATATCTAGACATATTATCATGCTGTGCATTATCTTCTTAGCATTACAAGTGCATCCGTACACTGTCGTATAGTACTTTTCATTTCGCTAAAATATTTCTACCCACAATGTTTGAAATGGCTTTGATACTGTTTTTTAATTGTTCCAGGAAATTCGACAAAAAATTGATTGCATGATAATATGCTAGTTATGGTTGATGATGGAATAATCATGCAAATAATTCACTGACGCATGACTTGAAACTCATAAATACTTGAATGTGGATTATTTTGCAGTACTGAACGTGTAGAGACATTACAGAACAAGGAACATATTCGTTCAGGCGTATGAATATATACATCTATGGATATAACAACCCGAATTTGGAATTTTTAAACCAATAAACAATATCTAAGTATAAAAGGATCTTTTGTAGTTGACGTGCGGCACTAAGTTTCAGTTTAATGACAATTTTCACGTAAAATTCGAACGTCACTATCGTTTTTGGAGAAACTAACAGTTTTTTAGTTGCGTGCTTTCAAGGTTATTTTTACCGATGTAATGCTGATAAAACGCAAACTTAAAAAATTCTGTATCGGCTTTGCCCAGCACTTTGCGCTGGTACAGAAAAAGTAAAAGATCCATCCTCTCCCCATTTGACTCACATTTAACAATTCTATTTGTGTGCGCACATATACGTGTTTATATATATATATATCAATAGCTCAAAGTCATATTACCCCCAGAAACAATTACTGAGTCTGGTTAAGCGGGCTCTCCGTCCACGCAAAGGTTTTTTTCAAACGAAATAAATGTACAGGGAGTTCATGGAATCGAACTCGTGACTTATAAGTTACCGCGCCAGCACGCTACCGACTGCGCCACCAATCACCCTAAAAGGTGATCGATGCACAACGGAAGCAATGCATGGCACGGCGAAAGCGGGCTCTTCCGTCCACGCATATAATTCCCTTATGTATCAATAGCTCAAAGTCATATTACCCCCAGAAACAATTACTGAGTCTGGTTAAGCGGGCTCTCCGTCCACGCAAAGGTTTTTTTCAAACGAAATAAATGTACAGGGAGTTCATGGAATCGAACTCGTGACTTATAAGTTACCGCGCCAGCACGCTACCGACTGCGCCACCAATCACCCTAAAAGGTGATCGATGCACAACGGAAGCAATGCATGGCACGGCGAAAGCGGGCTCTTCCGTCCACGCATATAATTCCCTTATGTATCAATAGCTCAAAGTCATATTACCCCCAGAAACAATTACTGAGTCTGGTTAAGCGGGCTCTCCGTCCACGCAAAGGTTTTTTTCAAACGAAATAAATGTACAGGGAGTTCATGGAATCGAACTCGTGACTTATAAGTTACCGCGCCAGCACGCTACCGACTGCGCCACCAATCACCCTAAAAGGTGCATCGATCACCTTTTAGGGTGATTGGTGGCGCAGTCGGTAGCGTGCTGGCGCGGTAACTTATAAGTCACGAGTTCGATTCCATGAACTCCCTGTACATTCATATATATATATATATATATATATATATATATATATATATATATATATACATATATACATGCACCTATGCATATATATGTTTCTATTCCTATTTTTTGAGTAAAAACAAAATCTCAAAACATATTACATTTTACCCAAAGCTCTGCGACCAGTTAACACTGAATCATATTTCAAAAATAGATATATTTATTGCAATTGCTTAATAATTCAAAAATAGATCTATCACTGCCCCAAAGGCCGTATCTGTGAATAAAAACAATGAAAAATATAAAAAAGACAAATGAAAAAAGTGCTCGTGAAAAATCATCATCTCTGTGCGTATGCTTATATCTATACAACAAATAATTCAGGAATTCCGAAGAATTCTCTAGTAGAATTTTGAATTATTTATAAGTTGTCAGCCATCTCTTGGGATATAAAATCTCCAAGAAATGATATTTTTGATTTAACTAGCCATTGACAGGGTTAATCTATTTGCACGCCACGTTTGGTTTGTCTACAAGTACGCGTCGTTTGGTTTATCTATTTGTACACCTCGGATAGTTTGTCTATAAGTACGCCTCGTATAATTTGTCTATTAGTAAACCTCGAATGGTTTGTCTATTAGTAGACCACGTATAGTTTGTCTATTAGTACTCCTCATACGTTACGTTTGTCTAAGGACGTCTTATATTGAGAAATTTTTTAAAAGCCAAGATCTTGCCATGTATTTCATATGCCAACCTTTTTTGAAATAAACGGTTTTCTTTTCTTTCTTTCTCACAGATGACCTAACCTGTGTTTCCTCAGTATTACTTAGGAGAAAGATTATTAATGTTTATAACTAAAAAACTAATAGTTCATACGTAAAAGATATATGTTTCAAGTCAAGATGTCATGTGCCAAAAATAGACAAGATATGAAATATTCGGCATTGGTACGCTCTAAAGTTTAGGTATTGACAAAGAAAATGCTAGATTTAGTATAGTTTTTCGATTTATGAGGTAGAAAATACCTATATACGTATAAATAACTGTACAATCCCACCTACCACTATTTTCCATAGCGTCTGCTATAAATGACCATTGTTCATTAACATAGTTATGATCGAAATATTAAGAGATGCACCCCCGATCGCAGGAATAGCGTGTACCGAGGAGATCAGAAGTCGACATCCTCCCCGTACGAACTCTACGGTGCAACTGACTGCTAGCTCCCGAGCAGTGTTTTATCACCCGAGATAAAACGCCGCTACTGCTTGCTTCAGACAGCGCTGCCCTGCACTGCTCTGTGCTACTTGTCTGGCCACCCTAATAGGAATGCCACTAACATAAAACTCCGCGCGGTGTCTGCTCTGCTCTGCCCTGCTCCACTGCTGTTTGTCTGGCCGCGGCCTTACCCGCACAGTGCAGCTGAGCTGTTAGTACTTTGAAGATAGGCGCGTGTGTGAAATAGCTGGGCTACGTTTTTGTGCACTGTGTTATGTTGTTTTTCGATCGCAATAATTATTTAAAATTTGTTCATAACTCTTTTTCTCATAATAGTTTTGACGAGCTTATTAAGCTGCAAAATGATAGATGGGCCAACCCAGAAATTTTCGGAAGGTACAAAAGTGATGAAAAAACTGTGCGTATGACTAAAGTTTAGGCATCATGACACGGGGAGCGTTTGAGAGAGTCAAATATTTGGCCACCCTAAAGTTACTTGTTACAGGGAAGATTGCAGCATAAAGATAGGCAGCCTTAAAAATGGATTTGAAATTGCTTCCCAGGTTGGAAAAATGTGGGCCTTATTGAAAAGTTTTCTGTTTCAAGAAACCAGGAGATAGAATTAATTCAAGTTGAGCAATTACATTGCAAAGTGCAAACCAATAATATTTGTGAACAACATGAAGTATGCTGACGGATTTGTCAGCAGTGTTGAAGATTTTGATGCTTCATAATAGCAGAGGGTACTTTTTAGCAATGAAAACAAATTCAATCGGCTAGGCAGCTATGGCAGGCAATGTATTTGATGATTGAGAAGTGGCAAATCTCATCCCAGGTGTACAATTCCAACAAATCAAGGAATTGAAAGTTCTGTCATGTTAAGGGGAGTAAACAGTGTTATGTTCCAGGACATCTCGTTTGAATGCTGAGTTGAACTAATTCAACTAAATACAGTAATACCATGACATACAAAGTTATTTCATTCCGGGACCTACATCCTGTCTTAATTATTTGTATGCGGGATCAACTATTTCCACAGGAATACTTGTAAAATCATTTAATTTGTCTCATATCCTAAAAACTAGCTTTTCTTTTGCTTTATAATTTTTAAGATTGAAGACATGTTGAGGCCACATTGCTTGAGGGAGACATCTACCCAGAATCCGGAAAATTCCTAGTATTCGTTTTATTGCTGCATTTGCTAGAGATGTGCTTACTTTATACAGAAGTCCTTATTTTACAAGCTAGGGCAGGTTCAGAACGTTCTGTGCTGTGTGAGAGTGGGAAACGAAGGGAAAGGGGATGGATTCGAACGCAGCTGATATTGTCGGACAGTCACCGCATTAGACACGATCCAGAAATATCTGGATTTTGTTTTGTTGGTCTATTCGGCACAGAAATCCTTAGTTTACAATCTAGCAAAGCTACACAATGTTCTTTGCTCCGTGAGCGGGGGAAAGGAAGGGGGTAGGAGAGAAGCACGTCGAGGAGGACACCACAGCGTGCGCTCCTAGAGCGGTGATACGTATCTGTGATACCCCTTGTGATACCGGTTCTTTCAAGGAACCACAAAAAAAAAATTGCGAAGAAAAATATTCGTATGTTAAGATAGCTTTCAGAACACCATCCGCATCAATTTTTCTGAGCCAAATAGCGTACAAATGAAAAAAAAATGAAAAATGGTAGAAAAGCGCTTCCTGAACAATTGAAAATGATAAGTTCAAAAGCTACCTCCTCCAAAAGTTATTATTGTAGAGCATTGATTGAGGCCTCATTGAATGTACAGAGTGACTGCATGGCTGGATGGAGAATCAATTTGAAATTCACAGTACTTTTTAGTTACATTGAAAAATCTACGGAACACCTATGACTATTCAAAAAAATTAAAATTTCATTAAAACTAAGCTATTGCGATTTTAAAATTTATTCTCCATCCAACTATGCAGTAACTCTTTGCGCATTGAATGAGACCCAAATCATTGATCTACAATTGTAAATTTCAGAGGAGATAACTTTCAAAAATACCCTTTTTTTCACCCATTTTCCCCCATTATCTCCGTAATTATTCCGAAAATGGGAAAAAGTCTGGAATACGATCCCTATAACCTTATCAAAAATACATACGTATGCCAAATTTCATAGATCTATATCTATATATTTGTTGTGATATAGTTATATTAGGCATACATATTTAGAAAAATCACGTAAAACATTAGGTGATATTTTCATATCACATTTCATTTTTGGGCTAAATTCCGTGACATTGAGGAATGTGGAAAAACCGTTGGCTGTAGCTTGAGCGTGAGAATACCGATATATGCATAAGGGTGATTTTTCTCTGCTCTAAGCAAACCGTGGTTCTCATATTTCGAAGGGACAAGAGTCTGGCTATAAATATGTCGAGCTCAAGTGGGCAGCATTTCGACGAGAGGGCTAAGGTTCAGGCGTCCACATAAACACAAACACACAAGCTGGCACACAAAACACATTCAGGCAACACAACACAAGACGCACACACAACACACAAACGCAGGCCGTGGAGATATTCACGGTCGAGAACAATGCTCCCAATAGGCGTGGCTACGGGTCAAAACAATTAGTCGTGAAGGGGGAAGGAAGTGAACTCGAAACTGCCCACGATACGAGCCGATGGAAGCAACGAGGGGAGTGCGGACACAAAGAAACAGCCAATAGCACTTCTAGACGTCGAAGTAAGCAAGTCTCCAACCAATAAGAATTGAGATGCTGTCCCAAAAACGGAAAAGAATCGGAATTTTTCGAGAAGGAATGAAGCGACGCGGATAAAAAGGATTCAGGACAAGAATTGGGAGGATTCTGGTCTCAGCAACGCCAAGAAAAGAAAAAAAGAAAAAAAGAAAAGATGTTTATTTTCAAGTTGTCACATGAGATACATGCCAACATATTGGCTTTTAAAAATTTCTTAAATATAGGGCATCCTAAAACAAATGTTCCATACGAGGAGTACTAATTTACAAACCATCCGAGGTGTACAAGTAGATAAGCCATACGAGGCATAATAATAGACAAACTATACGAGGTGTACTAATAGACAAACTGTCAGAGGTGTACAAGTAGATAGACCATACGAGGCATATTAATTGACAAAATATACGAGGCGTACTAATAGACAAACCATTCGTGGTGCGCTAGTCGTCTAACAAAAGTTCTATACTAGGAGTACTAATTGACAAACCATCCGAGGTGTACAAATAGATAAGCCATACGAGGCATAATAATAATAGGCAAACTATACGAGGTGTACTAATAGACAAGCTATCAGAGGTGTACAAAATAGATAGACCATACGAGGCATATTAATAGACAAAATATACGAGGCGTACTAATAGACAAACCACACGTGGCTTGCCAATAGTCTATCTCTGTCAAGGGTAGTTGAATGAGAAATGAAAATATGCCCTAAAAATATGCAAAGCCCTATCACCACCAAAAACATATTTCATATCTTCTCGATATTCACCACATCATGCGGACATGGGTACATGGGATAAAATAGAGATACAGTGTAAGCCGGTTACCACTCATGATTGACAAATATCTACAAAATATTGGTAGAAATGGGTAAACAAACATATATTCAATAATAAAATTCATAGCTTGTACAACATACGGGCAGAAAGATAATTTTACTACGATTCATATGCTCAAATTGAACTTTATTTCATTAATTATATATGACATTAATCCGATTCACAAAGAGGCACGACAGGATTTGGAGCGCAAAAACCGGGAAATCTCGGCGATAGGCCGACATTTCCCGGGCTAGAGTTAATTCAGGATTGACTTCACACGAAAAATTGAAGCCGATGTTTAACTCCTTCAATAACGACAAGATTGTGCAACAAACACCAGCTCGAAGTGTGTGCGGATAATCTCTCCGAACGCTCAAGGAAACTGCGACTGTATCGCCGAAGTAGTAACCTGCAACAAGCACCCGCTCGGAAAATCCAAGGCTGGCACATCTACAACCCAACGAAAACACTCGGAGTATTTCCACGTTGAGTATGAGCTCCCAACAGCTTCAGCATAAAAAAAAATTTTTTGGAGCTACGCGTTCACCAACGATACGGAGGTCAACGGGCAAGTACAACAATAACCAAACCCCTCAGCACTTCAAGAATCACAGGTGTGACAGGACTTCCCAAAAAAGTGTGCCAGTAACGAAGTGCACAGGGGGGGGGGGGGGACTGGAGCAGTGGAGCCGGCAAGATGGAGCGGAGCCATGGAGCAGCCACCGAAGCGTATCGCCGCGGCAGTGGCCACCGCTGAGAATTGGAGATGCGCAGCACCAGCAGTAGAAATAGTGAATAGACAGTGAACATCAATCTGTGAATCATTCATTATCGAGAGTGCGAATGTTTATGATAGTGAGAGCTCTCAAGTAGTAATGTGGGGTAGGTAAAATACAAAGTAGCGCCTCGAACAGTGCTTACAGATTGGCGCGCAGTCCGATGTGATTAGTGTGATGTGTTTTCTTAGCTGAGGTCCTCAATTTGGGTCGTGCATAATGCGAAGCGTTCTGTATTATGACACCATGCTGTAAGTAGAAGGTGCTACCTTTTGGCATAACCATTTATTTCATGTGTGCGCTGGCCAGGATGTTCCTTTTATGCTTCTAATTTCATTTTTGTTTGTGCGTAAACTCCCCGTTTGACGGTTGCCAAGAAATGGTGTTTCGCGTTAAATCGTGTAATCGTTCGCTGGCATTCAATAATTTTCTTGCCTGAATCTTTCATTTCATGTGTCATATTCAAATCCACGTGTTTCTAAAGTAAATTCATGTTAATCTTTCAAATTCTTTTATTCTCCATGTCTGGTATGCAGGTGTACGCAAGCATGAAAGTATAATACTCAAATTTGTGCTGGGGTTGAGATTCCCTCAGCGTCTGGGAAGGGGGGCCTAAACCCACAATCTTCTCATATCGCAACATATTCTATATCCCAAACAACAAACGTGACAGCCATTTTCTTGATTCTGGGTAGACGTCCCCCTTAACCAGATCGCTTACACGCACAACACGTTAATGGTTTTCTATGGTTTCGTGCTTAATTCAAATTAAAGCATAACCCTTTTCCTCCACTACTTCCTCTTGCACCAGCCTTCATGGGACCCATAATTACGGAATAATGAGAGAGGATGAAAAAATAACACCAATTATCACTAAGAAGTAAGAGCCAATGACCAGAGATACCAATGGAGTGATGAGCTACTGTAAACTGACCTTTCGGTCCTGTTGTTAGTGTTGCCACATATCGGGCTTAACCACCAAACTTCTATGTAGTATGTTGGATTTTCCATCAGGTGTAGAGCAAATAATTTGATTGAATTTCACATCGTACGTTGGAAAATTAATTAGTTGATGCAATGATATGTCAAGGTTTGACTACTTCAAAGTTTTAGCTAAACATTTTGTTCCCTATTGTGATGGTAATTTGAAATAAAATCCCATCATCAAGCAGGATAATGTTCCTGTAGTATCTCAAAATAGGCCTCGGAGCAGGATGTCCTTATCACACTTGGTTTGAGAAATCGCAGTCACCGGCGGAAGTGTCATAAACGCAATCGACGGAAGCCGCCTTGTTGCTCATTTACCGGAAGGGCTTTGTTTAACTTCTGGGGGCACTATAGTCTTAAGGAATGTCTGCCCCTTTTTGAGTCAGTACAATATTAGGAACTAAGCTGTGCGTTTCGCTATCCTTCTGCCTGGTATTCGGCTAGGCGAACTGAAGTCACAGGTTCTGCTAAATGAACCTCATGTCGTGCTGAAACAGCGACACTACAGTTCCTATACACACAGTAGCCAACCTAAAAAATTCATCTGGGAGTGTTGCATTTCATTTGTAGCATTTATATTTAATTTTATTGCACTGGCGAAATGATTCAAAAATAGATCTATCTCTTCCCCAGGGGGCGCTTCTGTGAATCAGAAAAATGAAAAATACAATTAGTGAAATAAAGCGCAATTTGAGCATATGAATCGGGTTAAAATTATCTTTCTGTCCGTATATTGAACAAGCTATGAATTTTGATGTTGAGTATATGTTTGTTTACGCATTTCTGCCAAAATTTTGTAGATATTTGCTAATTATAAGAGATATCCGGCTTAAACTGTATCTCCATTTTATCCCATGTACCCATGTCCGCATGATGTTGCAGAGAATACCGAGAGGATATGAAACATGTTTTTTGTTGTTGTTCCTCGACGGTAACTTGATTTTTCTTAAAATTTTTTTTAGGAAATTAAAAACCATTTCATTTATAAGTTTTTCGAAGTCTTTTTCCTTTTCCTTATTTTTCCTCAGTTTTTTTTTACGATTACACAGAGCTTGACTGTCATTTTAGATGTAGCAAGAGCAAGATTGTTTGTTATGTTTATTAGTATTTTTCTTATGATCATTTTCTTTACGTATATATATATATATATATATATATATATATATATATATATATATATAGATATGTGTGTGTGTAAGTATGTGCATGTATGTGTGCGCACGCATATATGTAGGTCTATGTATCTGTGTGCACATGTACATGTTCACACATATACACGCATATGTCGTGGACTATGAATATTTTTCACCGATGCCGCATTATCCGTTGACCAATTTCTGAGAGGCAGTTCTTTTCCTTTATTATCCATCGTTATTTTCTCGTTGCTTTCATTTTCTTAAGGTTGATCGTCGGGACAGAAGGTCTCCATTATTTTATTTTGTTATTAATAAAGATCAAATAGACTGAGACTTTTCAATGTCTTTTACTATTAATGGTAATATTGTTATCAAATCAAATAGGGCCTTATTAAGGTGAATGACGAGATAGTTGCAACGTAAATTTATGTTATAATGATGACGTCTTTCAATTCAATTAGTAAAGAATGACATATTCGGGAAGTAGAATGACACACAATATATATAGCGTATTCTAATTTCTAAATGACAATAATACCATCAGATCTCGGTGATTACGTTAATTCTGATCTATCAAATGACACAATTATAGGAATTCGCATTATTACTTTAAATAAGCAGGATGAACCTTATTACTTGATCAATAGACGAACATAGCCTATTAATATATTGAGAAGTCTGACAAGAACATCGAATACGAGATGGAGCCTCGACACTGGATTATTTAGTAGAGAAGCAAAGATCGTCTAGCACTTCAAACGACATTATCCTACATCTAGACATGAAGCTACTTGGACACAAGTGAGAGTATGGATGAACACATTGTGGATATACTTAGCTCAATCTTGAGAAGCGCTCATGCAGTTAGTCTATGCACGACTTTAATCAGCCATTGGAACTTTAGGCTAAGAGCCCTCTCTCACCTGCCCGCAAGGGCAAGCGAGAGAATCATACGTCTTACTACTGTCTCGGCCGTGCCCTTAATGCCGCTTGTGCACATCCCCCAGAAGCAGCTTGCGCGTCTCTGTCGTGAGTGAGAACAAACACGTTCACTTTCTTGAAGCTTTACGTTAATATATCATAGGAAATAGCAAGTGTCGTGAGATAATTAAAATGGATTAAGCTTCATAGGCAATAAGCAAGTAATTTACGTAGAATGAATAAGATCTTAAATCAACAAAGAAGGAATTGAAATATATGAAGAGAATGGAAGTGTTTGGAAATGATGCCTGTACATGCGGAAGCCGCAGAGCAGAGGGTACGAAGTCCAATGGTGGGGTTCGTAGAGGGGGTGAGGTTACTCGCTGGTTGATTTCAAACGATGCTTCGATGTGACAGTTGGTGATGCTTGGCTCGAAGCGTAGGTCGTTGAGTTCAGAAATGCTGGGCTTATTGACGAGAAATATATTATCCAATGCCGGATCTTTTTAGAAGATGGTTGTTTGGCCGGACAACCCTTCATTTTAACGTTTATTTGAACACGGTGAGGCTCAGTTACAGTAGAACTATGACAAATCCTCCCCGATGTCATTTTTGTATCAAGCTCCCGCTTGATGTTATCCTTCTTCTTCACCCTTACGCGTGCGACTACTACGTCCGAAGATGTGTAGTTCCGAGAAGACAGATACGGAGTATGATGACGTAGTTTGCATTCACAGGGAAGCGCTAAAACGAGGTACCACGTGAAGACATCCGAGCAGTTGTCCTTTGGCAGAACTTTTTCCTAACAACAGATATCGGTAACGTCCCACGCCGTCGTGACCACCACATGCAGCAGTCGTGAAGTTAAAGAACTTCTGGGAATAAATCCCTTTACCCTGTAGTCGCATAAAGACAAAGGGGCTCCTTATCATTATCTTCTCTTACAGAAGAATACTCCGAGTTAAAAAACTCCACAGGGTTATAGATAGAAGGTGGACGTCTTCCTTTAATGCTGGATATCGTCATCTTTTGCATCATCGATGATGATGTAAAAACGCTGCCGTATAATTGGTCGTCTCGCCATTAAATGCAGCACATCGTCGCTCTGTTTTCTTCTCCGTCGTATCCTCCGTCGTCGGTGATTGCCTGGTACGGGATTGCATCACGCCGTGCGCCAACCAGCTGTTCCTCGCGCGCCAAGTATGTGTGTGAGTTCCAGCTGCGGTGTTCGCTCTCGCACCTCGGCACTGTGCCTGTATCGTGTTCCGCCCATGTACGTCGCAGAGTGCATCCATGTCGCAGCCGTCACGCCAAGATCACGTCCAAGGTGTACGCAGTGCACGCACATAGACGCGTATGTGAATCGAGTGTGCGCAGGCGCTGGCGAGTTATCCCTAGCGGTAGTCCCAGCTGTTACGCTCGCTGCTGCCGCCGCTGCTGCCGCTGCTGCTGCCTCGCATGCCTGACGCTCGCAGCATCTGTCGCCCGGGCTGCGATGTACGTCCAGTCACGCACACAGATGTGTACGTGTCGTTGGTCTGTGGTGCATGGACGTGCGGGCGCTCTGCACAGGCAATGGCCCTCTCTGCAGCGGTGTTCTTGTGAAGACTGTAGTCGATTCTCACGTCCTCAGCAGCATATGACTGAAAGTTCGATGACGGTTATTTGCTGGTTTTATAAATCCAAAATTTTCACTCCTTTTCCCCCGCAGGCGTCCACAATCATGCATCCACACTCAGTCCAGTAACTTCATGTTTACAGAAGGGACATACGCTAACCTATCTTAATTCTTATTCGATATGTGACATTACAATGGTGATAATGATTCGCAGAGAGAGAGAACGCAATATTTTCTGATAACACATTAATATTGAATTTCAAAATGAATGAACTGTGTGTCTTTCGGATTAGAATCGAATTCATTTATATTTATAGTTATTTTTATATCCTTCGTTATGAAATATCAATTTGCTAGCATTGAAAGATTATTAACTAATTCACAATTTACGCGACATTTTTTCTTTTTATAAAGAAACAATAATCCAGACATGAATGAATTACATTTCAACATTTTAATTCGTGGTCGTAATTAGTTATTTGTCGACAATGAAGTATAAGTAATTTAGGATAACAAATAAAATTCATTACCACGTTATCTCGCAAAATACATTCAAACATCACGCTAAAATATCCTAAATATAGAGCATCTTATTTGAATATCAAATGCTGCCATGTTGTTACAATGCTGGAATAGAGTCAGTCAGCCGTGTGGGTATGTGGTAGTGCGGTGATGTGGCAGTGTAGTTTGGAGGCAAGAATGTCGATAAGAAGTCGAAGGACCGGGCAGCTAGGCGGCTAAGTTTATAAACAACGCCTCGGCTGGGCGGCTCCTACCACATTCACAAGCCTTACAGCTCCGCAAGATCACACCTCGCCAACAACACACTCTCCAGAAGCGGACACTCATCCTCACCACTCCCCTCAACATGTCGAATTACACAAAACATTGCGTCGAAATTCAGAATAGAACATCAGAATAAATTTATCAAAAGATAATAATTTCTCCAAAATTTATATGTAATATCAATTTTTGAGTGTACGTAATGCATGTGAATTGGTTATGTAGAAAATTTTTAACTAAATGAAATTTTTATTTTAAATGGGCCTCCGTTGACGTATACGAATATAAAGAAAATTTTTAATAAGCAATTTAATTGAAAGTTTTTAATTAAAATTTTAAATGTTTAGGAGATTTTTCAATTAAATTTCAATGATGTTAATTTTACAAGTTTAGTTTTTGAATTTTAAGATTCCAAATAAGAAGCTAAGATGACAACATAGTTTGAATATTCCACGTAACAGAAATTTGAACTTAGGCTAGCGTCATCAAGAGTGCGGTGCGATCGCCAACGCCTTCCTTTGTCGAAAACAAAATGGCGCCGAAAGGTTCACGGTGGATAGATGAATTTCCACAGCATCCAACTCAAATTAATAATTCTCATAGAGAAACTCAGTGTAATAATCAATTGAATGACGCGTGATTTAAATTTTTAAATCGCGTAAATTTTGAAAATAACTGTTTCATACATTTTGGCATTTTCAAATACAGAGACAAATAATACATACAATGATATAATGAAATATGGAATTCAGAATGGATCATTAATTGGGATAAGACATGATTATAAATGGCTAACCTGAAGCATGATTATTGAGAGAAATTAATAAATCAAACAGAAATTAATACATGATTTGACATATGAATAATTTTATAGTAAACAAACACAATAAATGAAATGTAAATAGGTTCACAATAGAAATAAAATCGCAAAATATTAGTAAATGGGCACACAAAATAGAAACAATTTAAATGCAAGCGGGATACAATGACATATGTGGTTGAACACCCTGATACAATGATTATGATAATCATTCATTACAATTTAAATCATCCTTTACTATCTGAATTCGCGTCTGGCCGATCAAATGTAATTTTTATGCTTTATAAAATATTTGAGGCGGATTTGATATAATTAGATATAATTTGAAAATTTTGAAATAATTTGAAATGGTTTTTGGTATTTTTGGTAACGTGACAAGTATTTCAAGCGGCCTCTTACGGAGACGAAAGATCCATCACCGCTTGCCTCCATTTGTCGTGGACTATATTATTTTTCACCGATGCCGCATTATCCGTTGGCCAATTTCTGAGAGGCAGTTCTTTTCCTTAATTATCCATCGTTATTTTCTCGTTGCTTTCATTTCTTAAGGTTGATGGTCGAGACAGAAGGTCTCCATTATTTTATTTTGTTATTAATAAAGATCAAATAGACTGAGACTTTTCAATGTCTTTTACTATTAATGTTAATATTGTTATCAAATCAAATTGGGCCTTATTAAGGTGAATGACGAGATAGTTGCAACGTAAATTCATGTTATAATGATGACGTCTTCCAATTCAATTAGTAAAGAATGACATATTCGGGAAGTAGAATGGCACACAATATATATAGCGTATTCTAATATCTAAATGACAATAATACCATCAGATCTCGGTGATTACGTTAATTCTGGTCTATCAAATGACACAATTATAGGAATTCGCATTATTACTTTAAATAAGCAGGATGAACCTTATTACTTGATCAATAGACGAACATAGCCTATTAATATATTGAGAAGTCTGACAAGAACATCGTATACGAGATGGAGCCTCGACACTGGATTATTTAGTAGAGAAGCAAAGATCGTCTAGCACTTCAAACGACATTATCCTACACCTAGACATGAAGCTACTTGGACACAAGTGAGAGTATGGATGAACACATTGTGGATATACTTAGCTCAATCTTGAAAAGCGCTCAGTTAGTCTATGCACGACTTTAATCAGCCATTGGAACTTTAGGCTAAGAGCCCTCTCTCACCTGCCCGCAAGGGCAAGCGAGAGAATCACACGTCTTACTACTATCACGGCCGTGCCCTAATGTCGCTTGTGCACATCCCCCAGAAGCAGCTTGCGCGTCTCTGCCGTGAGTGAGAACAAACACGTTCACTTTCTTGAAGTTTTACGTTAATATATCATAGGAAATAGCAAGTGTCGTGAGATAATTAAAATGGGTTAAGCTTCATAGGCAATAAGCAAGTAATTTACGTAGAATGAATAAGATCTTAAGTCAACAAGGAAGGAGTTGAAATATTTGAAGAGAATGGAAGTGTTTGGAAATGATGCCTGTACATGCGGAAGCCGCAGAGCAGAGGGCACGAAGTCCAATGGTGGGGTTCGTAGAGGGGGTGAGGTTACTCGCTGGTTGATTTCAAACGATGCTTCGATGTGACGGTTGGTGATGCTTGGCTCGAAGCGTAGGTCGTTGAGTTCAGAAATGCTGGGCTTATTGACGAGAAATATATTATCCAATGCCGGATCTTTTTAGAAGATGGTTGTTTGGCCGGACAACCCTTCATTTTAACGTTTATTTGAACACGGTGAGGGTCAGTTACAATAGAACTATGACACATATGCATACATATATGTTTCTATTTCTATTTTTTTGCGTAAAAGCAAAACCTCAAGACACATGATATTTTACCTTAAGCTCTGCGATCAGTTAACGCTGAATCAAATTCCAGTAATAAATATATTTATTGCGCTTGCTTAATGATTCAAAAATAGATCTATCACGACCCCAGAGAGCATTTCTGTGAATAGAAGAAATTAAAAATATGAACAGACAAATGAAATAAAGCGCTCGTGAAAAAATTATCTATTGTTGAGAATTACCGTGTGCGCCTCTCAGGTACTTGCCAGTTTGCACTTTAAAGGCTTTCAGCTGACCGGGGGCGGAGGAGGAAGCTATGTCGGTGAGATATTTTTATATATTCAAAAGGAAGAAAATGAAAGAGAGGCCAAGAGGCTTAGAGGCTTAGAGGCTTAATATTTACCATTACACGACGGACTTGAACTGTACTGTGTACTCGTCCTATTAGCTGGGGATACATTGACACTCGCATTGGAAGCTCACAACCATCGGGCGCGGGCAAGCGCGCGCAGCGAAAGGGCAGCGATCGTTCACATTGGCACAGCGCTAGCAGGCAGAGAAGCGTCAAAGTCGGCGGGCAGAGTGTGTCGCTCACACTGCTCAGTTGCAATCCAGACGCTGAGTTGGGATGTACTGCGCTCCGCGCTCTAGTACTTCTCGCCAGGAGCTGCTGATGCTTAGTAGAATAGCGCTAATAATTTATTTCGTATGTCATTGATTGCACGTTCTTCAATGTTCTTGTTTTTGCTGATTTTTGTTGCGCATATGCAGCATAAAATATGAAGGCTTCGGCAAGAATTATGCTAGAAAAACCATATGTAGAAACACTCTATGCATATATGTTACACTCTATGCATAATTGTGGAAGCGCATATTACATGCTAAGCAGAAATATGCATCCATATAAATGCTTCACTTGAATAGCTCCAAATTTATATTTTTTGTGAGGAAAATTGTACAGAAACAATGATACAGGATACAGTGTACTTCTTCATACACGGAAAAAATAATTTCTTTCATAATTTTCTATTAATATTGAGTGTATACAATTCTCAACTAATTTTTATAACTTATCTAAACATAAATATTTTGAAACAAAAATAATTCTAATCTGAACGAGTCAAGGACGATGATAACGAACGAAAAAAAAGTAATCTAATCCAAGGCTGGTTCTGAACTATATATTTTTTCATGAATGCAAGGAACATTTCTTAATCCTTCTTTTATACGAGGAATATATTTTAGCATCAAATTCGAGGGTTGCTCTTGATAATTGCGTGGTAGTTGAGATTTTTAAAAACAAATCTTCTACGATTATCTGCCAGCCAAGTTTTACACTGCGAAAACTTCCACTCGACATCGCAAGAAACAAGAGGAGCAAAAGTGAAGCAAGTTAGTTCGAATATTCCTTTATGGATTCATCCATTGCGTCAGAGATCTCACGAGTCAAAATTGAGTTGATTGTTTTTATCTTTTCATAACCTTTGTTTATCACCAAAATGCAATTTAACTCTTCATAATACCTTGTATCATATCTGTTCTTCAATGTTTCCTCTACGATATCCATTAATTTTATTGCTCTCGAAGTAAGAAGTCCCAGTATTGTTATGCAAGAGCAATAATAATTATTCATATCCTTCGATAACAATAATTTGATAAAGTGTGCACTAAGCCCAACAAAGTTCTGCGTGATAATATTTAGAAACTAAAAACTTGTACCACGCAAAACTTCTCTAACGTGTTCTGAGTGAAAAAAAGTTTTATATATCACCTGTTTCTCGCAATAAATGCGATAGAGAAATTCTTCCTGAGCTTGAAAATCTTCAAATTCCTTGAAGTATTCTAAATATGATGCTCCTTGTTCACCTTCGGCATGATTGTAGATCACTTTTAGCCGCACTAATCTCAAATACACTTCATAAGGAACTATATCTAAAAAAAACTTGAGCTAATTCCCGCAAAATTAAAGTAAACTTTTGAAGTAGCTGTAGCAACTTACAATTATTATTGATTTACGAAAAATTTCAATTTACAAAATTGATCCAGTTATTCAAAAAGAATTAAATAAAACTGGATGAAAAAAAGAATATAATTTAAAAGTAATGGGAAGGTTTTACTAGGTTTCAGTTTACTGCCACTTACAGTTAATCATGCATGTTCGCCATATTTTATGCTGTTCCGAGTAAAATATGCGATATGCTCACACTGCATATATACTTGTGGGCATATTTTATGCTACCTAAAATATACTCAAAAGCATATATATGCAATATGTTCAATGTCACATCCCTACTGATGACATGCTGCAGGCTACGGCTCATCTGTAGATGGAGTGATTGATGGGCAGGCGGCGGCAAAGAATGGCTAGGGAGAATGTCCAAGTGAACCTCACTTTGCCCGCCTGCTAGCCCGGCAACAGTGTATGTGCCCGTCGAAGTGACACTCAGAGTGTTGAAAAGAGTGTCAATGTATCCCTAGCTTTACTCCATGTACGTGGAACAACAGAGTGCTGCACTTCGCCTGTGCATTCGACAACATTCTCGCAATCTTGGTCCCTTTCTTTGACCGTACTCTTGATTCGGTTTGTGTGAATGTGTGTTTCATGTTTATTTTGTTCAAACTAGCCTTTCAGAGCGGTATTAATAATTCCTAGGCTTTCTAGCCGCCTCTAACCTTACTTACTTACTAAACGGTTCTGTCGAGCCGTACTTACTTACTTATCGGTTCAGTTGAGCCGTACTTAATTACTTACTTACTTGCCGGTTCGGTTGAGCCGTACTTACTTACTTACTTGCCGGTTCTGTTGAGCCGTACTTACTTACTTACTTGCCGGTTCGGTTAAGCCGTTCTTACTTACTTACTTACTTGCCGGTTCGGTTGAGCCGTACTTCCTTACTTATCGGTTCAGTTGAGCCGTACTTACTTACTTATCGGTTCGGTTGAGCCGTACTTACTTACTTGCCGGTTCGGTTGAGCCGTACTTACTTACTTGCCGGTTCGGTTGGGCCGTACTTACTTACTTACCGGTTCGGTTGAGCCGTACTTACTTACTTACTTGCCGGTTCGGTTGAGCCGTACTTACTTACTTACTTGCCGGTTCGGTTGAGCCTTACTTACTTACTTGCCGGTTCGGTTGAGCCGTACTTACTTACTTACTTGCCGGTTCTGTTGAGCCGTACTTACTTGCCGGTTCTGTTGAGCCGTACTTACTTGCCGGTTCTGTTGAGCCGTACTTACTTGCCGGTTCTGTTGAGCCGTACTTACTTGCCGGTTCTGTTGAGCCGTACTTACTTGCCGGTTCTGTTGAGCCGTACTTACTTGCCGGTTCTGTTGAGCCGTACTTACTTGCCGGTTCTGTTGAGCCGTACTTACTTGCCGGTTCTGTTGAGCCGTACTTACTTGCCGGTTCTGTTGAGCCGTACTTACTTACTTGCCGGTTCTGTTGAGCCGTACTTACTTACTTGCCGGTTCTGTTGAGCCGTACTTACTTACTTGCCGGTTCTGTTGAGCCGTACTTACTTAGCTGTCAAGCTACGCTCTTGTATTAAGAGCCCGTTGGGCCATCCTTAAAAACGTTAACTCTTATTGATACTTGCTCTGAATGGCATTCTTCCACTATCGTCTTTTCGTTATTTTTCCATCTCTCACCTAACCTCTTTCTAAAAGAAGCTCCAATGGCTTCACTCGGGAAGTAATTCCTTAGGTGAGGGTTATCAGGACTTCACTTATTTTGAACTTAGATTTGTGCTCTACATTCCACTGTTATTGAAATAACTGAAGGAAACTTGCTAGTTTTGGGTATTTCGCAAGCTTACTACCGTTTTCTTTTGCGCAGTATACCGCAACTACCGCCGGGTCCTGTCTGCTTCCAACCCGACAGCAGATGAGGGCGTCAATTCGGCCCCGCTAAATTCTTGTTGAGCGCCCATCTGACTCCTAATTTGTCCGAGGTTCCTACCCTTCTGGAGGTACCATTCAACTCTTGAAAACGGTACCTCCACTCTCTCTCCGAACACTCGCAAGCTAGGAGGAAGCGAGGCCTCATCAACCAATTTCTGAACGGAATTCGATTCCATTCCTGCCTCAATCATTGTAAAACTTCTACGTTCTTGTCTTCGTTTACGTTACCAAATTAAAAACTTTTGAAAACCTTGCAGTGTGTGATTTCCTTACACACTAAAATACTAAGGAATTACCTTTTTCTATTATGCATTTGTCATAACAAGTGCGTTCAACTTTCTTCTAAAAATTTCTCTTCATTCTGTCTCACTTGTGTAAATTTTGATTCCTTCATCATGACTGAACCCATTATTCAGCGAAGGTCTGTTTACAAACGTAAAATAACACTCTCTCTTCGCAAGGCAGAAAATGCAGCTACTGCTGGAGCAGTTGCCGAGGTCCAGGCTTATTGCGAAGAAATTCGCCGAAACTTGGATCAAGTAAGGGCTTATGATGAAAGTATCATTAGCCAACTTTTGGAGACTGCTAAAGATGATGCCGCATTAAATAAGGAAGTAGATAACCAATGTTCCTATTCATCTGATGTTGAAATTAAGCTGAAAACTTTGCTGGCACCGCAAAGGCAGCCTGATCGCGAACCTCTCCCTCCACTAGCGGACGTGAAGTTACCTAATCTAAAATGTGTTGTCTTCACAGGTGAGGGAGATGATTTTCTTAAATACTCGACATTCTTATCTCAATTTAATGACGTTATTGGCCACAGGGTTTCACTTTCTGGCTCGGCCAAGCTGACCAATCTCAAAACTTACTTGAGTGGGTATGCTTTGAAGCTTATCGAGCACTTAACCATTACCGATTTAAATTTTAAAGTTGCCCTTGACCTGCTTGAACAAGAGTTCTCGAAACCGGACGCCATTGTTGGCAGTCTATGCAAAAAATTGCTAGAACTAAAGTGCAAATTCGATCACTCCTATCAAGAAACTAGGATCTTCATTTCTGAAGTTCGTAGTATTGTTGCTGATCTTAAGACGTACAATTGTGACGTCATAGGAGAACGATCTGGATCACTTTTCGGAAGCCATGTCGTGTTCTCTAAATTGCCTTATCCCTTTCAGCAAGAGTTGGCGCGGAAAATTGATAACAATTATCCTCAACTACAGGACATCTTCGACAATTATGTCCACGTCATTGAGACGTTGAAGCTCAAAAATTCCAGTAGACCTGAGAGGTCCGAAAAGCGGAAGAATTTCCCAGCCAAGAGTTATTCTTCAGTGGCCCCTAAACTCGGACCTCAGAGACAGGTATTTGCTAACGTATCCACTGCTACCCCTGAGAGGAAGACGTGTAAGTTTTGCTCTAGCTTGAGCCATTCTATGCTGCATTGCGTTGCTTACCCATCCTACAAAAGTAGGGTAGACCGGTGTGCTGAGCTGCGTCTCTGTGGTAATTGCACAAGCTCGAAGCATGATACCAGCTCGTGCAGTGCAATGCTAGACTACGAATGTAAATTTTGTAAAAGGAAAAATCACATAGCTGCTTTGTGTAAAAAGGCCAAATTGCCTGAGCTGCAGTCTAACCTTTGCTTGAATTCTACTGCTAGTAATAAATCTATCTTTCTCCTTCCTACTATTACTCTGCCAGTAAGCAAGGGGAAAACTACTACAAACGTGAGGTTCCTCTTAGACTCTGGTTCGCAGCGTTCCTACGTTTCAGGAAACGTCATAACTCGGCTTAGGTGTCCCGAGTAGCCCCCGACCGCTACTGATGTGGTGAGCTCGTTTCTTGAACAGGGAACCAAGTCCTTTGCTGAGATCAGTCTGGGGATTAATTTGTTGGATAATAAAAATTCCTTACAGATTCCCGTACTCGTGGACAACGACTTCAACATGTCTTACGACATTGCCTTCTTGGGAAAGGCGGTAAGTAATCTTAAAGCTGCCTACCAACTTGCTGACAATTCTCTAACAGAGAATTCAGATACGGTAGTCCTAGAAGGAATTCTAGGAGTTGATATTGTTCAGTGTTTCTCCCATCTTGAACTTACAAACTGCATGAACGGAACTGCTTTCGGGTATGGTTCGAAAGTTATCCCTTGGGGGAATGTTGAACACTTCTTGAGGAAAAATCAAGTTCCTGCTCTGTATAAACATTTGAATGCGCTTGGCCGCGAGACTAGTGCTCACGCCAATTTTGGTTTAGATTCTCAGAACCAACTGAACTGCTTGCCTTCCTCTGTAAACTTAGTCACGTGCTCCCGTCCGGTGGCCGAGAGCGAGGTGACTGAGCCTGTTCTTTCCATAGAGAAATTTTCTAGTCTTGAAAAATTACTCGGTGTGACAGCTAAGCTGTTCCAATTAGCAGATGTCGCAAAGAAGCGAAAGGTAAACGCTTTGGAGAATTACGGCAAAGCCCGTTTGTATTGGATTAAGATCCATCTGGCTACTTTCTTTCCTAAAGAGCTCGACTTCCTCTCTCATCCAGAGGGACGCACTCCCGTCCCTTTGGTTAAAAATCTTAACCTTTTCCTTGACTCGAGCGGCATAATTAGGTCGAGAGGTCGTCTGAGTAGGTGCAAACGAATCTCCTACGAAGCCGCCAATCCTATCCTAATTTCTAAACGCGGTCACTTGTCAAAGTTGCTTGTAACGCATTGTCATCTGAAGTGCATGCACCTTGGCGTTTCTTCCACGCTGAACTGTCTGCGCAACAGCGGGTATTGGATCCCTAAAGTTAGACCTCTAATTAAAGAAATCATTAGGCAATGTATGCCGTGTACCAAGTTGAATGCTCGTGCATTCAAATATCCTGCTCCAACAGATTATCACTCGGATAGAGTCAACTATGTCAAGCCCTTTAAAAATGTTGGCGTTGATTTCACTGGCCACTTCCACGTAAAATTGGGCGATACCTACGTTAAAATGTATATCGTCATCTTTACTTGTCTCTGCATAAGAGCTATACACTTGGAACTGGTTCCCAACATGTCAACTAACGCTTTTCTTGCAGCTTTCATTAGATTCTCCAATCGATTTGGATTTCCAGAAACTGTTTACTCCGATAACGCTCCCTCTTTCCAACAGGCTGCTGAACTGTTGAATAGTTCGATGTCAGAAAGCGTCACCGGGTATTTTGCTCGTAATAACATTAAGCATGTCAAAATTCCTCTTTATTCAGCTTGGTTCGGTAGTAGTTGGGAGAGACTAATCTGAGTCGTCAAGAGTTGTCTCTACAAATCAATTGGTCGGAGTAAAATAGAATATTTTTCTTTCATGACTTTGCTATCTGATGTGCAAAACGCAGTCAACTCTAGACCGTTGACTTACGTAGATTCAAATGACCTCTCCAAAGAGTGGGTGTCACCTAACTCCTTTTTCAATTTGGGAAATAATAACGCTACCGTAAGTTTCGGTAGCGTCGCAGGTGATCAGTTCTTGCAGCCTACCCATGCAGACCTAGTAAGGTCTTTAGAGGTTAGAGAGGAGGCCTTAAAACAATTTGAGAACTTCTGGTATAACGAGTATTTATTGTCGCTTAGACAAACTGACAAAAACCTTTACGAACCAAACTGGGAGGACCGTATTAGCGAAGGGTACATCGTGTTAATCTCCTCTCCAGTCAAGCCTAGGCCTTTATGGTCTATGGGAAGGGTTTTGGAACTGTTCACGGGGAATGATGGCAAGACGCGCTCTGTTAAACTCTTGAAACCAGACAGGTCAACGGGAGAATATGCCATCTCGCTCCTATATCCGTTAGAACTTACACTTGACGATGTTGTTCCTCTAACGAAACCTGTAGTTTCTTCCAGTGTACCTGGGCAGCAAAGTCGACCTCGGAGACAGGCTGCTCGGAGGTGCCTGGAAATCTTGAGACGTCAATAAATTGACGTTTCCCGCCCCCCGGGAATGTGTTGAGAATTACCGTGTGCGCCTCTCAGGTACTTGTCAGTTTGCACTTTAAAGGCTTTCAGCTGACCGGGGGCGGAGGAGGAAGCTATGTCGGTGAGATATTTTTATATATTCAAAAGGAAGAAAAGGAAAGAGAGGCCAAGAGGCTTAGAGGCTTAGAGGCTTAATATTTACCATTACACGACGGACTTGAACTGTACTGTGTACTCGTCCTGTGTACCTTAATGGAGTAACGTGGAACAACAGAGTGCTGCACTTCGCCTGTGCACTCGACAACATTCTCGCAATCTTGGTCCCTTTCTTTGACCGTACTCTTGATTTGGTTTGTGTGAATGCGTGTTTCATGTTTATTTTGTTCAAACTAGCCTTTCAGAGCGGTATTAATAATTCCTAGGCTTTCTAGCCGCCTCTAACCTTACTTACTTACTAAACGGTTCTGTCGAGCCGTACTTACTTGCCGGTTCTGTTGAGCCGTACTTACTTGCCGGTTCTGTTGAGCCGTACTTACTTGCCGGTTCTGTTGAGCCGTACTTACTTGCCGGTTCTGTTGAGCCGTACTTACTTGCCGGTTCTGTTGAGCCGTACTTACTTGCCGGTTCTGTTGAGCCGTACTTACTTGCCGGTTCTGTTGAGCCGTACTTACTTGCCGGTTCTGTTGAGCCGTACTTACTTACTTGCCGGTTCTGTTGAGCCGTACTTACTTACTTGCCGGTTCTGTTGAGCCGTACTTACTTAGCTGTCAAGCTACGCTCGTGTATTAAGAGCCCGTTGGGCCATCCTTAAAAACGTTAACTCTTATTGATACTTGCTCTGAATGGCATTCTTCCACTATCGTCTTTTCGTTATTTTTCCATCTCTCACCTAACCTCTTTCTAAAAGAAGCTCCAATGGCTTCACTCGGGAAGTAATTCCTTAG
The DNA here is from genome assembly GCA_030386875.1 of Morinoia aosen. NCBI lineage: Eukaryota > Metazoa > Arthropoda > Malacostraca > Amphipoda > Talitridae > Morinoia > Morinoia aosen. The sequence goes on along the minus strand of CM059572.1, from coordinate 1,476,673 downwards.
GTGAGGGTTATAAGGACTTCACATATTTTGAACTTAGATTTGTGCTCCACATTCCACTGTTATTGAAATAACTGAAAGAAACTTGCTAGTTTTGGGTATTTCGCAAGCTTACTACCGTTTTCTTTTGCGCAGTATACCGCAACTACCGCCGGGTCCGGTCTGCTTCCAACCCGACAGCAGATGAGGGCGTCAATTCGGCCCCGCTAAATTCTTGTTGAGCGCCCATCTGACTCCCAATTTGTCCGAGGTTCCTACCCTTCTGGAGGTACCATTCAATTCTTGAAAACGGTACCTCCACTCTCTCTCCGAACACTCGCAAGCTAAGAGGAAGCGAGGCCTCATCAACCAATTTCTGAACGGAATTCGATTCCATTCCTGCCTCAATCATTGTAAAACTTCTACGTTCTTGTATTCGTTTACGTTACCAAATTAAAAACTTTTGAAAACCTTGCAGTGTGTGATTTCCTTACACTATCTGTCCGTATGCTGAACAAGCCATGAATTTCATTTTTGCGTGTAAGTTTTTTTACGCCTCTCTAGATGTGGGTGCTGTGTTGCGCGATGTTCATTGTAAATTACTTTGTAACTAACCTTTTCTCAATACTTGATAGTCATTTACGATGGTGTTTCAATCTGCTCCGGTATAGCGTTTTTTGTCGTTTTCTTACTTCGATTCAACTAATTAACTTAGGAGTTCCGAAGAATTCTTTAGTAGCGTTTGAATTATTTATAAGTTGTCAGCTATCTCTTGGAAAATAAAATATCCAAGAGGTGATATTTTCATTTTTTATTCAACTATCCCTTGACAAAGTTAATTTATTAGCACGTCACGTATGGTTTGTCTATTAGTACGCCTCGTATAGTTTGTCTATTAGTACGCTTCGTATGGTCTATCTATTTGTACACCTCTGATAGTTTGTCTATTAGTACACCTCATATAGTTTGTCCATTAGTATGCCTCGTATGGTTTTTCTATTTGTACACCTTGGATAGTTTGTCTGTCACCCCAAATGCAAACAATCCTTTTATACATATTATTGTTCATTTTTTATTAACTTGTGCTTCTCTCTAAATCCTGTGTCGACAATTATCATGTGTATTACGATAACCATGTACGAATAGTAATTAGGGATCTAAATCATTTGTTTCAACACTTAACATGGGTATTACGATAACCATGTATAAATAGCAATTAAGGGTCTCTATGCTAAGGTATTTGAATACATTTTTTGCTTTTATTTCAATACTTGTGCGCACTAATGAAAGTGTTTTTCAAATGAGCGTCGCGAGGATTGTGTTCTCTTAGTTCAAAATCAGACTAGGCAAGGAAAGGAACTCATTTTTGTTGTGCTTTTCTGTCAATCATTTTTGCTTCAACATTCTACACGGGTATTACAATACCAATGTTTTATAATCAGGTAAGGATGTTAATGTTAAGGTGTTTTAAAAACCAATGATTCGACATTTCATGTATGTACTTTGTTGGAAATAAAATGTTTTTCTTTTCCTTTTCTTTTCTTTCTTAGTACTCCTCGTACGAAACGTTTGTCTTAGGACGTCTCATATAAAAAATTTTGAAAAGCCAATATGTTGGCATGTATCAGGTGTAGCAACGTCGTTGGAAATTAACGGTTTTTCTTTCTTTTTCTTTCATGTTGGGATTTTTTCTGCTGCCCAGTCACCAGACTTCAATCCAGTGAAGAATGTGCGGCACCTTATCATGCAACAGTTACGTCAAGACAGCATCAGAAACCTCAATGAACTTTAAGCTAAAATAACAGTGAAGTTGGACACCCTCTCGCTAGCCTATTTGTCTGTAAATAATCTGGGAAATGCCAAAGACATTGTGAGCTGTCAAATTCCAGATAGGTTATGCTGCTAAATATTGATGTTTATTTAGTTATGAACATAATTTTTTACTCAAAATTTAAATGACATTTTTGAAATCTCTGAGCTATTTTTTTAGTTATTTTATAAAAACTGGCAAGAACACCAGAATAATTAATTAAATAAAAATAAATGATGATCTTATTATTGAAGAAAATGATGCTTAGTTCAATTGAACATACCTTAATTAGATCAGCTTACTTAAATCTACTGTAATTTACGAGTTAGTGAAAAATTGGGGCTGCTGAAGTTCTTTCTGGTGGCCCTGTAATTCCCTGTGCTTTGTATTATTAAATTAGAACACAACTCAGGCCAACTTCCCTGCAATAGTGGTGATGTTATTCTTAGAACCTTGTTTTGTGTTATGTTAAGATCTTGGTCCAAAAAATGATATGAATCAATGATACACCAACAACACAGAGAATTCATGGAAATTTACATTCAAGAGGAAAAGAAAAAAAAGAAAAAACATTCTATTTTCAATGAAGTATAACATGAAATATTGATACATTGGTTTTTAAAACACCTCAACATTAACATTCTTAACTGATAATAACACATTGGTATCGTAATACCCTTTTAAAATGTTGGATCAAAAAATGATTGACAAAAAAGTACAACAAAAATGTGTTCCTTTCCTTGTTTAATCTGATTTTGACAGTGCATTTAAATATAACAAAGAGAACACAATCCTCGTAACGCTTAGTTGAAAATTGTATTCGTTTGTGCGCATTTAAATTGAGATAAAAATAAAAATCGCGTTCAAATATCTTAACATAGAGACCCTTAATTGCTATTCATACCTGGTTATCGTAATACCCATGTTAAGAGTAGAAACAAATGATTTTATTCCTTAATTGCTATTCATACATGGTTATCGTAATACCCATGATAATAATTGTCGAAACATGATTGTCGCGGTAGTCGGATTTTGGTAATGCATTTAAAATACAGGTGACTAAGAGAAGCATGATTCATGTGACGCATTGCTGAAAATCCTCTCGTTAGTGCGTACTCATATTGAATTATGAGCATAAGAACATAGGAACTAGTGATACGAGTGTGAGGGATTGATGTTAGAAGTAAAACGGGCATATTTAATTTATTTTGCGTCTAGAACTATGCGGTAGACAGTCATGATTTGGGACAATTTTTCACACGGACGCATCATATCTAGTATGCCAAGTGGTGAGCTCGGAAAGAATATATTATTCACTATAACAAAACAAAAAATTGCAATGATATTTCTTACTTACGCTAATAGGGCTGGCGCAAAGAGTTCATCGGAGTCAAAGACATGAAAAGGATTGTAGTACAATACTAGCCGTGACTTTTTCAACATAGATGGAACCGTAAAAAAGTTAACTACCCAAAATAGTGTTGTCATAATGTATTCACGAGAGTAAGAAAGTAAGAAGAGTTATCACACAAAACTAACATGAGCAATTTCAGACCAGAATAAGAAGAATAAAAAATGATGTTCTTCAAAGTTATGACATTCTACGAAACCTTGGCCTTTATAAAATGTTTTAATAAAACGAAAAAAGAGATAAAAGATGCTAAAGTACCCTCACATTAACATCCTTTCTTTGTGGTAATTAATTTGGTTTTAAAAATGCAAATAAATAAAAGTAACTAAGAAAAAAAATCCATCTGACACATAGTTTGAAACACTCTTGTTGGGGTGCGCGTATGAGTCCATAACATTTGCAGCCTGAATGGAGCAATACGAAAAGTTAGCTACCGAAAATGATTTCGTCTTAATGCACCCACGAGCGTTGGAAAGTAAAAATTTCCGTTGAATAACGTCGCACGTTCAAATGTTTTAATATGAACGAAAAATGTTTTTAATATCTTGAAATTTAGACCATGACTTGGTATCTACACATGGGGACCGTAATACTTATACCGGTTAATTTTTGAAACAAATGGTTGGGAGAACAGAACGTAAAAATGCATTTTCTTTCGGTGTTTGCTTTGATTTCAACAATGCATTTTATTACAAGTGGTCAAGAAAACATTGTGTATGTGATGCATTGCGAAAAACACTCTTTTCACTGCACTCCCATGTTGGAATTTGAGCTTATGAACATAGGAACTAGTGAAATGAAGGATTATGGTTGAAATTAAAACGGGTAGATCCAAATTAATTTGCGTCTTAGACTCTGAGGTTGGTATTAGAAGTAATTTTACATTGTTTCGTCTCAACTAGTAAGCTAAATAACTGGCTTGGATAAAATGAAATATTTTACAATAACACAAAAATTAAATTTCATATGCTACTAGCATTGGCACAAAAAAGTTCACCGGATTCAAATAGATGAGGATCGTTGTACAATGCCAACCATAACATTTTCAACACTCCTGGGACAAAACGAGATAGTCAAAACAACCTAGAATAGTGTGGCCAAAGTATACTCAAAGAGTGTAAGGGACGACACTTTGTCACACTAGAGCATTTTAGGAGGGGAATATGTTCTACATATATATATATATATATAATAAATGTATGTACACACACACATATATATATCCATACACATATATACACAAATACATACATACGAGCGTCACATGTGAGTACATACATATACTTAATATTCGCATACAAGCAATCATATTGCATATGCATAATACAAATATGTCTTAATTGTTGTATGATGTAACGAAAGATAAGATAATTATAACTAAAAATTCTTGACTTCTTTTCCAGTACGTACTGCATTTAGCACTTACAGCGTAGACGCAAGATAGAAGGCTATTTTAGTTTTGAATTCTCTAAGTGTTTTGAGAGGGTTTTTATGCTTTGGGGAAGTTTGTTCCACAGTTAGGCGCCTGAAACTGACAAAGCTTTCTTCCCAATGTTAGATGAACGGTATTTGATCGAAACATCACGTCTAGTATTCGGCTTTAGGTTGGTGACGGTCGGGGGAATGAAATTTCACTATTTCAGCATTGTTATGGAGAAGATATAAAGAGGAGAATACGTATTGGGCTTTGTGCACCAGAAACCTTTCCTGAATAGGAGCTCAGCCAAGCTTATTCAGGAAAGGTGTTACGTGATCATTCTTTTTGAATTAACCGTTGCATACAACTTTAGGTGAAAAATTCATGCATTTTTGTAGATATTTTTGAATATATTTCGGCATATTTCCCCATACTAGGCTACAATAGTCAATACGTGATAAGGCCAAAAATTTGACGGCCAATAAGCTAGATTCTTCGTCGATTTTTTTTTAATACGATCAAAAAACATTAAAGTCGCGTAAATTATGTTGCGGGTTTTATCAACGTGGGATTTGAAGGACATGTTTCTATCGAACCAAATACCTAAATTTTTTACTTTTTCTGATGGGTGAATTTTATCATTGCCAACCGTAAGAATTAGATCCAGATTTCGAATATTGCTTATTGCATTTTTTGACCCAAAAACAATGAATTATAATTTACTCGCGTTTAGCTTGAGACCACTTTGGTCATACCATGACTTGAGGCTGACCAATAGGGCTTTGGCTCCATTTTGCGTCTGTGGTATTTCTGATACAGAGCTTGTCATTGTAATTTGGACATCATCTGCATACATAGAGATTCGAGTGTTAGAAGGCATCGGAAGGAAATCGTTGATGAAAATTGAGAACAATCGTGGACCCAGAATGGATCCTTGAGGGACACCAAAGTTATTTTGAAGGAATGAGGACAACTTGTTATCTAAGAGGACTGCATGAGATCGGTTTGATAGGTAGCTTTTAAGCCAATGCGTATCAACTCCTTAGTTCAGTATTTTTCGTAGGAGTTGATCATGTTCGGCGCTGTCGAATGCTTTAGAGAGATCGAGTAGCAGCAAAAGTGTTACATTTTTTGATCGATATCGCTGCATATTTTTTCAGTGATATTGAGCTTGAGTGCTAGTCTTCCTCCTACAGGCATATTGATTTCGATGAAGTAAATTTGACTTGGGTAAGTGAGATGACAGTTGATTCGTTTCCACTTTTTCCAATATTTTGGACAAGACAGGTAAGAGGCTTATGGGCCAGTAATTTGACGCTGTATTTATGTCACCAGTTTTATGCAACGGTCTAATTATGGAGTTATTCCATTGGATTGGAAACTTATTAGTTGCTATTGCTGTGTTGATAATCAAACGAATCAAAGGTGCTGTGACTGGAAAACTGCCTTTGATGTATTGAAGGCTGATTCCATCATGTCCGAGTGCTTCTGTGTTTTTCAATGAGTACAAAATAGTCCGTAACTCTTGTAAATCGACAGGACGTGGCCTCCACATGGCACCAGCCTTTGAAAGTGCAATAGGGCGCGAACTTTCAACTGGTTTTACTTACTTCACTGAAAACTTGAGCACCTACTTTTGAAAAGAATGTGTTGAACTCAATGTTTGTTTCCAAAGGATTTTCAAAATTACTTTTACGGTCTGAATTTTTGTATTGAGCCACCTCACTGATGATTTCCCGTGTCTGTTTTGGGTTATTTTTTGCCTTGAATAGTTCTTGGTGAAAGTGAGTTTTTTTTGCTTGCGTGATTTTCTTCCGAAGAATCTTTCCAAGTTCTTTATCTCTCTTGTATACTGTTCGACCTATTTTCTTTATGCTCTCGCAAGTAAATTTTTTTCACTCTGCACAGTTCTTTAATTTCGTTAGTAATCCACACAGTGCGTTTGGTTAGTTTTTTTTGGTGATATAAGGCGCGCATTCATTGAGACCATCAACTCCTTAGTTCAGTACAGCAGCTCTCAATGAATGCGCACCTTATATCACCAAAAAAACTAAGCCAAAACGCACTGTGTGGATTACTAACGAAATTGAAGAACTGAGCAGAGTGAAGAAAATTTACTTGCGAGAGCATAAAGAAAATAGGTCGAACAGTATACAAGAGAGATAAAGAACTTGCAAAGATTCTTCGGAAGAAAATCACGCAAGCAAAACAAACTCACTTTCACCAAGAACTATTCAAGGCAAAAAATAACCCAAAACGCACACGGGAAATCATTAGTGAGGTGGCTCAATATAAAAATTCAGACCGCAAAAGTAATTTTGAAAATCCTTTGGAAAAAACCATTGAGTTCAACACATTCTTTTCAAAAGTAGGGGCTCAAGTTTTCAGTGAAGTGAGTAAAACCAGTCCGGGGCAACTGTCAGTTGAAAGTTCGCGCCCTATTGCACTTTCAAAGGCTGGTGCCATGTGGAGGCCACGTCCTGTCGATTTACCAGAGTTACGGACTATTTTGTACTCATTGAAAAACACAGAAGCACTCGGACATGATGGAATCAGCCTTCAATACATCAAAGGCAGTTTTCCAGTCACAGCACCTTTGATTCGTTTGATTATCAACACAGCAATAGCAACTAATAAGTTTCCAATCCAATGGAATAACTCCATAATTAGACCGTTGCATAAAACTGGTGACATAAATACAGCGTCAAATTACTGGCCCATAAGCCTCTTACCTGTCTTGTCCAAAATATTGGAAAAAGTGGAAACGAATCAACTGTCATCTCACTTACCCAAGTTAAATTTACTTCATCGAAATCAATATGCCTGTAGGAGGAAGACTAGCACTCAAGCTCAATATCACTGAAAAAATATGCAGCGATATCGATCAAAAAATGTAACACTTTTGCTGCTACTCGATCTCTCTAAAGCATTCGACAGCGTCGAACATGATCAACTCCTACGAAAAATACTGAACTAAGGAGTTGATACGCATCGGCTTAAAAGCTACCTATCAAACCGATCTCATGCAGTCCTCTTAGATAACAAGTTGTCCTCATTAGTTCAAAATAACTTTGGTGTCCCTCAAGGTGTCGTAAATTATAAGTTATTAGATAAGTGTAACCATAATATAAGTTCAAAGTTAAGGCTCTAATTCTATTAAAGCCCTTGAAGTCGCTGGGTACATGGCGTAGATCTATCTCCGTGTTTTCCGCCTTTCTGCGCCTGCCCAAACGATAATAAGCAGCTAACCTCTGTGCCAAGTTATTCTTCAGCCACAGCATTGTTAGCGGGAGCAGCCCCTGTGTATCCATCGCGGAGCCCTACGTTGCCGCCGGAGCCTCCGTTGTGGACGTCCTTTAGCGTGGGGGACGGTCTTAGTTGTACTCCGAAGATTTGGCGCCTTTGGAAGCTCCGTTTTGAGAGCTGGAACCTCTGGGTCACGTTTTACTCCGCCTTGGCTCTGGACATCCCGCGATGACGGGGTAGACTTCTCCTTCTTCTGGTCGCCCTTACCTGCGCTGCACGCCGCTCCTCGTCAGGCTTCTGAACTGCTCAGCGCTGTGAGGACGCGAGTCACGGTTGTAGCTCTGCGTCTTTGCCCAGTGACTTTCTCTATCGCATTATATGAGCCTGTCTCGTAACCTGTATTAAATAGAAGTTTCACCCTCTAAAATAAGTGATAATTGATAATTGGTAAACAAGTGATAATTGATAATTGATAAATAAGTGATAATTGATAATTGATGAATAAGTGATAATTGATAATTGATGAATAAGTGATAAATGATAGTTGATGAATAAGTGATAAATGATAATGGATAAGTTTTCAATATAAAAATGACGATGTCACGTAACTCAAAATTACTTCTAAGTTAAGTCTTATTATCTTCATGTATCTCGACACCAAGTGTATTCTAAGTTCTACAGTGTTTTTGTTACAAGGGTCCATTCTGGGTCCGCGATTGTTCTCAATTTTCATCAACGATTTCCTTCCGATGCCTTCTAACACTCGAATCTCTATGCATGCAGATGATGTCCAAACTGCAATGACAAGCTCTGTATCAGAAATACCACAGACGCAAAATGGAGCCAAAGTCCTATTGGTCAGCCTCAAGTCATGGTATGACCAAAGTGGTCTCAAGCTAAACGCGAGTAAAATATAATTCATTGTTTTTGGGTCAAAAGATGCAATAAACAATATTCGAAATCTGGATCTAATTCTTACGGTTGGAAATGATAAAATTCACCCATCAGAAAAAGTAAAAAATTTAGGTATTTGGTTCGATAGAAACATGTCCTTCAAATCCCACGTTGATAAAACCCGCAACATAATTTACGCGACTTTAATGTTCTTTAACCCTATAAAAATAACCTCGACGAAGAACCTAGCTTAATGGCCGTAAAATCTTTGGCCTTATCACGTAATGACTATTGTAGCCTAGTATGGGGAAATATACCGAAATATATTCAATAAGATCTACAAAAATTCATGAATTTTTCACCTAAAGTTGTATGCAACGGTAAATTCAAAATGAATGATCACGTAACACCTTTCCTGAATAAGCTTGGCTGGGTTCCTATTCAGGAAAGGTTTCTGGTGCACAAAGCCCAATACGTATTCTCCTCTTTATATCTTCTTCATAACAATGCTGAAATAGTGAAATTCCATTCCCCCTAAACCAACCTAAAGCCGAATACTAGACGTGATGCTTCAATCAAATACCGTTCATCTAACATTGGGCAGAAAGCTCTGTCAGTTTCAGGCGCCTAACTGTGGAACAAACTTCCCCAAAGCATAAAAACCCTCTCAAAACACTTTGAGACTTAAAAACTAAAATAGCCTTCTATCTTGCGTCTACGCTGTAAGTGCTAAATGCAGTACGTATTGGAAAAGAAGTCAGGAATTTTTAGCTCTAATTATCTTATCTTTCGTTACATCATACAACAATCAAGACATATTTGTATTATGCATATGCAATATAATTGCTTGTATGCGAATATTAAGTACATGTATGTACTCACATGTGACGCTCGTATGTATGTATATGTGTATATATGTGTATGGATATATATGTGTGTGTGTATATATATATATATATGTAGAACATATTCCCCTCCTAAAATGCTCTAGTGTGACAAAGTGTCGTCCCTTACACTCTTTGAGTATACTTTGGCCACACTATTTTAGGTTGTTTTGACTATCTCGTTTTGTCCCAGGAGTGTTGCAAATGTTATGGTTGGCATTGTACAACAATCCTTCTCATCTATTTGAATCCGGTGAACTTTTTTGTGCTATTGCTAGTATCATATCGAATTTAATTTTTGTGTTATTGTAAAATATTTCATTTTATCCGAGCCAGTTATTTAGCTTACTAGTTGAGACGAAACAATGTAAAATTACCTCTAATGCCAACCTCACAGTCTAAGACGCAAATTAATTTGAATCTACCCGTATTACTTTCAACCATGATCCTTCTATAGAAAAAAGGGTTGATTACTTATATATAGGGGAGTGAAGTACGCGGAGTTCCGTAATGGGAAAATTTGCCGGAATTTATTAGGTCAAATGTCGGAACGACATTTGGAAGAAGAGGACAAACTGCTAAACTTAAATGAACCAAGAAACTATAAAATCTTCGGAGCAGGACTTCAAGTAGACAAGCGGGCGCTGGACTTGCGGTCTGCGACAGTGCCGTCGTAGGAAGCAAACCGTGCTCTGTGGAGTTAGTTGCGGTTAGTCGTGATATAGTTTTAATCTTAGGTTTAGCACAGTTTATCGTTTTAAGGCAATTTATAAGTTTTAAGGTATCGTGATATAGATTATATTAGGCATATATATCTGAAAACCGACGCTACAGAGGCAAGCAACCGGCTCTACAGGCAGCAGTGCGCGGATCGTGAGGAGTATGAGGGGTGTACCACATCAGCAGATGGGAGGAGTACGTAGGGGGTAGCGGCTGGACTGAAAAGCTAGTACGCTAAATTGAATACATAATAAGACGAGGGCAATGTGAATACATAGCACAGAAAATGAGGGGTTAAAAATTTAATTGCCCACGAGTTAGGAAATCAAGAGTTGCTGGGTTTATTTTGAGGGAAATGCGCGTAGCAATACCAAGTTTTGCGAAGCAGGGAACACGTCATATGTGACGCGTGAGATTCATCCAATAGGGAGAAGCCACGCACTTTCAAAAGCCTCTACTCTGCCGGGACACAGCCATAGTGTGGCGTGGGTATAAAAGCAGAGCAAGCGCGGGGAACCGGTCTATTTGACTGGTGCAGTGGCAAGAATGTAGGCTTTCTGACGTCCAGAGGTGAGGTGAGAATACGTGGTTAAATATGTGCGTGTGTTTATCAGAAGGTTTGAATTTTGTAGAATGTTCTCAAACAAAGAGTGTTAAGAGTTTCACTCAATATGTGGGTAGAAGTTCGAGGGTGTTATTATCTCTCACAGGGAAATCAAATATATTCGTGTTTTATTATTGAAGTGCAGGCTTGATGGTTTTCATGTAACAGAGTGCTTTGTGATTTGTTTTGTGAAGCGGGGTAAAATACTTATCCGGATTGATTTCAGAGGGAAATCAATTATGATTGATTTTGAGAATTAAAGGGGAGAAAAGAAGTAGTTCAATCAATGCGATGTGAAGTAGGTGTATTGCAGGGAATAAAGATTCAAATGGAGCTAGTTGCTTAATATGCTCATTGTTCACAGGCGGGTTGGGGAAGCTGGCCTACGCGGCAGCTGAGATATCGCGGAGACTTGGGTTGTGTTATAGCACCACGACCGGTGTACGCTTCACATCCGAGGGCTTGTAGCGCCACAACCGGCCGAGCGTTCGCAGCCTCGCAGCGGGCAGCCAGCCTGGTATTCATCGTTAATGTGGAAGCCTGGATGCTGTGTTTCGAGCCTCAACAGGCCGACGACAGGGAATTAACTCAAGTTGTAATTGTGAAGAAGGAAAAGAAGCAGAGGCACGCAGGAGAGCAAAAATTCATTCTGGCGCGCTGTGTTCATGATGAGTTAGGTGGCGAGCTCGCAAGTGGCAAATTTTGGAGAGGCAAAGGAAGAAGATGCACGCTGAACAGTGCAAGTCCATTTTGGCGCGCTGTGTTTATGATGAATTAGATAGCAAGTGCAAATTACAAGGGTGTAGTGTCCATGTTGGGCACCGTGGTGTGAAGTGTTCTCCTTATTATGAATACCAAGTGGTAGAATTATGATGTCAAGCATTACATTTTTCCCGTTTGCCTATGCAGCTAAAGTGTAACCATTTCAGTGAGTATCATGTCGCTTACCATGAGCATCTTGTCTGAGGACACTGGTGCGCATTTTGATTTTGCGATTACATGTTTCCCTGTACCAAAATCCACGTGTTCAATTTAACAATAAAGGTGCTTAATCTTTAATGCTCATTATTCTCCCTGCTTATTTATGTGGGTAGCGTGCGAGCACAAAGGTGTACATTTATTTATTTTGTGGAGGTTGCAAGTCCTCATGCGTGCGTGATTAGCAACCAATTTTCACGTATCGCGACAAAGGTAAGTTATAAGTTTTAAGGTAAGTTATAAGTTTTAAGGTAAGTTATAAGTTTTAAGGTAAGTTCTAAGTTTTAAGGTGGGTTATAAGTTTTAAGGTAAGTTATAAGTTTTAAGGTAAGTTATAAGTTTTAAGAATGCATGGGGAAACGTCGTCCCAAGTACCCAGCTCACGGCATGGCAAGTAATTGGTTACTGAACTAGTAGTTCACAAACCTTCAATAAGCTCGTGAGCATCAGGACGTGCCGGGAAGCGGAGTCAGGCGAGTGGATGGTGAGCGGAGCAGTCAGCAGCAAGAAGGGTGCCTTAGCCTGTCATCCCCGTCCGCTCGGTCCTCGATGGAGGGGAAGCGCAGCGAAGCGAAGCGTCGCGGATGAAAATCCACCGGCATCCCTGCGTTGACAGCACGGGAGGTTTCGTCGGGGATGCGGAGGTCGGTGAAAGCGACGAAGGCTGTGTAGGCTCAGTTATAAGGTTGATGATAAAGTTGAGTGGTCAATGGTTGGAGGCGATCTGAATCGGCCTCCAGAAAATGTAAGAGGTCAGTGCAGCCTGGCTCAAATGGTGTATTCAATTGGCTGTATTCAGGATGGTAAACTAAAGTTCAAGAACCAAATACAAGCCTAGAGCTGGGTTATAGAAATTTTTATATGTTAAGGTATTGAAGTTTGCTACATTAATTTTAGACTTAATATTCAGATATTAAGTTTTACTTATGAGTTAAATGTTAATTTAATTTCAGTCCTTAATTTTAAGTTCATGAGGAAACAAGCTTAAATTTAATTAACTGTAAACGATTACAGGATAGCCTGTAAGATTTCTGTACACCTTCATTTCACTAGTTCCTATGTTCGTAAGCTCAAATTTCAATATGGGAGTGCAGTAAAAAGTGTTTTTCGCAATGCATCATATGCACAATGTTTTCTTGACCACTTGTAATAAAATGCATTGTTAAAATCAGACCAAAGCACCGAAAGAAAATGCAATTTCTACGTTCTGTTCTCCCAACCATGTGGTTCAAAAATTAACCGGTATAAGTATTACGGTCCCCATGTGTAGATATCAAGTCATGGTCTAAATTTCAAGATATTAAAAACATTTTTCGTTCATATTAAAACATTTGAACGTGCGACGTAATTCATCGGCAATTTTTACTTTCCAACGCTCGTGAGTGCATTAAGACGAAATCATTTTCGGTAGCTAACTTTTCGTATTGCTCCAGTTATGCTGCAAATGTTATGGACTCATGATCCAATATACGCGCACCCCAACAAGAGTGTTTTAAACTATGTGTCAGAGGGATTTGTTTTCTTAGTTACTTATATTTATTTGCATTTTTAAAACCAAATTAATTACCGCAAAGAAAAGATGTTAATGTGAGGGTACTTTAGCATCTTTTATCTCTTTTTTCGTTTTATTAAAACATTTTATAAAGGCCGAGATTTCGTAGAATGTCATAATTTTGAAGAACATCATTTTATGTTCTTCTTATTCTGGCCTTAAATTGCTCTTGTTAGTTTTGTGTGGTAACTCTTTTTACTTTCTTACTCACATGAATACATTATGACAACACTATTTTGGGTAGTTAACTTTTTTACGGTTCCATCTATGTTGAAAATCTCACGGCTAGCATTGTACAACAATCCTTTTCATGTCTTTGACTCCGATGAACTCTTTGCGCCAGCCCTATTAGCGTAAGTAAGAAATATCATTACAATTTTTTGTTTTGTTATAGTGAATATTATATTCTTTCCGAGCTCACAACTTGGCATACTAGATATGATGCGTCCGTGTGAAAAATTGTCCCAAATCCCCACTGTCTACCGCATAGTTCTAGACGAAAAATAAATTAAATCTGCCCGTTTTACTTCTAACATCAATCCCTCACACTCGTATCACTAGTTCCTATGTTCTTGTGCTCATAATTCAATTCGAGTACGCACTAACGAGAGGGTTTTCAGCAATGCGTCACATGAATTATGCTTCTCTTAGTCACCTGTATTTTAAATGCATTACCAAAATCCGACTACCGCGGCAATCATGTTTCGACAATTATTATCATGGGTATTACGATAACCATATGTGAATAGCAATTAAGGATCTAAATCATTTGTTTCAACACTTAACATGGGTATTACGATAACCAGGTATGAATAGCAATTAAGGGTCTCTATGTTAAGGTATTTGAACGCGATTTTTGCTTTTATCTCAATTTAAATGCGCACAAACGAATACATTTTTCAACTAAGCGTTACGAGGATTGTGTTCTCTTAGTTATATTTAAATGCATTGTCAAAATCAGATTAAATAAGGAAAGGAACACATTTTTGGTGTACTTTTCTGTCAATCATTTTTTGATTCAACATTTCAAAAGGGTATTACGATACCAATGTGTTATTATCAATTAAGTATGTTAATGTTGAGGTGTTTTAAAAACCAATGTATCAATATTTCATGTTATACTTCATTGGAAATAGAATGTTATATTTTTTTTTTTCATTTCCTTTTCAACGTAAATTTCCATGAATGCTCTGTGTTGTTGGTGTATCATGGATTCATATCATTTTTTGGACCAAGATCTTAACATAACACAAAACAAGGTTCTAAGAATAACATCACCACTATTGCAGGGTAGTTGGCCTGAGTTGTGTTCTAATTTAATAACACAAAGCACAGGAAATTACAGGGCCACCAGAAAGAACTTCAGCAGCACCAATTTTTCACTAACTCGTAAATTACAGTAGATTTAAGTAAGCTGATCTAATTAAGGTATGTTCAATTGAACTAAGCATCATTTTCTTCAATAATTAGATCATCATTTATTTTTATTTAATTAATTATTCTGGTGTTCTTGCCAGTTTTTATAAATTAACAAAATCAAAAAGATTAAAAAAAGAGATCTTCAGAGACTTCAAAAATGTCATATAAATTTTGAGTAAAAATTATGTTCACAACTAAATAAACATCAATATTTAGCAGCATAATCTTTCTGGAATTTGACAGCTCACAATGTCTTTGGCATTTCCCAGATTATTTACAGACAATAGGCTAGCAAGAGGGTGTCCAACTTCACTTTTATTTTAGCTTAAAGTTCATCGAGGTTTCTGATGCTGTCTTGACGTAACTATTGCATGATAAGGTGCCGCACATTCTTCACTGGATTGAAGTCTGGTGACTGGGCAGAAAAAATCGAAACATGAAAGAAAATGAAAGAAAAACCGTTAATTTCCAACGACGTTGCTACACGTGATACATGCCAACATATTGGCTTCTCAAAATTTTTTGATATGAGACGTCCTAAGACAAACGTTTCACACGAGCAGAACGAAGAAAGAAAAGAAAAAGAAAAGAAAAACATTTTATTTCCAATGAAGTACAAACATGAAATGTCGATTCATTGTTTTTTAAAACACCTTAACATTAACATCCTTAACTGATTATAAAACATTGGTATTGTAATACCCGTGTAGAATGTTGAAACAAAAATGATTGACAGAAAAGCACGACAAAAATGAGTTCCTTCCCTTGCCTAGTCTGATTTTGAACTAAGAGAACACAATCCTCGCGACGCTCATTTGAAAAACACTTTCATTAGTGCGTACAAATATTGAAATAAAAGCGAAAAATGTTTTAAAATACCTTAGCATAGAGAAACTTAATTGCTATTTATACATGGTTATCGTAATACCCATGTTAAGTGTTGAAACAAATGATTTAGATCCCTAATTATTATTCGTACATGGTTATCGTAATATATATGATAATTGTCGACACAGGATTTAGAGAGAAGCACAAGTTAATAAAAAATGAACAATAATATGTATAAAAGGATCGTTTGCATTTGGAGGGATAGACAAACTATCCGAGGTGTACAAATAGATAGACCATACGAGGCGTACTAATAGACAAACTATACGAGGCGCACTAATAGACAAACCATACGTGACGTGCTAATAAATTAACTTTGTCAAGGGATAGTTGAATAAAAAATGAAAATATCATCTCTTGGAAATTTTATATTCCAAGAGATGGCTGACAACTTATAAATAATTCAAATGCTACTAAAGAATTCTTCGGAACTCCTAAGTTAATTAGTTGAATCGAAGTAAGTAAAAGACAAAAAACGCTATACCGGAGCAGATTGAAACACCATCGTAAATGACTATCAAGTATTGAGAAAAGGTTAGTTACAAAGTAATTTATAATGAACATCGCGCAACACAGCACCCACATCTAGAGAGGCGTAAAAAAACTTACACGTAAAAATGAAATTCATGGCTTGTTCAGCATACGGACAGAGAGATAATTTTTTCACGAGTGCTTTATTTCATTTGTCTGTTCATATTTTTAATTTCTTCTATTCACAGAAATGCTCTCTGGGGTCGTGATAGATCTATTTTGAATCATTAAGCAAGCGCAATAAATATATTCATTACTGGAATTTGATTCAGCGTTAACTGAACGCAGAGCTTAAGGTAAAATGTCATGTGTCTTGGGGTTTTGCTTTTACGCAAAAAATAGAAATAGAAACATATATATATGCATATGTGTGTATATATATGTGCGAACATGTACATGTGCACACAGATACATAGACCTACATATATGCGTGCGCACACATACACATACATGCACATACTTACACACACACAAATCCATATATATATACGTATAGAAAATGATCATAAGAAAAATACTAATAAACATAAAAAAACAATCTTGCTCTTGCTACATCTAAAATGACAGTCAAGCTCTGTGTAATCGTAAGAAATAACCTGAGGAAAAATAAGAAAAAGGAAAAAGACTTCGAAAAACGTATAAATCAAATGGTTTTTAATTTCCTAATGAAATTTTTTAGGAAAACTCAAGTTACCGTCGAGGAACAACAACAAAAAATATATTTCATATCCTCTCGGTATTCTCTGCAACATCATGCGGACATGGGTATATGGGATAAAATGGAGACACAGTGTAAGCCGGATATCACTCATGATCAGCAAATATCTGCAAAATTTAGGCAGAAATGCGTAAACAAACATATACTCAACATCAAAATTCATAGCTTGTTCAATATACGGACAGAAAGATAATTTTACCCCGATTCATATGCTCAAATATCGCTTTATTTCACTAATTGTATTTTTCATTTTTCCGATTCACAGAAGCGCCCCCTGGGGAAGAGATAGATCTATTTTTGAATCATTTCGCCAGTGCAATAAAATTAAATATAAATGCTACAAATGAAATGCTACACTCCCAGATGAATTTTTTGAGGTTGGCTACTGTGTGTATAGGAACTGTAGTGTCACTGTTTCAGCACGACATGAGGTTCATTTAGCAGAACCTGTGACTTCAGTTCGCCTAGCCGAATGCCAGGCAGAAGGATAGCGAAACGCACAGCTTAGTTCCTAATATTGTACTGACTCAAAAAGGGACAGACATTCCTTAAGACTATAGTGCCCCCAGAAGTTGAACAAAGCCCTTCCGGTGAATGCGCAACAAGGCGGCTTCCGTCGATTGCGTTTATGACACTTCCGCCGGTGACTGCGATATCCCAAACCAAGTGTGATAAGGACATCCTGCTCCGAGGCCTATATTTAGATACTACAGGAACATTATTTTGCTTGATGATGGGATTTTATTTCAAATTACCATCATAATAGGGAACAAAATGTTTAGCTAAAATTTTGAAGTAGTCAAACCCTGACATATCATTGCATCAACTAATTAATTTTTCAACATACGATGTGGAATTCAATCAAAGTATTGGCTCTACACCTGATGGGAAATCCAACATACTACATAGAAGTTATGCTTTAATTTGAATTAAGCACGAAATCATAGAAAACCATTAACATGTTGTGCGTGTAAGCGATCTGGTTACGGGGGACGTCGACCCAGAATCAAGAAAATGGCTGTCACGTTTGTTGTTTGGGATATAGAATATATAGATATAGATCTATGAAATTTGGCATACGTATGTATTTTTGATAAGGTTATAGGGATCGTATGCCAGACTTTTTCCATTTTCGAAATAATTACGGAGATAATGGGGGAAAATGGGTGAAAAATAGGGTATTTTTGAAAGTTATCTCCTCTGAAATTTACAATTGTAGATCAATGATTTGAGTCTCATTCAATGCGCAAAGAGTTGCTGCATAGTTCGATGGAGAATAGATTTTATAATCGCAATAGCGTAGTTTTAATGAAATTTTAATTTTTTGAATAGTCATAGATGTTCCGTAGATTTTTCAATGTAGCTAAAAAGTACTGTGAATTTCAAATTGATTCTCCATCCAGCCATACAGTCACTCTGTACATTCAATGAGGCCTCAATCAATGCTCTACAATAATAACTTTTGGAGGATGTAGCTTTTGAACTTATCATTTTCAACTGTTCAGGAAGTGCATTTTTCCACCATTTTTCATTTTTTTCATTTGTACGCTATTTGGCTCAGAAAAATTGATACGGTTGGCGTTCTGAAAGCTATCTTATCATACGAAATTTTTTTTCGCAATTTTTTTGTGGTTTCTTGAAAGAACCGGTATCACAAGCAGGGTTGCGGAGTCGGAGGAATAAATTTGCGACTCCGACTCCGACTCCGACTCCACCTTTCCAGAATTTGGCGACTCCGACTCCGACTCCACCTTTTCAGAATTTGGCGACTCCGACTCCGACTCCACCTTTTCAGAATTTGGCGACTCCGACTCCGACTCCACCTTTTTAGAATTTGGCGACTCCGACTCCACCTTTTCAGAATTTGGCGACTCCGACTCCGACTCCACCTTTCCAAAATTTGGTGACTCCAACACCGACTCCGCCTATTCGCAATTTTGGGACTCAAACTCCACCTATTCATAATTTATAAGATGAATATTCTATTTCTGAACTAGCGTACAAGTCCGTCAAAAATGACGGGTTTCAATACCTTTCTTCAACAAATTTTCGTTCGAGTGGAGTTTTCATACTCAAACTCATTCCAAAGGTAACTTATTTTTCTTATTAGAGCAATAAATACTTGGAACACAGTATTTTTGAGCCGCAAGAGAAGTAATTAGAGCCATTCGTGTTGTATCCTAGATACAGAAATTCAGCATTACTAAAAGCAACTGCTAGCTTGTGTATGTATGTTGTAATATGCAACACAGTACATTGTAATACAGTATATTGTAATATACTATACAGTATATTGTAATATACAATACAGCATATTGCAATATGCAATACGCTACATTGTAATATACAATACCCCGCCGAACTCGGTATCCACGATACGAACTCTGGTATATGAGGCTCTGGATCTCTCAATTGTTTTGAAAGTGGCATTATAGCTAGAGCATTTGTACGAAAATGAGTGTATTAATTGACCGTGAACTGAAACCAAGACCGCCAGTGCTAATTTCTTCCCATCGATTTTTAAGAGCGTGCCACGAAACGTATAAATAAACACTCGACTGTCATTCTAAGTAGTAGACGGTTGCAGATGTTGAAACCTGTACATATGTTCACTATATTCTTTATTAACGAACGACTTTTAAATTGACTGCAGAATATTAATAATCAAGTTACTAGAGTACATGATTGGTGAAAAATGACGGGATTCGATGGTATCGTTTTAAAAAAATATCGAGATAAAGATGACAAACAAATATAACCATCCTAATAGTACCCGCGATTAAAATACAGTATTCTCGTATTTGTGCACTGGTAAAACTCGTATCACAGTTACGGTCATTAAGCATCTTTAAGAATGTCGCAGCCGCACACACCAACCAAGCAAGCAACAACACTGTATTATAATTTAAATTAGTATTCGGCAAGAAGTTCTTAAAAAATTGCCATACCTTTTTACTGCGATTAGCCGCATTTTCGTGACAATAGATTCGATTTTGACGCAGTGTTTTTTATTTGTAAACAGAAGTGAGCAGATGCCAGGTTTTTCATAATATTTCAATGGTATTCATGATACTGTCCAAGCAGGCAGATTCCCATTGTAATAAAATAGGAGAAATTACGCACGAGAACATATATTTATTTACAAATTGACGGACACCTGGGTTTTTATTATACCGGGTGTCCCAAAAAATGTCCCAGATTTTTTATTTAACTATATCTCCGCTTTAAAATAAAATATTTGAATTATCTTTTATTCACAATGTAATAAATTTTGTTTCCTTTTGGTGAGCACGGTACTCCGGTAGGAAGTTTTAGTGGCATTTTGAGTAGATAGAAACTGAGTTTTAAGATGTCTGGTGGCCGACGAGCTGTGTATCGTATCTTATTGCAAGATTGCATATAGCACTAAGATTTTAACAATTAATTGACAATTAATCACCTTGAATAATAAGTGCCTATTCAAGAGGCTGCAAGAGCCGGGTCGAGGAGTTCAAGTCGCAGAAAGAGACTGCTTTTAACGCAAGAGAAATAAGTTAGAGGTACCAGACCGACTTTTATTAAAAGGGCGACTTGCTGCCCAAGCAGAGTAAGCTCAAAGATAATTTGTTTAGCGAACGCCAGAGCCTCACGAGAAATGTTAATATAAGTGATTTTAGGTTAATGCAGGTCTGGTAGAAGCTCAAACATGCTTAATTATAGAAAGTTAAATTTAAACAAAAAACGAAAAGAAAAGATGTAGCTGCAAAACAAAAAGACGAAGAAAAGAAAGACCTAATTTCAACAGTTTCAAATTCTTGTCTGTCAACTGTGACAGGCCATCTGAAGAACACTTTTTCTTCCACAAAGCCGCCATCAGAAATACAGATTTTCAACAGGAAATTTCATTGGACAAATAAATAAAATTAGCTGTAGGTCTTTGTTGGTTGGTCTGTCTCCTTTTCACGTTTTTAAAGATGCTTAATGACTGTATCTGTGATGCGAGTTTCACCAGTGCACTAGTACTAGAATATTTTAATCGCGGTTAATATTAGGCTGGACATATTTCTGTATGATCCACATCTGGAGAATTCGTATAAAGACAATATTAAATCCCATCATTTATGACGGGTCGAGTACGCAATTTTATATACTGAGTGTTTCAGAACACGAGGTACAAAATTGCACACCAAGTAGAAAATGGCTAAATAAACACTTTTAATTCCATGAAATTTTCCCCCCAAAATCGGGGTCGAGAGATATTAGCTATTTATGTTTTAAATGATGGAATTTAATGGCGAAATTACTCGCAATATTTATTTTGAATTTACTTTACAAAATTGTTAAAAATGTGTTCCACCTACATCAATGCAGTATTCGAATCTTAGCCTTGACGACTACCGGATATTAGGAAACACGTCTGGCATTAAGAATACTCGCCAGCAGCCACAGCAATTCTGGCCGCAAGATCTTCCTCAGACTCAATGGGTGTAGCATAAACAAGGCTTTTTATGTGTCCCCAAAAAATGAAATCGAATGGAGTCATGTAAGGAGATCTAGGAGGTCATGCAACTAAAACATTTCACCCGATCAGCGTAAATTCAAAAAAATATTGCGAGTAATTTAGTACTTAAATTTCATCCTTTAAAACAATAAACGGCAAATATCTCAACGTCTCTTTCTCTGGAAAATTTCACAGAAGAAAGAGTTTTTATTCGGACATCTTCTACTTGGTGGACAATTTTTTGCCTCTTATTCTGAAACACCCTGTATATTACTGATAAGTGTCTTCTGAGTAGGTAAAGTAGGCACTGCCTACACTGAGAAGCATAGATATGTATCCACAGTTTTTTTATTACTAAGTAAACACTCATTCAGTGAAATTATAATATTTAATTCAATGACTATGCTTAAAATCCACAAAATTATGATATACATGTAGATAAAGTAGGCAAGATTTGCACACTGCCTCTTATTCTCTGTGTCTACACTATGCAAGGTAAAAATGCAGAAAAGGTGTCATATTATTGCTCAACACTATTTTATATCTCGGCTATAATAGACAAAAGTTGTTTTGCTTTCGTCGCAGGGGACTGAAGTTTTCAGAACGTTTTGTTTACGAATAAAAGTCACTTTTAGCGTCTTTGCGTGTAATATGATACTATCCCTTATTCTCGTCTAACTTTTTACTTTATGTTTGATACTTTCTTATTTTAATAAACGTCCATGTTCTTCTCATTTCCTGTTTTTTGGAGCGTTATGAAACGTTTCCGGTAAGAAAGTTTGTACTATCGCATAAATGTAACAACCATTGCAGCTGAGATAGTGCATTGCTTTTAGTTACAATATGTGTGTGATTATGTGAAGTTTTTGCTAGTGTGTTATTATTTTCATTGCAGCTCGTTTACATTGCATTTTAATTTTTCATGTGTCTCAATGCCGATATTGATTACCATACAACATTTCCAAATCTTCCATAAAAGGACGTAATTAATTATGTAATGCTGCCAAACTGATACTTTTTCAGTGTTTAAAATTGTACGAGAATAATACAAAATTCTCCATTTCAGCGTATGCTTACTTACATTCAAGAAATAACTTTAGAAATGAACAGAAATTTTTATTAATAATACGTGTTAACTTGACCTAAAGACAAGGAAGCCATATCAATTTTGGTAACATTACCTGAAAACTAAAAGTCTTTATGTACCAGACCCTAGCTTCAGGTTTTGGCAAAGACTACTCATTGGCAATGAATCATAACATAAAGACTAAAAATATTTATGATCACAACATAACTTTAAGTTTCTGCAAAGACTAGTCATTATCAATCAATGCATCATTAAAAGCGTAGAGAGTTATCACTCCTTATGTGAGTACAATGTATTACATCAGCTGAAATAATCTGCAAGTAACTTGCAACACATTTAGTATAATTTTCTACTTCCTATGTATTAATTGAAGGGGAAATGAACGAAACAGAAATATACAGAACGAGTTTCAATGCTTCAAATTATTAATTCTTGCCTAAATAACTGCAAAATATTCATTATTACTCCAGTACAATTATATTTCTTTCTTGTATTTATCATATATAGGAATGCAAACCCACAATGACTTGATAACAATGACGGTATTAGGTGATAGGTATAAATATGCTGATTCAAACTTAAAACAAAATAATCAACAAAAACATTGCGTATATTTAGATCTTCAGCAAAGTATTCGAACTCTGTTTTGTTTACTTCGGTTTTAAACAATTATAAATAATTTTTAGTATAAATTAGAACCGAAAACAGCAAAAAAAGCGACTCCAACTCCGACTCCACCCCATCCGGATGAACGACTCCGACTCCGACTCTGACTCCACCACATTCGGAGAAGCGACTCCGACTCCGACTCCACCACACTTCAGAGAAGCGACTCCGACTCCGACTCCACCCTAAAACATGCGACTCCGGCGACTCCGACTCCGCAACCCTGAATTCACAAGGGGTATCACAGGTACCTATCACCGCTCTAGGAGCGCACGCTGTGGCGTCCTCCTCGACGTGCTTCTCTCCTTCCTCCTTCCTTTCCCCCGCTCACGGAGCAAAGAACATTGTGTAGCTTTGCTAGATTGTAAACTAAGGAATTCTGTGTCGAATAGACGAACAAAACAAAATCCAGATATTTCTGGATCGTGTCTAATGCGGTGACTGACTGTCCGACAATATCAGCTGCTTTCGAATCCAACCCCTTTCCCTTCGTTTCCCCCTCTCACACAGCACAGAACATTCTGAACCTGCCCTAGCTTGTAAAATAAGGACTTCTGTATAAAGTAAGCACATCTCTAGCAAATAAAGCAATAAACAAATACTAGGAATTTTCCGGATTCTGGGTAGATGTCTCCCTTAAGCAATGTGGCCTCAACATGTCTTCAATCTTAAAAAGTATAAAACAAAAGAAAAGTTGGTTTTTAGGATATGAGACAAATTAAATGATTTTACAAGTATTCCTGTGGAAATAGTTGATCCCACATACAAATAATTAAGACAGGATGTAGGTCCCGAAATGAAATAAATTTGTATGTCATGGTATTACTGTATTTAGTTGAATTAGTTCAACTTAGCATTCAAACGAGATGTCCTGGAACACACTGTTTACTCCCCATAACATGACAGAACTTTTAATTCCTTGAACTGTTGGAATTGTACACCTGGGATGAGATTTGCCACTTCTCAATCATCAAATACATTGCCTGCCATAGCTGCCTAGCTGATTGAATTTGTTTTCATTGCTAAAAAGTACCCTCTGCTAGTACGAAGCATCAAAATCTTCAACATTGCTGACAAATTCTTCAGCATAATTTAGGTTGTTCACAAATATTATTGGTTTGCACTTTGCAATGTAATTGCTCAACTTGAATTTATTTAATCTCCTGGTTTCTTGAAACAGAATACTTTTCAAAGAGACCCACATTTTTTCAACCTGAGAAGCAATTTCAAATCCATTTTTAAGGCTGCCTATCTTTATGCTGCAATCTTCCCTGTAACAAGTAACTTTAGGGTAGCCAAATATTTGACTCTCTCAAACGCTCCCCGTGTCATGATGCCAGAACTTTAGTCAAACGCACAGTTTTTTCATCACACTTGTATCTTCCGAAAATTTCTGGGTTGGCCCATCTATCATTTTGCAGTTTAATAAGCTCTTCAAAACTATTATGAGAAACAGAGATATTAACAAATTTTAAATTATTATTGCAATCAAAAAACAAAATAACACAGTGCACAAAAACGTAGCCCAGCTATTTCACACACGCGCCTATCTTCAAAGAACTAACAGCTCAGCTGCTCTGTGCGGGTAAGCCTCGTGCCTAGCAGCACTGCAGCCCTGCTGCTTCGTGGTCTCCTCCACCTCTATAACTAATCGCTGCCTCTCCTCGAGCCTAACCCACTGAACCTTTTCCGCACAATGCTCCTACCCTTACACAATCACACAGATTAACACTGCCGAAGTCCAACTGCCAATTAACACCGAGGACAATGCACCAAACGCACATCCAATAAACCTCACACGAGCGCAGCCACTTATCAACTGACTAATCTGTCAGCCCACAACCGGCGCCACCCCTATGCAGCACCGTCTCACGGCCGCAAATACCAAAATTGCATTGTTCAATACATTGAAGCTATTTTTAACAAAATCAAGAAAGTACGGTCTGAAATGATAAATTTTGAGGATAAACATCTAATTCTGAACTGCAGAGTTTCTTCTTGACGTGCAACTGTTCGTTTTGCCTTGTTTATAGAATCAGATATATTCAAGTAACATTAAAATTAAAAAAAAAATGTGTAGAAGATGTGTTTTATATTAAAATAAGCGTCATTATAATGTGACGATTGTTTTGTGAGTAAGAGCTCCGGAAGCGGTTGTTACGCTCCTCCTTTACGAGATCCGGAAGCTGTTGTCACGCTCCTCCTTTACGAGATCCGGAAGCTATTGTTACGCGTTCCTACCTGACTTCAAGGCACGGCTGGCTTTAAGAGGAAGTCTGTAACCGACAGAGAACAGTGCACTGATACGTGCGTACCAGAGTGTTTCCTAACTCCTGCCTTGGTAGTCTAAAGCTACTGAAACTGTAGTTTGCAGCTACAGCTAAATAAACCTCATGTTGTGTTGAGAAGCAACTACACAATATTATTTAGCGACGAAAATTTCGAATCTCCAAGGGGAATTTGAATTTTAAAAGTGCTCTGAAACCAATATGGCGCATTCTACAGTTAGCTGTCCTCCATTCGACATTGAAGTGGAAACAGTGTGTGAATTTTAACACAGATTAAAAGTGCAGTGTACAGATTCTCCTCAGAAGGCGGGAAACAATAGCGGTAAAAGCTAGTATTTTAGTTGAAGCACTGCCTGTAAACATCATTACTGATCTACAACGAAGAATTAAACATACGTTACTCACTGATGCTCCGTATGAAAAACTAGAAAAGAAGTTAATGCAGCAATTTGAAATCAAGGAATTCATTGTCGGTGCATCTGTTACATTTCTAAACAAAAAGCAAGGTGTTAATGAATCCATAGAAAGTTATGCTAAAACGTTAAATGACTTAGCATCTGCGTAAAACTACGACAATTACTGTCGTGATCGTCTCTTGAGAGATGCTTTCGTTGCTGGTCTACGCTCATCGCAAATTCTCAGTGTAGTTCTACAGAAATGTGATCGAAAATCGTTCAACGAGTGTGTTGAACATGCAAAACTAATCGAACAGTTAAGTTCCGATGCTCACGATATTATTCGTGAGGATTTATCTTCATCGTTTTTCACAACAGAAAAATTACAGCCGAACCACATATGCATACGGGGCGGCAATAATCAAAAGCATCTTGCAAAGAATTGTTATGCTGTGAAATTGAAATGTAACACATGTGGAAAAATAGGCCGCATTTCTACACGTGGAGTAAAGGACCTACTCGTGGGGGGACCTATACGTGGAAAATTTCACGCAGCCCGCACTTACGTGGTGCAACCGGAACGGTGCTGTTGTCATGGCAACGTCGGAAGAGAAGATTTTTCAACGCAGAGTTCACGCGAGTCTCAGCATCGAAAAAAGCGAAGTCACTCTACAAAAACCTAAGAACGATACTGGTGACGGTAACTCGGTTCATAATTTCTCTGATTTACATAAAAATTACTCGAAGTATTCTCATATTTCAAAATAAACACAACTGTAATTCCTGTTACTAAAGAGCCCTTATGGAATGTCGGCCATTTAAGTGGTAAGCCTGTTGAATTTCTTCTTGACAATGGCAGTGCAGTTTCGACTATACGTAAAAGTGATGCACTGGCTGTTGGTGCTGTTATAAATACTACGTGTAGTAAAGTGCTCGGATACAGTGGTGGTTCTATAAATTTACTTGGTCAATCTTCAGTAAGCATTAGTTACAAAGACGTTAGTTTTAATCATAAGTTTCTCATTATGGAAGATTATAGAATCACCTTACTTGGCCGAGATATTTGTTCTAAACTTAACGTAAATGTTGTCATTCCTGATCAATGCGACACGATAAACAAAACGGATTCTCATAGTCTGCTGACAAGCTCGTCTTCGAAATATGATTCGTACTTGTCATCTGATTCATAGTCTAACGTTAAAGATACCGTTCATCTTGATGTGTTACCTAATTCAGCTCCTGTATTTTGTAAAGCACGTTCTGTTCCTGTAAGACTAACAGACTCTGTCAAAACCGAACTGGAGCGCTTGCAGAGAATGGGTCAAATTTCTAAAGTGTATAATAGCTAATGGACAACTCCTACCGTTAATATTCTAAAGTTTGACGGCAGTGTAAGAATCTGTGGAGATATTTCAGCTCCTATTAACAATTGGTTGAGCCCAAAAGCCAACTCTCGGTTCAATATTTGAAAAGTTTACTCTATTTACACGCTTTCAAACATTTTACAGAGAAATGCATATTCTCTGCTGGATTTATTTTATTGCTTCACCATTTCGAGTCGGAATTCTCAAAATTGAATTAGCGAAGTAAAAAATGCATTCTTCAGCTTCATTATCCATGTGGAAACAGATTAAGCAAAATAATATTTTTGGATATGTATTATAGAAAATTATGCATTGCTACACGA
The DNA here is from genome assembly GCA_030386875.1 of Morinoia aosen. Lineage (NCBI taxonomy): Eukaryota > Metazoa > Arthropoda > Malacostraca > Amphipoda > Talitridae > Morinoia > Morinoia aosen. The sequence continues at coordinate 1,449,022 of CM059572.1, read as the reverse complement.
GTGTCTCAGCAGACATGTAAGTTATGTGTACTATCCTGAAAAAATTTCTGTCGAAAAATTTTTGTTGTTCGTGAATACCTACTGGGACACAATCATCACACACTGAGAGAAATTTTGACACACTTGTGTGTGTCAAACGGTTATTCAGAAATATTTTGATACGCATTGAAGTATTTCTTTTAACCACATATTAAAGCGGTTGAGAGAGTTAAAAAAACCGCATATTTACGTTTCAAATGGCTCAATTTTTTTGCAGAAAACCGAACAGTGTCTAGATTTTGTGAATGGAGTACATTTCAGCCAAAAAAATTTGTTAATTATTCTACTAATTATTAGACATTGTCTGTACATTAGTGTATTCAGTGGCCAGTCGAAGAAAGTGAAATATATTAAGTGTGTTATGGTTGGCACACTTAAGTGTGTCATAAGACATAGACTAATAATGTATATTGTTGACACACTTTTGTGTGCCGGTTTTGCGACAACATGACACCATAAGTGTGTCGGTTTTTTGACAAATTTTTTATCAGGATAGTACACACATCTTACATGTCTGCTGGGACACTCGTGTGGCAACGCCTAATTTTCTATAATACATATCCAAAAATATTATTTTGCTTAATTTGCTTCCACATGAGTAATGGAGCTGAAGCTTTTTTTTACTTCGCTAATTCAATTTTGAGAATTCCGACTCGAAATGGTGAAGCAATAAAATAAATCAAGCCGAGAAAATGCATTTCTATGTGAAGTGTTCGAAAGCGTGGAAATAGTGTAAACTTCTCAAACATTGAACCGCAAGTTGGCTTTTGTGCTCTATTTTGGCTTTTTTTCCAACTGAAACTTTCGCAGTGTGCTTCATTCTCTTTTATAACCATTAATAATGGTTTCAGCATATGCGAAAACGAGCAGATTTATTTTTAAATGCTTCTAAGATCTTAAAACTTTTCCTTTCATTTCCGTTTTAAGATTATCTAGAAGACTCTTACCCAACTTAATAAAACAAATTTATTTTTCTGACGTGAAATTCCAATGTTCTTTATCAAGCGATAGTCGTAATGATAGTCGTGACATGCCCTCCTTTCCAATCAATCCTCGAATTTCCAGTACGTACGCAGGAACCGCGGAAAGTCAAGTAAATAACGACGTTCAAAACCATCCCAAAGAAAATCAAATAATTCGGAAAAATTCATAGCTCATCAAGCATTTTTCCGGAAATCAAATCCTGTGCGCAGTCACGTAGAGAATCACTGCAATGGGAAACGACCCCTGAAAAAATCTCCTACCTCTGCAAAGCTCCCAACGTACGACAAACCGATACTGATATCGAAAAATCAGCAGTGAACACAATCTGCACACGCGTTGCAGACACACTGGACGATGAAACGGTCACTCAAAATGGAGCTACTTACACTTCAGCTGACGGGCACTCTCCTTCACGCAGTAATGACACAGCTTGCATCACAACACTCCTCGCAATGGAATTATCCATCTCTGAAAAAAGCTATCAAAACTGAGAGCTCCAGAAATAAAGACCAACATGCAAAATTTGTTGACAAGAACAGTGACAGTTTCGAACTACTTATCGATAAATGCATTGATAGAAAAGTCTTCGATCATACAGTGGGGACTCATACAAAGTGACTAGAACACCAATTCGCATATTTGATGAAAAAGTCAATGGGATTGGGGAGACAGCAATCTCCTCTACATTAAATGCTCAGATAAATTGTCCTCCGGTAAGCATACACCGGAAACAGGACTACTATAGCGACTTCGTAAAAATACGTAATGAAAGTTGTGCCGCTCCTGCCACAATTTTATGACTAAATAACACTAATCAAATTGAATTTTCACCTAATCAAATTGAATTTTCATCACAACCAGTGAACGCAGCAATAATGACCTAGAGGCTAATACCAAATGCTGTACTAGATCAAGCAAATACAATAACTCAACTAAAGATATGCCTATGGAGATAAATAATATCAAAATATTACACATAAATGCTCGCAATCTCAACGATAAAATGGATGACATAAGGAAATGTTGATCACTAGCGATATCGATATTATATGCGTATCTGAAATATGGTTCGTTTCACGAGTTGAAAGTTCATATTTCAGCATTACCGGCTACACATTGTACCGTTATGACGGAGTCGAGAATAAGAGGGGTAGCAGTTCATGCATTTCCATCAAAGATGTCTAGTCAACTTTTTAATTTCCAATAAAAGAAAAATGCGAAGAGATTGAAATGGTGTGACTCTATGTCCAAGTAAATACACACAAGTCTTTCGTTATCGGCAGTCTTTACAGATAACCATCAGCAGCTCTACGTCCAACATTAGATTTAATTGAAAATGCGCTTAAATTAATCTCTGCAACTAAAAAGTCTTTCGATGTTTTCGGAGATTTCATCGTAGATCTGACCAATAAAAACAAACAGCTAAACAGGATACCACCCAGACATTATCTTTCACATATGGTTAAAAACCAATACGCAATACTAACACTTCCAAACTCTTCTAGACATAGCAATTACAAACGATCTCCAAGCAATGCTCAGGACAGAGATTTTACCGTCCTTTTCTGATCACCATTCGGTAGAATGTTTAATTAACACTGCAAAAGAGAAACAGAAATTCTGCTACATTACATATCGCTTGAAAAACCAGTACTCCCCTGAAATATTTCAAGAAAAGCTCTTCGGCAGATGGAGCAAATTTTGAGGCATGAAAAACACCGATGATGTCAATATACAAGTTTCTCTTTTCAATGAAAATTTTGTATCAGCCGTTAACGAATGTACACCTTTCACTACGAAGAAAGTTATGCCAAGATTTTTCTTAATAGAGAACAGACAAGTTAAAAGAGTTGAACAAAGCTAAAGGAAATTAAGACCGTTAGTTCAAACTGAACAAATCAGACAGTACGCTTAGAAAGCTATTTGAAGATCATGAGAAGAACCTACGAAGAAAAGTTAGTGATGCAAAACGAGACCACTTCCACTAAGGACTGTTGGCAGCAAAACAAAACTTACAAACAACTTGAAAAATTATTTGAGAAGCTGCTCAGCATAAAAAATCAGACTGCAAAAACACTTGACAACCCCTCAAAAACGGCGAATAACTTCAACACCCCAATTGAAAATTATCGCCCTTTTCAGGTAGTAAATTAGTCGTAATAAGTCAAAAACGGCACAAAAAGGCCAAAAATCACGACTTCAAACCGACTCTTACCCATACTTGGCCTATTAGGGCTTGAAATGGGCCCTTCATTCAAATGGCTTTTTATAGGTCAAGTCAATGGCTGTTTTCAGGCTCATTCGGGTCGTTTAAAGTCGTTTTCAAGCCTTTTTCGACAACCTCTAGCCTCGTTCAAGTGGTAGAGAAGCCCAAAATGGCCGTTGCCATAGCCGTTTCGATACCCAGAAATAACCGTTTACCAGGGCTTAAAATAAGTGACATTTGCACTGAAAAGGGCTAATTTACTGCTTGAAAACGACTATCTCTTGGCTTATAACTGCCTGAAAACGCTCTGTAAAAGGCTCAGAATTTCAATTGGGACCTTCTTCTCAAAAGTTGGCGAAGAAGTTTTCAATGAAGTATCTAGGATCGGTTCAAATACATCTACAGGTGAAAATCTGAGTAATGTTTCATCCACAACTATTAGAAACAAATGGAAACCAAGGCCGGTTAGCATTATAGAGATACGAAAAAAATCTATACTCATTAAATAATACTAAAGCGACTGGACATGATGGCATTAGCCTCCAATATATAAAAGACGGCTTCCCTGTTACACCACCCCGGATTTGTTTGTTAATTAAAACATCTATAGCCACAAACAAGTTTCTCGATCAATGGAAACTATCCATTATTAAGCCATCTCTGCTGATATCGATAGATGAGCGTTAAAATAAAGACCGCAACCAACAGAGCGTCATCGCAATCAATACGCTTACAGGAGAAACACCAGTACTCAAGACGCTCTGCTTAATATAAGAGAAAAATATACAGTAAAATGAATAAAAAAATTAACTCTCCTACTAATATTTGATCTCTCCAAAGCTTTCGACACTGATGAGCATTAAGAAACTTCTACAAAAAATTTCGAACCTCAGAATGGACAGTTAATGGTATTAAAGCCTCCTTCTAAGCCGCTCTCATGCAGTGTGCTTGAATTACAAAATGCCATCATTCATCCCAATTAATTTTGGTTCAAATCCTCTGCCCGCTCCTATTTTCTATTCTCATCAATGATTTCCCCACTATTTCGGCAAACACAAAAATCTCCATGTATACTGGTGATGTGCAAATTACCATGACAAGTTCGAGAGCAGGTTTGAAAGAAACATAAACCAACGCTGAAAACCTAAGAAACCTGAAATTGTGGTATGACCATACTGGTCTGAAACTTAACGCAAGTAAAACGCAATGCAATATTTTTGGATGACAAAATGCGATCAGAAGTTTACCAAAATTTACGCTTACATTAGAAGACGATAAAATGGAACCAGTAGATAAGGTAAAAAATCTTGGTGTTTGGTTCGACCAAAACATGACTTCCAAACCACACGTAGAAGCAATGTACAACAAAATTAGCGGAACTTTAATGTTCTTTCATCGCATTAAGAACACACTTGACGAACAATTTAGGTTATTGGTGATTCAGTCTTTAGTTTTATCGCGTTTGGACTACTGCAGTCTAGTCTGGGGAGATATACCTCAATATCTTGAAAAAAATTGCAATCATATATGAACTTCTCAGCCAAAGTGGTATGCAAAGGTAATTTCAAGAAACGCGATCATGTCACCCCCCTTTTAAGAAAGCTCAGCTGGACCCCATAACCAGGCAGATTTATGAGCCAAAAAGCTCGAAAAGTGTTCTCATCTCTGTACCTCCATTAGAGTAATGCAGATGTGGTAAAATTTTTTTCATCCAATATTCCAAACAAAACACAAAAATCGGAGGAATGATGTCTTTGTCAGTTTATGTTCATCTGACGGGGGACAAAAAGGTCTTTCAGTTTTTGGAGCTGTTTTGTGGAATAAGCTTCTCTAGCATATAAAAACTCCAAAACTTTAAAAGAATTTAGACTTCATGTGTCACGTCATTTCGCATCTCTGTCATAGGGCCTGCAACACTTGGGTGTGACTTTCCCACTTTCCTGGAATTTCATTGTCCAGGAATTTTTGTTAGAAAATTGGAAATTATCTGTTTTTTACGTTCACTAAGTCATTCTAATATTGATTTTAATAATTATTCCTGTTGACTATAATGAGCAACACAACCTTCAGCTCAACGTCGAAGACGAAGGTCGTTTTATTATTATTATTATTATTATTATTTTCACATCTCTATCTTTATTTTCTATTTTCTGTATTTATGTTTACTATCCGTACAATGAACAAGCTCTGAAATACATTTTAATGTGTATGTCAGTTTACATGTTTCTAGATGTGAGTGTTGTGCTATGCTTTCTAAAAATTATTTATGCTAACCTTGTCTGACAACTTTAAAATCATTAACGACGGTGTTTCAATCGATTTCGGTAGAGCATATTCGTGTCTTTTCTTTTTTCGTTTTTTTTTCACCTATAGTGAAGGACTTCCGAAGCGTTCTCTAGTAGTATTTATAAGTTTTAAATCATCCTACTATGCGTTTAATATCCCAGAGAATGTGTTTTGTTTGTTTCTCTCACCGACATGATTAACTCCTGACAAGGCTATTTTACTCCTCGTTTGGTTTGTACTCCTAGCTCTACTCCTCGTATGCTTTTCTTTGTTGCTCATACTCTAACTTGATTTTTCTTCAAATTATAGTTGAAAATTAGAACCTAGTTCATTTCCACGTTTTTCGAAGTCTTTTTTTTTCCAAATAATTTTTTACGTTTGCAGTGAGCTCGACTGTCACTTTCGATGTAGTAGGAGGAGGGTTTTTTATGTTTAAACAATTTAAACAATTTAAACAATTTATTTACCACAAGTGATACAGAGATAGAATGTTTCTTAAGTTTAGTAAAATGGTCAAATTTGAGTATGGCTACCTGTGGGCCCAAATAAGTTCAGTGACTTCTAGGGCATCCTACCATTAACGTTAGTCTAAGGAGTACAATAATGTTTAACCTAATTCACTTAAACTAGGGTCGCATCAGACTGATCAATGAGATAATTAACTCGGTATTAGATGCTTCATTTTACAATATAGTTCAAATGGACTAGATTTAACAGTATATTCGACAAACGATCCAAGAACAGACTGAAGATCGGCGATATTAACCATGGCCAATAACATTATTAGGACCAGTTATGTAGGGGGCAAGCTTTGACTCGGTGATCTTACACGACTAGTATTCTGATAGGAAGAGAGACCCAAGATTTCTTTTGAATACCTAATAAGAATTACTTTCACGGACCTCTGCAGGTATTGAGTTCCAAGTTTTAGTTCCAACGAATAGGAGACTGTGTTGCGACCGGGCCTTTGAATAATAAGGAAGCATGAATTTATTTCTATTTGGGGTTAAATGGTTGTGATGACCAGTTTGTACAGTTAATAATGGTTTTAGGCTATTGTCGCCATCATTTGGTAATGTTTTGTAAATGAAGTTGCAAATGGAGATTTTGTAGAGATCCGAAAGCTTAAGTGTTCGTAAATTTTTGAATGAATTATTTGTGTGAGCATTATATTCTAGATTCTTTACCGCTCTGATCGATGGCTCTTTTTTGCAGAGTAAAAATTACATTGGTGTTATTTTTATCAGTTCCGTGCCATGCTTCTATTCTGTATTGCAAGTATGGTGAAATGAGCGTTCAGTAGAGCATTTGTAAGGCTGTTTCAGGCAGGAAATTTTTAAATTTATTTAGGATTCCGATGGATTTTAATAATTTAGAACTAATATGAGCGATGAGCTCTTTGAAGGTTAGATGTTTGTCTATTATGATGCCCAGGAATTTACTTGAGTTGGTTTCTTCGATTTCACCTTCGCCAATTTTAATGCGTGGGAGAGATATATTTTTCTTCTATGGGAATGTAATATATTTTGCTTTATCTATATTAAGGCTTATTTTATTAGCTATAAGCCACTATGAAACCTTGCGAAGTTCATTATTTATACTCTCCGCAATCATAGCGAGATTTTGGTTCGAAAGGACCGCAGAAAGGGTACTGTCATCGGCATAAAGTATGAATTTGAAAAATGATGTAGATTAAATAATATCATTGATAAAAATCAGAAATAGGAGAGGCCCAAGGACAGATCCATGGGGAACTCCATGGCTTATTGTCTGTGGGTCTAATTTTGCGTCGTCAATGACAACGAATTGACTCCGATTTGCTAAGTATGATCTGAGCCAATCATGGGCAGGCCCTCGAATGCCATAACAGTGTAGTTTCAAGGGTAATATGTTATGGTCCACACAATCGAATGCTTTTCGAAAGTCAAGAAATACGGAAAGAACAAGCTCTTTTTCATCTATATTACAATAAAGGTATTGTAAATGATTTAATACAGCTTGTGTCGTAGATTTTTTAGAACGAAAACCGTATTGTTCGTCGTAGAGGAAAGATTGTCCTTCAAAATGTCCTTCATGTAAAAAGATTTTAAACGTGCTTCTTTAATGATTCGTAGGAACCAAATTTTTAATTTCCTTGAGCGCATGAAAATCAATATCGACCTATTTCCCCATTAAGTACTTGTCTCCTACTGATTTCATCTAATTTCTTCAGTTAACCTTCTGTCTGAACGTATCGTCACGGAGTGCATTAAATACTCAGATTTGCAATGTTGGGCCCGCAACTTTTAAAATGTTGCGGCGCAACCGCAACTGCAACACCACAAAAAAAGTTGCGACGCAACCGCAACAACAACTTCGAAAAACTCGAAGTTGCGATCGCAACCGCAACTCGCAACCGCAACTTTTTAATCAATAATATAATTTTAGTTAAATGTTATTCGATTTCTTTTACGTATCAATTGCTTTGAATAAAATAATATTAAGATATTCAAAATAGTGCATTGTTTTACTAGAAAAATTAATAGATCGAGTAAATGTGAGGACTAGAATTGAATGAAATACCATGATACAGAAAGAAACGTTCCATTTGTAGATATAGCATGAAAGAAAAAATGAATTCTATTTTCTAAAAATAATAAGGTCGAAAAGGTATCTAGCTAGTAGCTATATTTTCGCAAGAGTTCCGTATATAAAGCAAAAAAATTAGAAAACAGAAAAGTGCAGAACATTTGTACAGCCTACATGACGCATAAAGAAAAACCGTGCATATGCTCCTGTAATATATGATATTCCTCTGCTTGTTGTTGCTCTGTTATGATTTATTACTGGTTCATGATCTCATTGTGACAATGTCAATACGCTATAATGACGATCAACGTTGCCTTTCAAAAATGTTAACATTTTAAAATGTTTGTCTGAGAGCCGAGCACGTCGTGGTCTCAAAATTTCTTTGCCTACGGAGCACAGTCGTTCGACCGCAGGGCTCGATGAACGAAGCGACAAATTCACTTGAAGGAAACATCGCTCTGTTAATTATGCCTGTTTCAGCCAATCATTGAATTGTTTCAACGAAATTTTCTTCGTTTTTTCTTTATCATCCGATATAATTAGCTTCGTTGAAAAAGTCATATTCGTCATCTACGTCCTCGACACTGCTCTCCTCAGCTGAAATACCATTTTCTGATCTGTTTTTAAGATGGGCGATTAGTTTTTTGTTATTACCTCCACTCTTTGTTCTTCGTTTAGCCATTTTAGCTTAAAATGTCGGTGCAGAGAGGACGCCAAGATAAAATCGTCGTTGTGAAGTACATTGGCAAATCGCAACATCTAGCTATGTAGATTTGCCGTACAACACGTAATTGTACACTTACAACTCACATCATTCCTAATAACATGTGTTATATATTGAGTTACATTAAATATATTTATGTACTGTAAGCAAAGTGTATGTGTATCACTGTATCGCCTAATGCTAATAATAAACAGTTGCCAGATGGGTTGTACACTGTACGGTTTAGTTTCAAACGCGAATGAAACGCGCATTAAACTCTATTGGAGTTATTTTAGAATTTAAATTACCATCGTGATGTTGCGGCCTGACGCGTCGAAAATTGTTGCGATCGCAACATATTCGCAACTTTCCAAAAATTGTTGCGGCGCAACCGCAACCGCAATAGAAAAAGTTGCGATCGCAATTGCGGGCGCAACTGCCCAACACTGCAGATTTGTAGTGTTTTAGTAATGAGATTATTGTTTCATAGTGAGATATTGTCATTGTCAGGTCAGTTAGTTTTAATATCGATCTAGGATGGGACGTTTTTTTTGGTATACTCTTGAGGAGGCGTTGTCACAGCCGTGTTCCTGCTGTTCCAGCTGTTTTTACCGAGCTAGCCTCTGCGTTGCATGAAGGTATCTTTCGTTTTAGATGTATAAACTAGGTAGGGTGTCAGCGGAAAATATATGAAACTGAATAATTGATTGTTGCATCTATAGTTGATCCTTAAGAATTTAAAAACAATTTAACAATTTAAAACAATTTATTTACCTCAAGTGATACAGCAATTGATTGTATCTTGAGTTTAGTACAATGGACAATTGGACATATTTGAGTATAGCTACTTGTGGGCCGAATAAGTTCAACGACTTCTTGAACATCCTATCAAAAGCTATTTTTAAAGTGTACAGTTATGTTTAACCTAATTTTCTTAACTTAGGGGCATGCAAGACTGGTCATGTTTCGATGCTGAATATTTTAACAAAAAATGAAATAGTTAATATCAGCTAGATGGGAACAGTATATTCAAGAAAAATGATTAGGAGTGTCGCGTTTTGCAAATACGAAATTTGGAACTCTCTTGAGGCAACATCGCCGCTGGCCATCCGCACTGGTCCGCAAAGCTTGAGCGGCTTTTTTTTGCCGAAGTGATCGAGCAGAAACGTTCTGCCAGGATATTCTTAAGTTTTGATGTCTCAGTGTAACTGTATGTTAGAATATCGTTGTCTATCTTGATTTTTATGTGTTCTCAATCAGCCATACGTGCCTTGTGTTTTTATTGAGTGTTTGATAGTGGTGAACCACCGGTTCCTAGAATATCCAATGAAGCTGCTGGGAATTGGTGAACCACGTAGAACAAGTCGAGCTAGTGTAAGCTCCTGGTACTCCTTCTAGCACGTATGCTACATTTTGGTGTTGGAAATTCAGTATTAATTTCTAGGTTATGTAAGTTGTGGCAGTCAGCAGTGTGGAATTAAGGGTGCATGTGAAAGGTTGTAGCCTGTAATCAAAATGACTGTTACCAACATTGTGCTTATGAGTGAACACGAGTTTGCTCAGTTGATTCCTTCTAGGATGTAAATAATAGAGCGAACACTAATACCTTATATTGATTGGTTGGTGCTCAGCTCAGTTGGGATTAGTTCACCTATATTTGATTGAATAAATTTCTAGTGTCTAATTCAGTGTTGGCTTCTTACCCATGAGCTGGGCTGGGCAAGTTGTGTGACTTTTTTTAGTGTGTCTTCAGAGATTTCCCTTATAGTATCCTGTAATGTCCACGAAATTCCGAATCTAATGACATAAAAATCATCACTGTAGCTTGAAAACTGTATGAGGAGATGCATTTTGAACCCCCCCTCCTCAAACTCGGTTTTCTACGAATATAAAATTTTCTTTGAAGAAAATCGCATATTTTCATAGAAGACAAACGATTCAAAATTGAATTTCCTATCTGTATACCAAATTTCATTGCTTTAGGTTCAATAACAAAAAACAACATTTCGTATGGGGGACGCTCCCCTTAATGAAGTACACAAGGTGGGAAAGAAGTAGAGTACAGGCGTACACCACCCACGAAAGCTGGCTTGACACTGACGTGGTGTCAAGGTTTCCCGTTTGAAGCCGGTCGCTCCAAAATTATCAAGCATAGCTCATCTGCCTCATACAGTCTGTGCCAACCTTAAATGAGCGCACAAACTCACGAATTCAGCACCCACTTAGATATGTCTGCAGACATATTTGTGCGTGTGAGGAGGCCTTAAGTCGTGGTGCTTGTCTGTGAAATAGGTTGAAATGCTCTTTTGCCGTGCCTGTTATAATGTTAAGAAGTGCTTGACGTGGCTGGTGAGAATCATACAGTTGTTGCCTAGAAATTCCAGTATGTATTTGATCAGCCGTGTGATCCGTAGAGTGATATCTATATTGAAGACCTAATCAGTTTCAAAATCTCTTCCACAGGTAAAGTAAAATAAGTTAGTCCCACTCGGGAGATAGTAGTTGGGAAGCAGAAGACCTGTATGGAAATGCAGAACACCGCCCTCCATTTCTTGTAAGTATATTATAGTAAGGTGTCGTCAGGTTGTCCCCCTGAATACCTTAACCCTGAAACTTGTATCCACAACAGCATTTACATTCTGTGAACCGCTGGGTTTCTAGTCCGGTTCTTGTAATAAATCTAGTATTTGATGAGCAAGATGCTTTTTCAGCTCGCCTTTATGTGTTCAATGTGTTATATTCTGTGAATCTTTGGGTTCTGTTTTGGTTCCTGTATTGAATCTAGCCATTGTGAACACAATGCTTTTTCAGGTCACCTCTATGTATTCAATGTGTTATGAGCTATTCTTAATTTGGGAGCTTTTGGACTTTTACCCAGACATTGTCATTCTCAGGAACTAGAATTTTTACTAGCGTGTACTGATCTAGTGTACTTGAGTGCATGTCAAACTTCCAACCTGCGTGATAGGTCCTTGTCATTAGAATGTGTTTCTTAGACTTGGTAATAGTTGAATGTTTTTTGTACATTGCTCAGTTTTCTCAGTTTTATTTTTGAACTTGAAAATTTCCTTGTTGTGCAGTTTACGGAGATTACGGAGAAATTAAAAAAACGAAATGTTACAACGCTCTTCGCTCTACCTTCGTAGGAGAACCGTTCCCTTGAGTTCGCGATCGAAGATAATATATCCGCACGCGTGCTACAAGACAAAGAGCGTAAGTTATATATTACAGTATTATAATGGTAGATTACCTTATCAGGATAAGTCGTATCAAAAGAAAGAAGAAATTTGAATTGAATTATCATATTCGATTGATATTTCGATAGGAAAATGGATTCAAGGTTTGTTTCGAAAGCTTTGTTAGAACTTTTTTTCACGGATCTCAGCAGGGATTGCATTCAAATTCTTAGTTCTAATGAAGAGGATGCTGTGTTGTGACCAAGATTTTGATTAATAAGGAAATATGAAGTTGCTTCTGTTTCGTGTTAAATGATCATGATGACCAGTTTGAGCAGGGAATAATTGTTTGAGTTCTCTGTCGCAATCATCAGTTAATGTTTTATTACTTGATATTACATTTGGATAGGTTGTAAAGATAAAAAGCTTGAGTATTTTAAAGCTTTTGAATGAATTATTTGTGTGAGCATTAAATTCCAATTTCATCACTGCTCGGATGTTTTTTTTTGTAATCCAAAGAGCAGATTGGTTTTATTTAATCAGCTCCGTGCCAAGCTTCTATCCCGTATTGTAGATATGGTGAAATGATTGTTTGATAAAGTATGTTTAAGGCTGCTTCAGGCAGAATATTTTTTTTTACTCTATGGATTCCAACGGATTTTGATAATTTAATACTGATATGTGCAATATGCTCTTTGAAAGTCAGATGTTTATCTAATATAATGCACAGAAATTTACACGAGTTGATTTATTCAATTTCACCATCACCAATTTTAATGTGTGGAAGAGACATATTTCTCTTGTGTGAGAATATAATGTATTCTGTCTTATCCATATTGAGGCATATTTTATTGGCTTTGAGCCACATTGAAACATTTTGCAGCTTATATTCATACTCTCTGCAATTAAAATTGGATTTTTATTTGGAAGAGCCGCAGAGAGCGTGCTGTATGAATTTGAAGAATGAAGTAGATTTAACAATATCGTTGATAAAGATCAAAAAGAGAAGAGGCTCATGGACCGACCCTTGCGGTGCTCCATGGCTGATTGTCAGCAGTTCCGATTGTGCATCATCAATGCCTATATATTGCTTTCGATTTGTTACGTATGATTTGAACCAATCATGTGCAACTCCTCTGATGCCATAACAGTGTAGTTTCAATAGTAAAGTGTTATTGTCCTCGCAATCGAATGTTTTTCGGAAGTCAAGAAATACGGAGAAAGCAAGCTTTCCTTCATTTATATTAGAATAGAGGTATTGTAAATAATTAATACAGCCTGAGTCACCGATGTTTTAGAACGAAAACCGTATTGTTTGTCGTAGAGAAAAGATTTTTGTTCAAAATACGAATACACTTTTCTAAACACAATTTTTTCTAATATTCTGCTAATATTGGTAGACAGAGATAGGCCTATAATTATTAATGCAGTTTTTATCACCATTTTTAAAAATAGGATTATTATTCAGTTTATAGCATGAATTAAGCAGGTGCCAAGTTTTTTTCAATATTAGTTTTGTATTCAGTAAATTTGCGCGTAAAGTAGTTTTGTTTCGATGTTCGTATTTGATTTGTAACATGATTCCTGAATCTGTTGTACGTTTCTTTAGATATTCGTCCTTCGTATAGTAAGACCAGGTACGCTTGACATTTCTTTATATTGATCACGATATTTTCAGTAATCCAGGGCTTTTGTCCATTTTTCGGCGTAATTGTACGGGTGATTATTGGACAACACTGATTGTATACCGTCGTTATAATTTCAGTTTAATTTAGGATTGCTTCATCAATGTTAATCGCATTATTGTCCTGTTGATAGATGTAAAAATTATGGCATCAAGTCTTCTAGAACAGTTCGCATTGTTTCCAAGTTATATTCGTTTACTCAACGATATGAGAAAGTCTCCGCCTGTAGGCTGGTACAAGCACTATAGTTATTTAATGAGAAACACCACAATATGGTCAGAAAAATCAGAAATTATTATTCCGGTAAGAAAATCAGTTGGATCTACCATGAAAATATTATCGAGCAGCGTAGCAGATTCTGATGAAACACGTGTAGGTTTCGTGATGAATAGAAGGAAGGATTTAGACTGAAAAACATTTATGAAGCTTGGGATTTGCTCACAACTTTCATATTTTAGAAGATAGTAGGTGAAATCCCCACAGATTACTATGTCATTGTAAAGAGACTTGCTTAACTGAGATATTATGCTATGAAGCTCGTTTAGGAAAGTTACAGTACAAACTGTTGGAGGTCTATACACAGTCCCAAGTATAATCCGATTACATTTTTCGTTAGTTCTGTAAATAGAGTCTCAATATGTTTACAATTCGTAGTTGCGTTTACAAAGATTTTTGAAGATATATGTTTAGATAAGTACGTACTGATGCCTCTGCCTCGGTTATTGTTACGGAATGAATATGGCTATAATAGTTTTGTTTTTGGATCAGGTCTTCAGTTGAGTCATCTAGCCAACTTTCGGTAATGCTAAGAACATCAAAATTGCAGTTCAGCTCAGTGGTAGTACGAGATATTTCATCTATTTTCGGATAAACGGACCTACAGTTCCAACATAATAGCGAAAATCATTGCAGGTTGTTCTCATCGATTCATTGAATATTTTAATATTGATGTATTCGGAATTTTTCGTTTCATTTAGGTTTGGATGCAGTCTATTCAAGTGATTGAGATCTGAGTCAATATTATCAAATATATCAACATGGTCAGTCATTAAAATTAACAAACAATAAGTAATATGTAACGAAGGAAAAAAAAGAGATTCAGACTACAAAGTAAAGATAGTATAAAGACGTTCCTACTTTTAACTAAATTATAAAGAAAAGAGAAACGAAAACACACATAGATTATTAGCCTCCACTCGAGTGCGATTTCATAAGGAGTACGCACACTCAGTCCATGAGCGAGAATATTAGGGATCATAAATTGCGAGTAATGTAGTTACAAGGCTGTCATACCAGTGGTATCCGCATATAACACATGAGATGTAGCATAGGACTAAATGGAATCAAATCGAAGCGACCGTGATGATATGTAACGTTAAGACCTTGAGTCTTTAAATGTTTTTTTTTTAATTCAGAAACATATGTGGTAACACACAAATTAAGCCTGAGCAGCAAATTCGATTTGAGCATTCGATAAAAGAAACGAAAATAAATAAATAAATAAATAAATAACAATTTAGTAAGCAGAAAATCAATGTTACAAACTCGACGTGGGTGCCGTAGGGAAAAAGCGATTCTAGCAGGAAAAAAATAATCATGTGGATAGAAATCAAAATGATTTTAAATCCAGTACGACAGTCCATAGTAATGCTAATTACAAATAATTTCTTCTGAGGACTTGCCGGCGTGTTGCAGTAAATACTGATCAAACACTTCGGGCGTGTTGATAGTCTGAGGTCTTGGAGCTGTGCATCCAGGTATCTTCGGAGAGAAGACTTGATATTGCCATCCAGACTTCTTGCGAGTCCTATTTGTTCCGGAAATTTTCGTTTGGCCGATCTCAGAGTGCACATATTATTAATTGCTGAAGGTATGAGATATTCATTTACGTAGGATTTCGGTTTAGTCTTTAGGCATTAGTTTTTGGAAAAATTTAAAATATTACTTTTTAGTTCAATTTTAGGGATATTTCAAAAGAATAGAAGTCAATGAGTTTTTATGCTAGAACAAATTCAAAAACAGTTTTGAAATCCTTCTAAAATTTCTAACAAACAAATAGATCCAAATTTTCTATTTCACATATTGTTTTCTTTTTATATATGAATTTTGATCATTCCGTAAAAGATATCAAACTTGTCATTTTGAACTGTGATAAAAAAGTAAATGCTCAAATTGAGAAATCGGGAGCTATTAGTTTGTTAGATATGTTCCAAGGATTCTAAAACTGTCTTTGTTTTTTTAGCATAAAAACTCACTGACTTCTATTCTTTTGAATGTCAAAAATGATCACCTAAAAGGCAAGACAAATATATTATGTGTGGAAGTGTAATACAATAGACATCTTGGTAATGCTGTATTCATGTTGTATTATCATCTAAAAATAATATGCATGCATAATTTCGTATCAACACTGAATTGCATGTTATACATGTGTAAATTATCAAAAAAAACATTTTTTTCATTTCTTGAAGAGTGGTAAATTGTTATTTGTAGACTGATTCTTCTGAAATCAGCCATTATATGAAATTTTTAAAAAGAAACACATTTTGTTCCATTTTTTGCGATTTTGACCTTAGTTTTTCAGAAAATGGGAAATATTTGTTTTTTATGTCATTTTATGTGATATTTCAAATGAATACAAGTCAATGAGTTTTCATGCGTCAACAAAATCGAAGACAGTTTTGGAATTCTTAAAACATTGCTAACAAACTAAAATGACCAGATTTTAATTTTTTCTTTTTTGTTTTCTTTTTATATGGGGTCAAAAATTTATGATTTCAGATCCCCAAAATTTTTTGGGGGATATATCCACTGGGATATAGACCCACCAGATACGACACACCGCCCCCTGGCGGGGAGGGGGGGGGTGTACCATATCTGGTGCCCTAAGCCCCATAAAGTTTCAAGGCACAATAGCCCACCACCTAAGGACCTGTTTTCAACAAAGAAACAAAAATGGCCAATTAGATCCGAAACTCCCTGGGTTGTCCCCCTTAACCACTCTATTCCGGAAGTTCCATAAACAGTGCAACGATTTTTCCCCAAAATTGCGAATTACTCTCGATAACGATAGGCCACACCTAACCTCGTGCAACGAATCTGTCCAATGACCGCAAATTTGAAGACTGCGCGACCGTTTCCGAAATCATTCATTAAGATTGTACAACTTTGTTGAATGCTGCATATATTTCGTGTAGTTTCTTATAATTTACGATGATAAAACAGGTTATCTTAGCAGGGTGTGGCCTTTTGTAACGAATAACAATGCACTACTATTCGAAAAATAGCTGCAACGCTGATGATTGCTACAGTAAAGGGCACTTAAATTGTATTTTTCGTTGCATAAAACGAGACAATTACGGTCATAAGTCCCACGATAAATAATCATTTAAAATTGCCTCTAATTTACATGGAGTTAAAACAAAATAGATGTTCAACAAATACATTTTTTTCGTCGTTTCTGAGAGCCAGCCAAAAAGTGACGACGCAGGACCTTTTGCTTATCTTCACCATAGCCGACTACAGGTGAAGCATCTGATGAATTGTAATACATTAGTAATATAAACCATGCAAATGAAAACTTAATATAATAAATTACTCATTTACCGACTGACTGTGTCTCCGCAACCATCGTGTTCAGAGCAAGCCAGGCTAGCGTTACTTGTTGTGAGCGCAATTTTTCGCCCCTCTGGCTACGGCTGTACTAGAAAACGCAAGTCGACTAACCTAACTCTGAGTACAACACTTAACATCGGTACCCTAGAGCACAGCTGGGAGATCAAATCTGAATTAAATGACATCTTGTGAATAAAACAAAGGTAATATTTAGGACTGATGTCCATGTAATGAAAATAACCGATATTTATGTTAAAATCAAATGTATTGAAGAAAAATCAATTCTTGGTTGGAAAAATAGAAGTTTATTATACATTAAATTACCGATTTTATGCACTGTAACGTTAATACGTTGCTCTCAAACGCCACAACGGATCTGCCAGTCGTTGTTTAAGAAATTTATCTACATTGAATTCTTTTATTGCACCGAACCGAAATGCTATATAAGATGTAAATGAATGATAATAATAAGTGTATGAGCACTTACATGAACCTAATATTAGCTGACTGGTGGAATACTCCTTGAAAAAGGTTTTCGTCCGTTGACGAGCTTGTCCTAATCCAGAGTAGGACATTTCTAAGGCTACACGAGCCTTCATGATGCGCTGCAACAGCCGTCACGGCCACGTCAGCCGTCATGATGCGCTGCAACAGCCGTCACGGCCACGTCAGCCGTCATGATGCGCTGCAACAGCCGTCACGGCCACGTCAGCCGTCATGATGCGCTGCAACAGCCGTCACGGCCACGTCAGCCGTCATGATGCGCTGCAACAGCCGTCACGGCCACGTCAGCCGTCATGATGCGCTGCAACAGCCGTCACGGCCACGTCAGCCGTCATGATGCGCTGCAACAGCCGTCACGGCCACGTCAGCCGTCATGATGCGCTGCAACAGCCGTCACGGCCACGTCAGCCGTCATGATGCGCTGCAACAGCCGTCACGGCCACACCAGCCGTCATGATGCGCTGCAACAGCCGTCACGGCCACACCAGTCATGATGCGCTGCAACAGCCGTCACGGCCACGTCAGCCGTCATGATGCGCTGCAACAGCCGTCACGGCCACGTCAGCCGTCATGATGCGCTGCAACAGCCGTCACGGCCACACCAGTCATGATGCGCTGCAACAGCCGTCACGGCCACGTCAGCCGTCATGATGCGCTGCAACAGCCGTCACGGCCACGTCAGCCGTCATGATGCGCTGCAACAGCCGTCACGGCCACGTCAGCCGTCATGATGCGCTGCAACAGCCGTCACGGCCACACCAGTCATGATGCGCTGCAACAGCCGTCACGGCCACACCAGCCGTCATGATGCGCTGCAACAGCCGTCACGGCCACGTCAGCCGTCATGATGCGCTGCAACAGCCGTCACGGCCACGTCAGCCGTCATGATGCGCTGCAACAGCCGTCACGGCCACACCAGTCATGATGCGCTGCAACAGCCGTCACGGCCACATCAGCCGTCATGATGCGCTGCAACAGCCGTCACGGCCACACCAGTCAAGATGCACTGCAACAGCCGTCACGGCCACGTCAGCCGTCATAATGCGCTGCAACAGCCGTCACGGCCACGTCAGCCGTCATGATGCGCTGCAACAGCCGTCACGGCCACGTCAGCCGTCATGATGCGCTGCAACAGCCGTCACGGCCACACCAGTCAAGATGCGCTGCAACAGCCGTCACGGCCACGTCAGCCGTCATGATGCGCTGCAACAGCCGTCACGGCCACATCAGCCGTCATGATGCGCTGCAACAGCCGCCACGGCCACATCAGCCGTCATGATGCGCTGCAACAGCCGTCACGGCCACATCAGCCGTCATGATGCGCTGCAACAGCCGTCACGGCCACATCAGCCGTCATGGTGCACTGCAACAGCCGTCACGGCCACATCAGCCGTCATGATGCGCTGCAACAGCCGTCACGGTCACATCAGCCGTCGTGATGCGCTGCAACAGCCGTCACGGCCACATCAGCCGTCATGATGCGCTGCAACAGCCGTCACGGCCACGTCAGCCGTCATGATGCGCTGCAACAGCCGTCACGGCCACGTCAGCCGTCATGATGCGCTGCAACAGCCGTCACGGCCACACCAGTCATGATGCGCTGCAACAGCCGTCACGGCCACATCAGCCGTCATGATGCGCTGCAACAGCCGTCACGGCCACATCAGCCGTCATGATGCGCTGCAACAGCCGTCACGGCCACATCAGCCGTCATGATGCGCTGCAACAGCCGTCACGGCCACATCAGCCGTCATGATGCACTGCAACAGCCGTCACGGCCACATCAGCCGTCATGATGCGCTGCAACAGCCGTCACGGTCACATCAGCCGTCGTGATGCGCTGCAACAGCCGTCACGGCCACATCAGCCGTCATGATGCGCTGCAACAGCCGTCACGGCCACACCAGTCATGATGCGCTGCAACAGCCGTCACGGCCACATCAGCCGTCATGATGCGCTGCAACAGCCGTCACGGCCACATCAGCCGTCATGATGCGCTGCAACAGCCGTCACGGCCACACCAGCCGTCATGATGCGCTGCAACAGCCGTCACGGCCACACCAGCCGTCATGATGCGCTGCAACAGCCGTCACGGCCACACCAGCCGTCATGATGCGCTGCAACAGCTGTCACGGCCACATCAGCCGTCATGATGCGCTGCAACAGCCGTCACGGCCACACCAGCCTTCATGATGCACTGCAACAGTCGTCACGGCCACATCAGCCGTCATGATGCGCTGAAACAGCCGTCACGGCCACATCAGCCGTCGTGATGCGCTGCAACAGCCGTCACGGCCACACCAGCCGTCATGATGCGCTGCAACAGTCGTCACGGCCACATCAGCCGTCATGATGCGCTGCAACAGCCGCCACGGCCACACCAGCCGTCGTGATGCGCTGCAACAGCCGTCACGGCCACATCAGCCGTCATGATGCGCTGCAACAGCCGTCACGGCCACATCAGCCGTCATGATGCGCTGCAACAGCCGTCACGGCCACACCAGTCATGATGCGCTGCAACAGCCGTCACGGCCACACCAGTCATGATGCGCTGCAACAGCCGTCACGGCCACATCAGCCGTCATGATGCGCTGCAACAGCCGTCACGGCCACACCAGTCATGATGCGCTGCAACAGCCGTCACGGCCACACCAGCCGTCATGATGCGCTGCAACAGCCGTCACGGCCACACCAGTCATGATGCGCTGCAACAGCCGTCACGGCCACACCAGTCATGATGCGCTGCAACAGCCGTCACGGCCACATCAGCCGTCATGATGCGCTGCAACAGCCGTCACGGCCACACCAGTCATGATGCGCTGCAACAACCGTCACGGCCACACCAGTCATGATGCGCTGCAACAGCCGTCACGGCCACATCAGCCGTCATGATGCGCTGCAACAGCCGTCAGGGCCACACCAGTCATGATGCGCTGCAACAGCCGTCACGGCCACATCAGCCGTCATGATGCGCTGCAACAACCGTCACGGCCTCACCAGTCGTCGTGATGCGCTGCAACAGCCGTCACGGCCACACCAGCCGTCGTAATGCGCTGCAACAGCCGTCACGGCCACATCAGCCGTCATGATGCGCTGCAACAGCCGTCACGGCCACACCAGCCGTCGTTATGCGCTGCAACAGCCGTCACGGCCACACCAGCCGTCGTAATGCGCTGCAACAGCCGTCACGGCCACATCAGCCGTCATGATGTGCTGCAACAGCCGTCACGGCCACATCAGCCGTCATGATGCGCTGCAACAGCCGTCACGGCCACATCAGCCGTCATGATGCGCTGCAACAGCCGTCACGGCCACACCAGTCGTCGTGATGCGCTGCAACAGCCGTCACGGCCACACCAGCCGTCGTAATGCGCTGCAACAGCCGTCACGGCCACACCATCCGTCGTGATGCGCTGCAACGGCGGTTACGGCCACACCAGCCGTCGTGATGCGCTGCAACAGCCGTCACGGCCACACCAGCCGTCATGATGCGCTGCAACAGCCGTCACGGCCACACCAGCCGTCGTGATGCGCTGCAACAGCCGTCACGGCCACACCATCCGTCGTGATGCGCTGCAACAGCCGTCACGGCCACACCAGCCGTCGTGATGCGCTGCAACAGCCGTCACGGCCACACCAGCCGTCATGATGCGCTGCAACAGCCGTCACGGCCACACCATCCGCCATGATGCGCTGCAACAGCCGTCACGGCCACACCAGCCGTCGTGATGCGCTGCAACAGCCGTCACGGCCACACCAGCCGTCGTGATGCGCTGCAACAGCCGTCACGGCCACACCAGCCGCCATGATGCGCTGCAACAGCCGTCACGGCCACACCAGCCGTCATGATGCGCTGCAACAGCCGTCACGGCCACACCAGCCGTCATGATGCGCTGCAACAGCCATCACGGCCACACCAGCCGTCGTGATGCGCTGCAACAGCCGTCACGGCCACACCAGCCGCCATGATGCGCTGCAACAGCCGTCACGGCCACACCAGCCGTCGTGATGCGCTGCAACAGGCATCACGGCCACACCAGCCGTCGTGATGCGCTGCAACAGCCATCACGGCCACACCAGCCGTCGTGATGCGCTGCAACAGCCGTCACGGCCACACCAGCCGCCATGATGCGCTGCAACAGCCGTCACGGCCACACCAGCCGTCATGATGCGCTGCAACAGCCGTCACGGCCACAACAGCCGTCGTGATGTGCTGGTGCCCCTCAAACTGTCACCCTCACATCGCAAAAGCTTCGTCACCTAGAGATTGAATAGACGATTTTATTGTGTATGGTAAATCGAAATCAAACGCGCACCCCAATTGGGAATTGCCTTATTGCAAAGAGGATCGATGAAGATTTGCTCGCATTGAAAAACCTTATCAACACCCTATCATACCGAATGCTGAATAACCAGGACATTTAGGCATCTAAGTAGATTCAGAATTCACGTAGGCTTTATCTTCTTGGGAAAAGTTTCAATGGAGTGCTAAATTCTCAATAAACTGTGGATAGCACAATCAGTTCATCCCTTGTGCGATAACTCGTAGCCTCTGAGGGTAAGGACTCCAAAGAGAGCTATCGCAGCTTAAAATGTATGTCTTACCTTTAGAGAATAATAAATTTTATGTGCGCAATCACTAACCAATTTCACATTTTTCAGTATTTTTTATAACTGTATCCTTGTTGACTATTGAATGTAGTTGAAAACTGGTGACTTTGATGTAATTTATGTAATAAGTTTTTATGTCTATCCTAATTCATAAACAAAATTTGAATTTCCATATTTACTTCATAAACACAAATATATTCCTTGAATGTAATTTCTGGTAGTAAATGCACAGGGTTGAATGTTTTCATCAGAAGTAAATTCGTTTTGAAATTTTATCTTAACAAAGAAACATCAAAACAATTCAAATATAAAGAATAGGGGAATGAATGGAATGTCCAATAAGCAACATATGACATCAGTTTTCAATCACTAAGTGTTCAATGCTCCACATTTCATCAAGACAAGTTTTCCAGACCTAAAGTCATATTTCACTTGAAGTATCAGTCAAGGCGTTATTGGAGGAATTGTAATGAAATGAACTACTGTCTTTTGGTTCTGACTCAAGCAATTCTAGACGGGCATCACTGACTGAGCTCAAACATTTCTTGAAAGTTTTGTTGATTTACTTTGGGCTGTTATAACTGGGGGCATCACATATTGAATTTTGACTGTTCATTGAAACAGATTTATTGAACAAGTCTAAGCATTTATCAGGAAGGGATGAACAAAAACTCTGAGCTGTTCCCTTCATTTCATTTTTGGATGATTGCGAAATCCACTTACTATAAACACAAGGTTTGGAGACAGAATCAAGTTCATCTGGGCAAGTATGACAATCTACATCAAATCTGTCATAATTAGATTTAGAAATATCCTCTGGATTAATGCGTATGACAATCCTTTAATTTCTACTGCATAGTCAATTTGAACATATAATTTGAGCTTCTGCAAAATCATTATAGATTGGTAGTGGCAATGAAGCAAAGGTATATCAGAAAGTAACTATCAGTAAAGGATGCTTTATTCCAATAAATCAAGCCTGATACATATCACCTTGTACATTGGTTTTTCGAATGCCTCATAACTAACACCAGGGCGCCATGACGGTCACACCTGGTCAAGCGGTACCCATTTCAGACACCTGGGTAGAGCGGGGTATTATTGTGCTTGTGTTTTCCCTTTACCCAACAGGGAAAATCGCCGAGCAGCGCCGGGACTCGAACCCTCGACACTGCCTTCTTAACGACTCGGCCACGGCTAGCACCTGAGTTGGAGGGAGAGTGGGAAAATATTTAATGTAATTTTTGCCTCAAGACATTGTTGGTGTCCATAGAACGTCTGATTCACAAATATACCACACTCTACCTCAAAAAATACAGCTGAGGCAAATCGGAATTGAAATTGTAATGTCACCACATGTGTTAAAACAAGTTCTTACTAACTTCGTCATTTTTGATTACTGTATGCAGTTGGAAATTGCTCTTTTTGGTGCCTTATCTGTAATAACTTTATTATGTCTAGATACATGAATATATATACAAAATATTCATTAACACAGGTTTTCTACGAACACAAATGTATTACCAGAAAGTAATTTCCTGTAGAGAATGCACATGGTTATACTTTCCATCAGAAAGAAATTCATTTTGAAATTTTACATACATACTCAAACTAATAGGAATTAGTACGATATAAACATTGGAAAAATTATATGACGATGCAATGTAGAACATTTCCTTAGTAATCAAAGGATGAGCGTTGAATGCTTCGCATTTCATCCAGGTAGGTCTTCCAGAGCTGGATTCTATAGTGATATATACACTCTACTAGATATACAGTGATCACTGAATTTTCTTACGCAGGACAAAATTTGCACTATCACAAAGGCAATTTGAATTGGTAGTAATAAGTTCACAAAAATTTACAGAAAATAACTATCAGCCAAATGAATCTGATGGCAGAAAAAAATGTCAATTTAAATTTCACTCAAACCATGATTTTGTTAGCATGAATTAGCAGCTTGATTCAGATATACACCCCCTTTCCTTGATCCACGCTATTTCTAGAAACACAGCCAAGGTAAATAAGAATCAAAATTACACCTAAAAACCTTAGTAACTCCTTAATAAGTTAATCCTTGTTTATTATCGTAGACAGTTGAAAAGCGTAACTTTCACGTTTGTTTTTAATGAATAAATATATACATATTAGACACATATACATTTAAAAATCAATTTTCTCTTGTAAATGAACAGCAAAACATTTAAATAGTGAATGCCCATGGAATAATTCTGAAATATATCAATGCCAGTAAAGCAATTCGAAACAACTTGAATACCAACATTAAGGGGGCATCCCAAGATTTCAGTTTTTTCCATCTGATTTGTTTGAAATTTGGCCAGTATATGTATTTTTTGAAAGTAAACTTTTTTACTCATGTAACTTTTTTGATTTAGGCCTTTTTTTACGAAAAATTAGTTTTTGGAGCATTTTCATGGATCTTTCAAGGGAATAGAAGCCATTGAGATTTTATGCTAGAACAAAACCAAAGACAGTTTTAGAATACTTGACGCATTTCTAACAGAAGTTCAGTTCCAAATTTCAACATTTGCAATATTTGTATGCGATATTTGATCACTAACTCAAACATACACTAATTATGGGTTTTGAGCCTGATAACAATTTTTTTTGTACAATTTGGAAGTTTGGAACTGTACTTTGGTTAGAAATGTTCCAAGGAATCCAAAACTATCTATGTTTTTTCCTAGCATGAAAACTCACCGACTTCAATTTTTTTAATGTTGAAAATTAGAGGTTTTGGGTATTAACCATAAATAATATTTTTTGTTGAAGTGTAATATACTGGACAATTTATGTAATTGAATGCTGTTTTCATTTTTATTTCGATAATCTTCATGCATAACTATATATTCACACTCTGAATTTTAATTAAAAAAAAGAGAAAAAATTTGTTTTTCTTTTATGAAAATTATGAAATTTTATATTTGTAGTCTGATTTCCATGAAATTTGGCTATTATACGTAACTTTTGTAAAGAAACACAATTTCATCTATTCATTTTTTCGATTCAGGCCTTAATTTTCTGAAAAAATTGGTAATATTGGTTTCTTAGTTCATTTTTATTGATATTTAAAATGAATAGCACTCATTGAGTTTTTATGCTAAAACAAAACCAAAGACGTTTTAAAATCCTTGAAGCATTGTAAACAAACTTAAGTTTTCAAACTTTCCATTTCCCGTTTTATTTTCTTTTTATATGGGGTCGAAATAGGGTAAAAAATTCAGGATTTTTGGTCATGATGCGCATCATGATTAAACTAGTGTCCGTAACGCCATAAAACTTAAGGACCGAATAGTCCTCCACCTAAGGGTCCTTTTCCAACAACAAAACAAGAAAA
Organism: Morinoia aosen; assembly: GCA_030386875.1. Lineage (NCBI taxonomy): Eukaryota > Metazoa > Arthropoda > Malacostraca > Amphipoda > Talitridae > Morinoia > Morinoia aosen. Next base: position 1,423,287 of record CM059572.1, on the reverse strand, counting down.
GCTCACCGGACCGACAGGGGCCTGGCAGGGGCCTGGGTTGCCCCCCTTAATGGAATTAGATCTTGGTCCATATATAATTAGCTAAGCAACAATTTCAATATTTAGACCCTAATATTTTGAAGTAATCTAAACAGTAAACAGTTTCAAAGTTCAAACATGCAGCACCGCAATTAATAACAACAAGCAATCTGATTCTATAACATCACGCACAATCTTCAAACTTGAGCTGAATGGGAAGTTAAGTACGCGATGGTTCTAATAACTTTTCTTTCATTTCTTAACTGATTTGAAAGTAAACAAAATACTATTTTCATAAGAGAGAATTAACTAATTGTAAAATGTTTTCACTAATTGGAGCTGAGAATTTATAGAGGTATAAGGCTTGTATTGTTTTACGTTCGTTTTTAACTATTTCACATGAAATTTCGATATTATAAAATTGATCATTTAGGTTTAGGAATGTGATGAATACGAACGTGTTCAACAATTGAACCCTAATATTCCAACTCTTCATAAGCGTGAAACGTTTTAAAGCCTGAGATATACAATGAGCAGAGCCTGAAATACATTTAGTTTATTAAAATCGAAGTATAATAGCACATGAATAAGCTATTTTGCAGGAATGGTCTTTTCTCATAGTTTTACCATAATGGTCTTGCATTTTGTAATTTCATCGTTTTACTTTAAATTTAAAGTATAATGAGTCAAAATTCAAACATTTGAAGTTCAGTTCAAAAAAATTGCAGCCTAAATTAAAGTAAATAGACTTTACATTACAATGTGTATAAATAAAATTAAAATGTATAAATATAAAGTAATAATATGTGAAAATGCAATTGAAATTTCTCAACTTCAAATTAAAGAATTTGACTTTCATAATAAAAGAATCGGAGCTCGAACAACATCATGTGAAGGTTACGCCAAGTAATTTCTGTCATTTCATTTGAACGTGAGAAATGCATAACGTAATCTGATCTCACTCGCCATTGATTAGACTTAGACTTGGGCTATCAAGTATAGCGGTTAAATTAAAATTATGAAGTATAGTGTGAAAATGACCTTTAGTATTTACCGTCGTTTTTTTGCGGTGGGAACGACCGTCGGGAATAGACATTGCAGCAAAACAAGGGCATTGTAGCGAAACAAAATATGCATACAGTATGCCAGCATAGACTTTGCAGCTAAACAAAATTTATGGCCTAGGGCACTGCAACGTGGTTTCAGCAGTAGAAAATAAAGGTTATGGAATGGCTTAGTCAATCGTTCGACCTACTTCATATCGAGAACCTGAGGCAAGAAGTAAAACTAAGGATTCAGAAAAGAAAAACTAGAAGTCCAACCGATACGAAAGAATAAACCAAGACGAATGGCCCCAGACACCAATAAATCCTGCCTTTGGAATAACTTCATAAGTAATTGTTACAAACGGCTTCAAGCTGTATTTGCGATTAAAGATCATAACTTAATCTCATGGATGTGTTGGATACTTTTTAAAACGTGTGTTGTTTTAGCCATGAACATAGAAATGTTTTGCTGTGTATTCTGGTACAAAATTGATATTAATCGAACAAAAATACAAAAGATATTCAACTATAAATTACTTACTGTGGTGTAACTATAGTAAATAAACTTTTGACCACGTATCAGGTAATTATTGCACCCACTGTATATAAATCACAGTAACTGCAAAACAGTTTCAATGAATTATGTTGGTACTATTGGATATAGGAGTGTCCGTGAATAGGGATGGCACACCAAAACTGACTATAAAATAATCGTCCTTTCGTGAGTTTCTGATTTTTCTCAAAAATGTAAAAGCGCATTTCACAGAATAGCGGTTTCTTGCCCTGCATGGCTGAGAACATGTCTCACATGTGTTCAGAAATGTACATTTCAACAGCAGTTGACTTGATCGGTCAGAGAGTTTTGCCCTCATGAACCTTACTCAAACACGAAATAAAACCTGCTTTAGATCAACGGCATTTAGGTATTCGGAACTATTTGATGTTTTCACTCGTTACCCCTTTTTGAAAATCCTCCGATAAAACTATCCACTTTGTCTTCGCTCTTATATAATGCATTGATTCAATAACTCTTGCATCAAATGAATTCAGAATAAAAAAGAATCCCGTTAGGACTAAATACCTTGTACTTTTTGATTCATGGCTAAATGAAATTTTAACAATTGTTTATCATGCTAAGCAACATGTTTGAAAGCAAAATTTAAGCTTTTATTTGTTGGCGTGGGATGTCATTGTTGTAAAATGAACTTTAATACGGTCAGCTGTTCTCATCGAGAAACTATACATCTGGTAGCTTCTTCACTAATTGCGTACTAAAAAGTCAAGAAATTGATTCAGCATCTCAGAATTCATTATTACCCTGTAGTGCTCTACCTTAGTTACCCCCTTAAACCTCGACTCTAGTCATTTATGTTCAGTAATCGTAATATGTCTCAATGTAAATTTATACAAAAAAAAGTTCCGACTCCTCCACTGCGTATCACCGATACCAACCGCCGAGGAGTATATAAATAAGGCCGCTGCTTCACTTGCCTAAAACGGAACTCGATGGCAGAAGCAGCAACAACACCTGGTCTTACAACCCATTCTAGTATCTAATCAATCTTTCGACCTCTCTATTTAGACGCTTCGGGAGGTTTCAGCTGTGAGGTTTACATTTAATGACTCACACGCTATATCTCGACTTGTTACCTGATGCACATTACATGTTACTCCTTGAACAGCATGTGGAATTGCTGAAATTTACTTTTCTTTGTTACTACGAAATGAATTGAGTGTTCTTCTAACAGACTTAACTTTGAGCTCTGATGCGCCAACTAATATGTACAACCTTCATACTGGATATTAATGTTAGAAATGTTTTAGCCTGCTTATAGAATTTCCAAAGAAAATGTTAGAAATTTCAATTCATAAAATATTGTGATGAATAAAATAATTTTCGAACTATTCCTTAAGTTTAGGTCAGTGAAAAATTTGCTTTGTGAATTCCCATTACATTACTTTAAAAACGAGTTGAGTGAAATCTTTGAAAGTTATGTTCGAGCTCATACATATTTCATGCGGTATGTCAGGAAAATTCAAATTGAATTCATATACAGTATTGAAGGAATGAATTCTTGAATTGGGAGCTCCGGTCTTTACCAAATATATGGGTGTCTGCTGTTTTAATCATTCCAACCCTTCTGACAACGTCTAAAAACACAACGAATGTATCTTGCGAGGAATGCACACTAGAGCGAATGTGTCAGTTCGTCCCACATCTTTAACTATTTTTGTCGTATTGCTGTGTAATTTCACAGCAATTATGCTGTTTGATAAATTATTTAGAGCAATTACATACCTATTCATAACGTTCTCCTAAAATAAAATATAAAAATCTTTGCTATTTCTTCAATAAAGTAATTAGAATGGTTTCCCCAAGTAAATTCTTACTACAGTATGCCAGCACGCTTTACAAGCCGTTTATGTAGCTCCTGATCTATCAGGACTAGATTTTAAAGGTTTCAATTTGGTCATTTTAATGTGAATAGTACAACAGCTTACTTGACAGAGTATTTCTTCATCCTCAACGAGCACGAATGAATCATAAGTTTGATTCTTCAACCGTCTGTCTCAAAATGAACGTATGATGAATGTCTGGAAGAAGATATATATTGTTAAACACATCTCTCATTCAATATGTTACAAATTTAATGAATTATTTAAGTTTTACGTTATCTCTTTATTCATTTCTAGTGTTGGACGTCCAAGGTCAAGTTCCTTCCAGGTGTCACGTGATCTGGCCAGTCTCAATCGAGTGCGTTGGTGACTTGGGCTACAGTGCTCAGTTGCGTGTTGACATCGCTTGGTGTAACACTAAATCTCTGCTCGCGTTTCTTCAGGTGAATTGATTTATCTTTCATTATTATACCTTACAGTATCCAACCATTGTTTTACCCACAGGTACTGTTTAATATTAAGTAAATTGCACGTAAGGGAAATCTGTAAGACGACTGGTTGCCGAGTGCTGTAGCAACTGCAGTCCGTCGTCTGCTGCACTTCATTGCAGCCATGGCTGTGGATCAATACATTCTTCCCTTTATAAAGGGTGCTGGTTTCATTCTTTGGTTAACTAAAAATATCAACGACAGTAATAAAAATTAGCGTAAAATGAATTTAATAGGTTTACAGTTGCATAAATCGACTGCGATTATACGTAAAATACTTAGCTTGAGTGTTATGAAATTGCACCCTCTCAAGCATTCGACCTAAGCGCATCAACACTCAGCTCTGCAATATCGGTCCAGTCAAACCTTAAGTAGAGTTTTGATGGTCCCTTGAAGTAAAAGAAACGGTAATGTAAGTAATTAATTGCCTTTTCCAGCCTTCTTCGCCGTACTCAGATACATTCCTTAAGAAAAGCGGTATTACTTTGAGCATCAGTTATTACACTTTGTTCGAGCTGACCTTACTAGTGCTTCATATTACTCCTTTGTGTTCATGTATACAATGATCAGGAGGTTGATACAATTTAATGGCTTCGTTGTGAAAAAATCCTGTAAAATAATCACGTAAAGAATAACACTGTAGTCCAGGTCTGGGTACAGTGTATGTATTTTGAAGCTGTGTTTGCTCTGTGTTGTACGTAACGGTATGTGTATTTCGTGTACACGTCGCATTTGGCTGCGTTTCCTAACCTTGAAATACACTCAATATTCCTTTTTTTCCTTTTTCATGGCTGTGTCTCGCCTCCACGCATAAACATATTCGATTAGTTGTCAGAGGGGCAAATTTGTATTTCTTTGCTGTAGACGCTACAGATATCTTGTGAAGAGCTACCATTAAACGCTACAAAACTCCGTGTTTGTGTTACTCATAAAATAACGCTTTTATTTCAAATGCTCACTCTATAGTTTGAATGCATTTTTATTGTCGTTATAATTTATTGGCGTGCCACCCCCACATCTATGATTGCCTCACGATATTTTTATGCGTCTCTGACCACAAAGTAGTAATGTCCTCTTTGCATACTCCTTTCAGTCCTCCGTACCCTAGGATATCTCTACCATGACGGTAAGCTTTATCCTCTCTCTTTCTTCAAGTACATATTTCTCATTTATTTGTGCAAGTTATTACAAGTTTTTGTCCTTCAATTCTTCTGTTAATGAGTGCTTTAGCGATGCATCCATAGTTGCACGGGCTTAGTTTTCCTCGGAACAAGTCCAGCGAAAATTGCATCGGTAGTTGAGCCCTGGACAACTACAGCCACTGAGACAACTACAGCCACTGAGCTCGTCCTCTACCTCAACAAACTCTTATCCACGTCTGCATCCCATTTTGACCCTGTTAGTCAAGCCGTCGCTGCTACAGACGAAGTCAACCAGTTGTCTCTTTTTCTTTGAAAAATTAAGCTTTGCATAAATGCACATGCGCACTTTTGAATAAGATTAATCTAGAATTATATTGTTAGAAGAAGAGAGTTTAAAAGGTAAATGAATACCTGTCAGTATGGAATGATTTTCAACTTCGAGCAGCATTTGCTGCGATGATTTTGGGGTTCTTTCTTCAAGCTCAAAGAGTCGCGATATGGAGCAAGTGAGTCCTCACGCAGTGGACGTTAATGTGAGCCGAATACCAGTTCAATCTTCGTAGTGCGTCATATCGTTGACTTTTTAAATGAATTTTTCCCTCTAAAAATTGACTTAGCTCTACCAGGCCTTCAATGTGTTAAGCGTCACTTGGTGCTTCATACACTTGAACTGGTAAGAGTAGGCATTGTGATATGTTAGCTGGAGATAATTTGGTGTTGAAAATTCAATTCAAGATCTCGGACCTTTGAGATTTGTTCATACCTAATTCCAGTGTTTTTAAATGCTGTTGTATCGAGTAATCAAAATAAACTTCAATAAAATTCTCCGAAAATTTACTCCCTTCAGTTAATGTATTTTAACGTATAAATCAATAAACTACCTCTTACTTAACGCAAGAAGTCATTCAAAAAACAATCGAGCATCTACTTAAGGTCAATGTGCTAGCAATAATTTGATCTGTCAAATTTAAAGAGAGTTCGAAACACAATTTACTTGTCCTCGAGTCAACGTAATTCCTGTCATCTCCTTGAAAGTATTTCGAATATTATAATACTTACAGACGATGCAGCTCTTGGCAAGTAACTTTCGGGCATTGGACTCGGCGTATGTGGCAACCCGCGTTGATGAAGACGTCTACCAGCGTCTATTGATACACGAACAGGAAAAGAATGATAAATTAAAGCCAAACGTTTCCACTCAAACTATTACATTTCCTAAGCATACAAAGATCTCATTCAATATGACACGAGCTGCCCCGTCAGTGAAGTGAAGGCGAATCACTTTCTTTTCATCGACCGTAAGGAAACCTGATAAACCGATGACAGAGTTGAATATTTGATCGTTATCGTAAAATAAAGTTAGGGAAATCCAATGAACTTCACATACATTTTCAAGGCTTATTTTATTCTTTTCTAACTTTATTCGGGAGCACTATTGCTTTTTACAATCACTCAGCAACAATATTCGAAAAAGCTTTTTAGAATTCATGAACCGTTTATTACTGAGTGATTTTATGGCACTACTGAAGTTACTGAAGACTATAATTGTGTTTTTCTTCTCAAAACCCAGATTTTCTCTTCACTGGTAATAGTATTAAATACTTCGAAACAGAATAGCTTTCCATACTGGGCATTCGAGCTTACACAACTCTGGAAAGAAAGAGTGCTCGAATTATTCCAACTGCAACCAAATTTCTGCTGTAAGCGATTTGATCTATAAACGCGCTTTTACTTTAGTAATTCGATTTTCCATTCGCTGCACGATTCATTCGTGGATTCTAACATGTGAAATGTCGTTCAGTACCAATATTTTGCCTACTGATTTTCAGTGACACATTTCTCTTCTCATTTTCACTTGTTAAATTTTGATTTTGTGATGAAACATACTTCTATGAAAGTATTTTCTTCCCACTGACAAGACACGAGACCAAGAAATATCGATATCGATCTGGCTTTGCCCCTCCCCTATGTACCACTCTCAGGCTGCAGAGGTTGATGTCCTCAAGAGAGTTTAATAGTGCCTCAAATCACGAGCTGGAATTTCAAAAAGTTTTTTGGAATCCCTAGCATCAGAAGTTAGTGTCTGTTAGTTACCGAGAGAAGTAAGTTCATGAAACTGCGTGCCTAGCTAACTCGGATATCTTGCCGGATGTCGCATCCAATAATGGGACAAATTTAGACTGGGTATTCACTCTCGTCCATCGACTCTGTAAATTAATCAAAACAAACACAATGTACGTACTCTCAAGCAGTGGTCGCTGAAGAAAATGAGCGTAAATTATTTGGCTTTTTTGGATGTCACTAGCGATTCATCTACAAGATTGGTTCAACGACGAGAATAAGTTCAACGACTTCTATGGCATCCTATCATCATATATAAGGCATTTAATTATGTTTAACCTAATAGACTAAAACTAATTGTACGTTGGGCCTTAAAGCGTGCGTGTAAAATTTAAAAACGATAAAATTAAAGCTAAAGGAAGGTATTAAGAAGAAGGTAAAGGCAAAGAAAGGAAGATCAAGTTGTAGTTTAGCAGGCAGCTCAATCTCGAGAAGCTGTGAACAAATCTTTAAAATATTGCTTGGGTGTTACTTAATTCCAGAACAAGTTCAGAATTTTTTGTGTAAAGAGCAGTAAACGAATTGGTGTGAAACTAAAGAGCTCAAAAAAATTAAAATCTGATATGACTCACAAATCCCGAGGTATGTAGTTTTTTTCTAAACTCCACCTTTATCTTAAACGGAACCTTAGCTCTAAACACATTCGTATCATTTGCTAGTGTCCACCTTAATCTGGATTCTTTACCTCAATAAAAAACCCAACGTTAATCTTCAGTGTAATTTGTCGCAACATTTGACTCAATATAACGTTAAATTTTTTATTCTCAACAGTAACTTAGGTCATAATCTTATTATTAGACTTTTCATAGAGGAACTCGTACCCAGTATTGAGTTGCTAGCTGTATATCATGTTTCTCTGCCTTCATCATTTATAGTAATTTTTTTTTCATTCGAAATTTTATTTAAATAAGAGTCATTAAATAGCTTTGACTGTAAAAAGCTTACTCATCACTGAAAGAATGCGTAACTTCTAGTTTCAAAGAAGTCTTCATAAATTTTGGTGCTAAAGTTCTCTGAAATGTCAATAAAACCCTTTCGTTCATTTCTGTATCCTTTTTCTACAAATTTTTTAAAGTGAGTAATTTACTCCCAAGCATTGGTACGTACATATCTTAAAATTCTCTAACTCGATTGTACATGTCTACGAGGAAAAAAAATTCTGTAGAAGAGAACCTGTGAGCCATTCGCCGTGATGAATATACGATAATGTACTTCCGTGTTAGTGAAATGGAATAGGCGCATTCAGCATTTCGTTGAAAATAGCTGCAATCTCTGTAGATTTATGTGTCAAGTGCAATGGACGCCATCCTCCGGAGAACACCGAGTGCGATGAAATTTATTTCTCTCGACTCCCTACATTCTGATTTTACGTGAAAAAGTTACTCGTATATCGCCAAGCCTTTAGAAATTTTAATTATAAAATGATGGCGAAATAGGCGCACTTAAAAGATATCCCCTCTCTAATAATTCTATAACTTTTAGATTGACATCGAAATGTCTTGTCATCTGAACAAGAAAATCAATACAAAATTAGAATTCAGTTGGAAGTATCACGGATTTCAGTCATCATATATGAATTTGAGTGGCAGCAAATACGTGTCTGCTCGTTATTGATTTCGTCATTTGAAATACTGGCCCACCTGAGTTGGTGCCTACACGAATTACAATGCAGTCAAGAGTATTGGTCGATAATGGAGATTGATGTTGGTTACTTACGTAATTTTTTCAACATTTGGCTTCTGCCTTCAAAGGGATATGCTGTTTTCATGCACCAGTCATTCAGTGCTAGGCTATGCACGGAAATATTTCTTCAAATTTTTACTAAAGGCGTTCCGGGGAAAGTGAACGTTATAACATTGGTCAAGTTGCTAGTACAATTGTTGGTGAATGTTAGCGTTCGATTCGATATCATTGTTGTTCGTGAAAAATATCAATGAAAATAATAGTTCTCTCTTATAAAAGATCACGGACGTTGGATTCTCTACATTGTACGTATATCAAATTTGATGAGCTGAATCTCTACATGCTTATTGAAGTAATTAGAAGATGCTTGGAAGAAAGTATTTTCATAGTGCAAAACTAAACATCTAGAAGCATTGATTGTTCATGAAATTTTCAGCTTTGCGCCTCAAACGTCGTCAACTGAAGACTACTTTCTACCTCTGTTGGAATTGTGGCTCACGATGAGGCCAACTACCGGACAAATGGTTTCTTCAGTTTTCATTCGTTTTCTTGAACTCGTTATGTTCCGTGACATAGAATATTTGTTTTAATCCCATGAGCATTGCGTCCTTCAAATAGAACAATTTTTACTTCTGCACAAATGTCCGGTGCTCATTTAGTGAATGTTCCCTACGTTCGTTTGCTGCTTCTTATCAGTCGTTGATTTTTTGATCGCTGTTTGATGTTCTTTCAGTACTTCGTCATTTATGCTAGCATGCATTTGGAGCTAGACCATGAACACTTGGGTGTAATACTTCAACTTTACTTACTAGCCGCAGTGAAATAGCTTCAACTACGGTTTTGGGTGTGTGAATCGCGTGTTGTGTGAACGTCAGTAGTCAGCGTTTGTATGAGGATTTTCATGTCTTTAACGGCAAGAAAAAAAGATTGTCTGACAGTTGTGTTTTTAAATCGTGAGAATCGAAAGAAGTGTCGAAAAAAGTATTTTTTAAACGTAGAGTTTACGAAATCGAAGCTCGGGCTTCTGATATTGATTCAACATACACTAAAAACAATTATGTGTATATGTATCAGGACCATCCATCTATCTCAGAGAGTGAATTCTTGAAAGGTGATGTAGAATGCTGCCTCTCAGTTGAGCCCCTGAGTTCCTCATATTGTTTTTCTGAAATCCGTTCATTACGTTTTTGTTTTTGAGCCCAGCAACTCTTGTCCGTCTCTCCAGTTACATCATACTTTTTTCCTGTCTTTGCATCCGATATTTTTGGAGGGGCTGAATACTGTGTAACCAATTCATCAGAGTAAGCCTGTGCGACAAACCTTTTTAAATCATCCATTCTGGTTCGGTTATCTCAGTATCTCACAGTGATTTGGGCTTTCAATGTATGACTTCTGAATACTATTTGGTACACATGTGGACTGAAAAAATGTGTACATCGGCTGGGGTTAATTCGATCTAAAGTGATGTCCGTTAACGTTTTTGTCAGCTTTCATAGTCTATTTCCGTTGGTATTCAGGCTTTTAATCCTTGAATCAGTGAAGCCTAGCTTGTTATATCTCAGTATACGAGAAAATTGGGCTGTTCATTTAACTTATAATTACAGCATCTCCGTTCTAATAGAGCCATGCTAGCGAGCATGCCTGTGAAACATTGTAAAGGCTTACAAGGCTGTGAAGTTGAAATATGAAGTATTTAGGAGCCCAAAGAACGTTCGACTCTACATTCCTTGAGGAGATACCTGCTGTGAAGCATTCCTGATTCCCCACTGTGTTCACGAGATTTGTCAAGTCTCTCCTTCTTGAGTATATAACCACTTCATTTGCATTTTCTTTAGCTTTCAACGTCGCATTCTTCTGCGAGTGAATACAGCAGCAAGATGTTTTTTGTTGTCAAATGTAAGAACAATTTCAAGAAAATTATAAGAACACTCTATGATATTCACGTGAATTGGAGAAAGGGTAAGGAACATCGTTCGAAATTTGATGAACGGTATTGAAGATACCAACCAGACATATTCAATGAACTTCCATAATATCAGCTCTCGTTGTCTTTCAAAATAATAAAAGCTGTTGGTAATTACTTGAAAACAGACAAAATAAGGTAAACGTATAGCGTGAATGATAAAAGCCAATGTTCGGAGAAGATGAGTTTCACGGGTAAAGCAAAAACATAATTTTAGCGTTAAAGGGCATTGTTAATCAATTTTGATAGACGGCCTGCAACGTCAGGTTACAGACGTTTAGTGAAAATCGTGATTTCTTATGAGCTAATTGGACGACAGCGTTTACCTTTAGAATCAAATTACATTTGTTTTCTTCAGTTTGAGTTGGTAAAATTTAGTGGAGGATTTTTTAAAAATTCTTATAACTAAGAGAATTAATGGGAGCTACTACTCCTTAGCACAGCCATCATGCAGGTTCATTTTTAAATATGGAGCCTTAAAGAACATTAAATAACTGCTGTATTAATGAATGAATTTAATAAAGTAAAGCATTTATGAATTTCTGAAAATTTTAGTTTTATTCTGATTTCTGTTTGCCTATAATATTCCTCGTTTTCCTCTCAGTGCTGATAAAATCGACACGAATACGCAGGCTGTTCATTACGACGCTGATGAGATCAGATCAATTAGCTAGATATATTCCTCGATGGATGCCTTGAGCCGGTGTGGATTGGTTGGTTTTTCACGGTAAACTTTTCCTTTATGGTATCCCCAAAAGAAAAAAATCCAGGGGTCATAGGTCATTTGGATGATGGTATCCGAAGGATGGATGAGTTGTCCTTTTTCTAGCTTGTCATTTTTGCAGTAACGCTAAAATCGTATGCATTTTCACTCTGAATTAGACTTTCAAGCCAAACTGAGTATCTTGTTACGAAAAAATTCAATGACACCGGTTCTTTTCTGAATTTCATTAATACTTCGTTTTTTAAAATACATTCAATAATAAAGAAGTTCTCAAATGTTATTATAAGCCTCAAATTTAAAAATCTGCCTGTAATTTCATTACATATAATCAACAAACTTTTTTACATTTAATTATAATGTTTTTTGGTTGATTTTACACGGGTTAGAATACATGTAATATATACATGCATTCAGCACCGATGCTTAAATCCGTTACCTTGAGACTAAAGCTTGAGAGGCTATGGAAGAGTCGCGATAAGGAGCAAGTAAGTGATCTCGTATGTAGTGGACGCTTATGTGAGCCGAATACCATTTCAGTCCTCGGAGTGCTTCACATCGTTGACTTTTCAAGTCGATTTTCTTGTTTTTACCTTGGCGTTATGGAACAGAAACTGAATTGCGCGCCTAAGTCTTCAGATCATTTCGATACTACAACTGGCACCTTGAGTCGCTGGGTCCACCACTTACTTGGCTTATCTTTCCCAGCATTCATAAGCATTCATCCTTACTCGTAATGATGCTGAAGCATCCAGGTAGCAATTTTAAAGTTTTGTACTGATTGGTAGCTGTTAAATTGTAGAACCACAGCTTCTGGAAGAAATTATGCCTATTTCAATGAAAAACTATAAAATGAAAAAATTCTGATCAATTTATATTTATCGTTGTCAATTTTTCGTTTCTTTGGTTTTAGTGAAAATAAGCTCTTATTGTTAATTTAGTTTCCTATGAATTTGATTGTTTGATAGCTGTTAAAATGTGCTAGGGTTTAATTGATTCAATTATTTCAATTTTGTCTCAAAGCATTTGGTGCCTTGTCGAATTCGCACACGCGTATGTTGCACTTTACATATTGGTAGGGTATTTTTTTTTTTTAATTTAATCGACTGTTTGTGAGGCAAAATTTGTGATCACTATTGAAACTTTCTTGCGCTTGGATGAATGTCTTGAATGAAAAACTTTTCTGTCATCATTTACTGCTAGAAATTTGTTGCGAATGTGTGCAGGGTTGGTTTTTGTGTTACCAGTTTGTACGAGGCTGGCATAAGTTAGTTAGCTTTAGATACGGCAGTCTACATACCTTAATCATGCTTTTAGTCATGTGCAATTACAATTTAGTCGTGAGCAATTAGAATTTTTAGGCGAGCCCGTTGCATTTTGGTTGGGAATTATCCATTTTCACGATGTCAACACACAGTCCAGCATTGGCGTGTAGTGCACGCAAGTGCTGGCCAACGCATGGCTTTAACCAATGCCGACTTCGACCTGTTCCTGATGATCTGTGTTAGTTTTTTATAAAAGTATTCTAAGTTAGCATATTGATAATTACAAACCAATTGGGAAACTGTTCGGCTCACAAAAATTACAAGGACGTGACGGTTGCGTACTGTAATATTTAGTAAAATTACTTCTGTGATGTTGGATATATTTGTAGACACAAAACAAATTTTATGTTTCAAATTTTCGCTGAGGTATACTTGAAAAATTATTAGCCGTTACTCTAAAATCTGCACGTATGAGAATTTTCTATGTATATTCTACTGAGTTAAAAACTTTTTTAGCACGCTCAGGCCGTGTGGCGTCTCTGAACATATTGTGTTCGCTTCCACATAATTTTGGAACTCCTTGAAACACTTTTTCTTAAACCCACTTTTGCCTTTGCTTGCATGGAAGCCTCTGAATCTCCACCATTATGAAATGCTGTATTCTATTCTCGGGAACCTCGGTGGTGTTAGCCTAATGTAGCCAACGTCTGTGGTTTGAGGGGGCGGCCCAGAGGAAATTCCGCAAATCTTCGAGAGCAAATGATTTAACGCCTTTGTGCACCATCCATATGAGATTCATACTTCTAAAACGATCTTGAGTAGGAAATTCAGTATTCAACAACTTTGTTAGCGTGCATTGCGTTTTTGTTGTTGCTACTCGCATGCTTTACTTCTGTCGTTCCATTCTTCACTAAAAACAAGTCAGAAACCTCTCAGACTTCGAAAGTGATCATCCAGCCAGATAAGAAGTTTTCTTGAGCATTTTCTTTCAGAAACTTCTTCGATCGATTTCTAAATTCATTAGGATCTATTGATTGCTATCAAATTTGTATGCACCATTTTTTATAATTTTTTATGCATGAAAAACTTCATTTTTAAACCCTTCTGTTCTATTTGTTGTTTTTCAGAATCGATACGAGTTCTAAATTGTTATGAAAAACTTGTCATAAATTCATCTTGTTATCAATCCAATAATTTCCGATGTACTGAACTTTCATTTTACATAGTAATGCACCAAACTCATTGCCGAAGTATTTTTATCCTAGATAACGATTTCTCATAGAATAATTTAATCCCTTCCGATGTCTGAGAAAATTATTCTTATTTTTATGTTTTCAATTAATTCGATCGAAATGCATCGTAAGGACAGAGACAAGGTGTACATGCTACTAGTGGTGCTCGCGAAAAACGCGTTGCTGCATGTGTAGATTCACATCGTTAAATATTTTGTACTCCCTAATGAAGTGAATCATTCGATTCCGTGAGTGTTTACACCTCTTACCCAATCATTTCTAATTTTAAACATATTTCAGCAGCAACGGGCAACTAAAGTTCATCTCTTCGACACTTTTAATTCTATTCTGTTAGTTGAGGCATCTAATAGTTCAGTTTTAGTTACGATTTATTCCAGCTCTGATAGGAAGGTCAGGTTTTTGACATCGTTTATCCAATGACTAGTTAATGCACTTCGATAAAACAAAAGTTGACCACTAAAAACCTGTGCTCTTTTAATTTAATTCTAATTGTTTTCAATCGGATATTAAGAGGGAAATTGCCAGATTGTTGACCGTACGTTGTAACGATATGGTTTTGAGAAGAATTGTAGCATAGTTTTCAATTTTTTAGTTGAAAAACTTTTATGGAAAAACTTATCCCTATGTTAGATCCATTGAATACTTTTTATTCATTCCTTGAATTCAGCAACGAAGTGGATTCATTTTAAGTGGTTATAAAAAATTGATATGTTACTTTCACTAACGGCATTCCTCTCTTTCTGCTACAGAAGAAGGAAGTACCTCAGGTGAGCTACTCATAAGCTGTGCGACATTGTTGCCGTACATGTGCCTACTTTATTCAGGATCAGCATAGAAAATGTTAATTCGTCAACATTTTGCTTTCTCTTTTCTATAGCTGGGTTACAGACTTTTTCTATATCTGCTATGGAGCAGAAGTGCATTTATCACTCTACTCTACGTAAGAGATATATTGAATTTATTTTTTCCAACTCTGTGAGTGTACTTCCTGTTTATTGTGTGTGGCTTGATATCTTCCGCCGACGCTAAGTCAGAAAGTATTGAGGAATCAAGTGTTTGATGGGTGTGAGCTAGAAAATGTGGGGGGCTTACGGTATTAACGTAAATTATTTCAAATAGAGTCCCTATTAGCTGAGAACTACGTTGCTGACATCCTGCAATTCTCCACACGAAAGAGTTTATTTCATGAAAACGATGACAAATTTCCATGACATTTTTCGTAGGATTATCTGATGATTGAGACACTAAAATTACATATAGTGCATTGAAGTAGCTTTAATTTAATTTTTGTCAGCTATTGGTTCATATGCATTGGTTAACATGACGATATCAATCCTTGATACTCCAAAATTATGTCAAGGTACTTAATGAGCCAAAAAAAATTACCCAACTGCACCTGGCTATAACAAGCTCAGTTTCACGTTCTAATTCAGTCCCAAATGAAGAGAAAATCACCGGTTGTTCATATTAACTAGCACTGGCTGTCTATATTTACTCCTCTAATCTGTCGGTGAAAACACATAAAAGTATCTTGATTTTACCGAAACGTTGGACTCTCTCCCAGTTTACTTACAGTATACATTAGTTAGTACCCGACTGTGAAAGTTTCACCGAAAAGCACTAGTCTTTAGTGGATCGAAGTAATTGTTAGAACTGTTGTTTATTTTGAGCCAAAAGCATCAAAGCTCGCACCTCAAAATTGAAGTAAGCTGTCTCCTGCCATCAAAATATTGGACGAGTGAAGAAATTAGGTCGTCGACTGCGAGTCTGGTGAGATGAGCAGACAAGGAGGCGTCAGTGCTTTATTGTATCATTGGCCGACTTTATTGTCAACTAGAAGGCGCAGGCCAAATGTATCAGGAAAAATAAAAACAAACGATTTATGTTACGAGAGCCTCTTAGTTTTACTTCGCCCAAAATATTTTCGATGCTAAACACTGCTTTCCACTTGTATCAGTATTTGGTCAAACTGTGAGATTCGGATAAGCGTTCACAATTTGACATTCGTCTACTCAAATTATGCTTGGAACACCTAGTATAATTCGAATATATAAAAAAGAATTATAAACAGCGGAATTTTCAAGTATTTATTATAATTGAAATGTATTTCTAGCTCTGTTGAATGCCGAATGAATTCGAAACAAATGTTTCAACAAATGAGACAGGATTAAAATGAAACGCACTTGAAACTCTACGTACTTCTCTCTCAACATTTCACTATATCTTTTGCTGCATGTTAGCTCAGGTGCGCCGTTATTTGGTTGAACAAAATATCTTGCATCTTTTGAAATGAATTAGTAGGGTATAATTGATGAATAGTATTTTTTACGTTTAACTTAGCTTTAGATTTTCTTTAAGGGCGTAATAATGGACACAGTTTTACTTAAAAAACTGAGAAATTCAGCTGCTCACAAAAAGTGTATTCAACATTGCTCTTCCTCTCAGTGCAAGTAATACCTCTTGATTACATTTTTGCTACAAGTGGCCTATAATTGCTGGACACACTACTGCTGTTGAGCCTACTTCAGTTTTCAGCCTTTGATTTATAGGGAATAAAATAAAGTAGCTCCCTGTGATTTCAAAAATGATACGTTTTGGATTCAAGATTCGGGTGGATATCGTATCATGAACAGAGATCATCTACCCTTGTTTTTTGGCGTAAATGATAGGAGCAAAATATCGCAAAATCAGGTACTGCTTGTTACCGAACATTAAAGAAATCGAGAACTTTCAAATTAATTATGTTGAGTAATAAGCAGTTCAATTATAGGGTTGACTCACAGTACACTCTATTGCTTCATTCCTGATCCATCTTTTACCGTTGTTAGCTTTGGCACGCTGTCCGTGGGTGTTCGTTTTCAACGAGTCCTTGTGAACTTGTAGTCAAAAGTGGTAAAATATGGCTTTACCGTGACGCTAGTGACAAGGAATTTTCTGGTATTCTAAAATGATTGGATGCAAAACGTCGCGTGCATTGAGGCCTCGAGGGGCCCACATCCAGGGGCCAAGTGCAGGGCGCAGCGTCTGTGAAGCTCTCCCTCTGGCGCGGCCCTCCTGGCACGTCTGCTTTAAGCAGCACGGACCGCCGCCGCTGCTGCTGCTCTTCCTCTGCTCTCGCTCGGACGCTGAGCTGCTTACGTTATTCCCGCAACCAACTTTGAATAGTGCCTATTTTAGATATGACACAGCTCAGCGTTATCCCGGTAGAGAGCTGTCTCGCGCAAATTGGGCAACAAAATGCACAACCTTATGACTGCACCCAGCTTTGCCTTACGCTTAATGAACATCCAACAAAACGCTTAGCGTTATCCATGTACCCATCTCTGCCTCGCGCATCTCGCACAGCACACAGAATGATCCCTGTACCCAGTTCTCCCTCGCGCCTGATGGGCATTCAATATAACCCATCGTTATCGCAGTAACCAGCTCCTCGCAAAACACACTGTGTTATCCATGGACCCGAATCTAGCTGCCCTGCGCTTATAGTGAGCATCTCACACAACACATCGTTATCCTTTTACCCTGTTCTGCCTCGCGCCTGATGAGCATATAACACAACTCACTGCATAATCTCTGTTCTCAGTTCCGCTTCGCGTCTAATGGGCATCTAACCCATCAGCCTCATCGTTTTTGGCTGTTCTCACCATCTGAACAATTCTTAATGTGAAACATGCCTCAAACCAGCTACATATAAATTGATGCGTGCTTATCGTTTCCTTCAAAATCTTCGCTATAAACTTGTATACGATGCACTATAAAAGTAGTGTGGCAAATTCATCAGGATGGTTGGTTACACATTTTATCGCAAGTCCATGACTACGAAATGATTATCTTGTGAGCTTTGTTCGTTGTCTGTTTTTAAGGCCGCATGAAGCAATATATATAAACCACATTTTAATTCTAACGGAGAAATTTGCCACATTTATATGTGTGAGCGCACAGTGAACGCTCCATACATGAAAATTAATCTATGTTCGTAATGTCTTTGATAACGAAATTGTTGTTGAGGTAGATTGGAGGAGCCCAGAGCCCCATCTACCTCAACAACAATTTCGTTATCAAAGACATTACGAACATAGATTAATTTTCCTCCATTCACACATATAAATGTGGCAAATTTCTCCGTTAGAATAAAAATGTGGTTTATATTTATGAATTTATATTTATTTATGGGTTATATTGAAATTGGAGCCTCAGAGGCATGCGCAACCTTTTGTCCACTCCACAAAATTCTGAGTCTTTACTATCGAACGTTGCTAGCTGCTGCAAAAAGCTTGAAGAAAGGCTCCCATTTCTATACAGAAAATGACATGAACCTTCTTATTCGATCGTAGATTAAATCTAATCACGAACAGTAATTTAAAAATTTAGAGCACCGTTAGTAACTTTATTTCTAAAGATACAGCGGAATATACTTCATAGCACACCCCTCAGGGGGATTCAACTATTGTATCTATGGAAATTAGCGCTCCCAGGGGACTATATATGTGAGGACCCGAGCTTAAGGTTAGGTAGGCTTCTTTTTTGTTAGAATAAAATAGGTTTTTGTTTTGTTACGGACCAGCTTTTTCGGTTCACTGCTGTCCTGTTTTTCAGCACCTACTACTTTCTTCTTCAACTTTTTCTTGTTTCATGAACTTCTTTCTTAGTTTACTGTTTCTGTGATAGATTCCGCGTTCCCTCAACTCCATACTAAATGGTGCCTTCCTCCTTTCTCTCTAAGAACATCTTTTTCGTGGTTATGGGAGGCTAAAACTTTCTTATATAATAATTATATAGTAACTTCATAGCACATTATTTATGAACAGTGATGAGTAGCAATATTTTGGGACTTGCTCACTACAAACCATACCACGAATGTTAGTCCGTGGAACGACAACCTAAATTGTACCCTTAAATCAAGAAAAATTGAGTTTCTAATTCTAGTGGAAATAAAATTCTTAGTTAAATTTAGTCTCGAGTGTTTTAATAGTCATCTTTGCGCTATTAATTTTCCTTCATTACCATTTGTCTCAATATTTTAGAAGTCCTAATTAATCGAGTTAAGTTTAGGTAAAAGGCTGTAATTTAGGTCATTAAAATGACATCACGTTTTTGAAAGAAGTTTTGATCGTATTTATTAGAAAGACAGTAATTGAATGAATTTCTCCAGATACGTCTCAGTGAGGCAGTGTTATCTGTCTATCTCAAAGTTGGCCCTGAAAAACACCGTCAGTCAATTATAGTGGAGGACTCGAGAGAACCACTCCCTGTCTGCATGCCACTGAGCGTGACTGCAGCGAAGGACACCGGTTGCAGGGGCGCCACTTATGCGCACAGCAGGGAGGGGCTGTGGAGAGGGAACACAGTGAACGCTTCTTGCAAATTGTGCTCTCTGCTCAACTGTGGATAGACATGAACCTGACCTGAAAAATTCTGAAACAGATATTCACAAACCGTACTGTTTCGAATATTTTATCGGGATACAACACTAATTTGCAAAAGCTTAAGCGATCTAGAGTCTGTTCTTCAGGTTTATTAATACATATGTTTCAGTGTTGACGGAAATATTTGTATTTTATTAGGAAATGATCCAAATTTTAATTTGGTGTTGAGCCCAACTGAGTTGACTGAACCTTCGTTTGTCCCTCCAATATTTTTCGCTAAGCAGAGCCGCATAGAGAGCAAAAGATTAATTTAATCTGAAAATACTAGGTTGAAAGAGTTGAAATGCTCGACTTCTTGGTCTATACTCACTGTTTGGATAGATATAAAATCGAAGATTGGAGCTTGTAGGTAAATTGATAGCAATTTTGATAAAATCATTAAACGTGTAAAGCGAGAAAGAAAATGAGAGAGATGCGTGAACTGAAGACTGTTCGCGAAAAACGTTTCCCTTACCAACAAGAATAAGTCAATATAGTGCGTTCTCTTAAAATTTAGAGTACAGCCTAACAAACGTGTTTTCTATTCACATTGTTTAATTGAATTTAATGTATGGAAATTAAGGTTTCTTTCACACTGAAAATGAACGGGAACACCACCCTAACGTACCCGGAAGTTAGGAGCTGCCCGGCGAGCTGTAGAGTATTTATTAGTGTGCTATCGCGGGGCAGATGTTCTCGCCAGAAGATAGAATTATGCCAGTGTAATTTTGAAGGCTATCGTCTTGTACGAGATTAAATGCGGTTAAATCCAATGGAATGATGTCAAAGCTGCTTGTATCAATAATTGTATAATTGCAATTGTATAATTGCTTTGCATATGACGGTTTATCGCAACAACTTTTCATATGTACAGTATATGACTTTCTCATGAAAATATTTGCCTCTAACCGGTCACTAAACTCAGCGCACACACATGCAGCAGTCATTTCATATTTTTGTGCTACTTTTCATAATCAAAATTTATGCCAAGTCAATGAAATTTTGGGTTAGTCAAAACTCCACTCTTCCTCTACATTCAGAATGTTATTTCGAGCATTTAATTTCCACAGAGTATAACAACTGAATTTCAAGGTATTAGATAATTTTATAAACATCAGTGATGACTTCAGTTTCATTGCAACTCAAAAATTTTTTATTAATGCAAACAAACGTCAAATCTAATGAAGATTCATGAAGAAGGCGAAATGACCCAGAAAGACCCTTCAGAACTTTACACGCGTATTTACCAGCATAGGGAAATGCCCGGCGCTGCAGGCTGTTTTACTGTCGGCGTATTCCTCAAGCTGCATAGCAAATAGCATTGAGTTTTTTGATCTGTACCTAATATGTAGCACGATGAGAAGATTTCGAAGAAACGTTTCACTAATGTTCGGTCCAGAAGAGTTCACGCTGTACTTCATTTCCTCATGCTTGTGCCTTAGTTTATCTCGCTATGAATGCGTGAAGACATGTCGTTACTTTACGATATCATTTCTTAAATTTTAGGTTCACATGACAACTCCTCAATTAACTTGAAGCTGATGCATATTTCATTATGAATGAGAGGAGCATAACTTGGGAAACAAAAGTCTCACTTGATAGCAGCTCTGCTAACTTTTTCCTGGAAGCGAAAGTTGAACTAAATGAAATGGAAATTGTTGGATTTAAGACCGTAAACAAATCTTCAGGTGCATCCAACTGTTAATTGTTAACAGAATTTCATTAAGAACAATTCACTACACCTAAACAAGGCTTAATGCATGATACATTATTTTCAAAAACCAAAATGAGCCGTCAGTGTGAGGTGGGACACTTCTCAATTGCAGCACATAAGCTGCAGTATTGCTGTTAAATTCTGTTTTCTGTATATATCATATTTTCACTCGTATTCATCCTTAAATGCAATGAATACAAACAATTCAAATTGCATAGTGTAATACATTGCGCAGTGAATCGATATTTAAAATTTACTTTGGATGTAGGGAGTAAGGGGATTCGGGAAGGAAATCAAACGTGAGAAATTGAACTGAAAGAGTAAGCAGAGTCTAAATTTTCATGCAGTTGACTTCTTCTTTTTTTGGTATTGAGTCTCACTATTTAAGGATTCTGCCGCTCTGTGTGCGTTGCATGTTTTGAGCTTCAAAGAATTAATCTTCTAAAACAATTTGCTAACTAGCAAAACTTCTGAGACTCAGAGCCAAGCCAGCAGTTGAAGTAATAGATAAGGGTTTCAATTCATTCCTCGTTACGCGTGGACGCTGACGGTGTGCTGTAATGAGCTCCGTGTTGCAGGAGGAGGAGCCCCCGGTGCAGAGGTCGGAGTTGGAGCAGCTGCAGTATGACGCCAGCCGGGTCACCAATGACAGCCTCGAGAGCACTCGCCGCATGCTCAGCCTCTGCGAGGACGTGAGTTTTACCTGATGTTTCAATTGCTTTGTGCAGGTTGACTTGAGACCGGATAATTAAACAATTTACGTCATTGTAAAAGTACAGTGTGAGTGCGCTTAAAACCTTACTCTGTTTGCTGCACTGGTGTAATTAGAAAATCTAGCCCAAAGACAACGAAATGTTTAACTCCAATGAGATCTAATGAAAGTTTCTTATGTTGCGAGACGTCAAAGTACAAACAGATTTTAAACAATGAAATAATCTGATAGCATTTGTGCGACGCACTTTTCAAATCTCACATTCATACAAATCATCACTGAAGTACTGATGGGTTCTTCAGAATATTGTCATGGCCTGCCTTGCATTAGGCAAGTTGGAATCGAAGGGGCGGGAATAAATCGTTTCATTACCTTAATTTTTCATGCCCACTCAAAAAGTTAGCTTTCTGGGCGTAAAAAAATGTGGCATACATCAGGTGTCAAGGTATTTAACTTGATAACTTTTATTGGGGTAAATATTTTCTTACATAAGCTGCATACGACTATGAGATGGCAGTAGTGATACAGTAGCTTCAAACTCTTGCAATTTAAAGGCTAGGAGTGTCAAAAATGGTGTCCGAACAGGTATGAATTGTACTCGCACGTTTTACCACAACTCTAGGTCACTAGTTTAGAGTAGAAATAATGAAAATCAAGTTATTGTGGTTTCGAAGGCATCACATAAGTCACAGTACGTTGTGCAGGCCAGCCTATGGTATATAAACAGCTAGTGATGCATTTTGACTAGTTTTGCTTTCAACTTCAACCCACCATCGAATTAGTCGTTTCACGGATGATTAATCTGGTGGAAGAAAAACTGTATATTGTGAAGTCCAGCAGTTTTTTCTTGTTTAGAAATATCCAACTTGATCTTTTATGATCTCACGATAATGTCCCAAATTTGTTTTCTTGTTCTTTTCAGTTTCCAAATTTGCTTGCCTTCCATTTATCAATTATTCTTTCCTATTTTCAGTCAAAAGAGGCTGGCATCCGCACGCTGGTGGCCCTGGACGACCAAGGAGGTAAGTGTGGCGGGCTTGCTGCCCCCTCCTCTGGGTAGCTTGCTTATCAGCTCGGTCTTCTGAGAGCCTCTGGAGTATTTTACTGGGTCTTGCAGCTTCAGTATGTTGGGAGGTTACTTCTTTTCCATAGGGTCATAAGAACGGAAATAGAGAGCTGGGAATCAACTTCCGTGAACGTGTCTCATCCGATACTCATCTCACAAAAAGGATGCAAATCAATTGGGATAGTAGGACAAGAGACGTATAAAGAAACTATGAGAGATCCTGAACAGCGTGTACACATTTTTTGAAGTAGCTGTGTCAAAGTTCGAAAACGAGAAACGTATTCGTTGGGTTCTCGAGGTAAAAATTGATTATTTTTGACTCTGCTTTAGTACACAAGTGGGAGACGTTTTTCCCAACTTTCGCGTCTTCAATGGAAAATTCAGTTCAAGTACCTCTTTCCATTTTACCTTCAATTATTAAAAGTAGAATTAAACATTTGTACCTGTTTTGTGTAAGCGTGTATACTTCAACGCAAAAATTAGGTTCCAAAATGGAGCTCCCATCCTGCCTGGTCTGTGTTGAAGGTGTTAAATCGTGTCTAATCCAACCAGGAAGCTTCGAGCTCGTGTTAGAAAATATCTTAGAATTAAACCTACTATCGTGGTCTAGTGTTGAAATTTTGATTAACCAAGTTTTTCTATTGGTGTCCTTCGAAGGGTTTAGCAACTCCTTTCTTATTTTGTGTACGAATAGTCGTTAATTATTCTAGGTAGTCGCAAGGTGTTGAAAGTTAACTTGTTAAATATAGCGGAGCAAGGTTTTAAACGACTGATATTAACAACTTTGGTTTCACAAAATTACTGAAAACGTTAAAATTTCGATAAACTCTGAACAAATCGTTAAAAGTTTAAAAGGTATCCAAGAAACTGGGATTAGTTTCCTAGTTCAAAACGTCAACGAAGGAAATACTAACTAGCTAGGCTTAATTATGCACGAGTCGCATGCTATTGCACAGATTACAGTAATGCCGAGCTTCACATGGAACACTAGATGAACAGACAACACAAACGAAAAATTAGGAAGCAGACAGGTCATCTCAGGCTGAGATCGTCAACCAAAACACCTCCCAGCGGCATCACAGCTTCAACATCACTTCAAGTCTCTGTTATCGTTTCAACTCCTGTGTCAATGTCATGTCTACATTACAAACCTTGGTGAAGATTAGAATTCCCTACACACATCCTACTGTTGTCTTACGTTTTGTGAATCAGACACAATTTTGCTTGCAGTGGTTGTAATATCAATTATATACTCGTAGTTAAAAAAGAAATTTCACATTTGGACGAGTAGTCCTATTAAGTATCAGAGCTTACTTTACTAAAAAGTATAACCAGGTAACAAACGTCTTTTGCTGTTTTTCGATTGGGTTTGTTTTAGCCAATTTTCAACACTATAGTCAACTCAGTTGCCCAGTAAATTTATTTTTCTCTCGGTCAAGAAAGCGTCATTGAAGTGAAACCTTGAAGAAAGGTTATAGGTTCTGGAAATGAAATTTCCCTGCTGAGCTACATACTTTATATGTGAGATAGGACAGCCCTGTGAGCTTCGGTGTGTGTGCAGAGCAACTGGACCGCATTGAGGAGGGCATGGACCAGATCAACGCCGACATGAAGGAGGCGGAGAAGAACCTCTCCGGCATGGAGGGCTGCTGCGGTCTGTGTGTTCTGCCCTGCCAGAAGTAAGTGTTCTCTTCTTTACGATTTGAGTGTTCGCATCTCGTGTCGGTTCTTTGTTTTTGGGACCCCATAACGACTCTCTAGTGCTTACGATAGAGAGCGCTGCGAAAAGAATTCGGCAAAAAGTTAGACTGCAGTTAAAGATGCGTACATCGCGCAT
Source organism: Morinoia aosen (assembly GCA_030386875.1). Lineage (NCBI taxonomy): Eukaryota > Metazoa > Arthropoda > Malacostraca > Amphipoda > Talitridae > Morinoia > Morinoia aosen. The sequence continues at coordinate 1,398,456 of CM059572.1, read as the reverse complement.
TCTTGTAGGGGAGTTAAGTTTCTAATTTAAAATAATTTAACGATACATTTTAATTGGTGAAATGCTTTCTCTGAGCTGCGATAGCATGCATGAAGATGCATGCAGGGTAGACCCACGTCATAGAAATGAATTTGTAAATGTCTAAGAGAGAGACTAAAATTCGTTCTTTTACAGTCTGTGTCATAGAAAAATGGGTAATTTTTCTTTGTTTCAATCGGTATATATTCGCTAGCATTAATTATTTCCTGCAGCAGTGCCTCTATTCATGAAGGTTCACCAAAGTTAATCATAATTGAGTTCATCTTTTCTCTGCCCATGAGAAGTTCTAACTGCTGCATTTCAATTCTGTGGTCCTGCGAGAGAATAAATTTTATCAACAGGAGAAAGTTCTGCTTAAAGCAGTACAGTGTCAGTTCATGTGCCGGGTCATTAGGTGTGTCGAAGCCGGGGCGTGATGGTTACAACCTGCTCCATCCGTTACCGACGCTCATAATTCACGAGAATATTTTCCCGTTTAGCCTGTGCACCGCGTTCATTTCTTCTAGCATCTCGTGGCGCAGAATCGAGTTTTTTTTTAAAGGAGCAAAGGTTTTTGTAAGTAATGTATTCATTTTATTACCTCTTAACAAGAATCAACTTTGAAATTTACTGCTAGCTTATGGAGAACGGGCTATTTCTTCATAGAGATTTTTACAGTCAGCTTACTGTATTTCTATGCCTAAGTTGATCATTACAACCATCGTGTGACCAAATGAGAATGAATACCATATTACCGTTTATTTCATTGTTTGAAATAATCATAATCGTGAAGAAAATTTGTTTAAGTTTGCAGGTCGTGGAAACCATAAAAACAATTATTGGCTTTTGAACTCATGTGCGCGTAAACTAGACACAAGGAAGCTAGGCACTCACTGAATGGAAGTATTGCTGGTCAGGTCGGCGCAGTTCAAGGAAGA